>CAWUFW010007880.1:0-600000 GCA_963921515.1 Calotriton arnoldi
TCCCCCCACCACCATGACAAGCGTGTGAGCAGGCTGTGTCAAATGCCTACAACACCGAACATGACTTTGAACATACAATGTGACCCCCTAGCACATGTGCCACACATATATGTGTGTGGCACCCACAATGCAAGCAGCCCATGACCATTGTGGCAATGGGGCCTAAACCCCCATCATCACAGTGACCAAAAGGCAAGTGTGGGGTCCATAGCTGAAGCACATTTTGACCATTGTGGCAATGGGGTCTAAACCCCCATCATCACAGTGACCAAAAGGCAAGTGTGGGGTCCATAGCTGAAGCACATTTTGACCATTGTGGCAATGGGGTCTAAACCCCCATCATCACAGTGACCAAAAGGCAAGTGTGGGGTCCATAGCTGAAGCACATTTTGACCATTGTGGCAATGGGGTCTAAACCCCCATCATCACAGTGACCAAAAGGTAAGTGTGGGGTCCATAGCTGAAGCACATTTTGACCATTGTGGCAATGGGGTCTACACCCTCATCATCACAGTGACCAAAAGGTAATTGTTGACAAAGAAAGAGCTGCAACTGCCAAACTGCATGGATCATTCCTGGTCACAGAACCAAAAACTCATCTGTGGCAAAGTAGTGTATGTGTCCCATTGCAACATAAATTGGGGGAGCCAAATACTGCAGTGCAAATGAAACATTCCTTTGGCCATGTGCAGACAAACAACACCCATGGGGGCTGAGACCGTCAACAGTCATCAATGACACAATGACAGAAGTGACCATCAGAATGCAGAACCACATATTTGCACCAATGGGCACACAAATGCAGATACCCTGTGGAGACAGCAGATGTGAGGTGAACAGATACCATACCATGGCAGCAATGGGACACACAAACCATGATCACTGTGCTGACCGATGACCTAGGAGTCCCAGGGACAGCAGGGGAAACACACCAAACAACATACAGCCAATGGCACACCCAAGATATGCCAATGCAGTGGTGCAGATGCACAAACACAAACAGGCAGACCAACACTGTCATCATACACAGCAGGTGAGGGGTGGGGGTGCCAGTGTCCCCAGGCAACAACACAACACATGAGGAGAGCTGAATACCAATCATACAGATGTGCATACACTGCCACACTAAGCTAACTCATGGATCCAAATCCCCTATGTGGGCAAGCAGGCATTGACAGGTGAGAGGGAGCACAAAACACACATGTCACACAGGCACGTAGGAACAACAACTGACACAGCAAGTCACAGACACACCACAGCACCACCCCCAGGGCCCCCACAATGTGGTGACCCTGGGCTGAATAAAAATACCACTGTGATGACAAAGCTAAATGTCGTTCACACTGTGAACCACAGTCAGGTGTCCTGAGCAACTAACTACCATCACACCTACACAAGCACAAATCAATCAGCATGGCCAGTAAGCCAAGGCCAACATGGAGGCAGGGGACTAGCCGGGCAACAACTCTCATCTGCACACACTCAAGACCACACCCCTCGACCTCCAACAATGTGCAGCAGTGAAGTACACATGCACTGGTGACATTGCACATGCACCCATGACTATTCCAGGGTGGTGGGTGGGAACCAAGGTGTAGAAACACATCACACATGGACACTCAACAAGACTCCTGAATGTCTGACACACTGCACACTACGCTGTACATGGACATGACGGCAATACCACACCGACCAATGGGATCCCAGCCACAGTCACACACCAATGAAGAAGCCAAGGTCACCCACAAAGAACACACATAGACAACAACCAACATTGCAGCCCGGACCCTAAGGAGTGCCAGCAGTCACACACACAACGTGTCACAATCACTGAAAGATAACACAAACTGGAAATCACATGACAGGGGCAAACAACAAGTGCCAAAGGGAAACCTGACTGTGACCCATCTGCGTCAGCACACAAACTCTGCCCTGACAGCAAACACACCTATGGGTGACACCCTGATGACCAGTAATGTGCCATGCACCCACATCACAGAGAACACAGGGAGAAGACTTTGGGGGAACATAGCTCAAGTCAGCAAGCATCACAAACAGGTACAACACTAGGGATCACAGCATGCGCAGATGAATGAAAGTGAACACACAGACATGCACATACAACACACACCTTGGGCGCAGGCAATGTCACACGTGTACACACTGCCATGAGGGGACTCCACTCCTGTGTGAGGAAAGCTGTGCCATATGTTGCCTCAGTAGGGCCCCATCATGTCAGCTGAGCACTTGGTCACACAATCAACAATTAGCACCAAATGAGGGCTCCCATCACATCAGCCTGGTCATGGATGTGCCAACGGAATCATCAGCACAGATCCAACACACTTGTATAGCAATGTTGCACTGACTACACGGATGAGTCCCTCCCCATTGATGCCCAAACCTGCATGTCCACTGGAGATGGCAACACGGTCAGGGAAGTAGACAAATGCAACGATGGCAGGCACAACAGATGTGCAGGGGTGGAAGCCACAGATATGAAATTGCCAATGTAAGTAGGAAACCCATTGCCAAATACTGAACACATGACACCCTCAGATGCTGCTATTGATGACATGGATACACCACATGATAGGACACATTCCCCCTGGACCACATGCGTTCCTGCACAGTAACACTTCATAATCATGAGACCAGATATCACCATCACTGCAGCAAGGGCATGGTTAGCTGCACCAACAACATGTACATCTGAAGCATGAGCACTAGAGAAAAGAAAGTTGCTTTATTCAGCATATGTGTTGTTTGATAACGACGTCCAGAAGAAATTAGAGCAAAGGCCAATGGCCAGTCCATTGTCAAAGTTCAAACAGGGTGACACTGGCAGATGTCACCCTACGCATGCCTGCACAATACCAGGGACAATCCACTAGGAGGGGCAACCGGGGGCAGGCCAGGCACCGCAGGGACAGGATCAGGGCTCACCAGGGGGAGTCAGGGAAGGGGTGGTGGGTGCTGGAGAGCCACTGACAACTGCAGTGGAGGTGTCTGACATGGTGTGTGCCGGCACAACTGGGGGGCATGACACAGATGTCGTGGGTGCCGGCACAACTGCAGTGGACCCTGCAGATGGGGTGGACAGGTCCGCCACTGCAGTACCCAAGTCAGACAGGGCGGTAGTGGACTCCACTGCAGTGCCTACCTCCAGGGGAGGAGAATGGGGAACAGGCAAGGTGGGTTGGACAGAGGGGAGGACACCCTCACCACATCAGTGGCACAGACAAGCGCAGCGGGGGTGTGGTGCTGGGAGAGCAAGTGGCAGGGGGAGAAGGCCGGAGCATCTTGGGGATGGTATATCTGTGGGTGGGGGAACCTGGGGCAGGGTGTGGTGGGGGCACCTGTGCAGTGGGGGCCTGAGGGATGGAGGACGGAGACCTTGTGCCTGAGCTGCAGGGCGGTGGCGGGGTCTTGCTCTTAGCACTCCGGGGGGACTTGCGGGTGGGGGCCTCAGTCCGTCTGCGCCTGGGGGAGGGTGTCCGGGGGCGAGGGGCACTCTGCTCCGTGTGGGTGGGCTTCCTCTTCCCCCGGGATGCTGGAGCAGCTTCATCGGTGGGGAAGAGGCCGAGGTCACAGAGGAAGAGCTGCTGTGACTTTGGGGTTGCAGGTGAGGCAAGGGAGGGTGCTTTGGAGGGAGAGGGAACTGAGGACTGCGCAGTGCATGTGGATGCGTGTGTGTGTTCCAGGGCCCCATCCCCTGTGAGTCTGGCTTCAGTCCCCTGAATGTGCGTGCGTGTGCGTTTTGTCATTGGCGTGTGTGTCAGTGTGCTGGATGTGTGTGTGCTGGTGTGTGCCTGTGCCAGTGTGTGTGTGCCTGGGATGGGTAAGGTGCTGGGGAGTGTGGATGGAGCAGAGGCAGGAGGGGTGAGGGACCGTTTGAGGAGGGACACTGCTGCCGTCAGGGAGGAGTCCATGGACCTATTGCCCCTCTGTAGGTCAGACATGCCCGATGAGATGCCCTCCATGAACGACACCAGCTGAGTCAACAGCGCGGTGTGCGCATGGAGGACACTCAGCATGGCTGTCTGCCCTACATGGAGCTGGCGAAGGAGGTACACAGACTCCTCACTCAGGGCAGCAGGGGACACAGGGGCAGGGGGTGCGGTGCCTGGCCCAAAGGAGACACGCTCCCGGACATGGGAGCCTCCACGGACCTGGGGAATGGGAGCCGATGGGAGGGCGGTGGTGGTGCTGGTGGTGGCGGGGACAGCAACACTAGCTGGGGTGTGGTGGCTGCTGACACCCGCCTCCACAAGGGAGTCATCCTCCGAGTTGCTCTGGTCCTCAGCTGAGGTGGATGCTGCTGAGGACTCCTCGGTGTGGCTCCCCTCGCCCTCCGTGCCACTGGGTCCCTCCGACCACTCCTCGGCTGCTGACCCAGTCTGGCTCTCCGGCTCCTCCTGGTCCGTGGAGCTGTCCCCTTCCGTGGCCGTGGATGTATCTGCAAACAATGGGGAAACAGACAGACATCAGTCACCTGCACATAACGCACACACCACTGTGAGCACAGCACATCACAGAGCAAGCCCTGGCATCATTAGTTGTACATTGCTAAAAGTGCACTAATTGAACAGGAGAAGTCAATTGTCAGTCTGATGCCAAGCATGGCACTCACATCCCACATGGCCTTGCACCCATCTGTCTGGTGTCTGTTGGATTGCAACACCCCAGTGTTGACACATGCACCAAGTTCACAGTAGTTGGACAGTGCAGAGGACACGGTGTGGACACATCACAGCTCTTGCCACTGAGTCAGTACAGGTTTCCGGATGTAAGGGATGCCCAGAGTCAAATAGGAAATGCATGTGATGCATACCAGCGACAGACACCATGATGCACCCATGTCCTGATAGCCAGCGCCACTATGGTGTGCATGTAGCACATGTCACTCCCCTGCAGGCTCACCAATCAGTAGACACATGCCATGGCGGAGGCATGACTGCAAAGTCATACATCACTGGCTCAGTGATGTATGACTTTGCAGCCAGACAACAACACTCTGCACTGTGTCACAATAGTAGGTCATGGGGAATGCAAGTCCTGGAGCTGCACAAGTGCACATGTACACCCCCCACAACACATCCTCTTAACCCTCATCTGTCCAGGTCATACCTATTGGACATATGGGAGACCTGTGACACTACCCTCTGAACCTGAGCCCCTCACACTCTGCTGTGCATGGGGAACAGCTGCCTGAACTTCACATTTACATGCCCCAGTCTGCATGGGCAGCTGATCAGACACCTATGTGTCACACAAGTATCGTCTCCTATGGTCACATCTCCAGTGGCATGCTGAGCCCCTACCAAGAAACTCCACAGCAGTCCTGGCGACTAATCCACAGCACACTGACACAGAGGCAGACACCTGAGGGGTCAAATCACTGTGCACAATGTGTCCTCTGATACACGGGAGTGGGAGTACAGAGTGTATTGTATGGCCTGGAGTAGGCATGACTGTCCAGCCCCACATGAATGAGGGATGGGCCCTGGACTGTAGGCAGCTGGCTAAGTATGTGTGACACACGTCATATACACACTCCTGGGGGCCCAAACATTGTTCCCACCCGCAGCATGGGTGTGTGCCAGGTACCCCAGCCACATGTGGTGGATCAGCTCAGCAATTGGACCACAGATCAAAGTAACACGCTGAATACATGTCAGAATACAGGCATTGTGTAAGCAATGGACCCACCCATGATGCCCACCACAGAGTCAGGGAAACAGATGCTGTCTCCCACCTTGAGTCAAGCAAACTGCAAGGACACAGTCCTAAGTGACAGAATTCCCTGCATGTAAGGGCCACACCTGGGTATCAGATGAGGAGTGGGCAGTGCACAATAGAGGGACATGGCTCCTGGACAACATGACTGCTGTACTGTGGCAGTTCAACCTGGCCCGAGGAGGGCACATAGCATGTTAGACAGAGTACACAGTGCAGTCTTTGACTCACCCCCTCCTTGCTGCTCTCTGGCCTTCAGCTGCCCATCCAGGTCTGGAAAGACCACCGCCAGGATCCTGAGCATGTGGGGGGTCAGGGTCCGTGTTCCGCCCCTCCTGCGAGGAGGCGACAGCTTCAGCTGGACCCGTGCAATCCTCCGGGTCCAGCCCCGAAGGTCCTGCCACCTCTTTTGGCAGTTGCGGATCCGGCGCTTGTAGACCCCCACGGACCGGACAGCCCGGACGATGTCCTTCCAGATCTCATGCTTCCGATGGGCAGAAGCCTGTCAGGATGACAAAGTGATAAGGCCATTACTACACATGCAACATATCCGTGCATGACACAGTTGCATATACATGTCGCAATCACAGGGGCACATGGTGTACCCAGGCAGTGCACGGCTGCCCATGGACAGTTTTCCAGAAGTCACTACATGGTATCATTGCATGGGGAGTAAAACCCTGTTCAGAAGCACTGTCACTGCACCATACCTGTCCAGTGCAAGTCACTACACACTATGGGGGGTGACAACTACTCAGTGAGCCTGCTAGCCAGTGGTGTGCTGACTCTCAGCCTTGCTAGTCAGACAAAATGCACATTCAGAAAGGCAGTGCACAGAACACTCACCTGCTCCCCTGGTGTCCCATACAGCTTGCTGTACTGTGGAAGTAGGCTGTCCAGCAGGGCCTGGTTCTCTTCAAGGCTGAAGGCTGGGGCTCTCTCCACAGTACGTGCCATTGCAGGGTCCAGAGGGGCAGAGACAGCAGCAGTGCAGTGGCAGATGTCGTCCTGGAGCATGTAGTGCAGGCAAGTGGGCTCTCAGGGGAACATGCAGCAATATATATGTGCTGGAGAGGCAGATACTGTCCCTTGTGTCCAAAGTGATAGGTCCAAGTCGTTTGCATCTTCTGAATCTGGCCAATCCATGGAATAGCAGCACCAAAACACGCCCACAGCAAATTTCAACTTCATAACATACATGATTTTGCAACATTGTTGTGGGTGACCAACTGATTTTCCAGCAACCGACTCGTTCGAATATTCGAAAACGCGTCCGTTGCCAGGCAAGCCCATTGTCAATGGGTGCGCACCGATCGGTCCATTGAGGTACAACGCGCACAGGGGTACAACGCGTACCCGCACACATTGAAAGCAATGGGCCGGCCGGAGGCACCGATCGGTCCATTGCTGTTCAACGCGCACAGGGGTACAACGCGTACCCGCACATTGAAAGCAATGGGCCGGCCGGAGGCACCGATCGGTCCATTGCTGTTCAACGCGCACAGGGGTACAACGCGTACCCGCACATTGAATGCAATGGGCCGGCCGGAGGCACCGATCGGTCCATTGCAGTACAACGCGCACAGGGGTACAACGCGTACCCGCACACATTGAATGCAATGGGCCGGCCGGAGGCACCGATCGGTCCATTGCAGTACAACGCGCACAGGGGTACAACGCGTACCGCGCACATTGAAAGCAATGGGCCGGCCGGAGGCACCGGTCGGTCCATTGCTGTTCAACGCGCACAGGGGTACAACGCGTACCCGCACACATTGAATGCAATGGGCCGGCCGGAGGCACCGATCGGTCCATTGCAGTACAACGCGCACAGGGGTACAACGCGTACCCGCACACATTGAAAGCAATGGGCCGGCCGGAGGCACCGATCGGTCCATTGCAGTACAACGCGCACAGGGGTACAACGCGTACCCGCACACATTGAAAGCAATGGGCCGGCCGGAGACACCGATCGGTCCATTGCTGTTCAACGCATCACTGTACATGTGACTGGCATATGTCAGCATGCCTGTCTCAGATGGACATATGCCAGCCACAGATAGCTCCCAGGGAGTGAGGGGCACACCTACATCACGACAGCCTGTCCAAACCTTATCATAAGGCATGTAAGGCTGCATTTCCTATTGTGTGTATGTTGGTGTACATGTTGTCCTGTGGGTGTCACCTGTGGGCAGCCACCCCCAGGCTGTGCACGTGTTAATGGGGACAGGATCCTGGGTGTTACGTGTACGTGACCACTGTGATGTGCAACTGTTCATATCTGTGCATGTGCCATGGTCACATTTCACAGTGGTGTTTGTGTATGTCATGTCACATACCCCGTGAGTCCCATGTGGGACGGTATGTTTGAGCCAGGGTGTCCCAGTGGCACAATAGTGATGGCCCTCCACAGTCTTTGTGCATGTAGTGTTTACAATGTCTCTGATTTCATGTGCACAATGGGAGACAGTCTCCACATCCACGTTGTGTGTGCATGGACTCTGATGTTGTGCGTGTGTGTCACAGACGTACATGGCTCTCCTGCCATGGCAAGTGTGGCCACTACCTGTGGGGGTCATGTTTGTTTTGTTGTGGTGTACACATGATACTCCAGGTGATGCCAGTGTCCATGTGGCATTACAGGGTCCCTGGGAATGTGCCTGTCGTTGAGCTGTGGTGCCTGGGGCACATCTGTCCTCACATGTCACTGGGGGGTGACTGTGACACAGCATCATGATATCCAATGGGCCAACCTGGGACAAATTGATGCCACCTGTAGGACCGTGTTGACAGATGTTGGCCATGTATGTACCATACATGTCGTTCCGGTACTGCACACTTCATGTAGTTGTGCCTCATGATGATGTATGTTGGGATCTTGAGTGTGTTCAATGCCGCATATGTGGGGTGACTGACGATCTTGCTTACTTCTCCTCTGCACTGCAGGGCTCCTGCTGTCCATCGGCCATTCCCAGACCTGGCAACGATGGTGGAACGGGACAGCATCCGACGGTACCGCTTCACCAGGCAGCTGATTGAGGATTTGGCAGTGCAGTTGTCCCCACATTTGCAGCCTGGCCGGCCGTATCCTACAGCGCTGACCCCCAAGGTGAAGGTGATGGCAGCCCTACACTTCTTTGCCACCGGTACCTTCCAACATACTGTGGCGTCTGCTGGTGGGATGTCACAGACCATGTTCAGCCGTGTGCTCCGCGATTTCTTGGCGGCAATGTTGCTCTTCCTGAACCGGTACATCTATTTCCCTAGACTGCGACGACTCACTGACGTGAAGAGTGACTTTTATGCCCTGGGGAGGATGCCGCATGTCATTGGCTCCATTGATGGGACACATGTGGCTTTGGTACCACCACAGGCCCAGGAGCAGGCCTACAGGAACCGCAAGCACTACCACTCGGTCAATGCACTGGTGGTGTGTCTTGCAGACATGACCATCACACACGTGTGTGCCCGTTTCCCTGGTTCAGCACACGATGCCTTTGTGATGAGGAGTAGTCGCATCCCCAGGGTGATGGCACAGATGCAGAACCAGCGTGCCTGGCTTGTCGGTGTGTACTGACTTTGTGCCATTGTGTGTGATCTGATCTGTAGTATTCCGCCCACTTTTCCAAGTCAGCTGATGTGCACTTGTCTGTCCGTAGGTGACTCGGGATACCCCAACATGCCGTGGTTGCTGACACCCCTCAGGAACCCTGTGACACCTGCCCAGATGCGCTACAATGAGGCACATGGTCGGACCAGGAGAGTGATTGAGCGGACCTTTGGTCTCCTGAAGAGCCGCTTCCGCTGCCTGGACAAGACCGGAGGGTCCCTCCCATATGCCCCTGCGAAAGTGTGCAAGATTATCATCGTCTGCTGCATGCTCCACAACCTGGCAGTGCGGAAGGAGTTGCCTCTCATCCAGGATGACGATGACCAACATCCGCCACCTGTGGAGGATCCTGGCCTGGACCACGATGCCAGTGACGATGATGATGATGATGGTGATGGTGATGGTGATGTCCGCACACAGCTCATCACCAACTTCTTTAGCTGAATGTGAGTATCCTGAGGTGTCATGTGAATGATGTGAGTTGGCATGATGTGTGGGTGGTGCTCTGGTGCTGTTGGAGTGTGTCCATGGGCTACTTGACAGGATGTGTGTTGCGATGTGTGGTGACAGGTGGGCTGTACTCCCCAACAGTGTTGACATGCTAACTTGGTTCTGGGTGGGTATCTTGTAACATGTATTGTGCATGAGTTTTGCTGTTCTGTCCTGTACTGCATTGCTTTTGACTGTGTGTCATTTCTGTCCTTCACAGGGTACTTTCAGATTCGTTTGGTCAACTGTGTCCACCGGCGACGTGATTGCACATCCAGGCTGGTAGCTGTTGTGTCCCTACAGGTGATGTGCGCCACACCCATGGACTTCCTTCTGTCTACAGTTGTTGACTGTGTGCCCGCTACCAGGTGGGGTTACCTTGCATCTGTAGTGGTTACGGCATGTTGCTACTGTGTAATAAACCTGTGCTTCACTTAGTGATGTGCGTTGTCTGTGGTCACACATTTGACTGCCATTTGCTTACTGCACCTGTGGGCTACTTGACTACAACTGGGAATGGGTGTGGTGTCTGTGCATTGCACCGTCTTCCCTGGCAACATCAGTGTAGGCAATGAGTCAGATTGCCTAGGTGTGTATGTGTTGTGTAGCCCTGGTGGTGTGTCTCCCTCATATGTGTCACGTTGCCTGTACTCACATGCCTGTGTTGTCCTTGCTGTTGCAGTTCGCATACACAGTGTAATTTTGCAGTTCATCATCCCCATAACAGCACCCACGTTGGAATCACGACAGAGGCAAGTATGGTGTATTATTGTGTTTATTGTGATACATCTGTGATAATAGTGCATAGGATGGATTGTGCTGTACATGAATCTTGCAATCCCAAGTTCCTAGATGAATAGAAAGTCCAGGTAGACAGGATCCCCAGTATCGGGGCCACAGTTGTCTGACACATTGTTCCAACTTGTACTCCCCATGCAATGTGTGGGAGTAGTGTTGCCATCAACAGGGTGAACAGTCTGTGCACAAAGGCGAAAATCCAGAACAGGTTCAGGCTTCCTGGGAGTTGCGCTTGGCCATCAGCCTCTCACTTTCCCCTCCTCGGACGACCCCTCTTCTTGGGGGGGGGCCCTCAAGTGCAGGCTGCTGCGGTGCAGGGGACTCTCCGCCAGAGTCCTCCTCCCTCCCTGTGGCAGTTGCAGTTTGTTCGGTACCAGATGTTGTTGGCACACAGGGAGGTGTGGACTGGTTGCTGTTCATCTGGCGGAGGCATTGTAAAATGTCCCTGTGCACCGCCGTCATCTCATGTAGTACATCCCACTTGGACTCCACGCGGGACATGTGGGAGTCCACACGTGACATGTGTGACTCCACGTGGGACATGTGGGAGTCCAAGCGGGCATGATGGGCAGCCTGCTGCTGTTTGATGTCTCTGAGGAGCCCCACTACCTGGCTGAGCTCTCCGGTGCTGGACTGGTACGCATCAGCTATGCGTACCAGTTGTGGGTCTTCATGCACACCAGCAACGTCTGCAAGCAGCGACCTCTGTCTCCCACCCCTCCCACCACCCCTGCTGACATGTGCAGTGTGTGCAGTTGCACGCACAGATAACCCTGGTCCACCTTGGGGGTTGGTGGTGGTGGTGGTGTCCATGGCCCCAGGTTGGTCCAGGGTCACTGCGCTGGTGTTGTTCCTTATTCTGTCCATGTCGGCAGGGATGGTATTCGTGGTGACAGTCGTTGGAGGGGTGGGTGCAGGGGGTGCAGCTGGTGGACCTGCTGGTGCTGCAGCTGGTGGTCCTGCTGGTGCAGCATGTTGACTTGCACCGGATGTGCCAGGTTGTTCTTCATCGTCCGAGGAGGACAGAGGCTGTACGACGCCAGTGAGCTCGGCATCCTCTTGAGCCTGGGACTGGGACTCCTCAGCGTCTGCTGCTGTGTCCCTATCATCACCTGTTTTTGGGAGACACAAACAATGTATGTCATGTTTCTGCAGGCATCAGTGGTTGACACACCTGACAGTTGTGACTGTGCCTCGGGGTGCGGGCCTGTACATTGTATTGTCCTAAGTCGTCACAGTCAGGGGTTGATATTGGTGTGGCACATTGTCCTGCATTATTTGGGCATTTCTATGTATTCTCTGGGGTGTGAACATGGTCTGCATTGATTGTGTTTGGTTGACAGCCAGACCTCCTTCCCACCCACCCACCCACCCAGTCAGTTATCCCACCATGGAACGTGCTTGCATTGCAGGGAGTGTAAGTTGTCTCTCAGGATGTCAGTCAGTGGTGTCCTGCTGTTTGTTGGTGCACAGTTGGCAGCAGGGCCTTGTGCTCCCCACAGCAGTAGCCAGTGTCAGCCATCTTGTGAGTCCTTCTCCACTCCCTGTGATGTGAGCATGGTTCAGGGTGGTGTTGATGGGCCAGTTGTGGGGGTGACCAATATCAGTGACTACGACTCCCATCATGCTATTGCCTCCACCCCCTTCCCAGCATGCCCATGCTTCCTTCCTTTGACTCTGCTTCCCTGTGGGGTGGGCTGGCTGTGCTGACAGGATGGCTGGGAGTGTTGTCCTGGCAGTTGTTTGGCTAAGAGTCCCAAGAGTGTCCCTGTGCTTCACACAACATAACCCAGGGTGGTGGTGCTTTGTGGGATCTTGTGTTAGGATGGAGGGCATTGCATTCTACCAGGTGGGTACTGTGGAGTTTGTGTTGGGGGGGTGTGTGAGGGGAGGTGCTGGTGACTATGGTCAGTGCTGCAAGTCCCCCTTCCCACCCAGCCAGCCAGATATCCCACCATGGAACGTGCTTGCATTGCAGGGAGTGTAAGTTGTCTCTCAGGATGTCAGTCAGTGGTGTCCTGCTGTTTGTTGGTGCACAGTTGCCAGCAGGGCCTTGTGCTCCCCACAGCAGTAGCCAGTGTCAGCCATCTTGTGAGTCCTTCTCCACTCCCTGTGATGTGAGCATGGTTCAGGGTGGTGTTGATGGGCCAGTTGTGAGGCTGAGCAATGTCTGTGACTACGACTCCCATCATGCTATTGCCTCCACCCCCCTTCCCAGCATGCCCATGCTTCCTTCCTTTGACTCTGCTTCCCTGTGGGGTGGGCTGGCTGTGCTGACAGGATGGCTGGGAGTGTTGTCCTGGCAGTTGTTTGGCTAAGAGTCCCAAGAGTGTCCCTGTGCTTCACACAACATAACCCAGGGTGGTGGTGCTTTGTGGGATCTTGTGTTAGGATGGAGGGCATTGCATTCTACCAGGTGGGTACTGTGGAGTTTGTGTTGGGGGGGGTGTGAGGGGAGGTGCTGGTGACTATGGTCAGTGCTGCAAGTCCCCCTTCCCACCCAGCCAGCCAGATATCCCACCATGGAACGTGCTTGCATTGCAGGGAGTGTAAGTTGTCTCTCAGGATGTCAGTCAGTGGTGTCCTGCTGTTTGTTGGTGTACAGTTGCCAGCAGGGCCTTGTGCTCCCCACAGCAGTAGCCAGTGTCAGCCATCTTGTGAGTCCTTCTCCACTCCCTGTGATGTGAGCATGGTTCAGGGTGGTGTTGATGGGCCAGTTGTGAGGCTGAGCAATGTCTGTGACTACGACTCCCATCATGCTATTGCCTCCACCCCCTTCCCAGCATGCCCATGCTTCCTTCCTTTTGACTCTGCTTCCCTGTGGGGTGGGCTGGCTGTGCTGACAGGATGGCTGGGAGTGTTGTCCTGGCAGTTGTTTGGCTAAGAGTCCCAAGAGTGTCCCTGTACTTCACACAACATAACCCAGGGTGGTGGTGCTTTGTGGGATCTTGTGTTAGGATGGAGGGCATTGCATTCTACCAGGTGGGTACTGTGGAGTTTGTGTTGGGGGGGGGGGGGTGTGAGGGGAGGTGCTGGTGACTATGGTCAGTGCTGGAAGTCCCCCTTCCCACCCAGCCAGCCAGATATCCCACCATGGAACGTGCTTGCATTGCAGGGAGTGGAAGTTGTCTCTCAGGATGTCAGTCAGTGGTGTCCTGCTGTTTGTTGGTGCACAGTTGGCAGCAGGGCCTTGTGCTCCCCACAGCAGTAGCCAGTGTCAGCCATCTTGTGAGTCCTTCTCCACTCCCTGTGATGTGAGCATGGTTCAGGGTGGTGTTGATGGGCCAGTTGTGGGGGTGACCAATATCAGTGACTACGACTCCCATCATGCTATTGCCTCCACCCCCTTCCCAGCATGCCCATGCTTCCTTCCTTCTGACTCTGCTTCCCTGTGGGGTGGGCTGGCTGTGCTGACAGGATGGCTGGGAGTGTTGTCCTGGCAGTTGTTTGGCTAAGAGTCCCAAGAGTGTCCCTGTGCTTCACACAACATAACCCAGGGTGGTGGTGCTTTGTGGGATCTTGTGTTAGGATGGAGGGCATTGCATTCTACCAGGTGGGTACTGTGGAGTTTGTGTTGGGGGGGGGGTGTGAGGGGAGGTGCTGGTGACTATGGTCAGTGCTGCAAGTCCCCCTTCCCACCCAGCCAGCCAGATATCCCACCATGGAACGTGCTTGCATTGCAGGGAGTGGAAGTTGTCTCTCAGGATGTCAGTCAGTGGTGTCCTGCTGTTTGTTGGTGCACAGTTGCCAGCAGGGCCTTGTGCTCCCCACAGCAGTAGCCAGTGTCAGCCATCTTGTGAGTCCTTCTCCACTCCCTGTGATGTGAGCATGGTTCAGGGTGGTGTTGATGGGCCAGTTGTGAGGCTGAGCAATGTCTGTGACTACGACTCCCATCATGCTATTGCCTCCACCCCCTTCCCAGCATGCCCATGCTTCCTTCCTTTTGACTCTGCTTCCCTGTGGGGTGGGCTGGCTGTGCTGACAGGATGGCTGGGAGTGTTGTCCTGGCAGTTGTTTGGCTAAGAGTCCCAAGAGTGTCCCTGTGCTTCACACAACATAACCCAGGGTGGTGGTGCTTTGTGGGATCTTGTGTTAGGATGGAGGGCATTGCATTCTACCAGGTGGGTACTGTGGAGTTTGTGTTGGGGGGGGTGTGAGGGGAGGTGCTGGTGACTATGGTCAGTGCTGCAAGACCCCCTTCCCACCCAGCCAGCCAGATATCCCACCATGGAACGTGCTTGCATTGCAGGGAGTGGAAGTTGTCTCTCAGGATGTCAGTCAGTGGTGTCCTGCTGTTTGTTGGTGCACAGTTGGCAGCAGGGCCTTGTGCTCCCCACAGCAGTAGCCAGTGTCAGCCATCTTGTGAGTCCTTCTCCACTCCCTGTGATGTGAGCATGGTTCAGGGTGGTGTTGATGGGCCAGTTGTGAGGGTGACCAATATCAGTGACTACGACTCCCATCATGCTATTGCCTCCACCCCCTTCCCAGCATGCCCATGCTTCCTTCCTTTTGACTCTGCTTCCCTGTGGGGTGGGCTGGCTGTGCTGACAGGATGGCTGGGAGTGTTGTCCTGGCAGTTGTTTGGCTAAGAGTCCCAAGAGTGTCCCTGTGCTTCACACAACATAACCCAGGGTGGTGGTGCTTTGTGGGATCTTGTGTTAGGATGGAGGGCATTGCATTCTACCAGGTGGGTACTGTGGAGTTTGTGTTGGGGGGGGGTGTGAGGGAGGTGCTGGTGACTATGGTCAGTGCTGCAAGTCCCCCTTCCCACCCAGCCAGCCAGATATCCCACCATGGAACGTGCTTGCATTGCAGGGAGTGTAAGTTGTCTCTCAGGATGTCAGTCAGTGGTGTCCTGCTGTTTGTTGGTGCACAGTTGCCAGCAGGGCCTTGTGCTCCCCACAGCAGTAGCCAGTGTCAGCCATCTTGTGAGTCCTTCTCCACTCCCTGTGATGTGAGCATGGTTCAGGGTGGTGTTGATGGGCCAGTTGTGAGGCTGAGCAATGTCTGTGACTACGACTCCCATCATGCTATTGCCTCCACCCCCTTCCCAGCATGCCCATGCTTCCTTCCTTTTGACTCTGCTTCCCTGTGGGGTGGGCTGGCTGTGCTGACAGGATGGCTGGGAGTGTTGTCCTGGCAGTTGTTTGGCTAAGAGTCCCAAGAGTGTCCCTGTGCTTCACACAACATAACCCAGGGTGGTGGTGCTTTGTGGGATCTTGTGTTAGGATGGAGGGCATTGCATTCTACCAGGTGGGTACTGTGGAGTTTGTGTTGGGGGGGATGTGAGGGGAGGTGCTGGTGACTATGGTCAGTGCTGCAAGTCCCCCTTCCCACCCAGCCAGCCAGATATCCCACCATGGAACGTGCTTGCATTGCAGGGAGTGTAAGTTGTCTCTCAGGATGTCAGTCAGTGGTGTCCTGCTGTTTGTTGGTGCACAGTTGCCAGCAGGGCCTTGTGCTCCCCACAGCAGTAGCCAGTGTCAGCCATCTTGTGAGTCCTTCTCCACTCCCTGTGATGTGAGCATGGTTCAGGGTGGTGTTGATGGGCCAGTTGTGAGGCTGAGCAATGTCTGTGACTACGACTCCCATCATGCTATTGCCTCCACCCCCTTCCCAGCATGCCCATGCTTCCTTCCTTTTGACTCTGCTTCCCTGTGGGGTGGGCTGGCTGTGCTGACAGGATGGCTGGGAGTGTTGTCCTGGCAGTTGTTTGGCTAAGAGTCCCAAGAGTGTCCCTGTGCTTCACACAACATAACCCAGGGTGGTGGTGCTTTGTGGGATCTTGTGTTAGGATGGAGGGCATTGCATTCTACCAGGTGGGTACTGTGGAGTTTGTGTTGGGGGGGTGTGAGGGGAGGTGCTGGTGACTATGGTCAGTGCTGCAAGTCCCCCTTCCCACCCAGCTAGCCGGATATCCCACCATGGAACGTGCTTGCATTGCAGGAGTGTAAGTTGTCTCTCAGGATGTCAGTCAGTGGTGTCCTGCTGTTTGTTGGTGCACAGTTGCCAGCAGGGCCTTGTGCTCCCCACAGCAGTAGCCAGTGTCAGCCATCTTGTGAGTCCTTCTCCACTCCCTGTGATGTGAGCATGGTTCAGGGTGGTGTTGATGGGCCAGTTGTGAGGCTGAGCAATGTCTGTGACTACGACTCCCATCATGCTATTGCCTCCACCCCCTTCCCAGCATGCCCATGCTTCCTTCCTTTGACTCTGCTTCCCTGTGGGGTGGGCTGGCTGTGCTGACAGGATGGCTGGGAGTGTTGTCCTGGCAGTTGTTTGGCTAAGAGTCCCAAGAGTGTCCCTGTGCTTCACACAACATAACCCAGGGTGGTGGTGCTTTGTGGGATCTTGTGTTAGGATGGAGGGCATTGCATTCTACCAGGTGGGTACTGTGGAGTTTGTGGGGGGGGGGGGGTGTGAGGGGAGGTGCTTGTGACTATGGTCAGTGCTGCAAGTCCCCCTTCCCAGCCAGCCAGCCAGATATCCCACCATGGAACGTGCTTGCATTGCAGGGAGTGGAAGTTGTCTCTCAGGATGTCAGTCAGTGGTGTCCTGCTGTTTGTTGGTGCACAGTTGCCAGCAGGGCCTTGTGCTCCCCACAGCAGTAGCCAGTGTCAGCCATCTTGTGAGTCCTTCTCCACTCCCTGTGATGTGAGCATGGTTCAGGGTGGTGTTGATGGGACAGTTGTGGGGGGGCAATATGTGTGACTGCGACTCCCATGATGCTATTGGCTACACTGACTTGGCCAGCATACACAGAATTCCTTCCTTTGAGTGGTCTTCACTGTGTGTTGGTGTTGTTGTGGTGGCTACATGTGTGGATGTGTGTGTTAGTTCTATTTGTGCCACTGCCTAGCTGTAGTTGTGGTTGTGTTTGTACATGTGTTGGCACAGTTGGATGTGACTTTTTTGATGGCATGTGTTGTGTTTATCTGACTGACATACACATTTTGGGATGATTCTGTTCTAGTTGCTGTGTAATTGCTATGAGTGCATGGTTTGACTCTCCCCTTGACAGTGATGTGTGTGTTTTGTGGCAGTTTATTGTGTACATTTGTTGTGTACTCACCAGGCTCTGGGATGTTCTCTAGTCCATATACGCTCACTGGCGGAAGGATGGCCCGCACCTTCTACTCCCAGGGCCTGAGGTATATTGGCTTGGCAGGAGGGCCACTGCCGGTGTGTTGGCTGTTGATGTAGTCTATCTTCAGCAGGTCCCGTACCCTCCTGCGCACGTCATACCACCTGTTCTGGATGTCCGTCTTTGTGCGCCGACATGGTGATTGGGCGTTCACCCTGTTGATGATCCTCTCCCACATCTTGGTTTTCTGCGACATGGGGGTCTGTTGGACCAGAGTGCCAAACAGCTGTGGCTCCACCCTGAGGATCTCGTCTACCATGACTTCCAATTCACTATCTAGGAACTTGGGATTCTTCTTGGGGGGCATGGTGATGGGTGGTGATGGTGGGTGATGTGTGTGTTGGTGTGCAGGTGAGGGTGTGTGGGTGTGTGTTGTGCTGGGTGTATGTGAGGTAGGTATTTGTTGGTGTGCTGCTGGTGTGTGGCTTGTGTGAGGGATGAGCTGTGGGTGTGTGGTTGCTTTCTCTTGGGTGCTGGCAGTGGAATGGCATTTGCAAAGGCTCATGGTAGTGATTTGTGTCCTTTATATAGGTGGATTTGTGGGTGTGTCTTTGTTCTCTGTCCCCACCCCACCCAGTATTTATTGGCTTGGTAATTGCTTGTTTGGCCTTTTTTTGGTTGATTTTTCCTTTGTGCTGTTTGTGTATGTTGGAAACGTTCTTGTGACCGAGTCGGACCCTGCATTGGTCTCGTACGGTGTTTTCCGTTTCGTTCACGCTGTGTTTGTGCAGTTTTGTATGCTGCGTACGCGTCGGTCGCGGTGTATTGTGTTGCTTCGGCTCGGTTTTGTATGCGTGTCGGTCGTACGGCTTGTCCTCCGTCCGACTCGGTCGTGTTTTCGCGCCTTGCATCGTACTTTGCGGGTTGGAGTTGGCGGGTACGATTCGGTCGGATTTGTTCCGGGTGCGTGTCGGTCGGTTGGATTCGCGTGTTTTCCGGCCGGATTGCTATTTTCCGAGCGGCTCGGTCGGTCGGCTTGGTTTCCTGACGTGTCGGTCGGATTTATCGCGGCTTGCATCGTACTTGGCGTGTCGGGCGCCACTGGTACGTGTCGGTCGGTAATTTTTCCGGCTCCGAGTCGGTCGGTGCTTTTTCCGGCCCGAATCGGAATCGACCCCTAAGAGTGACGTGTTGGAAAGCTAAAGCGAGCATAAGATCAAGAAGCCCATTTTGGTGAGAAAGAAGGTCTAGGGAATCAGAGAGACTTCCAGAGAAGAGAAGAGGAATGGAATAGGGAATGGAGATATTAAATAAGCGAGAGATATAGGACCAAACTTTCTCCCAGAAAGTAGAAACAGAAGGACAAAGAAAGAGAAGATGAAGAAGGTCAGCATTAGAGGAGCCACAGGTCCAACAGTTTGTATTAGTGGAGTGAGAAAATTTAGCGATGGAGATAGGGGTAAGGTAAAGTCTATGATAGAGAAAGAACAAAGATTGAGTAAGAGAAGCAGAGCGAGAGATTTTGAGAGAACGAGACCAGAGTTTGTCCCAGAAAGTGATAGACCATTCACATCCCAGGTCAGATTCCCATGAAAGTTCCAACTTAGTTTTAATACGTTCTGGATTAGGAGCTGAAAAATATTTATAAATAGGAGAGGCTTTAGGGAGCAAGAGAAGAATCTTGAGAAGAGAGTTAGGGACAGGGGGAAGAAGTGATGTTGGGAGAGAATAGAAAACATCAAGAATGACCGTCATTAAAGTGGTAAATTTCTGTAGGAAGGAGCGAGGGCATTAAAAGTGGTCTGAAATTGGGGAAATAGACAAGGAGCTAGACCGTCAAAAAGATCTTTGACCCAGATTATGCCCCTAGATCTCCAAGGGCTCCAAAAGATGGATCTGCCGTTAATAGTGATAAGAGAATTATGCCAAACAGGAGAATCTAAAAGGATTCTCTAGAGATAGGTTTGGAATGTATCAAAGGTTTCAATAGGGAGCAAGTGTGGTTAAACAAAGGGGGGAGGTAAGAGATGTTTTGGCAGAGAAGGCTAAAATTTCTTTTAAGAGAAAGGTAATAATAAGGTGCGCTCAATGGAAAGCCACAAGGGGTTAAAGGGAGAGAGATCAGAAAGAAGCCATTTGGAGGCCTGGCGAAGACAAAATGACTTGTGATACAAGCGAAAATTAGGAAATTTACACCTCCATTAGATTTAGTCTTACGAAGAGAGGAAAGAGATTCTGGATTTTTTATTATGCCAAAGAAATTTAGAAAGGCGAGAATCAATTTGTTTAAAATAACTTGCGGGAATGTGGACAGGAAGCATAGAAAGAGTATAAATCAAAATAGGAGTAATCATCATTTTAATTGAGTCTAACCGGCCCCACCATGAAAGAAAAGAGGATTCCAAGAGGAGAGTAATTTGTCAATACGAGACAGGATCGTAGACATGTTTAATTTAATAGAGGAGGCGATAGAATTGGAGAACCATATACCTAAATATTTGATTTTAGAGCTATTCCATGTAAACCCAGTGGAGGAAAAGAGAGTGTGGAAGGCAAAATTTAGTGAGAGGGAGAATCTCTGTTTTATCAGAGTTGATTTTATATCCAGAGACAAGGGGAAAAGAAGTGATTTCCTGTAATAAAGGGGAATGGATTTTTCAGGATCAGAAATGAAGAGTAGGATGTCATCTGCGTAAGAATTTAAATGTTGATCACCATACAAAAAACCAGAAATAGAGACGTTATTACGAATTGAGGATAAAAAAGGTTCAAGAGCAAGAACAAAGAGAAGAGGAGAGAGAGGGCAACCTTGACGGACACCACGATGGAGGCGAAAATAGGATGAGACACACGCCGTTAACTAATACTGAAGCTCTGGGGGCAGAATATAATAAAGATATAAGAGAGGTAAATTTGGGGCCAAAACTTACTTCCATAGAGGAGCTTTAGACTTTCAGCATTAACTCTTTAAAGAGCCCTTGTGTACAGGAGAGGTTGTTACTTTAAAACTGAACAAATGCAATGCTCTTGTCCTCGGAGAGCAGGCAGTGAGAGGAAGGCCTCTGGAAAGGAATGACACCCAATGACCCCAATGCTTATTCAACATTTTTGAAGTCATCCTTAAATATGGTGCACAGACATAATATGCAGTTTTTAATATCGACCTACATTAATATCGAGTTTTAAATATCGTAGGGACAGAATATCGACATCAAGAATATCGACGACCAGAATATCGACCTGAAGGTAAGAAATATCGTTTTTGTTAATATCGAAATTAGGAATATCGATAGCAAAAATATCGATGTTAATAATATCAATATTTATATTAGTGTTATGTATTTTAGTATGTATTTTATATGTATGTGTTCTATATTTTTTGTTAAGTATTGTACTGTTTTTTTAAATATATGTTTTAAATTTTTTAGAAGTTAGTAATTTTTTTTAAAGTAAACTATGCGTTTTACCGTGGCGGGTTGTGGGTTTATAGGGGAATAGGGGGTAAGTAATTTAATTATAATAAATTAAATAATAATTTGTAGGAATTAATAATTATTTTTAATTAAATTTCGCGTTTTAGTTCTGTAGCGGGTTGTGGGTTTATAGGGGAATTGGGTAGGAAGTAATTTAATTGTAATTAAGTAATTAATCATTTTTATTTATTGGTATTGATAATTAATTTATAGTTAATTAATTATTAATTGGTAAATAATTTTTATTAATTGATTAATTGATAATTATATTAATTGTATTAATTTATTATTGGAGCGGGTTGTAGGTTTATAGGGGAATAGGGTGGGAAGTAATTTAATTGTAATTAAGTAATTATTAATTTTTATTTTTGGGTATTGATAATTAATTTATTGTTAAATAATTATTAATTGGTAATTAATTTTTATTAATTATTATTTATTGGTATTGATAATTAATTTATCGTTAACTAATTATTAATTGGTAATTAATGTTTATTAATTATTATTTATTGGTATTGATAAATAATTTATTGTTAATTACTAATTTATATTAATTGATTAATTGATAATTAAATTAATTGTGTGAAATTTTATGCGGAGTGGGTTGTGTGTTTATTGGGGAATAGGGTGGGAAGTAATTTAATGTTATTTAAGTAATTATTCATTTTAATTTATTGGTATTTTTAATTAATTTATTGTTAATTTATTAATAGATCAATATTTAATTACAAAACTTATTTAATTTATAAGTATGTTATTTTTAACCCCTACGCTATCCAACGCTTTCCCTACTGTTGCACTCACTGGAGTGGGAATAGTAATTTTTACCCCTACGCTATCCAACACTTTTCCTACTGTTGCACTCACTGGAGTGGGAATAGTCATTTTTACCCCTACGCTATCCAACACTTTCCCTACTGTTGCACTCACTGGAGTGGGAATAGTAATTTTTACCCCTACGCTATCCAACACTTTCCCTACTGTTGAACTCTTTGGAGTGTGAATAGTAATTTTTACCCCTACGCTATCCAACACTTTCCCTACTGTTGCACTCTTTGGAGTGGGAATAGTAATTTTTACCCCTACGCTATCCAACACTTTCCCTACTGTTGCACTCCCTGGAGTGGGAATAGTAATTTTTACCTCTACGCTATCCAACACTTTCCCTACTGTTGCACTCACTGGAGTGGGAATAGTAATTTTACCCCTACACTATCCGACACTTTCCCTACTGTTGCACTCTGTGGAGTAAGTATATATATTATGTTATATATGTATATGTTTAATTTATTTTAACATTATATGTATTAGTTATTATTTTTAAACATGTTTTAAAAATGTTAACTATGTTTCTTTTAATTATATGTATTATTTACTTTATTTTACATTATTTTTAACATCTACAAAAAACAATATTTTTTACAACTATATTTTTGACATCGATATTTTTTTCCCGATATTTTTGTACTTACCATAATGTAGATAGGATGTCGTTATTCTTGACTTCGATATGTTTGCGTCGATATTTTGGTACCTCGATATTCGGTCCGTCGATATTTTGTCAGTGATCCCTTAAATATGTCTGCCATCCTTTCCATAGTCAGAGCCTGCCATAATTGCATATGCCATTGTGTGAGGGAGGGGCCTCTGTCTTTTTCCATGCAGCGGCAATCGCCAACTTAGCTGCTCCCAGACACAACCATATTATGGCACTATCACTCTTAGTTTGATGTTTCAGTGACTCATCTCGAAGCCCCAGTAGAATGCACCCTGTTGTATCTGGAATAGGGTAGCCCAGAATCTCTTTAATCTGTGCCAGAATTTCTGCCCAGAATATCTTAACGGTCGGGCAACCCCACCAGATATGACAAAAATCCCTCAGCAAGCCAAATCCTTGCCAACAGAGATCTGATGTCCCTGGAAAGATTTTCCTCAACTTCGTCAGGTAAAGGTACCAGTCGTAGAGTAAATTGTAGTGGGCCTCCCTCATACCAATGGAATGGTTGCATTTGGTAATATCGTTCCAAAGCCTCCTTCAGCCTTCCTCTAGTATGTCTGTCCCCAGGGTGTTTTCCCAGAAGGAGATGTGTCTAGGCTGTATAGAGTGTTGTGTAGTGAGGAGGAGATTGTATAAAAACATAATGGTGCCCCTGGAAGATCCTGCTCTCTTTACAAATTGTTCAATGGGAGTTAGGCTCCTCGTTGCTGCTTCTCGAAACACGGGTGTTAACGCCCAGTGCTTCAACTGTAGGTAGTGTAAGTGTTCAGCAGTTGACAGGTTAAAGTTTGTCCTACAGTTTTCAAAGGTCAGAATGTCCCAATTATGAAACAGATCTGCCAGGGTGAGGCAACCACCCTCCCTCCAGGCGTCGAATGGTCCCGGCTGAAGGCCCGGTGGGAAAGTTGGTTTATAATGAATGGGGTGTATGGGGAGAGGAAAGTTGTCCAATTAGCCACACTATTTACTCTTCTGCCTTCCCCTCCTCAGAGACTATCAGCTCTCCGTCCCTCCACTTTAGTCCCCCTATATATACCCTCTCACGCTTGATCGTTAGTTGCCTCGCTAAGTGTGCCCCCACCTTGTTGCCGTGTTCATATGAGGTCTGCTCCAATTTTAGTAGTGTGTACTCGGCTCGGTTGGTATAAATCGCATTTAGTTTCCCCTTCAACGCAGTGACTTGCCGCTGGAGAGTTAAAGTTGGAGTCGTCTTGTGTGCCTATTCACACTTTTTCAGTTCTTCTTCTAATTGCAGTCTATCACGAGTTCTCTGTCTATTGAGATGGGACTTCAGTTGTGTACACTTGCCCCGTATTACTGTTTAAACGCGTCCCAATTATTTAAGGGGTTAGTTTCCTTGGGGCAATTTCGTTGGAAGAACTTTTGAATTGCTTTCCTGAGTGCATCCCATTGAAGTCTATCCCTCACTAGGGGGTTAGGAAAGTACCACCTCACTCTCTTGGATTGCGGTGTGCACCATTCCAACTCTACCAACACTGGGGTGTGGTCAGAGAGCACAATGGGCTGTATAGGCCCTGATCTTAGCTCGGGGAGTAGAGCTTTGCTAACAAAAATGTAGTCTAATCTCGAGTACGTGCGGTGTGTGTGCGAGTAGAAAGTGTAATCTTTAGTAGTGGGGTGTAGGGCACTCCAGTCATCCACGAGTCCCAAGTCTTGCACTGCTGATTTTAAGCCCCTCGGGAAACTACTGGTAAAGGATCTGTGTGGGGGCGTACTTTCTATGCAGGAGTGCAATGGCAAATTGAAATCTCCCATTAAGAGGATTTTGCCTTCCGCAAAACCTCGTAGAACTTTCAAGAGGGAGTGGAGAAAGGTCACCTAATTAGTATTAGGAGCATAGACGGACACGAAGATGCATTGTTTCCCTCTGAGCCAATCTTTGACCATTACCCTCCCTGTCTGTCTTGTAGCTCTCTGACCGAAATTTTAAGAGGGAATGGAACAATAATGCCACCCCGTTTTGCTTGGTTGATGCTGAGGAATGAAAGATCAGGGGATAGAGCTTGTGGTTAAACCTATGGTCCTCTGTTCGTTTGAGGTGAGTCTCTTGTATAGCTATAACATCAATATGAGAGTCTAGCAAATATTTCCAGATCGTGTGACGTTTAAGTGGGGAATTGAGTCCCCGCACCTTCCAAGACGAGGTAGTAATCATCCCTCTGATCTTGTGGAGGTGTCTCTAAATCCTCTCTCCGTGCTGATCCTCACCCTCCCCTTTCCCTACTCCCTCTTCCGACCTCCCCTATGTTGCCATGATATCCTCTCCTGCGCATTTCTATATTCTGTGCCTCTCATATATAGCCTGGCTAGGTTCTACGTGGTGTCTGAGTAGAAAGAAAAATAAAACTCTATCCCCCACCCAAAAAGCTTTGAGACAACCGGGTCCCAACATGTGTAACTGTGTAAAGAAGAATACATTGTATGAGGCGAGTCGGTCAGGGGCCGCCACCATTGTGTAACTGTGAGTCTAGGTATTGGGCAATAGTGCTTCCAATGTTGAAATCGCATGGCCATTACTCACGGCATTTCGCCTTCTAGGAGCGTACTCTCTTCCGGTGGTATGCTTCGTTCGAGCAGCAAGTCCATCCTATTTCCCTCTCCAACTGGTTAGCATCTCTTGTGGGACCGTGCCCGCCTCTGAGAGAGCCATAGAGCCTCTCCCTGGGACCTCGGGGGGTCCCATGTCAAGGAGCCCTGAGCAGCTCCCGGCTGCTGCCCTTCTGGGGGCGGGATCTCCAGCAACATCATGGCGTCTAAATGATGGGCCTTGTTACAATATTCAAATGCTAGGCCAAAGGGAAATGTCCAGCGATACCTGATGCGTTCTTTGTTAGGTTTTTCCGTCACTGGGCGAAACAATTGGCGACGGGCTAGCTTTGCTTTTTGCTAAGTCTTAAAATAAGGTGCATGAGGAGCCCTGAAATGTCACCCTGTCTCTCTTCCTTGCAGCTTGTAGGATGGCCTCTTTTACTATGAATGAGTGAAGTTTCACCAAGACATCCCTTGGTCATTTTTTATCTCCCGTCAGGAGCCTCCCCACTCTTTGCACTCGTTCCACCTTGATTTTCAATTGCTTTTCTCAGAGTAGCTCCCCAAATAGTTCCACCACAAAAGCCTCAAGGTCAGGCCCTTCCACTCCTTCCTCCAGGTCCTTAATTCTGATGTTGTCGCGGCGCGATCTGTTTTCTAAATCTTAATTTTTCAAAATGGTGGCTTGGAGGTGCATGTTGAGTGTCTGTAATTGCTCCTCTGCATGCTGTGTGCGTTGTTTCCAGTCCTTCGTCTTAGTTTCTAAGTCCACTATTCTCGTACCCACTGAATCGACATCCTGCTGAAGAGTGGTTAACCTTCCATTTAATTCTGTTTCGAAGGCCTCCAGGGACGATGTGAGATCTGTCTTGAGTTCCTCCCTTAATTCACGTTTGAACTCTCGCAGGGAGGTAAGTAGGTCATCCTTTGTCAGTGCCATGATCTCCTCCGTCCCAGGCCCCCTTGGCATCTCCTGTGCGTCTGTCATGGTGAAGTAGCTCGAGACCCTATTTTGATTGTGTTTGAGATTTTTTGGGCGGCTTCAAGGAGAATCCACAGGGCTTGGGTTATAAAGCAGGGGGAATACTGCACTACTTGTCCAGTTCTTCATCTATCCTCGATGCAGTCAAACTGTTCTGGCCATTCGCCTGCAGCAGGATCTGTTCTCTCTGGGCTGTTCTGTGCTCATTCCCTCAGACCCAGTCACCGGTGAGTCACACTAGTTCCCCCCGTCTCCTCTTTCACATACAGGGCATCTCTCCCCTTCTCCAGCTAGTGTGCTGCTCGTTTATGGCCCTCAGTGCTGCTTATTTCTTTGGAGGATTAGAGGCTGCTCTAGTAATTTGCCCTGGCCAATGCTTCCCACGGAGGCTTTTCACTGCGCCATATTGGGGTCAGGCATGCATCCCCAGTTTCAATTGCCCATAGCCGTCTTTTTGATCCTGTGGTGGCTCCCACCCTCATGTCCTGGGCTGGGGCTCCGTATCCGTTCATGCGTTGGGCAAGTCCGCTTCAGCCCTTTTCTTACCGGTTCAGTTTGCGGGCCTCCGATCGCACAGCCGCCAAGCCAAAGTCAGGCAGCTGCTCCCGTGGCCGTCCGGTGCCTCGGGTGTCATTCTTTGATGTCCCAACCTGGCCGCTCTTGATCACACAGCGTTTTCCCTTGCCTTCCCGCCTTCTGGACTGTTGTGCGGGACCTCGTCACTCCTCACAGAGCTCCGATGGCTCGGTCCTCCTTTTGGAGGTCTCCTCTGAGCTCCAGGACCTCCTTAATGACAGATCTTCGCCCACACCGCCATGTTGTCTTCGGCCCTCCTGCAACAATCCGGAGACATCCAGTGAGTTCCTACCAGATTATCACATTCAGCCGCTACCCTAGCCGGCGGCGGGCAGCCATGTCGTCAAGGTGCCCAAATTACTGCAGTTTAAAGTTTCTGGCCCGTCATTTGGGATCGATGGTGGCAGAGCCTCCGTGGATCACATCCACTCGGCCATCTTGTCTGGCCATGCCCCCTGTAAAAACATTTTTTATGTGGCTCGGTTTTCATAAAGATAATTGACCCATTCAGCCCACAAGCATGCCAGGCGACGAGGATTAGTGCAGTTTGCCAATCTCACTCTCAATAATACCATTGTCCTGCTGACACCATCACTATGTTAAAGCCTGTGGCTGCAGTGCCAGACACCACTGTGTTGATGGCCATTTCATCATGAATGACAGACCTGAGCACAGCAACATGCAGGTCTGGTAGTTCCAGTGGTTTGTCTCTGAACATCAAGCTTTGAATTCTGATAAAGTGGACAATTTTATTGTACAATTTAGGGGCATGTCTCACTGTAACTTGCAGGAAACATATGTTCTTTTTGAGTTCCCTAATTGCCCATTATTCTGAACATAAATCAATCCACCATTTAGTATATAAAAATCCCCCAAAACCTATGGGGTCTGTCACAACCACATACAGTGCAAGGTAAGGTTAGATTACCAAGACCTTGAAATCCTGCAGGAAAGTAAGCCACAGCTCACACCCTCCCTGATCTTGCTTGATAAACTTAAGATGATGCTTCTCCCTCAACCCAGACACAGGGTCTCCCTAGATTTTCTTAAGAATACATGGTCCATTTGGATAAATTAAGCTATCCCATTAGATGCTGGTGAAGCAGGCGCGCTTCCAATGAGGTTCTGAACTCTAGTCCCATGCTACTTGGGAGCTTGCTCAACCCGTCCACTTAATCAATTTCTATGCCTAAAAAATAACAATGTTGCTGTGACACTCATGCTTGATGGAGGCCAGAGGAATGCTTAACATTCTCGCTGACGTAATCAAAATCTTCTAGGTTTTTGATGCACACTGATGTTTTTATGGAGCCTAGGAAAAGAAGGGTATCCAGATAACGGACAATGTTGTCTGAGTTCACAAAATACTTACTTCATTGCCCATTCTAGGGAGCAGAAAACATTTCAAAGTGTGCTCTGATGATAGGAAAACACACCAGCTATAACGATACATCTTCTGAAGAACCCACTAGTAGCCAAAATGTGGAGTCGGTCCAGTTTTCCCATAAGGCCACTTTGCCGATGTTAGTAATCTAAATATTGCTTGATCAAAAGAAGTGTAGCTCACAGTGCACAGTGTTGAGTTGATACCATCATCATTCACCGTGATCCCCTCCAACCTTCATTCCGCCCCGCCAATGAGAATGCTAAATGGTACATAAGCCTAAATTTACCCATTCATTCTTTGGCACTAGGCCTAAAGGAAAACACATAATTCTCTGAATAGTAGACTGAGGAAAAGGACCTGTATTCTGGTTGCAACCGTTTTGTTCACATTTTTCCTGTGAATGGTGATCAAAGATTGCTCATTCTTTGGAGGATGGGACCTTGAACTCATCTCTGCAACCAACATATAGGGTGTGGGTATTGCTGTTGTTAGTGCATTTATTGAGTAAGTCGTTCAATGCATGAATGCAGGTTGGGAAGAGACCTTTTCTAAAACTGCGAGCAGTTGCTTGCCATTTAGGGGGCTGCTTACCTCTGTGCCCTGGCTTGCTACAAAATGCACAACTGGGCTTCCACGTGCACTTGACTTAACCTTCTTAGTTCAGATCTTTTTCTGCTATTGGCAGCGAGCATCGTTCTTATTATAGAACTCATTTCCCGAGGAAAAGGATTGACCCATTTTGGGACTGTTTGGCCCAAACCTCATCTAGCCAAAGATTCACCTCTCTCTGGGATCAAGCAATCACAGGCCTCCTAGCTTTCGTTAGCCTAAACCTGGCATCATCCTGTAACCACGCATTACTTGGATAATCCTTCTGGGCACACTCAATGAGTGCTAAATAAGCAAGCAACTGTGTAGAAAGCATAGGACTGTTGTTCACAGTTTACTCGTGTGTTAATCGAGAAACCTATAATCCAATTAGTCAGTTCTTTCTACCCATATTTTTTCTGCTTTGGTTTCACTTTAACACCTTTTTTCTATCAGCATTGATCAGTGAAAGTGTTGATATATTCCAGTTTCCAGACAGTTTCTTTTGTTTTACAAAGCAAGTGCACAGACATTGAGTCATGATGAAGAGATGAGGGGGCATTAAATTCAAAGGGAATCTTCCAGTACCCATACTCACAGAAGTATATGGGATAACAAGTTGTGGCAGATATGTAACTCTGCCTGTTGGATTGGAACTCTGTGGTTAACAGAGGCATCACCACATTAGGTCGGTCCACTCATAACATGCGTTGCCTGAGGGAAGGTAGAGGAGGAAAATTGTTTTATTTAAGAGCCATCTACCATTATACTTGTTGCAATAGCTGCCAGGTGAGTTGGCGAAAATTGTGTACTTGATGCAATGACACTAAAATTAGTGCCAAATGGCATCTTCCCACACTTGTAAGGCTGGGGTAGCCATGCTGCCTTCCTCTTGCGAGACTACCAAACTTGGTCGTTGCACATGTGCTGCCTACCAATTCCTAAGGTTCCCGAAGTGGCCAGTGTCGGCCATCCTACTGGCTGTGACCCACCTGTGGTAACGCTACTCAGGTTTGCAGGGACGTGTACTCCCCTCAGTGTGGCATCTGAACTGCTGGCTCATTACCCCTTGGGGTTCCAACACAGCTCCCTGGGGAGTGACACTTGGCACTGTAAATACACCGTATTGTGCTAAGAGGCTCCGTTAGCATTACCAGCCTACTTCACTAGGACAGACTGGAATTATAATCATGGAGGTGATGGGAAATTGCCTTCTCCTAGAATCACAAGACCTTCTCTTGGAGGCACGCTCTTTCTCCAGCCACCAGGGGGTGTATTTGCAGAACCTTGGGGCGCTTTCCTGGGTCTCTAGGAAGCCATTCTTTCACTTCACCGCTCTGTGGACGACACCTTGACTGCAGAATGTGGTGACAGTCTCCTATCTCACAGATGTTCATATGCCTTCCGCTCAATGGGATTCGCCATCAAGGGTGCGGGCCCTGTGTACTAAATGGGCAGCAGTGGCCTGCGTAACCACCTAGTTGAATTACCCACTCAACGTCATGAGACTGAGGATTCTAACAGGGTCTTCATGAGTTATAGTTGGTCTGCTAGTTCCAAACCTCATCGCTTGCAGGCCACTGTTGAATCCCTTTGTGCACTACACCAGTAAGTGTGCAGAAAGGAGGTGTGCAAAGAAGACAAAAATGTAAATAGAATTTTTTTTTATTTTCCTGACACAGTATCTAAATATAACATTTCTGTGGGTAAACGACCTTGGTCTCGTAGCTGGCCAACTAAAATACCCACCCATCAACCAATACTCTGGTTCAGACAGAGCCCGCAGACGTTGCGGGAACAGGCATGAAAAAAAGAAACAGGGTGTCAAAGGAAGTGCTGCATGCCTCCCAAGTCCCCACAGGACTCTGGGAGGTGGAGGGATGCCAACATGACAAACTTGGTCGCGATTGATCCTGCGCTCAAAATGAACCACATAGTCGGCCCACACCTAGATCACGGGAGCATGAGTTACACCTGGGCCGGCCCTGCAAGAAGCAGGGCGACACTGCGAAATGCTCTGATTTCCAAACAAGGGCACATGCGCAGTATGCTGCCCGTCAGTCCTCTCTCGGAGCAAGGGTCAGGCTGCAAGCACTGCTGCTATAGGATATGTAGTATAACCAGGGCCACTGAAATTGGGAAACAACCTTTACAACGCAGTCATTACAGCGCAACATCCTTTACATCGCATGCCATTACAACGCAGCCCTTACATCACATGTCACTACAACGCATGTCATTACAACGCATGTCACTACAACGCATACCATTACAACGCATACCATTACAACGCATAGTTTTTACCCTTACACTATCTAATACTTACCCTACTGTTGCACTCACTGGAGTGGGAATAGTAATTTTTACCGCTACACTATCCAACATTTACCCTACTGTTGCACTAACTGGAGTGGGAATAGTAATTTTTACCCCTACACTATCCAACACTTACCCTACTGTTGCACTCACTGGAGTGGGAATAGTAATTTTTACCCCTACACTATCCAACACTTACCTTAAATGCAATGTAATGGTATGCATTGTAATGGTATGTGTTGTAATGGTATGTGTTGTAATGGTATAATGCGATGTAATGGAATGCATTGTAAATGTAGTTTCTAAAAATGCGTTGTGATGGCATGCGATGTAAAATCATGCGTTGTAATGGATGTTGCGATGTAAAAACTGCGTTGTAAAGGCATGCGTTGTAAATGTTTGCGTTGTAACGTCATACATTCACTGAAATTATGCGGAAGGGAATGACCAAATTATCCATCAGGGTTCAATAAATTATGCATCAAGAAAAAGCAAATTATGGAGTATAATGCAGTACATTTTGTGATTACTTAATTATTTTGTCATTTTTGCATGTTAACACTGTCCGAGGAACGAATTTACCTCATCAATACCAGAGTAACATCCAAATACAGTAATAAGCAGTTGAAAGAGGACTAGTCAACCTTTGAAAAGCGTCTTCCATGGCGTGGCAACAGATGTTGCCACATTTTTAATAAATGCTCACCCTTTGAGCTAGATACACATTTGTTTGTTAAAATCTGTAGATTATGCAGCAGGTCATGGACTATGTGACAGATCCACAATTATGAGGAAAAAGCAGCAGCCCTCAGAATCACTTTACTCCAGTGGCCCTGACATAAAAAATGTTCAAGGCCTGTAAATTGGAGGAGGGAAGTGATGAATGCCAGAAAAAAATGGGCGTAAATTTAAAAGTTTGGTGGCTGTAGGACATCCCCCAAAAAGTGGCGGATTTCCTGTGCGCCTTATTTAGATAACATAGAGGCCCTATGCACTCTCAACAGAGCAGACTTAATAGGCACCACTTTTTGGCTGATGTCTCTCATTCACAAAACTCTACATAAGGCCCCTAAACCTTAAAAGGGGAATGAGGAGGGAAGGATAAAGAGCAATTGCTGGAGTAAGGGAGAAAGCAAACACTTTAAGGCATTCAGAAAGTTGCACCACCAGGGGCTGTCAAATTCATAAATCATATTTTAGAAATATGCTCTTCTACTCTCACATGGTAAAAAATATTTTAGCCATCTAACATACTGGTGAACTTACTCTCAGAGTTGCCCATTTGAACTGGTTTTAGCTTTTCTTCCAGGGCCCACATTTCTTTTTCTAATACCTGAAATAGATGGATAATAGTGACATTAAACATTAAACAAATGTTAGGAAACAAAACCTTAGAAATTCTGACAAAAGATAAACCAATCTACTATATAAATGAAACACAATGACGAACACTGGTTTCCTTAAAATAATGTAATTTACTTTATTAGGTGTGAGTTAATAGTGTTTGCACCATTCAGGGAAACTATTGCATAGAAGATACAGGAAGGGAATAGAGGGTTGATATGAAGAGCTGTAGCAAGTGTAATTGCCTTTTTCATATGCTAATACATTTTTGAGACTTTCAGTGCTGTTTGTCCAGGGGGGACTTTGAAACACTAATATGCTGGAATAACTATGTAATCCATGTTAATGCATGACTAATGAACGGTACCATGTCCTGGTTTTCAAAATAAGTCTGATTGTGGTATACTGCGCCTGCCTTTACAGTGATTTATTCCACAGAAGTAATTGACCACAAGTTAAAACAGGCATTGGCAAAGCCAATAGGCCTTGTCTTTGTGAGAGCCATTGGCTTTTTTTTAATGTCTTTTATCCATGTTTTACACAAGTGCGGCTGCTGTGCAGCAGGGCTGAAATTTTAGGAAAAAAGTGCAATGATGTGGCCAGTACTGACCCAGAGCTGCATTTATCTATTTTCTTAATATTGACTTATTCTCTGCCTTCACAAAACTGGAACAAACGACAATAACACATTGTCAGCACATGTAAAACAACAGAAATTAAAATATACATTTACACATCAATCTTTTTTTAATAGGGGCAGGAAATCTCAGCCAAAGGCTAAGCGTGCTGGGCAAAACACAAATTGAGCAATAATAACAATAATAAATGATATTGCCATCTACAAATAGGTGCAAGGGCTGCAATATACTTAAAGCGATCAAAAGTGAGAAGGACCATGGCATGGCTGCGATGTCTGAAACTCAAATACATCAAAGGCATTCAAGGAAAGGAAACTAACAATGCAGGGGTGGATAAAGGGGGTGTATGAAAAATTGAAAAAAGTACCTCTGAAAGTGGTGAGCAGTGGAAGGACAGTGGGTAAGGAAAACAGTACTGGGCCCCTGCTCCAGTGTAGGGACAAACATAGGAAGAGGAAGTGAAGTCGGCACTCGCTGACCAAAGAGAAGCAAGGAAATCAGAGTGACGATGAAGTCAACCAATGGTAAGAAATGGACATGCTCTAAGCCCCATATAAATAAACAAACAAAAGTCTCACAAGTAACAGTGCATGCACTGTCTCAGGCAAGACCTAAAGTAGAGAGTGTGGAGGGGGTGGGAAGGGGCAAACTGTCAAAGATATGAAGGTGTCCATAAAACATACCGAAGGGCATAAAACAACTGACAGTGCCCCCAAAATATTTGGGTGCTCTAGGGTGAAGGTAGGAGAGTGTTTAAGTAATGTGTCCTGCCTGAGGGGCAACAGCCTTTAACAAGCAGGCTTTACCACACAGAACCTTTACCACAATCTTTATCACGCAGGTAGGTATTTGCACCATAAGCACCCGATAATTTACCATGCCAATAAGTATATATATTTTTCTTAATAACATACGTATTAAGTTATTTAAAAAAAAGGTGATTTCAGGCTTTAGAGATGAGTAGAGGTAAAAGGAAATAAGGGTGATTTTAGGATTTAGGGGTGGGTACAAGTAAAAGGAGGTAAGGGTGATTTCAGTGTTTGGGGTGGGTAAATGTAAGGGGAGAGAGGGATGATTTTAGGGTTCAGGGATGGGTCGAGGAAAAGGGAGGTAATGTTGATTTTTGGGTTCAAGTAGTGGGTAGAGGTAAAAAAAGGTATCGGTGACTTTAGGGTCCAGCGATGAGTAGAGGGTAAGAGTCATTTTAAGGTTTAGAGGCTGGGGGAGGTTAGGGTGAAACATAAACCTTTTTAAAGTGCCACATGTTTGATGATGCATAAAACATCCACTAAATTATAAAAGAGGTAACCAAAAAATAAGTAAATGTGACTCAGCTGAAAACAGTAGTTAAGAAAAACACATACTGTATGGCAACACTCTTAAATGAAAGGAGTTGCTATACAGCTTCATCCTCAATAAAAGCGACAGGCAGCCAAAATGTATGTTTCAGGAATTGGTCACATGCAACAAAATTTATTTTTTCTAGTTCTTTGTGTTCAGCTCTTGGAAATTCCTGGAAGCAGCAAGGTTCAATTCTGATGGTTTCAAGTTCTCTTGCAAGCAAAAACAAAACAAAAAGGGACACAATCCGAGTGCAAACAGCTCAGAAGGACACTATTCAAGAAATCAGTCAGTACTTGGTCCATGCGCCAGGAAAAGAAAAGAAATACATGAAGACAAAGTGAAGCTGACACTTGTCCACCAACAAAAAGGAAGAAAATAAGAGTGACAACGAGGACCACCAATGTTCATTAATGGACGAGATAAAAGCTCCTTTTTAGATTTAAAAAAAACAAAAAATCGTCGCAAACATAAGCGCATGAGCTGTCTCAGGCGAGACCTAAAAATAAGCAGGCGTGCATATCTAATCATTGTAAAATACCGTAAAAGATTTTGGGGCCGATTCCGATCTCGGTCGGAGGCGCACCCAATACTATTCGGTCGGGAAAAAAGCCATGCGAAAGCCAGTTTCCCGACCGATCCGTACAGCACACCGAACGAGCAAGTACGATGCGCACAACAGCAAAAATTCCGGCCGAGCCGTACTCACCCAAACCAGGTCCTGTTCTCCGACCGAGGCGAATCCGGAAACGCCGAATCGAGTCGCGCGGAAGGGAAAATGCAGCCCCGTCCGGCCGGACAAGTACGATGCGCTTTCCGTACGCGCCGAACCCGTCGCTACGCACGGCACGTCAAAGCATCCGGGAGAGGCGCACATAAGCTCCGAATCGCGCCACAACACGATCCACGGCTACGAGACGAACACAGCACCGACGAGGACGACGCGAAGCGACGAGGACGAAGCGAAGCGACGAGGACGAAGCCAAGCGACGTGGACGACGCGAAGCAACGAGAAGGACGAACGACACGAACCAACCATGAATCCCTTCGTCCCGATCATACCAATATTCTACATCTACTACCGGAACAGGCACGGACGCGTACGGCGCAGAAGGTAAGTCAGACACCAACCACAAAACACATACAACACGTACACGACACATCACACACATACACTGGGAATCTGAATATACTTACACCAGCAACAGCAGCACCATAGGGGCGGGATGCCCATCACCAATGCCACATATGCACACAGGGGCCTGAATGCGCGCCACCACCCCAACCCAGGGGGGCTGGATGCCTACCACTACTACCACCCTTAGCCAGGGGGCAGGATGCCTACCACTACTACCACCCTCACCCACGGGGGCAGGATGCCTACCACTACTACCACCCTTAGCCAGGGGGCAGGATGCCCACCACTACTACCACCCTCACCCAGGGGGGCAGGATGCCCACCACTACTACCACCCTTAGCCAGGGGGCAGGAAGCCTACCACTACTACCACCCTTAGCCAGGGGGCAGGATGCCTACCACTACTACCACCCTCACCCACGGGGGCAGGATGCCTACCACTACTACCACCCTTAGCCAGGGGGCAGGATGCCTACCACTACTACCACCCTTAGCCAGGGGGCAGGATGCCCACCACTACTACCACCCTCACCCAGGGGGGCAGGATGCCCACCACTACTACCACCCTCACCCAGGGGGGCAGGATGCCTACCACTACTACCACCCTTAGCCAGGGTGGCAGGATGCCTACCACTACTACCACCCTTAGCCAGGGGGCAGGAAGCCTACCACTACTACCACCCTTAGCCAGGGGGCAGGATGCCTACCACTACTACCACCCTTAGCCAGGGGGCAGGATGCCCACCACTACTACCACCCTTAGCCAGGGGGCAGGATGCCCACCACTACTACCACCCTCACCCAGGGGGCAGGATGCCCACCACTACTACCACCCTTAGCCAGGGGGCAGGATGCCCACCACTACTACCACCCTTAGCCAGGGGGCAGGAAGCTCTACCACTACTACCACCCTCACCCACGGGAGGTAGGATGCCCACCACTACTACCACCCTTAGCCAGGGGGGCAGGATGCCTACCACTACTACCACCCTTAGCCAGGGGGCAGGATGCCCACCACTACTACCACCCTCACCCAGGGGGGCAGGATGCCCACCACTACTACCACCCTTAGCCAGGGGGCAGGATGCCCACCACTACTACCACCCTCACCCAGGGGGCAGGATGCCCACCACTACTACCACCCTTAGCCAGGGGGCAGGATGCCCACCACTACTACCACCCTTAGCCAGGGGGCAGGAAGCCTACCACTACTACCACCCTCACCCACGGGGGGCAGGATGCCTACCACTACTACCACCCTTAGCCAGGGGGGCAGGATGCCCACCACTACTACCACCCTCACCCAGGGGGCAGGATGCCCACCACTACTACCACCCTCACCCAGGGGGGCAGGATGCCTACCACTACTACCACCCTTAGCCAGGGGGCAGGATGCCTACCACTACTACCACCCTTAGCCAGGGGGCAGGATGCCTACCACTACTACCACCCTTAGCCAGGGTGGCAGGATGCCTACCACTACTACCACCCTTAGCCAGGGGGCAGGATGCCCACCACTACTACCACCCTCACCCAGGGGGGCAGGATGCCCACCACTACTACCACCCTCACCCAGGGGGCAGGATGCCCACCACTACTACCACCCTTAGCCAGGGGGGCAGGATGCCCACCACTACTACCACCCTCACCCAGGGGGCAGGATGCCCACCACTACTACCACCCTTAGGCAGGGGGCAGGATGCCCACCACTACTACCACCCTTAGCCAGGGGGCAGGAAGCCTACCACTACTACCACCCTCACCCAGGGGGGTAGGATGCCCACCACTACTACCACCCTTAGCCAGGGGGCAGGATGCCCACCACTACTACCACCCTTAGCCAGGGGGCAGGAAGCCTACCACTACTACCACCCTCACCCACGGGGGGCAGGATGCCTACCACTACTACCACCCTTAGCCAGGGGGCAGGATGCCCACCACTACTACCACCCTCACCCAGGGGGGCAGGATGCCCACCACTACTACCACCCTCACCCAGGGGGGCAGGATGCCTACCACTACTACCACCCTTAGCCAGGGGGCAGGATGCCTACCACTACTACCACCCTTAGCCAGGGGGCAGGATGCCTACCACTACTACCACCCTTAGCCAGGGTGGCAGGATGCCTACCACTACTACCACCCTTAGCCAGGGGGCAGGATGCCCACCACTACTACCACCCTCACCCAGGGGGGCAGGATGCCCACCACTACTACCACCCTCACCCAGGGGGCAGGTTGCCCACCACTACTACCACCCTTAGCCAGGGGGCAGGATGCCCACCACTACTACCACCCTCACCCAGGGGGCAGGATGCCCACCACTACTACCACCCTTAGCCAGGGGGCAGGATGCCCACCACTACTACCACCCTTAGCCAGGGGGCAGGGAGCCTACCACTACTACCACCCTCACCCACGGGGGCAGGATGCCCACCACTACTACCACCCTTAGCCAGGGGGGCAGGATGCCTACCACTACTACCACCCTTAGCCAGGGGCAGGATGCCCACCACTACTACCACCCTCACCCAGGGGGGCAGGATGCCCACCACTACTACCACCCTTAGCCAGGGGGCAGGATGCCCACCACTACTACCACCCTTAGCCAGGGGGCAGGAAGCCTACCACTACTACCACCCTCACCCACGGGGGGCAGGATGCCTACCACTACTACCACCCTTAGCCAGGGGGGCAGGATGCCCACCACTACTACCACCCTCACCCAGGGGGGCAGGATGCCCACCACTACTACCACCCTCACCCAGGGGGGCAGGATGCCTACCACTACTACCACCCTTAGCCAGGGGGCAGGATGCCTACCACTACTACCACCCTTAGCCAGGGGGCAGGATGCCTACCACTACTACCACCCTTAGCCAGGGTGGCAGGATGCCTACCACTACTACCACCCTTAGCCAGGGGGCAGGATGCCCACCACTACTACCACCCTCACCCAGGGGGGCAGGATGCCCCACCACTACTACCACCCTCACCCAGGGGGGCAGGATGCCCACCACTACTACCACCCTTAGCCAGGGGGCAGGATGCCCACCACTACTACCACCCTCACCCAGGGGGGCAGGATGCCCACCACTACTACCACCCTTAGCCAGGGGGCAGGATGCCCACCACTACTACCACCCTTAGCCAGGGGGCAGGAAGCCTACCACTACTACCACCCTCACCCACGGGGGCAGGATGCCTACCACTACTACCACCCTTAGCCAGGGGGGCAGGATGCCCACCACTACTACCACCCTCACCCAGGGGGGCAGGATGCCCACCACTACTACCACCCTCACCCAGGGGGGCAGGATGCCTACCACTACTACCACCCTTAGCCAGGGGGCAGGATGCCCACCACTACTACCACCCTTAGCCAGGGGGCTGGATGCCTACCACTACTACCACCCTTAGCCAGGGGGCAGGATGCCCACCACTACTACCACCCTCACCCAGGGGGGCAGGATGCCCACCACTACTACCACCCTTAGCCAGGGGGCAGGATGCCCACCACTACTACCACCCTTAGCCAGGGGGCAGGAAGCCTACCACTACTACCACCCTCACCCACGGGGGGCAGGATGCCTACCACTACTACCACCCTTAGCCAGGGGGCAGGATGCCCACCACTACTACCACCCTCACCCAGGGGGCAGGATGCCCACCACTACTACCACCCTCACCCAGGGGGGCAGGATGCCTACCACTACTACCACCCTTAGCCAGGGGGCAGGATGCCCACCACTACTACCACCCTTAGCCAGGGGGCTGGATGCCTACCACTACTACCACCCCCACTCATAGGATGGACAATGCATGACACAACAAGCACACCACAACCTAGGGAATGCAAGATTAAGACATCCCCCACCACCATGACAAGCGTGTGAGCAGGCTGTGTCAAATGCCTACAACACCGAACATGACTTTGAACATACAATGTGACCCCTAGCACATGTGCCACACATATATGTGTGTGGCACCCACAATGCAAGCAGCCCATGACCATTGTGGCAATGGGGCCTAAACCCCCATCATCACAGTGACCAAAAGGTAAGTGTGGGGTCCATAGCTGAAGCACATTTTGACCATTGTGGCAATGGGGTCTAAACCCCCATCATCACAGTGACCAAAAGGCAAGTGTGGGGTCCATAGCTGAAGCACATTTTGACCATTGTGGCAATGGGGTCTAAACCCCCATCATCACAGTGACCAAAAGGTAAGTGTGGGGTCCATAGCTGAAGCACAATTTGACCATTGTGGCAATGGGGTCTAAACCCCCATCATCACAGTGACCAAAAGGGAAGTGTGGGGTCCATAGCTGAAGCACATTTTGACCATTGTGGCAATGGGGTCTACACCCTCATCATCACAGTGACCAAAAGGTAATTGTTGACAAAGAAAGAGCTGCAACTGCCAAACTGCATGGATCATTCCTGGTCACAGAACCAAAAACTCATCTGTGGCAAAGTAGTGTATGTGTCCCATTGCAACATAAATTGGGGGAGCCAAATACTGCAGTGCAAATGAAACATTCCTTTGGCCATGTGCAGACAAACAACACCCATGGGGGCTGAGACCGTCAACAGTCATCAATGACACAATGACAGAAGTGACCATCAGAATGCAGAACCACATATTTGCACCAATGGGCACACAAATGCAGATACCCTGTGGAGACAGCAGATGTGAGGTGAACAGATACCATACCATGGCAGCAATGGGACACACAAACCATGATCACTGTGCTGACCGATGACCTAGGAGTCCCAGGGACAGCAGGGGAAACACACCAAACAACATACAGCCAATGGCACACCCAAGATATGCCAATGCAGTGGTGCAGATGCACAAACACAAACAGGCAGACCAACACTGTCATCATACACAGCAGGTGAGGGGTGGGGGTGCCAGTGTCCCCAGGCAACAACACAACACATGAGGAGAGCTGAATACCAATCATACAGATGTGCAAACACTGCCACACTAAGGTAACTCATGGATCCAAATCCCCTATGTGGGCAAGCAGGCATTGACAGGTGAGAGGGAGCACAAAACACACATGTCACACAGGCACGTAGGAACAACAACTGACACAGCAAGTCACAGACACACCACAGCACCACCCCCAGGGCCCCCACAATGTGGTGACCCTGGGCTGAATAAAAATACCACTGTGATGACAAAGCTAAATGTCGTTCACACTGTGAACCACAGTCAGGTGTCCTGAGCAACAAACTACCATCACACCTACACAAGCACAAATCAATCAGCATGGCCAGTAAGCCAAGGCCAACATGGAGGCAGGGGACTAGCCGGGCAACAACTCTCATCTGCACACACTCAACACCACACCCCTCGACCTCCAACAATGTGCAGCAGTGAAGTACACATGCACTGGTGACATTGCACATGCACCCATGACTATTCCAGGGTGGTGGGTGGGAACCAAGGTGTAGAAACACATCACACATGGACACTCAACAAGACTCCTGAATGTCTGACACACTGCACACTACGCTGTACATGGACATGACGGCAATACCACACCGACCAATGGGATCCCAGCCACAGTCACACACCAATGAAGAAGCCAAGGTCACCCACAAAGAAAACACATAGACAACAACCAACATTGCAGCCCGGACCCTAAGGAGTGCCAGCAGTCACACACACAACGTGTCACAATCACTGAAAGATAACACAAACTGGAAATCACATGACAGGGGCAAACAACAAGTGCCAAAGGGAAACCTGACTGTGACCCATCTGCGTCTGCACACAAACTCTGCCCTGACAGCAAACACACCTATGGGTGACACCCTGATGACCAGTAATGTGCCATGCACCCACATCACAGAGAACACAGGGAGAAGACTTTGGGGGAACATAGCTCAAGTCAGCAAGCATCACAACCAGGTACAACACTAGGGATCACAGCATGCGCAGATGAATGGAAGTGAACACACAGACATGCACATACAACACACACCATGGGCGCAGGCAATGTCACACGTGTACACACTGCCATGAGGGGACTCCACTCCTGTGTGAGGAAAGCTGTGCCATATGTTGCCTCAGTAGGGCCCCATCATGTCAGCTGAGCACTTGGTCACACAATCAACAATTAGCACCAAATGAGGGCTCCCATCACATCAGCCTGGTCATGGATGTGCCAACGGAATCATCAGCACAGATCCAACACACTTGTATAGCAATGTTGCACTGACTACACGGATGAGTCCCTCCCCATTGATGCCCAAACCTGCATGTCCACTGGAGATGGCAACACGGTCAGGGAAGTAGACAAATGCAACGATGGCAGGCACAACAGATGTGCAGGGGTGGAAGCCACAGATATGAAATTGCCAATGTAAGTAGGAAACCCATTGCCAAATACTGAACACATGACACCCTCAGATGCTGCTATTGATGACATGGATACACCACATGATAGGACACATTCCCCTGGACCACATGGGTTCCTGCACAGTAACACTTCATAATCATGAGACCAGATATCACCATCACTGCAGCAAGGGCATGGTTAGCTGCACCAACAACATGTACATCTGAAGCATGAGCACTAGAGAAAAGAAAGTTGCTTTATTCAGCATATGTGTTGTTTGATAACGACGTCCAGAAGAAATTAGAGCAAAGGCCAATGGCCAGTCCATTGTCAAAGTTCAAACAGGGTGACACTGGCAGATGTCACCCTACGCATGCCTGCACAATACCAGGGACAATCCACTAGGAGGGGCAACCGGGGGGCAGGCCAGGCACCGCAGGGACAGGATCAGGGCTCACCAGGGGAGTCAGGGAAGGGGTGGTGGGTGCTGGAGAGCCACTGACAACTGCAGTGGAGGTGTCTGACATGGTGTGTGCCGGCACAACTGGGGGCATGACACAGATGTCGTGGGTGCCGGCACAACTGCAGTGGACCCTGCAGATGGGGTGGACAGGTCCGCCACTGCAGTGCCCAAGTCAGACAGGGCGGTAGTGGACTCCACTGCAGTGCCTACCTCCAGGGGAGGAGAATGGGGAACAGGCAAGGTGGGTTGGACAGAGGGGGAGGACACCCTCACCACATCAGTGGCACAGACAAGCGCAGCGGGGGTGTGGTGCTGGGAGAGCAAGTGGCAGGGGGAGAAGGCCGGAGCATCTTGGGGATGGTATATCTGTGGGTGGGGGAACCTGGGGCAGGGTGTGGTGGGGGCACCTGTGCAGTGGGGGCCTGAGGGATGGAGGACGGAGACCTTGTGCCTGAGCTGCAGGGCGGTGGCGGGGTCTTGCTCTTAGCACTCCGGGGGACTTGCGGGTGGGGGCCTCAGTCCGTCTGCGCCTGGGGGAGGGTGTCCGGGGGCGAGGGGCACTCTGCTCCGTGTGGGTGGGCTTCCTCTTCCCCCGGGATGCTGGAGCAGCTTCATCGGTGGGGAAGAGGCCGAGGTCACAGAGGAAGAGCTGCTGTGACTTTGGGGTTGCAGGTGAGGCAAGGGAGGGTGCTTTGGAGGGAGAGGGAACTGAGGACTGCGCAGTGCATGTGGATGCGTGTGTGTGTTCCAGGGCCCCATCCCCTGTGAGTCTGGCTTCAGTCCCCTGAATGTGCGTGCGTGTGCGTTTTGTCATTGGCGTGTGTGTCAGTGTGCTGGATGTGTGTGTGCTGGTGTGTGCCTGTGCCAGTGTGTGTGTGCCTGGGATGGGTAAGGTGCTGGGGAGTGTGGATGGAGCAGAGGCAGGAGGGGTGAGGGACCGTTTGAGGAGGGACACTGCTGCCGTCAGGGAGGAGTCCATGGACCTATTGCCCCTCTGTAGGTCAGACATGCCCGATGAGATGCCCTCCATGAACGACACCAGCTGAGTCAACAGCGCGGTGTGCGCATGGAGGACACTCAGCATGGCTGTCTGCCCTACATGGAGCTGGCGAAGGAGGGACACAGACTCCTCACTCAGGGCAGCAGGGGACACAGGGGCAGGGGTGCGGTGCCTGGCCCAAAGGAGACACGCTCCCGGACATGGGAGCCTCCACGGACCTGGGGAATGGGAGCCGATGGGAGGGCGGTGGTGGTGCTGGTGGTGGCGGGGACAGCAACACTAGCTGGGGTGTGGTGGCTGCTGACACCCGCCTCCACAAGGGAGTCATCCTCCGAGTTGCTCTGGTCCTCAGCTGAGGTGGATGCTGCTGAGGACTCCTCGGTGTGGCTCCCCTCGCCCTCCGTGCCACTGGGTCCCTCCGACCACTCCTCGGCTGCTGACCCAGTCTGGCTCTCCGGCTCCTCCTGGTCCGTGGAGCTGTCCCCTTCCGTGGCCGTGGATGTATCTGCAAACAATGGGGAAACAGACAGACATCAGTCACCTGCACATAACGCACACACCACTGTGAGCACAGCACATCACAGAGCAAGCCCTGGCATCATTAGTTGTACATTGCTAAAAGTGCACTAATTGAACAGGAGAAGTCAATTGTCAGTCTGATGCCAAGCATGGCACTCACATCCCACATGGCCTTGCACCCATCTGTCTGGTGTCTGTTGGATTGCAACACCCCAGTGTTGACACATGCACCAAGTACACAGTAGTTGGACAGTGCAGAGGACACGGTGTGGACACATCACAGCTCTTGCCACTGAGTCAGTACAGGTTTACGGATGTAAGGGATGCCCAGAGTCAAATAGGAAATGCATGTGATGCATACCAGCGACAGACACCATGATGCACCCATGTCCTGATAGCCAGCGCCACTATGGTGTGCATGTAGCACATGTCACTCCCCTGCAGGATCACCAATCAGTAGACACATGCCATGGCGGAGGCATGACTGCAAAGTCATACATCACTGTCTCAGTGATGTATGACTTTGCAGCCAGACAACAACACTCTGCACTGTGTCACAATAGTAGGTCATGGGGAATGCAAGTCCTGGAGCTGCACAAGTGCACATGTACATCCCCCCACAACACATCCTCTTAACCCTCATCTGTCCAGGTCATACCTATTGGACATATGGGAGACCTGTGACACTACCCTCTGAACCTGAGCCCCTCACACTCTGCTGTGCATGGGGAACAGCTGCCTGAACTTCACATTTACATGCCCCAGTCTGCATGGGCAGCTGATCAGACACCTATGTGTCACACAAGTATCGTCTCCTATGGTCACATCTCCAGTGGCATGCTGAGCCCCTACCAAGAAACTCCACAGCAGTCCTGGCGACTAATCCACAGCACACTGACACAGAGGCAGACACCTGAGGGGTCAAATCACTGTGCACAATGTGTCCGCTGATACACGGGAGTGGGAGTACAGAGTGTATTGTATGGCCTGGAGTAGGCATGACTGTCCAGCCCCACATGAATGAGGGATGAGCCCTGGACTGTAGGCAGCTGGCTAAGTATGTGTGACACACGTCATATACATACTCCTGGGGCCCAAACATTGTTCCCACCCGCAGCATGGGTGTGTGCCAGGTACCCCAGCCACATGTGGTGGATCAGCTCAGCAATTGGACCACAGATCAAAGTAACACGCTGAATACATGTCAGAATACAGGCATTGTGTAAGCAATGGACCCACCCATGATGCCCACCACAGAGTCAGGGAAACAGATGCTGTCTCCCACCTTGAGTCAAGCAAACTGCAAGGACACAGTCCTAAGTGACAGAATTCCCTGCATGTAAGGGCCACACCTGGGTATCAGATGAGGAGTGGGCAGTGCACAATAGAGGGACATGGCTCCTGGACAACATGACTGCTGTACTGTGGCAGTTCAACCTGGCCCGAGGAGGGCACATAGCATGTTAGACAGAGTACACAGTGCAGTCTTTGACTCACCCCCTCCTTGCTGCTCTCTGGCCTTCAGCTGCCCATCCAGGTCTGGAAAGACCACCGCCAGGATCCTGAGCATGTGGGGGTCAGGGTCCGTGTTCCGCCCCTCCTGCGAGGAGGCGACAGCTTCAGCTGGACCCGTGCAATCCTCCGGGTCCAGCCCCGAAGGTCCTGCCACCTCTTTTGGCAGTTGCGGATCCGGCGCTTGTAGACCCCCACGGACCGGACAGCCCGGACGATGTCCTTCCAGATCTCATGCTTCCGATGGGCAGAAGCCTGTCAGGATGACAAAGTGATAAGGCCATTACTACACATGCAACATATCCGTGCATGACACAGTTGCATATACATGTCGCAATCACAGGGGCACATGGTGTACCCAGGCAGTGCACGGCTGCCCATGGACAGTTTTCCAGAAGTCACTACATGGTATCATTGCATGGGGAGTAAAACCCTGTTCAGAAGCACTGTCACTGCACCATACCTGTCCAGTGCAAGTCACTACACACTATGGGGGGTGACAACTACTCAGTGAGCCTGCTAGCCAGTGGTGTGCTGACTCTCAGCCTTGCTAGTCAGACAAAATGCACATTCAGAAAGGCAGTGCACAGAACACTCACCTGCTCCCCTGGTGTCCCATACAGCTTGCTGTACTGTGGAAGTAGGCTGTCCAGCAGGGCCTGGTTCTCCTCAAGGCTGAAGGCTGGGGCTCTCTCCACAGTACGTGCCATTGCAGGGTCCAGAGGGGCAGAGACAGCAGCAGTGCAGTGGCAGATGTCGTCCTGGAGCATGTAGTGCAGGCAAGTGGGCTCTCAGGGGAACATGCAGCAATATATATGTGCTGGAGAGGCAGATACTGTCCCTTGTGTCCAAAGTGATAGGTCCAAGTCGTCTGCATCTTCTGAATCTGGCCAATCCATGGAATAGCAGCACCAAAACACGCCCACAGCATCCTTCAAAATTTCAACTTCATGACATACATGATTTTGCAACATTGTTGTGGGTGACCAACTGATTTTCCAGCAACCGACTCGTTCGAATATTCGAAAACGCGTCCGTTGCCAGGCAAGCCCATTGTCAATGGGTGCGCACCGATCGGTCCATTGAGGTACAACGCGCACAGGGGTACAACGCGTACCCGCACACATTGAATGCAATGGGCCTGCCGGAGGCACCGATCGGTCCATTGCTGTTCAACGCGCACAGGGGTACAACGCGTACCCGCACACATTGAAAGCAATGGGCCGGCCGGAGGCACCGATCGGTCCATTGCTGTTCAACGCGCACAGGGGTACAACGCGTACCCACACACATTGAATGCAATGGGCCGGCCGGAGGCACCGATCGGTCCATTGCTGTTCAACGCGCACAGGGGTACAACGCGTACCCGCACACATTGAATGCAATGGGCCGGCCGGAGGCACCGATCGGTCCATTGCTGTTCAACGCGCACAGGGGTACAACGCGTACCCGCACACATTGAAAGCAATGGGCCGGCCGGAGGCACCGATCGGTCCATTGCTGTTCAACGCGCACAGGGGTACAACGCGTACCGCGACACATTGAAAGCAATGGGCCGGCCGGAGGCACCGATCGGTCCATTGCTGTTCAACGCGCACAGGGGTACAACGCGTACCCGCACACATTGAATGCAATGGGCCGGCCGGAGGCACCGATCGGTCCATTGCTGTTCAACGCGCACAGGGGTACAACGCGTACCCGCACACATTGAATGCAATGGGCCGGCCGGAGGCACCGATCGGTCCATTGCTGTTCAACGCGCACAGGGGTACAACGCGTACCCGCACACATTGAATGCAATGGGCCGGCCGGAGGCACCGATCGGTCCATTGCTGTTCAACGCGCACAGGGGTACAACGCGTACCCGCACACATTGAAAGCAATGGGCCGGCCGGAGGCACCGATCGGTCCATTGCTGTTCAACGCGCACAGGGGTACAACGCGTGCCCGCACACATTGAATGCAATGGGCCGGCCGGAGGCACCGATCGGTCCATTGCTGTTCAACGCGCACAGGGGTACAACGCGTACTCGCACACATTGAATGCAATGGGCCGGCCGGAGGCACCGATCGGTCCATTGCTGTTCAACGCGCACAGGGGTACAACGCGTACCCGCACACATTGAAAGCAATGGGCCGGCCGGAGGCACCGATCGGTCCATTGCTGTTCAACGCGCACAGGGGTACAACGCGTACCGCACACATTGAAAGCAATGGGCCGGCCGGAGGCACCGATCGGTCCATTGCTGTTCAACGCGCATAGGGGTACAACGCGTACCCGCACACATTGAATGCAATGGGCCGGCCGGAGGCACCGATCGGTCCATTGCTGTTCAACGCGCACAGGGGTACAACGCGTACCCGCACACATTGAATGCAATGGGCCGGCCGGAGGCACCGATCGGTCCATTGCTGTTCAACGCGCACAGGGGTACAACGCGTACCCGCACACATTGAATGCAATGGGCCGGCCGGAGGCACCGATCGGTCCATTGCTGTTCAACGCGCACAGGGGTACAACGCGTACCCGACACATTGAAAGCAATGGGCCGGCCGGAGGCACCGATCGGTCCATTGCTGTTCAACGCGCACAGGGGTACAACGCGTACCGCGCACATTGAATGCAATGGGCCGGCCGGAGGCACCGATCGGTCCATTGCTGTTCAACGCGCACAGGGGTACAACGCGTACCGCACACATTGAATGCAATGGGCCGGCCGGAGGCACCGATCGGTCCATTGCTGTTCAACGCGCACAGGGGTACAACGCGTACCCGACACATTGAAAGCAATGGGCCGGCCGGAGGCACCGATCGGTCCATTGCTGTTCAACGCGCACAGGGGTACAACGCGTACCCGCATCATTGAAAGCAATGGGCCGGCCGGAGGCACCGATCGGTCCATTGCTGTTCAACGCGCACAGGGGTACAACGCGTACCCGCACATTGAATGCAATGGGCCGGCCGGAGGCACCGATCGGTCCATTGCTGTTCAACGCGCACAGGGGTACAACGCGTACCCGCACACATTGAATGCAATGGGCCGGCCGGAGGCACCGATCGGTCCATTGCTGTTCAACGCGCACAGGGGTACAACGCGTACCCGCACACATTGAATGCAATGGGCCGGCCGGAGGCACCGATCGGTCCATTGCTGTTCAACGCGCACAGGGGTACAACGCGTACCCGCACATTGAAAGCAATGGGCCGGCCGGAGGCACCGATCGGTCCATTGCTGTTCAACGCTGCACAGGGGTACAACGCGTACCCGACACATTGAATGCAATGGGCCGGCCGGAGGCACCGATCGGTCCATTGCTGTTCAACGCGCACAGGGGTACAACGCGTACCCGCACATTGAATGCAATGGGCCGGCCGGAGGCACCGATCGGTCCATTGCTGTTCAACGCGCACAGGGGTACAACGCGTACCCGCACACATTGAAAGCAATGGGCCGGCCGGAGGCACCGATCGGTCCATTGCTGTTCAACGCGCACAGGGGTACAACGCGTACCCGCACACATTGAAAGCAATGGGCCGGCCGGAGACACCGATCGGTCCATTGCTGTTCAACGCATCACTGTACATGTGACTGGCATATGTCAGCATGCCTGTCTCAGATGGACATATGCCAGCCACAGATAGCTCCCAGGGAGTGAGGGGCACACCTACATCACGACAGCCTGTCCAAACCTTATCATAAGGCATGTAAGGCTGCATTTCCTATTGTGTGTATGTTGGTGTACATGTTGTCCTGTGGGTGTCACCTGTGGGCAGCCACCCCCAGGCTGTGCACGTGTTAATGGGGACAGGATCCTGGGTGTTACGTGTACGTGACCACTGTGATGTGCAACTGTTCATATCTGTGCATGTGCCATGGTCACATTTCACAGTGGTGTTTGTGTATGTCATGTCACATACCCCGTGAGTCCCATGTGGGACGGTATGTTTGAGCCAGGGTGTCCCAGTGGCACAATAGTGATGGCCCTCCACAGTCTTTGTGCATGTAGTGTTTACAATGTCTCTGATTTCATGTGCACAATGGGAGACAGTCTCCACATCCACGTTGTGTGTGCATGGACTCTGATGTTGTGCGTGTGTGTCACAGACGTCCATGGCTCTCCTGCCATGGCAAGTGTGGCCACTACCTGTGGGGGTCATGTTTGTTTTGTTGTGGTGTACACATGATACTCCAGGTGATGCCAGTGTCCATGTGGCATTACAGGGTCCCTGGGAATGTGCCTGTCGTTGAGCTGTGGTGCCTGGGGCACATCTGTCCTCACATGTCACTGGGGGGTGACTGTGACACAGCATCATGATATCCAATGGGCCAACCTGGGACAAATTGATGCCACCTGTAGGACCGTGTTGACAGATGTTGGCCATGTATGTACCATACATGTCGTTCGGTACTGCACACTTCATGTAGTTGTGCCTCATGATGATGTATGTTGGGATCTTGAGTGTGTTCAATGCCGCATATGTGGGGTGACTGACGATCTTGCTTACTTCTCCTCTGCACTGCAGGGCTCCTGCTGTCCATCGGCCATTCCCAGACCTGGCAACGATGGTGGAACGGGACAGCATCCGACGGTACCGCTTCACCAGGCAGCTGATTGAGGATTTTGCAGTGCAGTTGTCCCCACATTTGAAGCCTGGCCGGCCGTATCCTACAGCGCTGACCCCCAAGGTGAAGGTGATGGCAGCCCTACACTTCTTTGCCACCGGTACCTTCCAACATACTGTGGCGTCTGCTGGTGGGATGTCACAGACCATGTTCAGCCGTGTGCTCCGCGATTTCTTGGTGGCAATGTTGCTCTTCCTGAACCGGTACATCTATTTCCCTAGACTGCGACGACTCACTGACGTGAAGAGTGACTTTTATGCCCTGGGGAGGATGCCGCATGTCATTGGCTCCATTGATGGGACACATGTGGCTTTGGTACCACCACAGGCCCAGGAGCAGGCCTACAGGAACCGCAAGCACTACCACTCGGTCAATGCACTGGTGGTGTGTCTTGCAGACATGACCATCACACACGTGTGTGCCCGTTTCCCTGGTTCAGCACACGATGCCTTTGTGATGAGGAGTAGTCGCATCCCCTGGTTGATGGCACAGATGCAGAACCAGCGTGCCTGGCTTGTCGGTGTGTACTGACTTTGTGCCATTGTGTGTGATCTGATCTGTAGTATTCCGCCCACTTTTCCAAGTCAGCTGATGTGCACTTGTCTGTCCGTAGGTGACTCGGGATACCCCAACATGCCGTGGTTGCTGACACCCCTCAGGAACCCTGTGACACCTGCCCAGATGCGCTACAATGAGGCACATGGTCGGACCAGGAGAGTGATTGAGCGGACCTTTGGTCTCCTGAAGAGCCGCTTCCGCTGCCTGGACAAGACCGGAGGGTCCCTCCCATATGCCCCTGCGAAAGTGTGCAAGATTATCATCGTCTGCTGCATGCTCCACAACCTGGCAGTGCGGAAGGAGTTGCCTCTCATCCAGGATGACGATGACCAACATCCGCCACCTGTGGAGGATCCTGGCCTGGACCACGATGCCAGTGACGATGATGATGATGATGGTGATGGTGATGTCCGCACACAGCTCATCACCAACTTCTTTAGCTGAATGTGAGTATCCTGAGGTGTCATGTGAATGATGTGAGTTGGCATGATGTGTGGGTGGTGCTCTGGTGCTGTTGGAGTGTGTCCATGGGCTACTTGACAGGATGTGTGTTGCGATGTGTGGTGACAGGTGGGCTGTACTCCCCAACAGTGTTGACATGCTAACTTGGTTCTGGGTGGGTATCTTGTAACATGTATTGTGCATGAGTTTTGCTGTTCTGTCCTGTACTGCATTGCTTTTGACTGTGTGTCATTTCTGTCCTTCACAGGGTACTTTCAGATTCGTTTGGTCAACTGTGTCCACCGACGACGTGATTGCACATCCAGGCTGGTAGCTGTTGTGTCCCTACAGGTGATGTGCGCCACACCCATGGACTTCCTTCTGTCTACAGTTGTTGACTGTGTGCCCGCTACCAGGTGGGGTTACCTTGCATCTGTAGTGGTTACGGCATGTTGCTACTGTGTAATAAACCTGTGCTTCACTTAGTGATGTGCGTTGTCTGTGGTCACACATTTGACTGCCATTTGCTTACTGCACCTGTGGGCTACTTGACTACAACTGGGAATGGGTGTGGTGTCTGTGCATTGCACCGTCTTCCTGGCAACATCAGTGTAGGCAATGAGTCAGATGGCCTAGGTGTGTATGTGTTGTGTAGCCCTGGTGGTGTGTCTCCCTCATATGTGTCACGTTGCCTGTACTCACATGCCTGTGTTGTCCTTGCTGTTGCAGTTCGCATACACAGTGTAATTTTGCAGTTCATCATCCCCATAACAGCACCCACGTTGGAATCACGACAGAGGCAAGTATGGTGTATTATTGTGTTTATTGTGATACATCTGTGATAATAGTGCATAGGATGGATTGTGCTGTACATGAATCTTGCAATCCCAAGTTCCTAGATGAATAGAAAGTCCAGGTAGACAGGATCCCCAGTATCGGGGCCACAGTTGTCTGACACATTGTTCCAACTTGTACTCCCCATGCAATGTGTGGGAGTAGTGTTGCCATCAACAGGGTGAACAGTCTGTGCACAAAGGCGAAAATCCAGAACAGGTTCAGGCTTCCTGGGAGTTGCGCTTGGCCATCAGCCTCTCACTTTCCCCTCCTCGGACGACCCCTCTTCTTGGGGGGGCCCCTCAAGTGCAGGCTGCTGCGGTGCAGGGGACTCTCCGCCAGAGTCCTCCTCCCTCCCTGTGGCAGTTGCAGTTTGTTCGGTACCAGATGTTGTTGGCACACAGGGAGGTGTGGACTGGTTGCTGTTCATCTGGCGGAGGCATTGTAAAATGTCCCTGTGCACCGCCGTCATCTCATGTAGTACATCCCACTTGGACTCCACGCGGGACATGTGGGAGTCCACACGTGACATGTGTGACTCCACGTGGGACATGTGGGAGTCCAAGCGGGCATGATGGGCAGCCTGCTGCTGTTTGATGTCTCTGAGGAGCCCCACTACCTGGCTGAGCTCTCCGGTGCTGGACTGGTACGCATCAGCTATGCGTACCAGTTGTGGGTCTTCATGCACACCAGCAACGTCTGCAAGCAGCGACCTCTGTCTCCCACCCCTCCCACCACCCCTGCTGACATGTGCAGTGTGTGCAGTTGCACGCACAGATAACCCTGGTCCACCTTGGGCGTTGGTGGTGGTGGTGGTGTCCATGGCCCCAGGTTGGTCCAGGGTCACTGCGCTGGTGTTGTTCCTTATTCTGTCCATGTCGGCAGGGATGGTATTCGTGGTGACAGTCGTTGGAGGGGTGGGTGCAGGGGGTGCAGCTGGTGGACCTGCTGGTGCTGCAGCTGGTGGTCCTGCTGGTGCAGCATGTTGACTTGCACCGGATGTGCCAGGTTGTTCTTCATCGTCCGAGGAGGACAGAGGCTGTACGACGCCAGTGAGCTCGGCATCCTCTTGAGCCTGGGACTGGGACTCCTCAGCGTCTGCTGCTGTGTCCCTATCATCACCTGTTTTTGGGAGACACAAACAATGTATGTCATGTTTCTGCAGGCATCAGTGGTTGACACACCTGACAGTTGTGACTGTGCCTCGGGGTGCGGGCCTGTACATTGTATTGTCCTAAGTCGTCACAGTCAGGGGTTGATATTGGTGTGGCACATTGTCCTGCATTATTTGGGCATTTCTATGTATTCTCTGGGGTGTGAACATGGTCTGCATTGATTGTGTTTGGTTGACAGCCAGACCTCCTTCCCACCCACCCACCCACCCAGTCAGTTATCCCACCATGGAACGTGCTTGCATTGCAGGGAGTGTAAGTTGTCTCTCAGGATGTCAGTCAGTGGTGTCCTGCTGTTTGTTGGTGCACAGTTGGCAGCAGGGCCTTGTGCTCCCCACAGCAGTAGCCAGTGTCAGCCATCTTGTGAGTCCTTCTCCACTCCCTGTGATGTGAGCATGGTTCAGGGTGGTGTTGATGGGCCAGTTGTGAGGCTGAGCAATGTCTGTGACTACGACTCCCATCATGCTATTGCCTCCACCCCCTTCCCAGCATGCCCATGCTTCCTTCCTTTTGACTCTGCTTCCCTGTGGGGTGGGCTGGCTGTGCTGACAGGATGGCTGGGAGTGTTGTCCTGGCAGTTGTTTGGCTAAGAGTCCCAAGAGTGTCCCTGTGCTTCACACAACATAACCCAGGGTGGTGGTGCTTTGTGGGATCTTGTGTTAGGATGGAGGGCATTGCATTCTACCAGGTGGGTACTGTGGAGTTTGTGTGGGGGGTGTGAGGGGAGGTGCTTGTGACTATGGTCAGTGCTGCAAGTCCCCCTTCCCACCCAGCTAGCCGGATATCCCACCATGGAACGTGCTTGCATTGCAGGGAGTGTAAGTTGTCTCTCAGGATGTCAGTCAGTGGTGTCCTGCTGTTTGTTGGTGCACAGTTGGCAGCAGGGCCTTGTGCTCCCCACAGCAGTAGCCAGTGTCAGCCATCTTGTGAGTCCTTCTCCACTCCCTGTGATGTGAGCATGGTTCAGGGTGGTGTTGATGGGCCAGTTGTGAGGCTGAGCAATGTCTGTGACTACGACTCCCATCATGCTATTGCCTCCACCCCCTTCCCAGCATGCCCATGCTTCCTTCCTTTTGACTCTGCTTCCCTGTGGGGTGGGCTGGCTGTGCTGACAGGATGGCTGGGAGTGTTGTCCTGGCAGTTGTTTGGCTAAGAGTCCCAAGAGTGTCCCTGTGCTTCACACAACATAACCCAGGGTGGTGGTGCTTTGTGGGATCTTGTGTTAGGATGGAGGGCATTGCATTCTACCAGGTGGGTACTGTGGAGTTTGTGTGGGGGGGTGTGAGGGGAGGTGCTTGTGACTATGGTCAGTGCTGCAAGTCCCCCTTCCCACCCAGCTAGCCGGATATCCCACCATGGAACGTGCTTGCATTGCAGGGAGTGTAAGTTGTCTCTCAGGATGTCAGTCAGTGGTGTCCTGCTGTTTGTTGGTGCACAGTTGGCAGCAGGGCCTTGTGCTCCCACAGCAGTAGCCAGTGTCAGCCATCTTGTGAGTCCTTCTCCACTCCCTGTGATGTGAGCATGGTTCAGGGTGGTGTTGATGGGCCAGTTGTGAGGCTGAGCAATGTCTGTGACTACGACTCCCATCATGCTATTGCCTCCACCCCCCTTCCCAGCATGCCCATGCTTCCTTCCTTTTGACTCTGCTTCCCTGTGGGGTGGGCTGGCTGTGCTGACAGGATGGCTGGGAGTGTTGTCCTGGCAGTTGTTTGGCTAAGAGTCCCAAGAGTGTCCCTGTGCTTCACACAACATAACCCAGGGTGGTGGTGCTTTGTGGGATCTTGTGTTAGGATGGAGGGCATTGCATTCTACCAGGTGGGTACTGTGGAGTTTGTGTGGGGGGGTGTGAGGGGAGGTGCTTGTGACTATGGTCAGTGCTGCAAGTCCCCCTTCCCACCCAGCTAGCCGGATATCCCACCATGGAACGTGCTTGCATTGCAGGGAGTGTAAGTTGTCTCTCAGGATGTCAGTCAGTGGTGTCCTGCTGTTTGTTGGTGCACAGTTGGCAGCAGGGCCTTGTGCTCCCCACAGCAGTAGCCAGTGTCAGCCATCTTGTGAGTCCTTCTCCACTCCCTGTGATGTGAGCATGGTTCAGGGTGGTGTTGATGGGCCAGTTGTGAGGCTGAGCAATGTCTGTGACTACGACTCCCATCATGCTATTGCCTCCACCCCCTTCCCAGCATGCCCATGCTTCCTTCCTTTTGACTCTGCTTCCCTGTGGGGTGGGCTGGCTGTGCTGACAGGATGGCTGGGAGTGTTGTCCTGGCAGTTGTTTGGCTAAGAGTCCCAAGAGTGTCCCTGTGCTTCACACAACATAACCCAGGGTGGTGGTGCTTTGTGGGATCTTGTGTTAGGATGGAGGGCATTGCATTCTACCAGGTGGGTACTGTGGAGTTTGTGTGGGGGGGTGTGAGGGGAGGTGCTTGTGACTATGGTCAGTGCTGCAAGTCCCCCTTCCCACCCAGCTAGCCGGATATCCCACCATGGAACGTGCTTGCATTGCAGGGAGTGTAAGTTGTCTCTCAGGATGTCAGTCAGTGGTGTCCTGCTGTTTGTTGGTGCACAGTTGGCAGCAGGGCCTTGTGCTCCCCACAGCAGTAGCCAGTGTCAGCCATCTTGTGAGTCCTTCTCCACTCCCTGTGATGTGAGCATGGTTCAGGGTGGTGTTGATGGGCCAGTTGTGAGGCTGAGCAATGTCTGTGACTACGACTCCCATCATTCTATTGCCTCCACCCCCTTCCCAGCATGCCCATGCTTCCTTCCTTTGACTCTGCTTCCCTGTGGGGTGGGCTGGCTGTGCTGACAGGATGGCTGGGAGTGTTGTCCTGGCAGTTGTTTGGCTAAGAGTCCCAAGAGTGTCCCTGTGCTTCACACAACATAACCCAGGGTGGTGGTGCTTTGTGGGATCTTGTGTTAGGATGGAGGGCATTGCATTCTACCAGGTGGGTACTGTGGAGTTTGTGTTGGGGGGGTGTGAGGGGAGGTGCTGGTGACTATGGTCAGTGCTGCAAGTCCCCCTTCCCACCCAGCCAGCCAGATATCCCACCATGGACTGTGCTTGCATTGCAGGGAGTGTAAGTTGTCTCTCAGGATGTCAGTCAGTGGTGTCCTGCTGTTTGTTGGTGCACAGTTGGCAGCAGGGCCTTGTGCTCCCCACAGCAGTAGCCAGTGTCAGCCATCTTGTGAGTCCTTCTCCACTCCCTGTGATGTGGGCATGGTTCAGGGTGGTGTTGATGGGACAGTTGTGGGGGGCAATATGTGTGACTGCGACTCCCATGATGCTATTGGCTACACTGACTTGGCCAGCATACACAGAATTCCTTCCTTTGAGTGGTCTTCACTGTGTGTTGGTGTTGTTGTGGTGGCTACATGTGTGGATGTGTTTGTTAGTTCTATTTGTGCCACTGCCTAGCTGTAGTTGTGGTTGTGTTTGTACATGTGTTGGCACAGTTGGATGTGACTTTTTGATGGCATGTGTTGTGTTTCTCTGACTGACATACACATTTTGGGATGATTCTGTTCTGGTTGCTGTGTGATTGCTATGAGTGCATGGTTTGACTCTCCCCTTGACAGTGATGTGTGTGTGTTTTGTGGCAGTATATTGTGTACATTTGTTGTGTACTCACCAGGCTCTGGGATGTCCTCTAGTCCATATATGCTCACTGGCGGTAGGATGGCCCGCACCTTCTCCTCCCAGGGCCTGAGGTATATTGGCTTGGCAGGAGGGCCACTGCCGGTGTGTTGGCTGTTGATGTAGTCTTGCTTCAGCAGTTTCCGTACCCTCCTGCGCACGTCATACCACCTGTTCTGGATGTCGCTCTTTGTGCGCCGACATGGTGATTGGGCGTTCACCCTGTTGATGATCCTCTCCCACATCTTGGTTTTCTGCGACATGGGGGTCTGTTGGACCAATGTGCCAAACAGCTGTGGCTCTACCCTGAGGATCTCGTCTACCAGGACTTCCAATTCACAATCTAGGAACTTGTGATTCTTCTTGGGGGGCATGGTGATGGGTGGTGATGGTGGGTGATGTGTGTGTTGGTGTGCAGGTGAGGGTGTGTGGGTGTGTGTTGTGCTGGGTGTATGTGAGGTAGGTATTTGTTGGTGTGCTGCTGGTGTGTGGCTTGTGTGAGGGATGAGCTGTGGGTGTGTGGTTGCTTTCTCTTGGGTGCTGGCAGTGGAATGGCATTTGCAAAGGCTCATGGTAGTGATTTGTGTCCTTTATATAGGTGGAGTTGTGGGTGTGTCTTTGTTCTCTGTCCCCACCCCCCCAGTATTTATTGGCTTGGTAATTGCTTGTTTGGCCTTTTTTGGTTGATTTTTCCTTTGTGCTGTTTGTGTATGTTGGAAACGTTCTTGTGACCGAGTCGGACCCTGCATTGGTCTCGTACGGTGTTTTCCGTTTCGTTCACGCTGTGTTTGTGCAGTTTTGTATGCTGCGTACGCGTCGGTCGCGGTGTATTGTGTTGCTTCGGCTCGGTTTTGTATGCGTGTCGGTCGTACGGCTTGTCCTCCGTCCGACTCGGTCGGGTTTTCGCGCCTTGCATCGTACTTTGCGGGTTGGAGTTGGCGGGTACGATTCGGTCGGATTTGTTCCGGGTGCGTGTCGGTCGGTTGGATTCGCGTGTTTTTCCGGCCGGATTGCTATTTTCCGAGCGGCTCGGTCGGTCGGCTTGGTTTCCTGACGTGTCGGTCGGATTTATCGCGGCTTGCATCGTACTTGGCGTGTCGGGCGCCACTGGTACGTGTCGGTCGGTAATTTTTCCGGCTCCGAGTTGGTCGGTGCTTTTTCCGGCCCGAATCGGAATCGACCCCTCTGTGTGGCTGCAGCGAATCTTGTTGCCAAAAATATTTTGTGTGAAAACACATATGCAAAAATATGAGCTCCAAAAATACAAAAAGTATGTTAAGCACAGAAAAAGAACTCAAAGGAAAGCGTATAGCATTTCTTTTTATTGTCATGTTGTGAAATGACAAGAAAAATGTCATTTGCTTGAAAGTAACTATTTAGTTAGCTTGCACCGTTGTGGCCTGGGGACCATATTTTTGGTCCTACACTTTAATTTAAGAAATTGGTGCATTCTAGGAGGTGTAATCTTTATTTGACTCAACTAAGCAATATATTTGATGATGATGATTTTTAAAGGGAAAGTGTCATTACTGGATACACTTTGGTGAACATGGAGTAATAGGGCCGCTTATGTGCATCATGCACTAGCTTTAAATAAATGATTTACTAACTTGCGGTGCAACATATCTATGATTATTATAGCGAAAGGGCCAAGAATAGAACTGGCAATCAGCGAGCACTGCACGGGTATGACACATCCTTCCAGAGAGATAAATTATTGAATGGGCAAATGCAACTGAACTATTTATGTCACCGAGTAGATGTCATTTCTGTAAGTCGAGGACATTAATTGAGGAGACAAGGACCACAATCTTTCCTCTACCTGAAATTTGATTTGTCAGTAAAAAGTCTAACTGTTAATTATTGGACATGAAACCTGCACCAATACATCCATCTGGTCATCCCGTCCATCTATGTGTGCAGTGTATTTTTGTTTGCAAGGCTCATTTCCTCGTTTCCTCCCACTTGTTCCCACCTTTGCACTCTCAGGTCACATCTGGTGTTTTCAGATGGCCCTGGAGAAAAGGAGTTCTCTGCCAACACCAAACCAACATGACTATCATACAAATTATTTATTGCGTAATTAGTTAAAATCATTGCAAAGAACTATTAAAATTATTACAAAACTTTATAAAAAGGACAGTTCGTAAAGTGAATTTTACATCATTCAGAACACTAACATGACATGCTCCTTCATATGTGTATTGGGGACTGCAGGTGGTAGGATCCAGCACCGGTTTCTGGTGAACAGAACTTATTTGTCACAGTCAGAATTTAACCCAGAGGAAGAGAGTCAGGCCTAAGGGTCCTCGTAATGCTTGTGTTTTTTACGTCCTCAATGGAGTAACAGTGACTCAATGAAGCTTTATTGAGTATTGCAGGAAACATGTCTCGCATTGGAGGTACTGCCATCATGCCTTAATGCAAATATGTTTCAGATTTCACATCACTTCCTAGAAAGCACCTTCATTTTCTAGATTCATTTTCAAATTCAAGTCCAGAATCTAGTAAGGTGAGATGTTATTTCAGAAGCAGAGAATTTGATGTACTGTTTTTCATAACTCAAACCTATATGGTGCACTAATCCGCCTTCCTTTAAAGCTGAATTGACCTTTTCCGGGATTTTCTTTGTTAATAGTCAAGAGTTGAGTAACTATATTGTTGTGGAAATAGTATAGCCATCTTGACCTTTGAATTTGTATCCTACTTACTGTGCTCTCTCTAGTGCACTGTGTGAATACCACCACTAAACTACTTGATCTTTCTTTCACTAACCAACTCGTGAGTACATTAGTTAAATATTCTTGTTAACAGCCTCTCTTTTTATTTATCAGTTACATTCATTAACCTTTACAGCCTCTCCGAAATATATGCAAATTAGGCTTGAGACCCTATGCAAAGATATTAGTGAAAGCAGAGCTCTAAGTGGGATGAAAAAACTGGGGGGGGGAGGGGTCTCTCAAAGGGGCGTGGCCAATGTAATCAGGGCGTGGCTTAAAAAGTAAGCTAAACGTCTGTGCTTAGCATTGTGTGCCGCCCGACTGGCAATTTGCTGCTTCTGACATTGCATCCAGATATATAATACAAGTAAAATTACACCTACAACAAGCCAGGACTATTGGCTTTGCCAATGGTTGTTAGTTGCATAAGATAAATAAGCAACAACTATGGTTTCGTTGTGCAGAATATTGAAAATGCTTCAGTTCTGAAATGATGAAACTGTGAAAGAACTATACCAAATCTCTTTGAAGTTACATCAAAGGCAGTGAAGGGCAGGAACGCTGCAGAGTTAAGATTGATCTTTCACCCTGAGAGTGAGGGCAAAAACAGAGAGCCTGATAGGGGCCCATCTCAGCACCTGCTTTTTAGAACTGCCGGTGCTGAGCACCGGCAGGATCCGGCCAACTTAAAGCCCTGAGTGGAAGTGTGCCTACTTCGGTCAGGATTGCGAGTTGGCCAGTGCTTTTCGACCCCTGCGTAAACTCCCGTTTGTGCAGGGGTCGGAGTCTCAAATTGGGTGGTGTTTACTGGGTTTATTAAATATCTCACCTTTTGTTAAATTTCAGCAGATCAAACATGGCGAAATTTAACAGGGGAAAGGGTACGGTATTTATTGTACTATGAGGGTTTTAGTGCAGTAAGCACCGAAATCTGCATATTATTCCGTAGCAACTCATAATAGGTGTTAATGATCACTCCTGATAAATAACGTATCCCAGGTATCGTTGTTTATCTGCTGCGATAAAAAGGACCTCGGAGAAACTTGGAATCGGAGTCTTTGAGTTAAATAGCATAATATTATGCAATGCATCAGTCAGTGCCTGTATTCAGCTGTTAATATGGAACCTGCAGTACAATCTGTTCTCCAGGATTCCATGTCTGTCATGGCTGGCAGTCCTGGGAGTCATCTTTAAGAGGAAAAGCTAAGTTTATCTGCTATTCTTTGCCTGAATCCTAGGCACCATCTCTGTGAGGATAAAAAAATTATATGCAGCGACCTTAGTTATCTGAATTCAGGCTTGGTGATAGATGTTTTCCAATACAATTGTAAACTTTTTTAAATTGATTTGCAAGTTGGTGGCTGCTCTCATAGTACCTGTGCACTGCAATTGTGCATGGTCGGACAGGCCTCTTATTCCACTGGGCATTTTCCCTGTGGGCCGAAGGTCTAGGAGACAGGTTTTTCAATTTCTGGACCGGTCCTTGTGACTCTGTCACGTTTCCCAACTCCCCGAGGTTAATTGCAGCAAGCAGTGGTGGCTTTAAGAGAGGGATAGAGAGGGACGAAGGAAGGGGTACTGTCCAGAGAAAGTGATCAGAGAGATAGAGGAGATAAGACGAGAGGAGGAGAGAGAGAATGGACGGATGGAAAGACAAAGAATTTGCGAGTAGAAAAAGGGAGATTGTCTGGCTTGAACATTTTTGCCAAGGCTGCTTTTGGTTCCCCAGCATGGACATCATTGAGGGATAACCAGGGGTCGCATCTGTGACTCCTAGCTTGCCCCTTGCGACCTCTGGTAATACCTTTGCGATTCCTGGTCTCAGAGGTGGCCAAATCAGTGCCAAGAACACAGGGCTCTGCATTCCTTTTTGTCTGCCTGTTTTTTATTATACTAATAGTGAATAATGGTATATTATTCATTATTAGTGTCTTAAAAAATGGAGCACACTTAAGAGCTATGGTGTCTGCTTTGGTAAGTTAAAGGGGTTTTAAATGTATATTGTATGCATGCTTGCGAATGAGAGTGTGTTTAAGTGAAAGAGTGTGTGTAAGTATAAGAAAATGTTTCCGTATGTGTAAGCATGTGTATGTGTGAGTGAGAGTCAAGGGACAGGTAGTGAGTGAGATTGTGTGAGACTGAGGCCCAGATTTACTATTGTTTGATGCAACGCAAATGCTGCACCAAAGTTGCTGCTCTGTCTTGCATCAAAGGGGGGGGACAAAAAATGTGCCACATCTAATAAGATATGGTGCATTTTTTCTCTTCCCATGCGCTGGCACACAATGTTGGCAGCAATGTGCCAATCGCATATACCCTTGTGCCAGAGTGCAAAAAGTGTGCATTTTCTGAAGCATATATTTCTACTGGAAGGAGTCTCTTCCAGTACAAAAACTATGTTTTAAGGATTTTCACACTTTGTATGTGTGCTGTACAAAGCAGCACACATGCAAAGTTGAAAAAAAAAGAGAAAAAAGAAAATAATTCTCCTCATTACACCTGCCTCGAGAAGGCATAAGATTTTGGCGCAAATTCCTGCCTATCATTGTTTTTAGATAGGGATGTTTGTCCAAACACATGAGTGGTTACATGGGAGCACCCATGCACCATCCATGGAATGCCCTCTTGATACAAAATAATGCAAAGCAGCACATAGCGCAACTTTGCGTTACTTTGTGATTCTATTCAACAGCAACCTTGTTTACTTTGTGATACTATCCAACACAAACCCTCAGTTGTTGTAATCTTAGGGTAACATGACATGCCCTTCTGGAAAATAAATCATGGTCAGGGGTCATGTGATGTCACTTTCTGTGATGTCATTAAGGCCAAAGGGTATGTGAATTCACTTCTGCTACACCTGGCAGTTTGGTGAATCGACGTCCATGTGCCCCAGTCTGGTCCCACAATTGTGGCACCATTCTTTACAGATATTTTAGAACCTTTTGTCTTGTCCTAGTTGCTGAATGTCTGTTTTAAAAAATGGCAAATCTGTGTCAGTGCATCTAGGCTCCCCAACAGAGTGCATGAGTCTGTTTGTTTATGCAATAACATGACACACTTCATTAGCAGTTTTTAATACTCCTTTAAATTCCTGTCCAGGGAGAGTGTAACACCAAAATACAGTTTTAACAATTGTTAAATACTTACTGAAGGTGCATTGGTGTCCTCATGTGGCAGGATGATCTGCACCTGCTCCAGGAGAACATGATTGGGCCCTTGAGTGAAATACAGGATCTCATCCAGAAGCCATCGAATTTCGTCCGCTAACGGGAATCCAAAACCACCTGATCCAATAACGGGAAAAGCAATGGAAGTCAAGGCAGACATCTGGCTCTGTTCTAGACAGCGTCGGATGTTGGCTCTGTAAATCTAAAATCATAGTCCTGGTATTACAGGTCAAATTTATGATGCATGATATCATCTAACTTGTAGGACAAAGCTAGTGAAGAATCCTTAAATGAGATTGGAAGTTTCTCAATGGTATAAAGTACCCCCACCTGTTCACACCATGCAAGACAGACCTACTAACATAGGGAGTAAAACACAGTAGGGTGGCCTTGGACACATTGAAATTAACTCGTGCAGGGTGAGAAAGGCATTATTTAGCTGCATAGTCGTCAGTAGTGGTTTTTGTCTGCACATCAAATGTTGGGGCACCCCGTTTCATGATGAGACTGTCGGGAAAAAGAGTGAGCTGGCGGCTGGCTCGCATATGTCGAAGTGCAACACCATATACAATACAGGCTCCACTGTGGTGTCAACCATTATTTAGTCCAAGAGAATTCACTACGGGGGGCACAATATTATCAATTTAGCCTTCAAACTTTAGGGATCTCTTATGATTCAAACATTTTTCTTCCAGTTCACCCAGCTGTGCGGTCTGCACCGGCTGTCTAATACATGAGATCAGGACCTTTCTTTCAGCAGTCTTGCTGCCCCATCTCTAATGACAATAGAAGACATATCATCCTATATCGTTCCCAGGTTCAGGCAGTGAAGCCAGACCTTCACATATGTGAGGCCCAAGTATACAATAGGTATTATCCAAAGCTCTCTTTTACAAAAGTGAGTGAAGCCATGCAAGTCAGCCAGGGACAATTATTACAATACAGAGACACATATAGGACATTCCTACAAAATCATGAGATATGCACACATTTACAACACTGTTGGATGAGTCCACACCCAAGGGTGCGATCCCAAGTATATACCAGTCACTTTAAGTTACTGAAGAAGGTGCATCCTGTCAGGCGTAAGTGGGATAGGGATTGTCAAACGGTAGTTGCAGATAAAGATTGTGACAGAGCTTTAATTTACATTAAAAAAACTGTCATGCAATGCCAGGCTAAGCAGAATACAATATAACATAGTTCACCATACATACGTTACACCAGCTATGCTTCACAAGATAGCTTCAACTAGCACAGGAGAATGTTGTAAATGTTAAAAGCTTATTCCTCTAGCCCACTGGAAAGCCAGTAAATGATAGTTAAGTTATCAATCATTGAACGGTAAATAAACGTGTGATTTGTACCCATGATTTTCAGCTTGAACTTATGTTTTCAGCAGTTACATTAGCTCACTCAGCTATTCTTGCAGACCCCCAATGTCCTTTTTAGGTCTCACCTAAGCAGCACATACGCAGTCTCTTCGAGACTGCTGTATCTAGAATATGGGCTTTAAGCACCGCCCATCTTTGTAATTGGCTCCTTTTACTGTCCTTTGTAAATGGCTGCTTTTCTTTGGTTAATAAGCTCAGTAATCCCTCTTTTTCTACTTTTGTAACCTCGAAGGAGGACTGCCCCTTTACATGTACTCTAACTCGTCATGTTATTTATTACTTTGTGAGCACTCTTTTTTTCTTTTAGATTGTTTAGGCTCAGGAACTTGCTTTGCTGTTTGATGTAGTTTTCTAAATAAATGTAAAATTATGAATTATTTGTTGCCAAATTCACTCTTTTTTTTTTTTTACAAAGTATAATATTTCCCTACAAGTAAGTAAATACAAATATTTTGACTTTTAAAAAAAATCTTGCTATCAGTTCAGCAGGAACAGCCCCCACTCTAAAATGGCAGGTGGAGGATGGAGTAGTATTTCACCAAGAGGTACCTCAGATTGGAAGCTTAGGACACATTTCTCCCACAATTTAAAGTTTGCTAACAAAACCACCCGCAACGTTAAGAATATTGTCTTTATCTCCCGAGCATCCTTTTCTGTTACTAGTGTCTGCTATAGTTTTAAATGCCGCTACTAGTCTAAATGCTAAATAGAATCCTAGAGGGATCGCAAATCAGACATTTGTTTCAAAGTTTTACAGTGAGATTATGTACGTGCTATAAGGCCCTGAAGATAAAATGTATAAACCGGCCTACATGAAACCTTGATTTGGTTTATTGTTAAGGCACAGAATGAATGGAATCTTCCAATAAGGCAATTCTGGTTTAGTGTCACATTGTGTGCCTGTGTGTATATCATCACTAAATGCTAAACATTCTCTCACCTCCTCTGCCTGCCCCAAGAGGTCCAGATGGGGTAAGAAATTCACACAGTAAAGGTAACAGCAGTTCAATGCATGGTGGGTAAAGACCACCAGCTCTCCATGTGGCAGGGTGTCCCGGCTCCATGTGATGTCTTCTCCAGTCCGAGACATGACGGCTTTTGAAAAAGGATTCACACTTAAGTCCATGTTGAAAGCCACGGGGCAAACAAGGGCTTCTACCTGCAGAAAAATGGAAAGAATTAAACACAGAAGGACCAATGGCAGACATATCTGTCTGTGGAGATTACAGAGGCATGTGAAAACCACTGCTCTCAAAGTCAGCGAAGATGCTGTACTGGTTGCGTCACATTTTAACTGCTACTATCCTTTTAGGCCATACCTCAGAGGTTGGTATCCAAGAGTACAAAAGTATTCTAAACATACAAAACACTTAAATTCTCATGTAGAGCTTGGTGGGTGGGCTTCAAAAATCCTAGATTGCGAGACCCCACCTCTGTCATCTCAGTGGCATCCCACCAGGAGTGGCTCCTCCATTAGAGCTTAGGAGCCTCGCCCCACTAACTAAAATGCCACCAGTAAAGCCCCAGAGATGAAAAATAAAATGGTAATAAAGTTAATTTATTACCATTTTATTTTTCACCAACCTATCCTGAACCGAGTGTCAGGACGAGGCGGGCCATTGTTTCTGAGTGGCAGCAACAGGGAGGAGTGGTGGGCTGTGCACTAACGTTTAAAGTACGCATGTCACTTTGGCCAGCTGTCTTGGAACGGCCAGCCAGACATGCACAGTTTAAATCTCGCTAACCTAGCTGTCTTAGACAGCTGGGTTATGAGCAAGCAGAGGCCTTCAGTGCCCTGGAGAGCTCTGAGAGAGGCTGCTCCCTCCAATCCTGGTACTTTTAGCATGCTGGTTAACAGCATGAGAGCAGAGCCAGGATTGGTTAGGGGAGTTGGCTGTGGCCCACGCTGGAGCCTGGAGGAGAGAAGAACACCGGAGCGAGGAGGACGTGTTGTGCAAGCAAGTTAAATGACTATTTATTTTATTTATTTTATTATATAGGCACCCTACATGCATGCATTTTTTGCCCACCCGTCACTCTCCGTAGTTACCAGCCGCCACCAATGCTTAATATGTGTGGGAATCTAAAGTTCTGAATCCACCTTATATTTCTGTCATCCACTAACCTTCACTTTCTGTCCTGTCTCTTTATCTTACTCCTTCAGATGCTTTTCTAACCATCTCTTCTCCGTTTACCACAGTTTTCATATCTTTCACTTGCTCGTTGAGCTTCCCTTTTCTATCTTCCTCTCACTTACTCTAGGCAAAGTCTGATGATCAAAAATTAATCCCTGTGCCCAAGAATAATTACTAGTGCCCACAATCTGAACTAACTGTACGAATTTAGCATGGCAGCCTGCCCACTGTATTGTGGGTTCCCTGTTGCTCTAAAGGAGCCATTTCGATGAAAGTGCTCCAGCCGACATAGTTGTAGCACTTCCCATGAGAACGTAGTGCTGCTTGTGCTGCCATGTCTTGACCCAAAAGAACTGATTCTGTAATATATAGATATAAATACACATATATGGGCTGTCAGTCAACCCTCTTCATTCAGTCGTTTGAAGACCATTAACAGTTTGCTTCCTCACACCACAGCATACAGCATGGGGCAAAGGGTCAGCCCTTTCAGACATTAGCTCACTTAACAAATTACAGTATTTCCACTTCAGTGGCTGGGCCAATATCTGTTTTTATTTCTTTCTTGGCTTTGCCAATCTTTGTTTTTATTTAGACTTGAAGTTTTCCTTCACAACCATAAATCAAACAGAAAATTACATATGCTATAAATGCATTTAACAGTATTTTAACTTACAACCTTGGGAGATGGAAGCCTTCAATAAAAATCAAGGGGTTCAAACAGCTCTCCCATACTGCAGAGACAAACATTTAACTGTCTGAACCACCCTGCTTGTCATATTGTGTATTCCCTTTAACCAGACTATAGAACAATTTAGGTTTGGCGTTGTTATTAAAATATATTTAGACCTCGACTGAGATCAACAAAGAATATAATTTTTACAATAGTACTAAAATAAAGTAAGACAATAGATTTATAAAACACCGTTTGCTAATCAAGAACATACCATCAAATCCAATCGAATTAATTTAAAAAAATGGAACACTTTAAAAGAGACTTGTTCGTTTGGCAGATTCATAATGAGTTGGATCATTCTGAATATTATATATTTTAATATTATAATTAATAGTTTATTAATGTATAGTTATTGAGTGTGGATATCGTTTTCTATAGCCAGTTAAAGCTGGGAAAAATTGCAGCATGTGGAACAGATCTTGGATTCCTGCCTGACCGAGATGACATGGGAGGTGTCAGAATAATAACCCTCCCATCTCCCTGGTTATGATTTAAGGGGCATGTTACAGATTCAAAAAATCATGATTAGTCATCTTACATTGGGGTCAATACAATAGCAAAGATAAGGTTGAACATGACCAAAAGGAATATTGTATTTTTGAACATTTACAATTACCCACAGTGTTCTACATCCTGATTGTAATTTAGCTGGGCAATCCGAGTTTTGAGAAATAGTGGCAGATGTACTGGGGTCCATATTTTGAGAGGTTCAGTATTACAGCTAGAGCTTTCAAAGACCAGTTTTAGATTCATAGAAAAGGTCGTTTGTTTCTCTGATGACCTAACTAGGTTCTCCCAAAGGAGAGCCCTTAAGGATTCCTCCGAGCTTGCAGAAACTTGTATACCCAACGAATAACTTTTGCCAATGCTCGTGTATAAATAGTAGATAATCCAAGTTCTAACCCGACTACAGGAATTTCTGTACTTATGTTTCAGAATTTCTTTAGGTTCTTCCCTTCATATATATTTAAAAGGGACCATTTTGAGATGGGAACATATTCAAGTGCATCATTTAGAGTGACAGGGATTTATTTTATAGACATTTAACATATAATTGACTTGTCTTTGCCCCAGAGACTTATAAAGGAATTGCAGAGTGCTAGCATGAGCCAAGGCTTTGCTCACTACGTTGGAGAAGTGAAATGTATTACTTACGGTGCTTGAAAAAGTTCTACCTAAATAAAAATAATTTTCACTCCCTCGAGGTTTTCTGAACTCAAGAAGCAGTATGCTAACCCTCGTTTGTTCCCTCTAAAAGTTAATATCTCTTTTTTAGAAATGTTAATCTTTAAAAAATGCTTTTCAGCAGAATTATTCAACTTTGTCAAATTTATTTGTAGGGCTTTTGGTGTTAAACAGTACCACATTGTCAGTGTTCAGAAGGGTGTATAACGATTTAGATCCCAGTTTTGGTGCAAAAGCTTCAGGATTTGTTGAGGTAAATCAGAAAAATACAAGGAGAATAATATTGGTGGCAATAGACATCTGTGCTTTAAGACGTTGTGTGTAGCAATAGGGGCAACAAGACCTTTATTTCCTCAAAGAAAATGTTGCACTGTATGGATGTGTGTAGTAAAAAAAAATTGACTCAGTAAATTGGCTGATATACCCAATGACATAAACTTTTTCTAAAGTTTTGGTCTGTCCCCTTGGTCAAAGGCGGTTGAGAAGTCAATAAAAGATGTATGCATAATTTGAGGGGATTTGAGAATCTAGATTATATGTCATGTAGGTTTTCATTATATAATCAATTATTGAGGAATCTCTGGAGTACTTAGTTTGGTCACGTTGCTTGGTATCTCAGAATCTGTTCTTCAATTTAGGATTATAGCACGCAAGGATTTCAGCTCTTCTTAAAGGAGTATTCCACGTTATCAGCTCTGATATTACAGGGAGGTGAGATTTGGGATAATTCCATCTTTCCTGTAATTCCATGTTTTTAATGACCTGCATCCACTTGTTTGACACTTTGGCATTAAATTCTCCTACAAAGATTACCCAAATTGTCTTCCTTCTTGCTATCTTTTGTTGCATTTGCAAATTCGAACGAGGAAGTTATTAATGAATAGTGTTGGTGAGTCAGAAGAATGTAGATTTTAAACAGGAGGAGAGAGTTGCCCTTGTCACCTTTGATTTTTGGAAAGCCTATCTTAGGCACAGGAGAGTGTTGTCTTGAATGTTCCAATCAAAATCTATTGATAGTAGAATAGTAATGCCTCATTTTGCATGCGCTTGGACTGTATGAATAGTGGGGCTATTAAAAAAAAAATGAACAGGTCCACTGTAAAATGATGCTGCCCAGGTTTCTTGAAGGCAATGGTAGCTTCTTTAAATGGTTTATTTTTAATTTGCCTAACACTGTCCAGTTTCAAGAGAGGAGAGTGAATTTTCTTTTTCGCTAAACAGACTGCTGCATGTGATTTGACGTTTATTTCTATTTGGTGCACCGGGTATCCTGGACAATATCGAACACAACAATTTTGAGATACAGAAATATTGTGTCATAAATATTGATTAAAAAAAATATAGTTTCCCTATACTTATAATGATAAGTATAAAGATATAGATAAAAAATATTGTTTCACACTAATATCGTTAAAAAACATACTAAAATATAGGGGGTCATTAGCATGGCGGGCGGACTTTGTCCGCCCGCCATACCCCCGGGAAATGGGACCGCCCGCAATGCATGCGGCGGTCCCGCACATGCCATTAGGATGCGCCTGCCACACTGGCGGGCGCATCCCGCATATCTGACATTGCGGCAGGCGGTGCTAAAAGCACCGCCCGCCGCAATGCCAAAAATGCAAGTTGTGCTTTTCAATGCACAACGTGACAGGCACCGCGCGGTGCCTGCCAAGTTGTACATTGAAACGTGCACCCCCCCACCCCCCAGAATCCCTGGGGGCCCGCTACGGGCCCCCAATGTAGAAGACCGTATGCCTTTCCGTGGCGGCGCTGCCGCCACGGAAAGGCATTACCCCGCATGCATCATAATATGGATGGCGGTGTCTAACAGACACCGTCACCATATTAAATCCTTTTCCGCCCGGTCGACTTGTGGACCGGGCGGAAAAGCGGCGGACGGTCTTCCCGTCCGCCGCGGTACCCCCCGCCATACTAATATGGCGGGGGAAAATGTGTGGCGGGCGGAGGAAAATAGCGGGCGGATCGCCACCGCCATACGGGCGGTGGCGATCCGCCCGTTATCATAATGGGCCCCATAGTTTTTAAATATATATATGTTTTTAAATTGTAAATCTTAAATATTTTAATTAATAACATTAATATAATGTAAATTAAATACCTTCTATTGATATTTAAAACTATATATAAATATATACTTATAGAAACACACACACATATATGTCTGTGTTCATATATACACATATCTAATGTAACTATTATTACATATATATATTTTACATGACATTTTTTGGGTTATTTTTTTTAATTTACTACTATAAAAATTATATATACTATAAAAATATATATAAAATAGATATATATATTACAGAGTTGTGGTAGCCACGCTAAAGTTATAGTTAGAGTCACCAGAGATAGGGATTTTTAAAAGATTTTGTCCCTTAGCAACTTTGCAGCCGCTTGACGAATGTCCGCGAAACATTGAAGACCTACTGCTCCAATTTAATTCCAGAAATAGTGAAAGGTTTGGGCATTGGTCAAGAGTGTGCAAACAAAAAAGTGGGGGTCTCAAAACGGGCATAAAATCCAATACATTTTACATAGACTTTTGTATTTCATGGAGTGCGAAAACCCTCTGTTGGATTTTAACGAAATTTGGAAGGATTATATATTATGGTGCACAGATGATTCTGTGGGGTAGTGCAGGTAAGTAGGGTAAGTATTTCTTATGCTTAAGTGTTTTTAATTTAGGTATATCTGTGGCCGTGGTACTACCGCAGTACTCCCGAGGTACATAGCAATGAGAAGTCATTAGCTCATTGGCTAATGACTGCCTTTACAAAAGTTAAAGACAGCCATCTTGTTTTCAACTCTATTTTCCCTGTATTCTGTGTAACGCCTTGTAATGTAGGTAAGTATTAGGTTTGGTATTTTTCCAATAAATATTACCACTTGATTAAAGTGGTAATAGGTAGGAAAAATATATATAAGTATATATATATATATTTTTTTAATCACAATGTACAATGGTGGCACCAAAATAAATGACTTTTTTTTTTTAAATTAGAAAAGCACTATAAGACGCTATGGGCCTTATTACGATGGTGGTCGGACTCTCGCCGCGGGCAAGTGACCGTCCAACAATGAGTCGGCAGTCCCACCTGCCCTATCATGATAGGACCGCCGTACAGGTGGTCGGAAAGTGCCTCTTTCTACGACGGCTTCTGCTGCGGCCCAGGAAAAAGGCCGCAGCACAAGCTGCAGTGGTAAAAGGCACTTAGTGCATATCCATGCACCGTGTGCCAGGCACCATGTGGTGCCTGGCACACGGTGCATGGATGTGTGGGGGGCACTACATGTGCCCCCAGGCCACTTATTAGTGGCCCACGGGGACAGGGGCCCTGCTTGGGACCCTCAAAGTCCCTTTCTGGCTGCCTTTCCATGGCTGTGGGACCACCATGAAAAGGCAGTCGGAAAAGGACATCCTAATCCCTACGGCTGTGCCTGTGCAGGCACCGCCCTCATGGTAGGAATAGGAGTTGGACCACCATCCTCGACGGGAAGCTTGATCTTGTCGGAGGCGGTGGTCTGTCCCCCAGATCTCTGTGGTCGACTGTCTGCATTATAATGCGGAGGTCGGACCGATGGCCTGGATGTGTGGGACCGCCACTGATGGCCTGGATGTCATGGTCCCACGACATCATAATGAGGCCCTATATTTGGAAATATAGTGTGCTAAAGTGTATAATTCAATTTTAGCATATTTAAATATGCACAAAAAAGGGTACAGAGTAGCGCCTTAATTACTTAAAACTACTGCCCTACTTAAAATAAAACGCAATTCCCCGTAGGGTGCTACAAAAATATAGAGAAATTTAGAAATAACAATGTTAATCTTACAAAATAGTTTTGTGGTACCACAGTAGTACCGCACAACTCCATATTTATACCAAAAAGTATTAAGAAACATATATGTTACAAACCTATTACCACTTTTGTGTAGGTAGGGCAAAGACACCAAAACAATAACTTGCCTCTATCCAAAGGCATAACGCAGAACAAGGGCATAGTGTACATAAAAACAACATGCCTGCCTTGAACTTTTGTAAAGGCAGTCATTAGACAATTAGCTAATGATTTGGCATCACTAGGTACCATGGTAGTACAGTGAAAAACACCCTTATTTTGGAAACATACTATGCATACAGATCTCAAAATTTTAAATAACTTCAAACTTATAATAGTTACACTACTTACCTGCACTACCCAAAATAAGCACCTGCGCACCATAATATCTAATCCAGGCAAGTTTTAACCAAAGCCAAATGACAGATTTCACTATATGTACAGTAAAAAACATTATGCAAAATGCATTGAATTTAACTACCTTCTGGGACCCTCCCACAATATTTACTAAATATAGTGCGTATTTTTGCGAGAAAACATTTCCATCTTTGGACAAACTTTGACGCTACATTTCTTGTAATGTACACACTCCACTTTATGACACTCTACTGTCTAACTGTTTAGTTTACACCACTCCATTGTACGGAATTTACAGTATGCTACTCCACTTCACGACACTACAGTATACCCCACTACATTGTACGCTAATCCACTGTATGTTACTCCACTGTACTCGACCCAGCTGGACTGTACACTATTGCAATGTACACCATTATACTCTATGCTATTATACTGTTCTCCTCTGTATCCTATTACAATTTCGCGTATGCCAGTTTACTGGACGCCCCTATGCTGTACTGCTCACAACTCAACACTATTACACTGTACCCTACACCAATTTACTCTATTCCACTACATGCTATTCCACTATGGCCCACTTGATGGTACACTACTGGAGAGTACGCTATTCCAATGTCCGCTGCTACACTGTACGTCACTCCATTGTACTGGAGTGCACTATACACCACTGCCCTGTACCACAACAATTGACTGTATGCTATTTCGCTTTACAAGAGTACATTCTGCACCACTTTACTAAAACACACTTCACTGTACGTGATTACAGTCTACACTTCTATAATTAAGCCTATTGAGTTGTACGCCATTGTACTGTACGCTACTCCACAATATAGCAATCTACTATACGTCTAAACAGTTAATGCCACTAAATTAAACTTTATTACACTAAGCACTATTAAATTCTACAGTGCTCCACTCTATCGCACTATAGTTTATGCTACTCCACTATATGCTATTACACTGTACCATATCACTGTGTACATCACTGTAGTCTACAGTATACTGCTCTGCACCACTGCACTTTACGGCACTCCAATATACGCTACTCCATTTTACACAATTTAATTTTACAACAATACACTGTACCACACTCCACTTTACAAAAGCCCAGTGTACATCACTCAACTGTACCCCACTCTAGTCTAGAGCACTCCAGTATACCCCACTCCAGTGTACACTATTTCAGTTCATGCCACTCCACGGTACCACACTCCACTTTATCATGAGTGATGTAATATGTGAGGTCATAAGCAGTGTATTGCGGGGGCACGAGTTATAGTTAACTCAGGTAACTATAATGGCTGAATTTCTCTGGTTTTGTAAGAGTAAAATCTGACCCTAACTAAAATGTCCCTGTAACCTTTGTTTTTTTTAGTGAATTTCTAACGTTTTTTCAAATTCTATTTGCTAACTATAACGTCCTTGTAACCTTTGTTTTTCCAGTGAATTTATATATATATATATATATATATATATTCCCAAAATAGAAAAAAAGGTTACACATAAGTTATAGTTAGAAAAACTGTATTTAGGTTCGGTATACAAACCCAAATTAAGCTCCACAAACATTAGAAATTCAAATCCACTACAAAACATTAAAAAATTCCCAAATTAAAATACAAAAAACAAAAAAAGCATTTACTAAAAATTAAAAAATATACATATTTGTATAAATAAACAAATAATATACAATTAAACAAATCAGCAAAAAATAATAGATATATTTAAACAATATTAAGAAAAGTGCTGAAGTCTGGGAATAATAGATATACTAATCCCACTCCAGTCTGTGCAACAGTAGGGAAAGCATTGCACGTCGGAGGGGTAAGATTTAGTATTCCCACTCCAGTCTGTGCAACAGTAGGGAATGCGTTGGACTTCGGAGGGGTAAAATTTACTATTCCCACTCCAGTCTGTGCAACAGTAGGGAAAGCGTTGGACTTCAGAGGAGTAAAATTTACTATTCCCACTCCAGTCTGAACAACAGTAAGGAAAACGTTGGACTTCGGAGGGGTAAAATGTACTATTCTCACTCCAGTCTGTGCAACAGTAGGGAAAGCGTTGGACTTCAGAGGAGTAAAATTTTCTATTCCCACTCCAGTCTGTGCAACAGTTAAGAAAGCGTTAGACTTCGAAGGGATTAAATTTACTATTCCCACGAAGTCTGTGCAACAGTAGGTAAAGTACTTCACTTCAAACACATAACATATTTGAATAACCCTATTAATTTACAACATATATATAACTCCTAATATGAACATCATTAATAAAACAAATTATATACATAAAATAAAAAACAAATAAAAGATGTACATGATTAAAAACTGTAAAAATGATTTATCAATTTACCAAATGTTTATTTATTACTTAACTGCCCACACTAAACACCCACAAACATAGAAGCCCACACTATAACTAAAATAAATAAGTATAACACAATTAACATAATTAATAATCAAATAAATAATTATGAATACAGTGTTAATTACTTAACTTCCCACTCTATACCCCTACATCCCCAACAGCCCGCACCTAATATATAACTAAAAAATATACATTCTGCAATGAACATAATTAATAATCAGTGAAATAATGAATAATAAATTAATAATTAACTGTTAATTATTACTTAATTACCTTCCCAGCCTATACCCCTACAAACCCAGCAGCTTGGTTCTAATATAGAACTTAAATACTATAATTACACACTTTACATATTTAATAATAAATCTAAATATTACTAAATTAATAATATACTTAATTAACTTCCGACCCTATACCCCTACAAACCTAGCAACCCACTACGACACTATAAATTACTATTAGCAATTAAGTTAAGTTATAAATCACTTAAAATTACAAACTGTATTTAAACATATTATTAACAATTAACCAAACAATAACACATACATTTAATATAGGAACTAAGGGGCCCATTACGATACCCGGCGTAAAAAAATCCGCCAGGCATGGAAGCGGCAAAAATCCGCCCGCACACACCGCCCGAACACCGACCACGCCATTACGATTACACAAACCGAAACCGCCATCGGCGGAAAAATCACACAAAATACCGCCCGCCAACGTCCGAGTCGGAGTCAAACCGCCCGCCACGGACGGAAACACGCACGACAACACAAAACCGCCCGCCCTCACGGCCGACACACCGCACGTGAAATTACGATCGCACCGACATGAGCGCGGAAACCACAAATATACCGCCCGCCAGCGCTAACAACGCCGATGAGAATCGACACGGCAGAAGCCATGGCGCCCACGTACCTGCACAGAAACCATCCGCACACAAAACCAATAGCACACAACATGGCCAACAAGTCCACACAGCAAGGCACGCACAAATACACAAGCACAGTACACATCCCGAAAACACCCCCGGACAAACCAAAAATACAAAGGCCAGAACCCCAGACACAACACACCTGAAAATAACAGACCATGAGGACACACCCACATAGGTGAGTACAAAAGCAGCACTCCCACAGACCACAACCCCTTGCTACATTGCAAACCAGAGAGGGAGAGGAGAGGACACAGTGACACAGCAAGGACAGCAGCACACCACAGAAACGCACACATCACAACCACCACCACCACCACCACCAACCACCAAACACCACCACCACCACCACCAAACACCGGCACCACAAACCCCCTGCACATTACACAACACACACCGCACCAGCACCACAAACACCATGGCACCACAAAGAATGCCCAAGTACACGCCCATTGAGCTGACGGTCATGGTCGACGAGATCATCAAGGTGTACCCACAAATCTATGGGAACATGGTCCAGCACACACCACTAGCCACCAGAAACAGAATGTGGAACCGGATCGTAGACCAGGTCAATGCAGTCGGGACCCTGCCCAGGAACAGAGGTGAAATAAACAAACGTTGGAATGACGTAAAGAGCCTGGTCAAGAAGAAGGAGGGCAAAAACAGAGAGCTGGCTGCCGTCACTGGCGGAGGGAATCCCGCGCTCTTTAAGACCTTCAAAGCGTGGGAGGAGAAGGTGCGAGTTGTAATACATCCGGAGATCCTCGCCGGATTAGCAGGGGGAGTGGAGGCTGGTAAGTACAAACTAATGTATACCAGCACACCGCTATGTACTCACATGCGCAACTACCATGCCACAGCTCCCAGGGACAAACACCCCCATGTCCAGCACACAATACACAACACATCACACACACATGCAACAGACACCACCACACACAGCCCAAACCGAACAACTGTAACATACGTGGGGACATGTGTACACTCAGCCAGCCACGTAACCACCAACAGGTCCCCAAATATGCCAGAAGCGCCACAACGAGCACCCACCACACCCATGTGTCCGCCACAGCTGCACTAACCGACAAGTAACAGGTAAGTGGCAGGAACACAAAGTGCAGTGGGTGGGAGGGTGGACAGCCCAAGTACAACACACACCAGGCCCCAGTCCCACAGCACAGCAAGGAGGAGCATCCCCCACACCCCACAGCCACGTGTCAGCCACCGCAGTGCACAACGACAGCCGAAAGGCAGACATCACGGTCCACAGCAATCGGTGTCAGTGGGTGTCCAGCCACCCCCACGACCCACAACACCCCCACCCCCACAGACCTGCAACATGGAGCACCCCCGCTTAGAGCCATGTGGCATCCAGTACAGTGCACGCACGAACAACTTGCAGGTGGGAAACTGGACAGGGCTGGATTACTGGAGGCATGAGGACCATAACACGACCAACACATGGGACATGTCACGTAGCAGACGAACACGCAGCACCGCCCACCGTCACGAACAAGTGAACAATGTGCACACGGACATGAACAACAGACTCACACCCCACATGACCCATCACAGACATAGCAACACCCAAGGAGCCATGTCTGCATGCACAAGCCACACTGAATATAGTCCCACACGGCAGCCACTGTGCAACTCATCACACACAACCGAAACACCATTGAAGTCCTGTCCATGTAGCCCCTACTGCCTGTCAACCACACACCCCACAACTACGCCTATGTAAGACAAACAACACTAGACGCAACAGAGCGGAACAACATAAATGCACACGAACACCACTGAACCCATCAAACACACAGACACACCATGCACATACAACATACCATCCATCCCATCCGTCAGCCCCAGTCTCATGAAAGGCATGTCATCCGCACAGCTGCCACACATACAGCAGTCACGCTAAGATACATGCCCATGACCAACCATGTGCCAGAAGTCAATGAAGCGCACAATACACTGTGAGCAACAACACACAACATGGGCCACACCCCCGAGCACTGCAGTGATGCACATGGCACAGGGCAGCACGCACACCAAGGAGATGGGACAACTGCAATACGTTGGCTGGCACACAACCAACACTCACTCATAACGATGCGTCCAATGCCATGTCCAGTAATCACAACAGACAGCAAATATGCAGGCCATGTCAAGCATGCACACACCTCAAACCATGCACTGTCATGCTGCCACAACACATGTCACGTTCGGCACCCATGGCTCACAGCATGTACCCCAAAAGCATATCCCCTCCCAAATGCGAATCTGGGGCATGGCCCCCATGTTGCCATATGCGTTCCTAAGCGTTCCATTTGAACCCCAAAAGCATATTCCCTCCCAAATGCGAATCTGGGGCATGGCCCCCATGTTGCCATATGCGTTCCTAAGCGTTCCATTTGAACCCCAAAAGCATATTCCCTCCCAAATGCGAATCTGGGGCATGGCCCCCATGTTGCCATATGTGTTCCTAAGCGTTCCATTTGAACCCCAAAAGCATATTCCCTCCCAAATGCGAATCTGGGGCATGGCCCCCATGTTGCCATATGCGTTCCTAAGCGTTCCATTTGAACCCCAAAAGCATATTCCCTCCCAAATGCGAATCTGGGGCATGGCCCCCATGTTGCCATATGCGTTCCTAAGCGTTCCATTTGAACCCCAAAAGCATATTCCCTCCCAAATGCGAATCTGGGGCATGGCCCCCATGTTGCCATATGCGTTCCTAAGCGTTCCATTTGAACCCCAAAAGCATATTCCCTCCCAAATGCGAATCTGGGGCATGGCCCCCATGTTGCCATATGCGTTCCTAAGCGTTCCATTTGAACCCCAAAAGCATATTCCCTCCCAAATGCGAATCTGGGGCATGGCCCCCATGTTGCCATATGCGTTCCTAAGCGTCCCATCTGAACACCAAAAGCAAAGTACAAACCAGACCCAGGATGGGCCAGGAGCCCGCATACACCAGAGTCACAATAAGTAGGGGCACAGCAACACACCCATCGGCATGGCCAATCCGTCCCATGCCACATGTGCACAGCACACAGTCCCATTGCCAAGCACACACAACTACAGATGCTACAGCCACACACACGCCTCCGGGAAACCCATGTACGAGATTGCACGAACTGTTAATGTCAGACGACAAATACATACTTCGCCAGGTGCAACACAATAACAAATCTCATTCTCTCCACAGGTGACGAACTGCTGGATGCTGGGGATGGAGCCAGCAGCCAGCACAGCCAGCCTACAAGCCCCCAACGAGGACACACGGATCTGGAGGATCTGTCCTCCTCTTCGGACACGGACCACCAAGCAGGCCCATCTGGTGTGGCAGGGCCCAGCCGCTCCCCAGGACCCCTCCTACCCACCAACCCATCATCCAGGGCTGCTGAACATTCCCAGCCCCCTGCTGCCACTGTCGTTGCGGCCACACCCACAGTCATTGTGGCCACTACCACTGCCGCAACCGCCACCATCGCCGCACCGACCACCGCCGCCGCCACCACCACCACGTCTTCGCTGGCACCAGCCCCAGCGCAGGTGGTGGCCCGGCCGACTGGATCCACCCTGGGAGCCACAGCGAGGACCGTGGTGAGCAATGTGGCTAGTGGGCAGGCCGGTGGCAGCAGGACTGGTAGGAGGAGCAGGGTCAGGGAAACGCCAGCCTCCCCTGGGAGCCATGCCCTGCCTCAAATGGCCAGAGTCCTTGGGGCCTATGAAGAGGCCCAAGGACAATGGGTCCGGTCTGCTTCAGACACGCGTGAGGTGCTGGGGGTGCTGAGGTCCATGGACGCCCGTATGGGCCAAATCGTGGACCTCATGGGCCAGCTGGTGGTGGCGGTGAGGTCACAGCCAGGGACAGCAGCTCCCCTCCGCCACCACCTGCCGGGGCGCAGGGTGGAGCAGCAGTGTCCAGTTCCCCTGCGTCCACAGCCAGTGAGCACACCTCAACCACCAGCATGTCGCAAGCAGGCACCCCCCTCGCAAACGTGGAAGGGGCCGTCCGAAGTGGAAACAGATCTCCCGGGAGGACTTCGCACGCTCCAAACGCAAGTGAGGCAGCCAGCCAGCCTTCCGCCAGCCTTCCTTGACCAGCCACTGCATTGACTTGGACTACGATCCCACTCCACACAGCCATCTGGATGGCATGTGTGTGTTGGACTATGGACATAGAACCAGTGGGTACACCCTGATCATCACGCAGCCATGACCGACAGCTCATTGTCACTGCACGCACCACTTTTGTCATCACCTTACACACAATCACATGTCACAGTTTGTAATAAATGCACCTTTTTCACTAACTGCTGTTTGTGCCCTGTGTTTTATTTGTACGGAATACAACGGCCACCTTGGGCGGAAAGGCACCTGATGCGTGGCATGGCAATTGAATCCGGAGGGCCTGTAGGGACCTAGGGGTGGGAGACAGAACAGGAGCACATTCAATGAGTGTGTCACACACCCATCACACAGTACATGTCAACAACTACAAGCAATGTACACACATCGCACAGAGCAATAGGGCACAATGCCACAGCCACCAACAGTGGCATACTACCCTGGCCATGGAGCGTTGACACACAGCACGCAGTGAACAAACGGCCACCCTGACACAGCACACACACACCTGCACAGATACAGCCACATCAGCCGTCGTACATGGACACTCACCGTCAAGTGAAGTAGCGGGCGATGAGCTGCTGCCGCACATTACCAGCTTCCTCCTCTCCGCTGTCCTCCTCACTCGAGCTGTCCTGGTCTGCGGGCTGGGGCCCTGGTTGATCTCCGTCATCCACGATGAGGGGGATCTGCTTCCGAATGGCCAGATTGTGCAGCATGCAGCACGCCACCACTATCTGGCACACCTTCTGTGGGGAGTACGCCAGCGCACCTCGGTGCGGTCCAGGCACCTGAACCTGGACTTGAGGAGGCCAAAGGTACGCTCGACCACACGTCTGGTCCTCCCATGTGCCTCATTGTAGCGATCGTCTGCTGGGGTGCGAGGATTCCTCAATGGACTGAGCAGCCATGCCCCATTCGGGTACGCAGAGTCACCTGGGTGTGAGGGACACAGAGAACCGTTGCAATTCCAACTGGACAGGGGACAGCATCGCACAACCAGCACGCTACACCACTCCACATACTCACCGACAATACAGGCACGTTACTGTTGCATATTGGACATCAGTCGTGGCAAGATGCTGTTGCGCATTATGTGTGCGTCATGGGCCGAGCCTGGGAACTTTGCACACACGTGGGTGATCACCATGTCCGCAAGGCACACCACTTGCACATTCAGGGAGTGCGTGTGCTTCCTGTTGCGGTACAGGTGCTCAGTGGCCTGTGGTGGAACAAGGCCGACATGTGTGCAGTCAATGGCTCCAACGACGTGTGGGATTCTGCCAAGGGCATAGAATGCACCCTTCACTGCCGCCAATTCACGAGCCCTGGGGAAGCGGATGTACCTGTTTCGGTACAGCATCATGGCTGCCAGTACATCCCTCAGCACCTTGCTGAACATGGGCTGGGACATCCCTCCTCCAATGCCCACTGTGTGCTGGAATGACCCAGTGGCGAAGAAATGCATGGCGGCCATCACCTTAGCCGTGGGGGTGACAGCAGTCGGATACACCCTGCGGGGACGGAGATGGGGTTCTAACATGGCACACAGTCGATGCAGGGTTGGCCTGTCCAGCCGAAACTTCCTAATAACCTCTGTATCGTCCATGTCCGCCAGCAATTGGTATGGGCGGTCAATGTTCGGTCTCCGCCTAGGGACAATGGCAGAGGACACATGTCAAAGCAACACGACACATAGCAATTTCGCATACACATCACTGACATGACTGAGCAAGCACATGAGCCACAGCCCAGATGTCAAGCTGGGACGGCACGGCCACAATACACTTACACAGGTCTCCCAACAATGGCAATGGCTAGTGATACAAACCACTGCCATGTGCATGCACATGGGGATCTAGGCCCCAATGACTTGCGGGGCGTGCTGATGGGGACTGACTGCATATCCGTCAAGCGGCAACGCCACGGCAACATGAATGTCTGCTGAGCATGGAACTGCTTCCGCGGCTGGATGAGTATGGCACACGACGACGACGATGTGGGCACAGGCTGAGCGGCCAAAACAAGTGGGACCTGTGGCACGAGGGGATATGAGACAGTAGTAGGTGTCAGCACTGCACCCTATGTACAGCACTGTACGGATCACACCTCCCGAAACATTGACAGGTGTCCACATTGACAGCCCCATGCCAAGACGGCTGTGTGCTTGCAGTCACACGTCACAGGTGAGAGGTTACATTGCACGTGCCAGGTGGCAGACGTACATAGTGGGAGCTGGCATGTGTGTGCATGTGTCTCCTGTTCAGGATCCACCAGATGGGCGCTGACTCTGTACTGACCATTGGACACAGCATGTTCCGTGGAAGGCTTGTGTGTGGCATGGTGGCACTGGATGTGCCTCCGTTGGGTGGGGGGCCATGCACAGGGCGGGTACGTCGATGATTGCGCATTGTTGGTCACGGTGGGTGCACCAACTGAGATGTGTTGCCCTGTGTTCAATTCCTATGTCCGCATGATGATGGACTGTAGATGTGGGCAGACTACACATTGGTCGATGTGCTGTCTATATGCATGTGCCTTCACACCAGGCACAGCTGCCCCTGCACATGTGACCCCTGCTGGACTCGCTGCTGGGTCTGTGGAGCTGATGCACCTTCTGCGCGTGGGGCGGACAGCTCTCCTCACTTCCCTCATTGCGCATGCCATGACTTTGCCGCAGGTGACATGGATCATGGAGGGCCCACATGTACGCGTGGGTAGGCTACACATGATTGTACACTGGTCGCCACCCCCAGTCAGTGTTTCGAATGGGAAGGTTGTCGTGCTGGTGGTATGTTCGATGTGGCGGATGGGCGGGCCTAGGTGCGGGCTTACATTCCGGACATGGGGGGGTAGTTGGATTGGCGACTAGTTGCAGTACACACGGGACACGTCTCTTCCTTTCCACATCTGGGTCATCCCTTGTACTAACTGACAGTGATACAGTCATCTTCGCCCCAGCCCTCATGTCCTCCCCTCGCTCCCCCAATATGCATGCTCACCTGCGAGGCTAGCGCTTGCACAGGCAGCCCCAAGCTCGCACCAGAGAGGGCAAGGAGTGTATGTGTGGGTCCAGTTGCACGAGTGGGCTGTCTCAGGGTATGATGTGTTGCGGGACGCCGTCCACCTGCGTGGTGCCCCAAATGGAGACCCGGCCTGCATGGACTATGCATCACAGTCTTCGCCTTCCGGATCCGCCACCTGCGACACCCAGTGGCTGTGGCTGCCCTTGCGGCCAGGCCGCGTCCGTCTGTGGCTGATGGCCCACACATTCACTCTTTGGCCTCTCTGGGGAGGGCTCGGGGGTGGTGGCGCACGCGCTTGCACTTAGTCGCAATGGCATGTGGCGTGGTTGGTATGATGGGCAATGGATGGGATGGTGCGAGCCACCTCCCGTGACGTCAGTGCTGCTCGTGCTGTGGTGCGTCCCCCTACACTTCCATCTGACTTGTGCCATGCTGGACGTTGAGGTTCTATTGCCTGCGTGATATGACCAGGAGGAGCGCGAGGAGACCTCTCACACACCATGCTCCACTGCCATCCCGTGCCCTGTATCGCCTGTGCGGATTGACTATGTTGGGGTTACACCTGGTCGACTGGGGCTGTGTGTGCCTTGTCAAGGGGCATGGCGGGCGCACAACAGGATCCAGCTTGTCCACAGAGGGTGGGCTGAGGTGCGCCTGGTACCGCTTTGTACGTGTGCCCGGCTGCTGTGCACACACGTGTTCACTCCCCCCGACAGGTGTCCTATCACAATGCCCAGGGAAGCGGTGGTGTACTGTTCATGACCCCTCCCAACACGGCGTGCTCCAACTTGGCATGTGCGCATCTACCCGTCGCACCCACCCACCTGAGCACTGCGTCCATACGACTTCACACGACACATGTGTGTCTTCCACAGTAGTGCTACTCATTTGCGTTGACATCCAATACCAGTGGACTACATGGTCATGTCACGACTGCCGTGTACTTCACATACTCTCATCCTCTCTCATTCGTACTTGTGAAATGAGTCAGCGGAGACAGTTTTGGTTTCAAACATTATATTGAGTCTTCTGTCCTCTGTGATGCAGTATAGTGGACACTACTGGCAGCGGAATACATGTTGAGGATATACTGAGCATGATTGCAAATGGGATAGGGTGTGGGGTTACATGTGATTGGCTGTTGCATGTGGGATGTGGGCTTCAGAGTGACATCTGCTTGGCCAAGGCTGTGCTAATGTACATTTACGTATAGCTGCGGAGCTGCGGACTTTGACACAGACGGTATACATGTAGCCTACCAGACCGCTTGGCATCATGGGCACAGTCCATCTCAGTTCCATGTGACAGGTTTGCTGCGGTTGTTCCTCATGCACGCGTGCATGTGAGATGACATCAGGGCATGTGCTTGCGTGCATGCAGCGGCGTGCCACTTGTTGTTGCAATGTGGTGGTTACTGGACATGTCACAGTCACTGGGGTCGTGTTGTTGTTGTATGCACTTGTCGTCCATGCAAAGGTCATGGTATGGGATTCCCGGGCGGGGGTGGGAGGGTGCAGCACCCACAGACTCCAGGCGACCTATTCATGTCCACTGAGCGGTGTGTGTGTCCATGGGCGCTGGATCCATGTCGTGTCCTGGTTGTTCGTGCAGTTCCGTCCATGTGGGTGCGATACACAGAGCCCATGCCACTGCCTCCCACGATGCATGGGGTGTTCCTGGATGTGATGGGGAACAGTGTGCATGTCCCGGTCATATCCGATGTCATGGCGATGTCGTTGATGGTGTGGTTACAGTTGCCGGTCGTTTGGTATGGCTGTTGTGGTGGTGACTGGCCAGATCCGTGCGGAAGCTAAGCATGGGTGCGGGGTTGGACATCATAGGTCACTCGGGAACCTGCGTTGTGGTCCGACGAATTGACAGGTTGTCAGGTATGCGATGCCGTCCAGCAGGGCTTCCATGTCATTGGTGGTGTACATGTTTGCCAGCCAATGTAGCGGATGGTGGCTGCCAAGGTGTTGTTCGTAAGTTGTCCCTTGGAGGACCATGATGGGGCATGCTGGGTGACATTCGATGTAGCTGTTCTCGATGATCCGTCGTGTGGAGGCACAGTGGTCCCATTTCAGTGCGGGTGCGATGTTGGCCACATACGCCATGCCCCCATAGGCAGAGCAGGCCCTGTCGTGTGCGTCCAGAGGGAGGAGTAGTGGTAGCAGGTCCGCCTTCAGACATGCCGGGTTGGAGAGGCATATCTCGACGGGATGCTGGTATGGACACCTCCGACAGTAGAAGACGGGCATGACGCAGCTGAACAATGTGATGCGGTAAGTCAGTCGGTAACTTACGTTCAGCAGGGACAGGAGATCGCATCCCAATGTATGGAACAGGTTGGTTTTGTACAGCTTGAGCTGTTCGGCGTAGTTGGGTAGGTGTGTTGCGGTTGCCATTTCCCAGCGGTGCGTTGTGGTGGCGTGCTCCGGCTGTGTGTGCAGTCTGCAATGTGCACGCTCCGAGGTTGCTGTGAGCTCTGTGTAGTCGTAGGGAGACAGGACTTGTGTTCTGTTGGCTTGTTTGGAGGACACGGGCCCTCTTCCCACATGCTTCTCAGACAGTTCAAGGTCAGTGATGTGTGACTCCTTCCAATTAACTTGCATGTGGCCGACATGGGGGAGTGTTTTCTTCTTTCTTCCCCGTCCGTTGTGTGCTTCTGTGATATGCGCTATCTGCCCTGTGGTCGGTCTCCTCGGCATGCCTGTGTTGGTCTATTCTTGGACAATGGCTGTATTCACCGGCTTCTGTCGTAGGGCTGTGGTTTCGGAGTTGGAATGGAAGGTCATTCAGTGCTGTCTGCTCTCCCTTGTGTGGGCGGCAGGTTGCCTTTCCGCTCTGCGTTGGGCCTTGTGTGTGAATGTTATTCTTGGGCCACCTGTTGTCGGTCCCCGGGCTCTTTGGTGTTCCGTTTGTATGTCTTGTTCATATGTGCAGGGTGGTATGGGTGTTTCAGTGTGGTACTGGCGTTCCTCTTCTCCTAGTTGGTGTTGCCGCCGCTGTGTGCTACGCCATGTTTGTTACACTGGGGTGTGTCCTGCTGTTGCGTGTCTTCACTGACATGTGTGCGTCGGTTGTGTGGCGTTGGGTGTTGTCCGTGAATTGGGCGTTGGGGACATGTCTGTGGCAGGCCTGTCACGTGTCATGTGCGTTCGGGGTGGGGCTGATGTGTGTGCTGCTTGGTTGTGTCCCTGTGTCTGTGTGCGACGCATGCATGGCGCTGCGGTTGGCCTCTGCGTTGTGCGCATGTGTGGCGGCGTCATCGGCGCTTTGGGGCCGTGACGGGGTGGTTGGTTCCTAGTCCCAGGTGGTGTGTACACATGTGTTCCGCGATGTTACGATTTGGCCTGTGTGTCATATGTGGATGCAATGGTGGATGTGTTGTGTACACGCGCTGGTGGGGGTTGTCCGCTTTTTCCGCCCTTGCACTGTGTGCGCTGTTTGCGTGCACTTGTTGTGTGTGTGCCTACCTGCGTCTCCGCTGTACGTTGCGTCCTTGGTGGTGCATCAGCAGGAGCATGGGGAGGGCCTGCAGTGCTGGATTCATGCTCGGGGAGCCGCTCTTCGTTGTCCGTGCTCGGCATCCGTGTTACCGCTTCGGTTTGTCGTACGGTATCTCTTGGCCGTGGGAGCCGTTTGTTTGCGGCATCGTAATTTATGCGCCGGGCGGGACGTGTTTCGTCGGACGGTGTGTGTCAGTTAGCTGCGCCGCCACGTGTACGGGCGCACTTTTGATGGCGGACGGTGTTGATGGCTTGCCGGCGGTGTTTGGCCTACTTTTCGCATCGTAATTGGACGGGCGTGTGGACTGCTGCGTGCCGGCGGTAACTGGTGCTTTTGCATCCGCCAGCACGGCGGTGGTGCTTCCGCCCGCCATCGTAATGAGCCCCTAAATCACTAAGAAAATAAAAAACGATATTTTTTGCAACTTTAATATTGAAAATGATATTAACAACAATAATATTCTTGTCAATGAGATTTCTGTATCCCAATATTTTAGTATCACCATATTTTTTGCCCGATTTTTCTGTAACTCGATATTTAAAAGTAGATATTTTATCCAAGTACCGCCAGGTCCAGAACACTTCTTTATTCTAATTCTGGCAGTCTTCAGTTTGTTCTTTTAGCACAACTACCCTTTGGGTTAATTTGTAGGATTACTGACGGAACCATGCCTTGTAGAGCCAGTGAACGATCATGTGATTTGTTGAATTCAGGATCAAATAATTCAAAGTCAAAAAATAACAGCCTTATGCATTTCCAATCTGTCTGCTGAGGGTTTTTCTTATGGTTGTGCTGGAATCCTAAACATTTTTCATTAAAAAAATTAAAAAATCACAGTTAAAAGAAGGAACGGAGTGATGAGTTCTCCCTTTGTCCCTGGTTTGATCAGTTCCTGTCTCGGGCACTAGGCCCAGTCTAACAAGCGGGGTAATGTTTTTATCGGGCAAGTGTGGGAATGCTAAGTAGTTGAATTTGGTGGATCCCTGCATATTATGAAAGTTTCCGCCACAAAAATGTGAGGAAAATGTGTCATTTTAGACAAATTTTGCAGGGTATTGAGTTCAAGAAAACTTTGAGATCCACTCAAGGTGCACCAACCTGGACTTCCCCAGGTGTCAGAAACATTTCGGTTTGGTAGGTTCCATGGGTGGCGGCCAATCCCAGGACCAAAATCCACAGGTACCTGCACTAAAAAAATAAAGCCGGTTTTGAGAGGAAACATTTGATCTGTCCATGTTGAATTTTGGACTAAAAACTAACAGACAGTAGATGACATTAGTAGCAAATAAAATGGCGCTCACATTAGAAAAATCACACATTATAGGTTCCGTGGGAGATACACATGGCACATCAGCAATATGATACCAGACAATTAGAATATGTTACACAGACTTGGAGAATAAGGCACATTCTGTATCTTATCCACAGTATGTTGTCTTTACCCAAATCATATTATCCATCTCCATCAGTCTCATAAGTTCATTTTGTATGTGGGGTACCATTTTAAATTGGAAGACTAGTGGGAACGCTGGGTGGTAGGAAATATGTGGATCCCCATAGATTCCAGAACCTTACAGCATATAAATGTGGGGAAAATGTGTGTTTTAGCCAATGTTTGAGCTGTGCAATGGCTCCTGGGTAAGAAAAAGTTGTGCGATCCGTGCATGTTACCCCACCCTGGACTCCCCTAGGTCTCTAGTTTTCAGAACTGTCTGGGTTTGGTAGGTTTACCTTGGTGTTTGGCACTACCAGGCCCAAAATCCGCAGCTAAGTACATCAGAAAAAAAAGAGTCAGTTTGACTGGGAAATTTAGATCTGTCCACGTTGCTGTCATGATACGCAGCAGTTAGATTTGAAACCCCTTGGTGCAAAGACTTAGGGCCCGATTTAGGGCACAATTACGAGTTTGGCGGAGCAGCACCGGCTCCGCTGTGCCTAACCTGTGCATGGACTGCCAGCTGTATTACGAGTTGTAACAGTGCAACTCGTAATACGGGTTGGCGGGCCTTTGGCCTTTCCCATGGCAGTGCCTTGAAAACAGGCACCGCAATGGGAACGGCCAAAAAGTTCCAGAACGGTATGGATGGTGACATCCATGCCGGGATGGAACTGGGGGTAACACAGACAGGGGGGCACATGTTGTTCCCCCCTGAATGTATCCCCATTACAGGGGGGACATAGGGGCCCTGTAAGGCCCCCTTTGTTCCTGCACCACCAGCCTTTTCATGGAGGGGCTCCGCCATGAAAATGTTGGCAGTTCAGGAACTCAAAATATGCTCAGGGGGACTGCGCCACCCCCTGCTCAGCATAATGCGTTGTGGTGCTCCTGCGCCACTGCCAGGAAACGATTGTTCCTTGACGCAGCCGGCGGTCCACCTCTGATACAACTTACAAAGTCGTAATCGGCAAACCGGTGGACCGCCACTCCTGCACCACGCGAATCTGGCAGTCGCAAGACCGCCAGGCTCGTAATCAGGCCCTCAGATCTTGGTGGTCTTAGCGCCGTCCCATCATCGCACTGAGTCCACAGTCTTTCCCCGCCGTATTTAGATGCATGTAGGCTGCCTCGCCGTCCACGTCAACAGAGTGTTTCCTGCCGCAGTCGCTGCACACCGCTACCAATGCTGGTGAATACTACTCCGGCGCCGTCAGGGCAGCGGGTGCCCATCGAGCAGACTGATTTCATAGTTGTGCTGGCGGTCTCCTAGTGGTGGTTCCCAGATGGAGTGAGTCTGTCGCAGTACACGCTCAACAATGCACCATCACTGTGACCATTGAATGGATGCCAGTAGAACACACCTGATGTCCATTGGCCAAATGGAAACAATTACATATCACACTATAAAACACACCCCATTTCAGACCATGATCTTTTGCCATCCCACTGCACCATGACACTTGCCAGCAGAGCTTAAACCAGTTAAGTCAGGTCTTTTTTGTTTCTTTTCCCTGTTACTTCTCCCTTCATTTTTGTTCATATTTCACCTTGTGGTCAATTAGTTAATTTATTATTTTGTTGCACAGTGCCAGGCCACAAAAATCCCTATTTTACTGAGGCGAGTTGTCAGTCATGGTGGATAAAATCTTAAGAGCAGCAATTATTTGGAGCTCAAGTCCAACATACACCCCAATCGCAGAAAGATTATATGTGGGACAGAATAGTTGACAGAGTGAATTCTGTAACAACCTGCGCATCAAGGAGGAAATTAGGAAGAGGTGGAACGACCTGCGGGAGAGGGTGCATTCCCTGGCCTTGATGCCACAGGCTCCAAAACTCATACCTTTTGCCCTGGTTGGAACTCAACCAGTGCAGCTTTCTGGTCATACCACAGCTTCTGGAGCTGTTGTCTGGCCTCTAGATTTTTGGATGCCTTTTCCATATACTCTGCCATTCTGGAATGAAGGCCTATTACATAGTCCACCACATCTTGTTTAGGCTCATGGAGAGGTCTCTCCCAGCCTTCTTTTACAAAAGAAAAAAGTGGTCCCCTTACAGGATGGCCAAACAGAAGTTCAAAGGGGGAAATCCCTATTACCTTCTGAGGCTCTTCCCTGTAAGCAAAAAGCAGGCATGGCAAGAGGACAACCCATCTCCTTTTGAGTTTTTCAGGGAGCCCCATGATCAAGCCTCTCAATGTCTTGCTAACCCTTCCAACAAGGCCATTGGTTTGTGGGTGATACCCTGGTAAAGATACCAATGAAGGCTTTGGCTACTGCAGGAGCTATAGCAGACCTAAGGGGAATTGCTTCAGGATACCTGGTAGCATGATCCACTACTACCAGTATATACTGGTTTCCTGAGGCTGTGGGTGGTTCAAGTGGACCCACTATGTCCCCACTAACCCTCTCAAAGGGAACCCCAACCACTGGTAGTGGAATTAAGGGGGCCTTTGGGTGTCCACCTCTTTTGCCACTGGCTTGACAGGTGACATAGGAGCTGACAAACTCCTATACTTTCTGGGACAGTGGGGGCCAGTAGAAATCACTGACAAGCCTTTCCCAAGTTTTAGTCTAGCCCAAGTGCCCAGCTAGGGGGATGTCATGGGCCAATGTGAGTAAGAACTCTCTATACAGTTGAGGCACTATCACTCTCCTAGTGGCACCAGGTTTGGGGTCTCTGGCCTCAGTGTACAGGAGTCCCTCCTCCCAATAGACCCTGTGGGAACCACTGACATCTACCTTTTCCTGGTCAGCAGCTTGCTGTCTCAGGCTTTCAAGAGTTGGACAGACCTGCTGTCCAAGACACAGCTGTTCCCTAGAGGGTCCCCCTGGGCCTAGGAGCTCAACCTGGTTAGGTTCAAGTCTCACAAGCCCAGCTCCCTCTGGGGTTGACAAGCCCTCTCCATAAGGGTCTCCCCTTTGGTTGTTGAGCAGCTGGTCCCACAGTATTCCTACCTTTTCTCTTGGGAGTTTGGGCCATACTTTCAGGCTCCAACACTCCTTTTTCACCCTGTGCTCATCAACCCTGTGCTCTGGTTTTCACACACACTCTCAAGGATTTGCAGCATGGCTGCATGGGTTTTCAATTTTACCTCAGCCCATGCTGAGGTGTCTAGGTCTTTTCCAAGCAGACAAGCAGCTGGCAATTTTGGAGAGGCCACTACCTATTTCAGGCAGTAACCCCCCCCCAGTCTAATGTCACAATAGCCAAGGAATGGTCTGTGGTTACACTGTCAGGATTGGTGACTGGATAAGTCTGTCCAGTCAGGTATTGTCCTGGGGAAACCAGTGTATCTTTCACCATGGTGACACTAGCACCTATATCCCTCAGGGCTTCTACTCTAGTCCCATTAATCAAGGGGTACTGAGTCCCCTCATCTTCAAGATGGAGGGGACCGAGATGTGTGCTTCACCTCACCTCCCCCACCTGAGGGTTCGGGTTGGCAAAGGTGGGCACACCTCCATTCCTGGCTAGGTTTTCCCACCGGTTCTCGCGCCCAAATGGGGATCAGAACCGGTGGGAGCCAGTTGCTGATAGCAGCAAAAGGCTGGGGTAGCTAACAAAGGCAGCAGGCCTTTGAAGCTCCCTCTTCGTGGACCCTGCTCATCCTGGGGGAGGAGGCATGACACCTCTGTCAGGATGTGCTTTGTTTTCAGACTCAGAGAGCGGAGGGCTCTCTACAAAGGAGTCCAGAAACATTAGTGGTGGTTGCAGATGGCGGTTAGCCATTCAGGAACCACAGCAGGGCTGGTCGTGTTTCAGGGGCATCACTAAGATGTCCTCTGAGTGCAGTTTACATTAAATCTGACACTGGCATCACTGCAGGTTTGATTTGCTGAGAAGTTTGATACCAAACTTCTCAGTCGTCAGTAAGGCCACCATGGAGCTGTGGAGTTTCTGATGACAAACTCACAGCCCATGTGATCAAAATGGCTTCACTGCTCTTACAATGTCTGTGAATGGCCCAGACACTGTAGGGGCATAGTGCTCGTGCAACTGTGCCCCTTTCCAGTGGTATAGTGCACCCTGCTAGAGGGGTGACTTACCTATACCACAGGCAGTGTTTGTTAGGCATGGCACCCAGGGATGGGTGCCATGTCGACTTTTGGGGTCTCACTCCGACGCACAGGCTGCAGTGGAAGGGTGTGTCAGGTGAGGAGTCTCTGAGGGTGGCATAATACATGCTGCAGCCCTCAGAGGCTCTCTATGGTCACAAGGCCCTTGGTACTTGTGGTACCTTTTACAAGGGACTTATATGTGGGCCAGAGGTTGTGCCAATTGTGGATACAAAGGTACAGTTTTGGGAAAGAACACAGGTGCTGGGGCCTGGTTAGCAGTATCCCAGCACACACTTCAGTCAGGTTGGCATCTGTTCTAGGCAAAAGGTTTGGGGGTAACCATGCAAAAAGGGGCACTTTCCTACAATAACCACACAGAATGGGGAAAAATGCAGTAATACATGACATTTAAGCAAAGACAATATGAACATTCCTGACATGGTAAGCAAGTTCCGAGCATCCTAATTCGATATAGCGACTTCTACGCACTATGCTAAATTTTGTCAGAAGCAGTAAATAACAAGCCTATAAATAGAGTTTCTTAAGATGGATCACACAGCATACCTTTATTCTGTAAAAATAGCTGTTTAGCTATTTTCTATCACAGCTTCTGCCCAGGAATGATAAGTAGTGTAAGGCTGAAGGGCACTTCTCTGAAGCGCTCCCAAACCAGCCTCTGACAGAGGCTGATTATCACTGCAGCAAGGGGTGACCCCTTGCGTGATAGTCTTAGTACAAAGCCCTTCTAACTAATCGTCAGATACTTATTTTTTTTTTTATAACATCTGTTCAACGATTTTATTTCATATGTATAAAATATAACAGTACTTGCAAACACTACAGGATCAACAAGACTAAACAAATATGGCGATAAATGTGTCATCTCAATTTACATACAGATAATATGCCCCTATAACTAAAACAATAAAAACATGTCAGTTTCCACAGTAAGCGGTCATAATGCTATGGCAGTGTCCATAACAAAAACAATAAAATATATCTGCCCGAATGGGTACGGACATGATACTAACACTTTTGCATGTGAATGCTTGGTGGTAGGAAGTTTGTGGATCCCCCCCCCCCCCCCAGATTCCAGAACTTTTCTTCACAGAAATGCGAGGAAAACGAGTGTTTCTGAAAGAAAACGTTGTGCGATCCATGTAACTCATACCACAGTGAGCTCCCCTGGGTGTATAGTTTTCAGAAATGTCTGGGTTTGGCAGGCTTCCCTCGGTGGTGGGCAATCTCAGACCCAAAATCCACAGCTACATACATGGCAAAAAAGCAAAAACAAATAGTGGAAAAATGTGCTCTATCTATGTTGCTTTTTAGGATCTTTACTATCGCGGACGTTGGGACCAACAACAAAAGTGGGGTACCATTTTTAATAGGGAGATGTGTGGGAATGCTGGGTTGTAGGAAATTTGCAGATCCTCACAGATTCTGGAGCTTTTCCTCACAGAAATATGAGGAACATAAGTGCTTTTAGCTAAAGTTTGAGGTGCACTTTGGCTTCTGGATGAAAAAACGTCATGGGATCCACATGAGTCACACCACCCTGGACTCCTCTGGGTGATTAGCTTTCAGAAATGTCTAGGTTTTGTAGGTTTTCCTGGGTGGTGGCTGAGCTACGGTCCAGATTCTGCAGCTCCCCACATTGTAACTGTTGATTTTGCTGGGTTAAATTTGATGTCTCCAAGGCTGCGTTTTGTGATATTCTGTGTCTCACTTGCTAGGTACAGCCACACAAGTGGTGTATTGTTTTTATTGGAAGACATCTGGGAGTATAGAATAGCAGAACATTTGTTATTACCAATTGGATTTCTAGCCAAAGTGCAAGAAAGAAGACATTTTACAAAAGGTCCTCTGAATCACATGATAGTATGGGTAACTCCAAATTCAGAGGCGTACAAATAACCATGCACCCTAACTCAGCATCATTGGTACATTTAAGAAATATATAGGTTTACTTGAGAGATCTACACAAATGACCCCTTGCTGAATTCAGACATTTTCTCTACTTTTGGGAAATGTATAGCTTTCCAGGATCATCCATGGTTTCACACCTGTTTCCATCACAAACTGCAAGTGGACTACCTTTTATAAAAATGCAAATACAATGGTAAAAAAAATGTTTTTATGATACAACTCTGCTTGTTCCTAAGCTCATGCAATAGTGACTGAAGCACAGCAAACCTTTCCTTGATGCCATTTTTATGAAAAAACATATGGGGTCTGATTCACCGTAGTAAAGTTACTACAGCAAGTGTAAAATGACACAAAAGTGTATGTTTACCTAACTTTACTACTGTTTTGGTATTCACAAACTGAGTGCAATTGTATTACTAGCTATATTACAAGTGTAATTTTACTACTAGTAAAATTACTAGTGGTAAAATTACACTGGTAGTTTGCGAATTCCAAAAAGTAGTAAAGTTACTACAACAAGTGTAAACTTACACAAAATTGTAACTTTACCTTTTGGAATCTGACTCATGATTTCTTTCACAGCACTTTCCCCCAAAAAATAACAATATTCAGCTATTTTCTCGATTTTCTTCAGTGGAATCTACAAACACTGGAGGCCTTTAGAATCCCCAGGATGTTGGGGAAAAAAAGGACGCAAATTTGGAGTGGAGACCTTTGGTGGAAAAACGTTATGAAGGTTTAAGCCCAAACATAAAAAAAAAAAAAACTTACTGCCAGTGGCAGAATGGCTTAGCAGACAAGTGGTTAATGAAAACAGGCCTTATCATTTTATAATCTCTTTGGTTATCCTATATCATGCACACATATTTGGCAATAGGCTCTCTTAATGATAGCCACTGGTTCACCACAGCATATAGCATGAGGCAGTAGGTCAGCCCACTTCAGCCATACCTGTCATGCACTGTGAGCGATATCGTTTTGCCTATGGTGCACCCCTACATATCACTGCACCATGCGGCAGGCACCGCATGGTGCTTGCCACATAGTGCACGGACATGCAAAATGTGTATTTTTTGAACTGCGGTGTGTGCTTGCAGCCCGCAGCACACACCGCAATACAAAACATACACATTGCGACCGCCTTGAAGGCTGTCGCATTGTAATCCCTATGGCGGGACCGCCGACAGCTAGTCAGGCGGGCCCATTCCCGACAGGATGGCAGTCGGACGAAAGTCCGACCGCCATCATTATCAGGCCCTATGTCTTCAGGTTGCAATACTCCAAGCCAGTACTACCACATCTTTATAGCAAATATAACCATATTTTCCTGTGCTGCATATTAAAACTAAAAAAGGTTTATGTAACTATTGTAAGTACACCTGCTTTCTAAAAAATGTAAAATTATTTTGCAAGCACATGGACGCTACTTTTGTGTGGTATTTTTTGTTTTTAATCTTTTTGTGTGGCATATGCTTGCAATAAAAAATTGAAACATAACAACTGCATCAGCTTGATAATGCCAGACCTTTTGATATTGTAAATGCGTGTATTCTCTGTTGACGACTGCTTTGGCTGTGACAGTAATTGAAAGTAATTGTATTAAGGGAAAATCAGCATCAGACGCCTTCCCCTACACAGCATTGGCTTTCAAATTGTAGAGATTCTGATGCCTGTGTGGTGGATGGGCTGCTTACTGGTCTCTTCCAACAGTGAAAGCAACTCCACTGTTAAAAACAAAGCATTTCCCTCAACCCTTAATGAGATGAAAGGAACCACGAGGTGAGTTGACAAGGCATCCACCATATTTGTGTGTGTAGAGATGTTGAGGAACTTGCTAAATTGGGAAGGTATCCTTCCGGAAGTTAAGGAGCACACTGAAACCGAGTGTGTCCTACAGTAGGGCGATGATCAGGGACTCTAGTTTTTTCGTAAAGGTTTTTTCTTCAAATTGCTTTACAAGGATAAGAAAAAGGTTCATGGTCAACAAGCAATAACGTTTAATTAATATCACATAGTAAATACGTATTAAAAATAAGGTGAGATGTTGAATGTTTCTAAGGACTGGTTTAGAACACAATAGGTGGTAAGGTTCTTAAAATTAGTGAGTGGAAAATGTGAAGAAAAACAATTTAGGCATAGCGTAAACTAAAAGGGCAAAGTCAGAGGAGCTTACTGAGGAATCTGAGAAGGTTAAAAGGGCAATATTAGTGAAAAAGATAGAAGAACTGATCACAAAAAAGTTTTGGTCAGTGCTTTAAGATTCCCTTAGTGGTAAACTGTGTTTGTTTGATGCATTTTTCTTTTACCACAGTATCATTAAGGGAGAAAACAAGGGTGTCTGTCTACATTTGGGCAGATTGACAGCAGTTGAGGTACAACAACAAGTCAAACTATCATAACATATCAACAAAATAACAACACAAGAAGACAGCAACAGAACACCACACCACAACAGCAAAACAAAGCACAACAAAACACAATACAATGGCACTCGATAATTGAGCTCTGAAGATCTTTTTCTTTTTGTTGTTAGGTGTTTTTGTAGTGTGTTCATGTTCCTGTTTTTTTCTGGGAGTGCATTGTTGTGTTTTATTGTGCAGTATTGTGTAGTGTTGTGTTACATTGTGGCTGTGATGTTATGTTGATGTGCTGATCTGCTGTGCTTGGTTTCATGAGTTGTAGTTTTATTGTACTGGTATGTTTTGTTATTGTAAGTAAGTTGATTGTAATTGATTAACTCAACAGTGTAGCAGTTGAAAGAGTACTTTCAGAGTGGGCAATAACTTTGACACTATGATACGGCCATTTCGACTAAGTCAGAGGCGTGAGCGGAACAGTCGGACCCGCGAGGGCTATTGACACAGGAGAAGGGAACTCACCACCTGCGGTTCCCTGCCCGTGAGGGCTTCCAGATATCCGGGGCGAGGAACTGCAGATCAGGTGCGGAGACGGCGGAGCCCGGCCCGATCCGCTGCCGCTGCTGGACTGAGCGACTGCAACACCGAGCTCCTGAGGACCAGCCGGGGCCTGCTGTGGTGACGAGCGGCCTCAGCACCTGTGTGAGCGCTTCACCCAGACCTGCGTGTGCTGTGGGAGGATCCCGGCCGAGGCACGCCTGACGAACAACGCAGCCAGATCCGACCAGCCTGGGGAGCTGCAGGTGAGCGGGCTGCGTGACGGCGCTGCTGCCCTGAGTCCGGGCGTTGTTGGGCTGGGGGACCACTGAGGCACCGGGGAACGGAGGAAGCTGCACGGCCGTGTGGGAGCTGAACTTGCCAAAGACTCTGCGCCCACAGATCCAGACTCCATAGTGTGCAATTGCTGTGGAGTCGGTGGTGAGGGTCCGCACTTGAGAGCAGCTGAGATCGGCCATAAATACCATGCTGATGCACTGAGGGGCATTATAACTCAACAGTGTCTCCTATTCTCCCCAGAGACGCTGCAGGGCAGAGACACTGAGCGTTTTTGGTGGAGAGGGGCGCGGATCGGCTCCTAAATCGAGGAGTAGGCGCCTTGCAGTACTGAGCGCCCTATAGCCTCCAAGGAGTCCGGGCAGCCATATTTGCACTCCGGGGGAGGTGAGTGATGTTCCCTCCCACTGACCCCTGCCCACAACCCAGGAAAACACATCTATACCAAGGGGCCCGGACCTTCGGTGAGGACCCGCGGTTCTGTGAAGCCGAGTTTGACCGCTGGGGGTGCGGATTCGGCTGCCGCACAGTTATAGCACGGGGCTCTCTGCTTGGACACCCCCCCCCTAGTCTAACTGGCCTGGGACTGAGCCAGCCTGCAGTGCCTACTGCTGCCGTGAGGGGAACGGCCACCTTGCCCATCACTCCTGCCGTGAGGGGAACGGCTTTCCATCGCCGCAATCCAGCGCCGTGAGGGGAACGGCCGACCGGGGGACTACATCCCCCAGAATCCCCTGAGCCCGCGCTCCCAGTGATGCCGCAGCTGCGCCAGGAGGCACGACAAAAGCACCGCCATACACCCGCGGCACGGGACGCGCGCGGGCGTGCCCGGGCACTGGAAGAGGCTGGGCTGGGCCATACCCTTTGATTCATCTTAACTGATTCAGCTGTATGGGTACATCCCCTGACCAGATTGATTTCATAATCATATAATCAAGGTACAGTGCACATTTCCCTCACTTGCAGGTTCTACGCTTTCGTCTTTGTTAAATAACCATATTTCAGATACATCTGAGCATCTCTTTTTTAGTGGAATCTGAAAGTAACGTGTTTCCCCCCCCCTTTTTTTGTAATCTTAGACATTTGATGATCAGCTCATTGGTAAATAGGATCTTATATTATAAAGCGTTTTTCTATTGATCAGCCATGAGCAAAAGGAAGCTACCTAATGGTCAGGGGGGCTCGCAGAGATCCAATGCAGTTGGCTCAAGTGGGACTATAGATTCCTTTCTGACGAAAGCTGCTAATGTTATTACAAAGGAAATAGCCCTAACCGAAAAAAGGTTGTCTATGGAATCTGAGAAATTAGTTCTGGCATCAGCGAGGGAGGATGAAAGGCTGACTAGCACTGGAATGATATCCCTGCCAATGTTTGGAATACCATCGACAGCAGGTCAATGCGAGGAGGAGGGAGCATCAAGCTGCACTTCCGTTGCAGTCTCGACTCTGGGTGAGGATCTGGGCAGCCCACCTTCCAAACGAAAGAGAAAAGGCGGCAGAGGAACTTTGAGGAAATCACCGCAGCCTCAAACTCTCAAACCCCCTGTTGTTTGTACCTGTGAACGTAAAATTGAACTGTTGCTGGACAATCTTACTACTAAGCTGGGGTCTTTGACTAAGGACTTGTTGGCGCCCATATTTTTAAAACTGGATGAAATTGAGCTGAAATTTAATTATTTTATCTCCATGCATAAACCATGCCCCTCTGTTAGTGACACAAAAACAAGGGGGAGGGGGGACACCTGTCCAGAACCTGGTGGTGTGATCCAAGTGCCGCAGATGAACAGCCCCCAAGATAACACTGCACCATCTCTAATTAGCATATCTAGCATTAATCACATCAACCACAAAGCTGGGGAGACTGCCACTTCTCTGCCCACGGCCCAGACGGAAGGTCAGGTAAAAACTAAGGTAGGCCCATCACCCACACACCCCTCCGCCCCAAACACGGCTATAGCCAAAAATTTTAGTACCATCGACCTTCCCCCCGAATCAGTGCCTCTAGTCGCCATTTTAACAGGGTACCCACACTTACTCCTGGCACCAAGGAAACAACTCTGGATCTTATGTATAAGACGGCTCATTGGTGTAATAACAATGTGGAAAATGGCCCACAGTTTATTGCTGACATCATTATGGCCAGAAGGGTGGGGTGGGTAGGCTATGGGACTAGGAAAACTGTGGAGGGAGACTGTATTATTGTCAATTTTAAGAATCCCATGCAGGCAAGAGCAATGGTAGGCTGTCAAGTTAGGGATGGTACTAAATCCCGAATTAGAATAGCCTCTTTATTATCTTTTTATCCCCCTAAACCGCCCCCGAGAAATTCCGATTGGCAGTTTCCACTCAAGCCGGCCAAGCCCTATCAGCAAAGAAATGTGAATTCAGGGTTAATTTTGACTAACCGTTTCCTACCTTTAGATTGCCCGTCGAGCCTTGATGAAAATGACTGACTATCTCCTGTGGTTATAAATACCCCAGGCAAGCAGCCGTTATTAAACACCTCCACTAACCCATGTGTTTTTGTGTCCACACCTCCCCCTTTACCACTGTTGAATAGTGTATCTACACCCATTTCTACCCTGGTTAATTCTGTAGATCCTACTGTGAAAGTATTGTCCTGGAATATTGCAGGCCTTAGGTCTAAACAGGGTAACATTGCTTGGGAACAGTTTCTTAGAATACATCACATTATTGCTTTACAGGAAACATGGGAACCTGAAAACTGTTTTTACCTAGATGGTTTTACTACGTTTTGTAAATATGCTGTCCCCTCAAATATGGGAAGAGCCAGAGGGGGTCTGCTTTTAATGTTCTCACTAAAGCTCTCTTATCAAGCAAAATTGATTGATTGTCGCTCACCTAATGTGTTAGCAGTGGTATTGTCACGTAAGAATTTCCCACTCTGTTAGTGGTCAATTTTTATAACTCGCACACTAGATTACAAGGAGGCTTTATTAGAAAGCTATGGGGAAGGAAGTCAAGCTTACCACGACACACTAATTCTTGGGGACTTCAACATCCATCAGTGCAGCCTCAATTGTATTCCCACACTGGAGAAGGATGACGGGCATGATGATCTGTTTAATCATTTTGAGCATACACCATCGGGTATTTATTTAGAAAGCTTTCTTTCAGACCACAATTTGTTATGTCTACAGCAATCAGATCCCTCAGCACTGGTCCCCACCTATGTAGGCAGTGTTAGTTCTAGTGTTATTGACTTCATCATGATATCTGTATCATTAGCACCAGTTGCCAACAACCTAAGTGTCACGTGGAATTGCCTTAGTGATCATAATCCCTTAACACTGGATGCCTCCCTTTTGGCCGCATTTGAGGGGCGGGCCACAAGTCAAATTGCTAACGAACATATCAGCACTAAACACCAAGCTAGGAGACTGAAGTGGGAAAGGATTACACCGGTGAGTTTCTTAGATGATCTATATTCAACCTGTGCACCGGAGTTCCAAGTGTGTATGGACCCTGCTTCACAAGACAATGACACTCTCGAAGCTTTTGATAGTATTATTAAGCAGGTGGCAACTGACCTAACCTATAACTCTAGAACAAGTTTCCCAAATATCAAAAGGTGGTTTGACAAAATGTGCTCAGTTACTCACAAGGAACTAAAACAGGCCCTGATGCAAAAGCCAAGGGACGCTATATCGATTAGATGTTGCAGGAAGGCCTATAAACTTGCAATCCAGGCAAGGAAGAAACAGATAAGGGAACAGGCCTGGGAAGCACTTACTAAAGCCAGCGTTTTGGCCGACAGTACTAGATTTTGGTCGGTGGTTAATAGCCCTTACTTCTCAGACACACCTAATTCCAGTAGCGATTGCACAATACCAGCTGAGCTCTGGGTCCAGCATTTTAGTAACATCTATAGCGATACAAATTTGGAATCTGCCGTGGGACAATCAGTTCTCGGCTTACCTAGTAACCCCCTTAATTTTAACATAGATGAGGTCCAAAAAGCCATTGTTTCAACCTCATCAGGCAAGGCGCCTGGGCCAGATGGGGTTCCCGCTGACCTTTATAAAGCTGATCCAAATGTTTGGGCCAAGATTTTAACCCATGTTTTTAACGCAGAGTGCACTAAGGGTTTTCCCTCATCATGGGCCAAGGCGGTTATCGTCCCTATATTTAAAAAAGGAGCTCGGGACGATCCCGCCTGCTATAGACCAATTTCTCTTTTAGACTCCGTGGTTAAAATATTGGGGAAAGTAATTCTGGATCGGCTTATAGGATACCTCGATCAGGCCAATATCATCTCTGACCTGCAGTATGGTTTTAGGCAGGGGAAAGGGACTTTGGACCAGTGCCTAAACCTCCATCTAGTTATTGGAAAGTACACCATTGCCAAGAGAGGTACCTTACATCTGGCCTTCATGGACCTAACCTCAGCTTTTGACTATGTCAACAGGTCTAAGCTGTGGTTAGTGTTACGTGATCTAGGGATAGATGCGGAGTTAGTGTCCTTTCTGCACTCTGCCCATGAAAACACCACAGCAGCAGTAAGGTACAACACAGATGGTAGTTTGACTAATTCCTGGGAAGTAAAAAGGGGGGTCAGGCAGGGGTGCATTCTGGCACCTCTGCTGTTTACACTTTACATTAATAGACTGGGTGAAACCCTAACAGCTTGTTGTGAAGACATCCCCAGAGTGGGCTCCAAAATGATACCTGCACTTCTGTATGCAGATGATGCAGTTCTGCTGGCCAGAACTGCATTGGGCCTACAACGTCTTTTAAACTGTTTTATAAGTTTTATGGAGTCATTAGATCTAACTACCAACTATAAGAAATCCACAGTATGACCATAGGTTCAGGAAAGGCGGCAAAGGTCAAATTTTATTGCAAAGGGGCAGAACTGACTAAGGTGTCCACGCTTCCTTATCTAGGGGTAGTTTTTGATGAAAAAGGATCCTGGGCTCCGCAAATTTTACTTAAAAGGAACACCCTGGCCAGAGCCGCGGGGCTACTTTGAATTTTGCAAAAAGATTGGGGTCTAAACCACTCCCTGCTCTATTAAAGATCTATAACGCAAAATGCATTCCGATGGCTACGTATGGGAGTGACATTTGGGGGTATAAGGATGCGAAGGGGATCCAGGTAGCTGAGAATAATCATATGCGGAAACTCCTTGCGGTCCCCATCGCAACACCTGTTTTTAACGTGCATGAAGAACTGGGAGCTGGATATATCTCAGACGAGATTGCGGTTGCACCGTTGTTGCGCTGGCTCAGAACTTGGGCGTCCCCAGCACCAAATCTGGGCCAGCTCATAATTGGCGACTGCTCTAGTCTGGACGGGGCCTTGCGCATCCCCTGGTTGAACTACATAAAAGAACAGACCGGATGGCTTGGCCGCCCGGATCTGTTCCTGAACCCTGGGGTACTGAGCAAAACTGCTATCTGAGCTTTTAAAAAGCAGTTTTTGGACAAGCGGCAGATGCTTAGGGAGGAGGCGGAAGTAGTAAAACCGTCTGTGAGGAGTTTTGTTATATTGAGTATGGGCCCACAGATGCAGCCTTATTTAACTTATGTTAACAAAGCATATCACCGCTTTGTATTGACTAGATTTCGCCTGAATCTGGTCCCTTGGCTCTTGGCATTTCCCCTAGGCTACTCGAAGCCTGATTCGCTCAAACCCTACCCCTGTGACAATTTTTCAGACCAGGATACATTACATTTTATGTTTTTCTGCACTTTTTACGACCCTCAGCGCAGGTCTCACATTCTACCACTGTTTAAAGACCGACAGTTTGCTCAAGTGAGGCCGGCTTTGACCTATCTTCAAATGCTATCTTCTCCCACAGTTTGCTTGGGGGTTGCAAGCTTTTTAATAGCGGCCATCAGATACAGGAAAAGCTTGCCGGCTCTAGAGTCAGTGTGCTCGGTTATTTAATGTGTACTTCACGAGACAGATCCAATATACTTTGGTCATTTATTTATTGCTTGTTTGTACCTTATATTGCTGCTCTGTTTGTATACCTATAGATGTTTGATGAATTTGTAAATTGGGATACCTTTTTATCTGCTCTGCATATAGCATTTTTAGAATATAATTTTTTAATGTTTTTTAAGGTTTTATGTACCAATGTTTTGCAATGAACTGTGCTTTTATGACTCTTAGCTGTCGAATAAAATATCTTTGACTTGACTTGACTTGATTAATTAAAATTGTTACAAAATCGGATAAAGCACATTCATTAAACCTAACCAAATGGTTCCACAATTACGAAACCAGATCTATAACAATTAAAATAGAGATTTTAGAGTGATGGCAAGTGTAAAAAGCTTTTAAAAACAGATTATAAGACATTTGCATCAGTGGCGGCTCCTCCGCTAAGGTGGAGGAGCATCGCCCCACTGCTTTTAAGCAGTGTAAATAAGGGAAAAATAAAATGATAACTCAATGTTATTATCATTTTATCTTTTCCTGCTGCATGTGCGGCAGCTTGGCGGGGCGGGCCTGCTCTGCTCTCAGAGCAGGGGAGGAGTAGTGAGCACTCTGTAAAGTGCGCATGAATGTTTGGCCGGCCGTCTTGGGCCGGCCAAACAATCATGCGCACTTTGCATGTTCTCCACCCAGGCTGCACAGCCTAGGTGGAATACATGCCCAAGCCCCCAGCCCCCGTCTGAGCACCGAACCGCTGCGCTCAGACCAATCACAATGCTGCATTGCTGTGTTGTGATTGGCTTAGGGAAGCCTGGAAGCCTGGGTACTTCCTGTTCCAGTGGAGGGAGGGACGAGAAGGAGAGACGCGGTGAGGAGGAGAGATGCGGCGAAGAGCTAAGTGGTATTTACTTTTTCTTTCTCCCTGTCTTGCCCCGATCCGTGCCAGCCGCCGCTGATTTGCATAACAACAGAGTTCAGATATGTTTTTGGTGTTTAAGCAGTAAGCAGTGACCTCATTGCACTTGTCAATCTGTTTTTAAAAATGATCTGTTTATGTATTTACGTCACTCTCACTGCACCAGCAGACAACAGCATTGAAGATAGGCTAGGGACTACTGTTTATAGTCACCGGGCCTGCACCATGGATGTGTAAAAGATTCTGAACTCCAAGTTAATCTGAATTCTTTAATTGGGAAGACCATAAACCTCATTCTAATTATTTTCTGTCTTGTTGTCTAATCAGTGTGTTCAAATAGATAATATTGAGCTTTCAGCATCTAAGAGCCCATGATTGCAGGGTAGAATTTTCTTTTATAGAGTGTGAGCACGTCTTCAGCACAACTCAGAGGGATATTTGAGATTTAATTGCAGACTTTAGGGTGAGTCTTGATGGCTTACGATCCCAGATGCTGCTCAAATCCAAAGCTTGCTTCGTCTATTCCAGGTAGCAAGACCATGGATTCCTCTTATTAGACTCTCTGTGAATGAGGTGCTTTATGGCGGAATTAATTATTAGATGTCAATATTTTATTAAATCAGCATTGCAGACCAGGTCCTGTTGAAGGAGACCAAACTCAAGACGCACTTAAGCTCTCTAGGAGTTCCTGGGTAAAGATGATCAGAAATTTGGGAGCAATGCATCGTGTTTGACAACATACTACTAACCAGCACAATTCCTCCAACGTGGCAAGGGACATACATAGTGCCCACACACAAAAAAGGAAGTAAAGATGACCCAGAGAATTATAGAGTGATAGCCTTGCATGACGTGGACGCCATATTTTTTGCCTCACTGATTTTACAAGATCCACAAAATTGGGCTAACCGAGTGAATATAAAACCCTGGACCCAGACTGGCTTTCATAAAAACGCAGGAACCTTAGACAATATTATGACACTTGCCTTTTTAGTACAGAACGCTGGCTAATGAACAAGCTCTTCATGAATGTTTTATTGATTATAAAAAAGCATTCAATAGCATCAACAGGGACAAGCTATGGCAGAAACTGTGCAACTGGGGTCTTCCATCAAAAATATTAAACCCCATTATCGCCTTTTACTCCAACAACTGGATCCAAGTTAAAATTACTACGGACAGCACCCTATCTAAAAGAGTCTCTATAAATAAAGGACTGAAAAAACGTTGCGTGCTTCTCCCATTCTTTTCAATATATTTACTGCAGACATCAAACTAGCCCTGAAAAAACAAAAAAACAGCTCTCTGAGACTTAATGGCCACACATTTTGCAATATGCGGATGGCACAGTATTGCTGTACTTCAGTGATCGTGCTTCAAAATTCTTAACAATCTGTCTCCCTACTGTAAAATAAATGGATTAGAAATTAATCCAGGAAAAAAAACCCCCATCCTCACAAGGGTCCACTGGCAGCTTCCCTGGTCCTGGAAACTAGGGGAGCATACGATTGACAAGGCCAGTTCATATAAGAATTTAGGCCTCTGGTACCATCAATAGCTGGCCTCTGTAAAATCGCAAATCCCATCACAGGCCCCTCGCTATTACTGCCATTGCAGGACATAAAAGTCAAATTCTTGCCTTCATTAGCCTACAGCTTCCAAATATTCCTGGACAAATTTGGGTGTGGCTAAATAAGCAGCAATCAAGACTCTTTTGCCAAATATTTAGACTTCCAAATTGTACCAGAGAATCCCAGATAAGGCTTGAATTTGGTCTTTAGAGAATAAATCCCGTCACAGAGGGCCTCTATGTTGAAGTTTTGGTTTAAACTTAAGAAAGCTGAAGGGGGGAGCCTCAGATACCATCTGGATAAAGATCTCTTCAATTCACTGTCATCGCCCTGGCAGGTTACAGTGCGGAATTTAATGGAAGATTTGCAAATAGACCAACCATCGGATGAGAACATATCATATGGAGTCTTCAAATCCCTGCAGGGAAAGGAGGTAAAACATTATCGATAAAGGAAAGCCCACAACTGATATGCTGTAATAACCTATACCGAGAAGAAGCCCCAAGCTTATTGGTCTCTCTCTCTCTGGGGAGAAACTGTAAGCTTAAGTTTTTAAGATTACGGATGAACCTCTTTAATGTTGGAGAGGTGGCTCAAAAATGGAGACATTCATGTAAAGATAACTCCTGTTGCCTCTGTCCTTTCCTGAATGATTCACTGGCCCTTGTACTATGTACCTGACCTTCTTTTGAATAAGAAAACTGCTTTTAGCTAAAGCCTTTATTTAAAGAACTGTAGGTGCGTAACTGTCAAGAGGCAGTTAACCAATGCTTCCAGGGCGCGGATAGCAGGTTTACTGCCCACTTCATGAAATTTTTGGAAGCGAGACTCGACCCTCAAAAATCTTTGGAAGACTTGAACTGTATTCCACAATTTTAAATTTTATACTGGTCACAAGAGCTTGCACTGTATAATTCGTTGGTGCATTTGCCTATTTAAACAAAACTGTTTACTACAAATTTGGTACTTTAATTGCAAGGATTTGCACCCCTTTTTTAACGATCACCAATATATTTTGCTATGTCATTAGTCGCCAACTTATTTTAATCAGATCATTTTAGCAAATTTTTGTTAATTATTTTATTCTGAGCATTGTAACAAATGTCTCATTCTTTTAGAACTGTTCTAGGATGAACTTTATTCTATCATTATGCAAGGGTTTTTATTAACTAAGCCTATATCTACTTAAATAAATACATAAGTAGAACGGTTTTCTAAAAGCTTTGCATTAGATCAGATCCAGGGTGTTAGCAAGTCTTCCTGGGTATCCCTAAAGGCCATAGGTCAGGGCGGGGAGAAGCTTGGCTTCCTCTGCTTTTAAACTATAGCCTGCTGACAGGCTGTGCAATTTTGTATGCAGCCTACATACGTCAAAACAAATGGAAGTGCCTTGTGCTTTGGGTCCATTTAGTGCAACCCTGGCAGATCCCTTTTCTGTTAAACAAATGCCAAGGTAGTTGAAAGAGACAGTGTAATATAGAATTGCAGTTCCACACCACCAGGTTTTCTTGGATTTGAATAATTTGGGCAAATCATTATTTTTGACTTCTGTTTATTGAGCTCCAGTTTCTTGGCACTGTTAAATTCGTATAGCTTATGTAGAGTACTTTGTAAGCCAATGAAGGTTTGGTCAAATAAGACAATATCGTCCGCATACTGCAGAATTTGGATCCGGTTGTTCCTTATTTTAGGCAGAAATTATCTTGAGTTTCCTAGTTTTTCTCCAATGCCTGCTGTGTAAAGACTGAAAAGAGCAGGGGCCAAAAAGCAACCTTCTTTAAGACCTCGGTTAGTGAAGTTTTTTCTGTGAGGATAACATTTTTCCCTACCTTGACTCATCTATCTAGTATAATGACCTGATTGCTTCCAGTAAGGGGTGGAGAAGACCCCAATCTGATAGATTTTTCCACAGGATATTTCTATTCACTTTGTCAAAAGAAGCAGAGTTGTCTATGAAGCACGCAAAAAGGGGACTGCCTTTGTGTGAAATGCTTGCTGTGCTGGATTCGATACTGCTACAATATTACCAGTGGTGCTACATCCCAGTCTGAAGCTGGTTTGAAAAAAAGGAATAATTTGTTTAGCTTCAATCCAGGCTTTACTGTCCTTGAGATGCAATCTGGCATAGGCTTTTCCTCCAACGTCCAGAAGAGCTATTAACCAATAGCATGATGGATTCAAGTGGTTACTTTTCTTAAATAGGGGCAGAGTATTGAGACACGTCAAGAGTAAAAAAACTGAGGCATGAAAGTTTGATTTTATATAGAGTGGAGTAAAACAGCGTTGGACCTGGCCCTCTCTGCATATTCAGCCCCAAACATTTTGTCTTTTTCCCTCCATTTTTTGCTGAATTTGTTTTTGTTGGCCTTAGGACTCGATGCACTTCACCACTGCTGACCAGTGCAAAAGTGCTTGTGCTCACTCCCCCAAACATGGTAAAATTGGATTACACCTGACTGGCATATTTAATGTACTTATAAGTCCCTTGTAGAATGGTATACCATATACCCAGGGCCTGCAAATTAACTGCCGTTAGTGGGCCTACAGCGCTTATTGTACCACCCACTGAAGTAGCCCATTAAAACATGTATCAGGCCTGCCATTGCAGCCTGAATTCAGTATTAAACTGCCAATTCAACTTGGCAATATAACCCCCTTGCCAAGCCTTAAACTATCCTTTTATTGCATATGTCACCCCTAAGGTAGGCCCTTGGCAGCCCATAGGGCAGTGTGCATTGTAATTAAAAGCCTGGACATGTACTGTTAAGTTTTACATGTCCTCGTAGTCAAAAACTCCTAAATTTATTTTTCCACTTTTGCTAGACCTACCTGTCCCATAGGATAACATTTGGTTGCCTTATTACATTTAAAAGTGTGAACTTTTGATTGAGGACGATTGAGCATCTCATGTTTGCTATCAATGAAATTGCAATTAAAAATCCTCTTTTAAATTGCAATTTTGAAAATGTCACTTTTAGAAAGTTTATATTTTCCCGCCCTTTGCATTTGGTGCCTGCAGTCTGTACTAGGTCTCATGACTGGATATAGTTGGCAGTTAGATTTTGTGAATTCCTCCCAGACAGTCACACAATAGAGGGATTAGGTGTGCCTGAATACTCCATCTGCTGGAAGGATGGGGAGCGGAGCTGGGCGCAGCTCCACTTGCAACTGAATAGGCTGTGCTCTGCCTTCACACAAAGGACTTGTCATCAGTGTGCTGTCTCTGCTGCCAGCTTGGAGCCAGGGCAGAGGAGCCAGGAAATTCCAAGAACTTCAAAGAGAAACCTCTAGAAATTTCTCCTACTTCAAAGAAGGCACCAGGTATAAAAATACAGCCCTCAGACCAACTCTTCAGTTCACTTTCCGGGCCTGCTGAATGACTCTCAGAGGACTACCTGCTCTGTGCTCCACAAGACTCCTTTGCTGCACCTGGACTGACTGTTTTGCTGCCTTGAACCCTCAGAGGCCTGCCCTGCTTCTTCGCCTGAACCGAGGACTACTAGAGTGGCTATAAGGACTAGTTTGCTGGCCTCCTGTTCAGAGCTCCCTAGATAACAGGCTCCCACTGTCTTGAATCAGCACCTTGACCCAGCCTGAGAGAGTCCTAACCCCCCAGGTGGTGCCCATGCAGTCCTGGATCCTTGGTGGTGGTGCTAAATACAAAGTACAAAACTTGGGACTTTGAAATTTTTTGGCTAAAAACTGCTGTGAGAACCGAGGGAAGATTGGGACCAACCTGCTCGTCTATCAGCCAAAGGTGCATCGCCGGTCGGTCTGACTTTGCGGTAGCTCCTGCTACGTTCTTCTCTGCAGCAGCAAATCCTGTTCAGTGGTCCTTTGCCGAAAGGACATCCAGCCTCCTGGACCTCTCGTAGCTTGCAACCTCCTCCTTCGTCCCGCTAGGGATTTTTGACATCCAAAAAAGAGACTAAGTCCGAACGTAGAAATCTTCACCACAACTTCGTCCAGCAGTTACCCAACGATGACGCTCCCTCCTCAGACATCGCCTACAGCCTTGCCTCACTGACCTTTACCTTCATAGAACATTTTCTTCAAAATTGCTTCTAAGTCTGAAGGTAAACGCTGACCGGGGCCAACCCACTTCTTGTATCTGACCCGTGCTCTATCGCGGTCAGCCATATTTTTTTACTTTGACCTGGCCTCACGCAACTAGTAGTCTGCAGTTGGCGCTTTGATCTTTTAGGCGCTAGTTTTTAGTAAAAACTTTAAAAATTATAACTCCAGCTCTACTGATTGGATTTTTGTTATTTTGGTGTCAAATAATTTATTGCAATTATTTACTCTGTTTTACTTGGTGTGGGTTTTTTCTTTTTACTTGTGTTTTCATTTATTTTACTGTTTGTGTGCTGCATAAGTACTTTACACATTGCCTCTAAGTTAAGCCTAACTGCTTTTTGTGCTAAGCTACCCACGGTTAAGCACAGGTTAATTTAGTTACTTTTTGTGGCTCAACCTGCAAGGGATAGTGGCTGTTGCTTGGCCAGGGCTAACACACCAGGCAACCAACAGCCCAATTTCTTACAGCCATTCAGCCCAAAAACCTGGGTTAGACTTAAATAGTGCACACGGTGTCCCATTGGGTCCTTGAGCTTCTCTAGAGTGAGATTGTTTCAGGGCAAATTTTGTACTTTGGTTGTTGATGAGCAGATGCCGATCTTGCTTCTCTGTTCAGCAACCCATTCCCCATCCTTTCTGTTTAGCAGAATATGATGCTAAAGTGATTTTTAAGATGTGTCGCTATCGAAATACAATTTAGATGCATGCTGTTCCCAATCAGCAGGACTTACTACATTTTAGATCCTGCAATTATAGCTGGTATCCAAGTTATTTATGAAGTTTCAGAATTTCTTACGGTCCTACGTTTTGGATAGTTGGAAAATAATTTGCCATTGATATTCCGAGAACTTCCTTTCATCTTCCCAGAATGACTTCCTATATTCCATGGTCAGCCTTTTTAAATTGGAAGCGATAAGAGTCTTTGCGCTTTTTGCCAATGGAGCATTTCAATTTACTTAGCTCTGACCAGCAAGCTCTCAGTTCTGGTTTGGATCATCTATTTCTCAGAAGTGGTGCCTTGGTGGTGATGCTTGATATTTTGACGCTTTGGGACAGGCTTCCTTGAAGGGATTTAACTACTTTTGGCCATGTTACTAGAGCATTAGGATCCGTTGCGGTAAGCAACAAAGTATGTAATTTCTGACTTTAATATCCCTTTTGCCAGTCTTTGAACTTATTTAGAGTGGTAGCATTACATGTAATTCTCCTTGGATCTGTCAGGCTATCAATAGTCCCAATTAATAGAGACTTGATCACACAAGGATATTCAAGAGTAAATGTTATGGTAGCAGGGAAGTGATCACTGGCAAGTCTTTCCAGGATTGAGAGATTTGAGCACAGTGATTGGAGTGAATGAGACATTTAAGTGTAATCTAGAATGTTATGATATGTTATGTTATAGTGAATTTATAAAGAGCATGGCTACCTAATCAGGTATCCCAGCACTGGCATCACCAACAAACAAGAGAGCTTAATCTATTAAACTGTATTATATGGATGAACACTGTCATGTCTTAAAGTATCGCTGACCATCATATTATGTGGATGGGAACAGCCACATCTTCAGTTTCTTCCGAAACACTGCGAGAAAATCACAGGCTCTCAGTGAGAGTGGCAGAGCATTCCATAATTTAGGGCTAAAGTATGAGAAAGACCGGCCGACCTGCCGGGACTTCCTGATCCTGGGAATAACGGCTAGGTCTAGATGTCTTGAACACAGAGCATGATTAGGAACATGTTCTGGCACCAAAGATCTTAGGTACAAAGGCCCTGTGTTAGCCAGGCACTTATGCATATAGCGTATTGTCTTAAATTGGACCCGCTGCGCTATAGGCAACCAGTGCAATGTAACAGCAAGTTAGCTGTAGTGGTATGCCCAGGTGGACGAAGAAGCGTACGGGATGCCACATTTTGAACAATGTGAAGCCGTTTGAGCAGAAATGTAGCCACACCCAGATACAGAACGTTTCCGTAGTCCATTCTGGATATCACTAAGGTCTAGACTACCGATCGTTCGGCCGAAGCTGGTAGGCATGCCAAAATCTTCTTCGGCCACCAAAGCATGTGGCTGCTACTTTATTAATGGATCATGGTTTGTTTATCATCTATCCATACTCCCAGACTTTTGACCACCTGCACAAAAGAGAGGGTCGAGCCAAGAGAGGCCGTCTAGAGATGGGGACCTCAGAGATGTGGATGGTTGCCCACTACCAGAATCTCTGTTATGTCCCCATTAAGTTTCAGCGAGTTGATGTTCATCCAAGTCAAAATTTGGGCCAGACATGTACTAAGAGCTTCCGTTTTCTGGTTGTCCTTAGTAGAGAAAAACACCACAATTTTTGTGTTGGCATATGAAAAAAGAGTCAGCCCATGGGGCTCTATAATGCCAGCAAGCAGTCTGACATATAGATTGAACAGGAGAGGACTCAGGGAAGAGCCCTGATGCATCCCGGAGGATAGCAGATGGGATTTCGACCTGTGTAGATGAGAATGCACCTGAAAGGCGCTATTATGCAGGAAAGATCTGAGCCAAGCCAAGGCTGTATCCTGCATTCCCATTCCTTCCAGATAACACAGCAGAGTGGAATGATTCACAGTGTCAAATGCGGCACAGAGATCTAATAGAATCAGAGCCGCTTCCAATTAAAAATTAAGAATAGCCCATCTACCATGTGAATGATGGGTAATTTTCCCTGTGGTGCTGAATCTGCTGCACTGGGTCAGAGGAGTTACCTGGATACTGCGAAAGAAATTGTGTATTAACTTCCCTAATGGGTCTCATCTCAGTAGCAGTGCCCATATTGGTTCCTGATGTGTTGGTTGTTGCAGTATGTCTTGACTATCGCCAATTAAGTTAAAATCCTCTGTTACGATTAAGTCATGTCCTGGCAAAGAGAAAATTACATCTTCCAGGTCTTCAATAAATTCCTTGACAATAACTTTATGGAATTTGTTGTGAATATTTAAGTAGACATTGATGAGAAGAACTCTGGGCTGGGTGACTAGTGCTGAAATGAACAAGAGTAATTGCGTGTGTCAAATTACTAACAGTTTTTATCTGACTTATTCTGGCTTTAAAGGTAGTGGTCACAAAGATGGCCAAACCACCCAATGGTTTGCCTGAATTGCTACTTGAGATAGCGGGTTTAGAAAATTCCTGATAATGATTTAAATGAACCACCTCTTCACTCCAAGTTTGTTGGATGCAGACAATAAACCATTTGGCCAAAAATGTTCTGCTGTCTGGATCTTTTAATTTTCATTGCAGGCCGGCTATATTCCAGGATAAAAAGGTTCCTTCCTGTAAGGATGATGTAAATCCCTTTGATAAAGGGGTGCAATATTTGTTAGGAACTTTGGTAGTTGTTTTAGTTCAAGGTGGAACATAGCCAGCTCCAATCGGAATGAGTATCAGAGGAAGGCCTGCGCGGATCCCGCTTCGCGGGAACCGCTTCTATCTTCCGCAAGGGGACCACTGATCCCAGACTGCCCTGCTGACCTTTGCACCAGGAGGTGCCGCCATTCTCCCGCGCCCGGAGGCGCATAAAGGCCTGCGCGGCTCCTGCTTCGCGGGAACCGCTTCTATCTTCCGCAAGGGGACCACTGATCCCAGACTGCCCTGCTGACCTTTGCACCAGGAGGTGCCGCCATTCTCCCGCGCCCAGAGGCGCATAAATGCCTGCGCGGCTCCCGCTTCATGGGAACCGCTTCTATCTTCCGCAAGGGGACCACTGATCCCAGACTGCCCTGCTGACCTTTGCACCAGGAGGTGCCGCCATTCTCCCGCGCCCGGAGGCGCATAAAGGCCTGCGCGGCTCCCGCTTCGCGGGAACCGCTTCTATCTTCCGCAAGGGGACCACTGATCCCAGACTGCCCTGCTGACCTTTGCACCAGGAGGTGCCGCCATTCTCCCGCGCCCGGAGCCGCATAAAGCCCGGGCCAAGGGCAGGCCTGTCTGAGCCCGTCCGTGACCGGATAAGGCCGGGCTGGGCCAGGGCTCTTGGTTGGTTGTCCAACATGCAGAGAGGACTTTGAACTTTTGTGGATAACAAGACACAAAAGGTAAGAAGATGGGGAAACGTAAGACTGTTATGACCACGAAGGCCAGGCCATTAACCTCATCAATTATGAACTTTTTAACGACGGCGATGGGGGCCATAACAAGTGAGATAGAGTCTGTAGAGGAGAGGTTGGGGGAAACGCATCGGGCCCTGCAGAATGGCACCACAACGACAATAGTAGACGAGCATGTCAGAACATTAGAAGAATGAACATCATCTACCAGTTTGGAAGTTAGTGGTGATGAAGTTAATATTGGCACTGTTCAGGAGGGGGGATTCTTGGACACTCTCTGCCCACCGCCATCCAAAAAACCTAAGGCGTGTGGGAAACCCAAGAAAGTCACAGATCCCATTGTGACACGAAAGAAGACCCTGGCTTCAACACGCAAGCCAGTAACAAGAGCAACAGGTACCATTAAGGACCTTACTAACATCGAGTGCATGGGGGACAAGGTATTATTCAACCACTATACAAGCTCGATGGAGGCTATCATTAAATCAATCTTAGACCCCCTGGTAGGCGTACTGAACAGCATTGATGCCTCGCTAAAAACATTAATCGGTTCAAGTAACTCAAAGATTAACACAGGCCCTGAGACTTTAACAAACTTTGTCCCAAATACAAACCTGGACCTTTCTCAGGCAATTCCACTCTCCCAGACATCAGGCCCCGGGGTCGGTGGGGTAACTAATATAGTGAGCACAAGGTATACATCTAAACAACCTGATAAAGTATGGCCGGAACCTTCATTAGCAAATATAGAACGAAGCGATAACATTCCTACTGGCAGAAATCATAACACTTTCTTAGCTGGTGTGAATAATAGCCCAAGAACACTCCATCTACCCCCGGAAGCTACCCCCTATGTTGTTGTTCTTAAAAACGTCCCACTTCTGCCTCTGCCTCACAATAAGACAGAAGATTGGAAACAGCTTAAAAACAAAATGGTGTACTGGTTGGCGAAGACTTTGGATTGGCCAGGCTGCGAAGTTTTAAATGGCAAAATTAACAATGTAGAACATGTGTCATGGGTGGGCTCTCAGGCGAAAACGGAAATGGGTGATTGTATTGTTGTAAATTTTAGGGACAAAAATTTTGTGCATTGGCTCACGGACAAACTCTCTTGGAGTAATAACATGGGGGGAACTATCGAAGCTGTCCCACTAGGTTATTTCTACAGACCACCGCCAAATGCGGGCATTGACCAGGCATACTCCCAAACCAAAATATTTCCCCCATTCAAGATTCCAACTTTTAATTCTTTTTCTCCTCTAGAACAAGTGGATTGACTGAATGGCCAGCTGTTTAGGGAGCCTGGTAATCAAGATCTAAATTTAACTCCTTTGCAAGCCTTTACTGACATGGAAAGAGATATTTGTCTTGTACCCTTAAATAGCCCACCGTCTCTCCCTAATATCAAAATCTTAAATAATCTCTATTTTCCAAATGAGGAATGTTTACTGACCCCGATAATCCACTTTGGGGCCATTTCCTCTAGTCCACTTAATGATGGAGCATTAGATGCTGTGAACCCTACTGCAATAACCAAGATGATGACAGTAGAAGGGTGCACAATAGATTCCGGCCGTGTCGAGAATAAAGATACTTCACACATCAGTACATCCACATATGGTAGTCTCTTCTGGAATGTGGCGGGTTTGTCAAACAAATTAGGTATTAATGACTGGGTAGAGTTTGTTACTAAATTCAGCATAATTTGCTTACAGGAAACTTGGATGCGTGAATCAGCGTATATAAATGGTTTTTACTCTGTTTACACATCGGCTAGACCATCTGTAGGTGGGCATGATAAAGGCGGCCTACTAACTCTGATTTCTACAACATTAAATGGCAGAGTCAGGAAACTGCAGCTGGACTCTCCGCATTTCCAGATCATAAACATTATATTGAAGAGAAACTTAACCCTTGTGGTTATTAATTTATATCATAATAATTTTAACAGTGCAAATATCACGATTGCCCGGGAATTCGAAATTGCACTTACGATACACATTGAGGAGTTAAAAACGGACTATGTAATACTTTGGGGGGGTGATTTCAATTGTAAACTGTGCTCACTGTCTAAATGCGAGGCCTGTCATTATCAAACGGGGGATATGAAGGGCGGTTACCACTTTGAGCACACTCCTTGTGGGAACACTTTCAATTTTCTACTGTCAAAATTTTCACTTTTCTTGACTTTAGATCTCATTGAGTTTTTAAACTCCGATGTGGTAACATATGTTGGAAGAGGTATGGGTACGTTGATTGATTTTATTATTTTGTCCGATTATTTTAAGTTTGAAACTATGGTTTTTAACATATCTAAAAATCACTTTAGTGACCACTACCCACTAACACTACAATTATCGATCCTAGTAGATTCTCCCACCACACCAGTCAAGGTAGTTCCCTCATCCTATACTAAAAACAAGGGGTTAACTCGGAAGTGGTCCACTGTTAAACCAGATAGTATTCTGGGAAAGATTATAGAGAGTAATTTTGTGCAAGTACTGGACTGTCTGGATGAAAATTTAAGTGCTACGTCCATGATCAGATCGTTTAATGTAATAACTGAGACGATAAAGGCACTCTTAACTAAAGATCAGTCAAATATCTCACAGAAATATAAAAGGTGGTTTGACAGGGAATGTTCCCAATTACATAGTAAACTGATCAAGATCTTAAAAATCAAACCACGAGATAGGGTGGGAGTGAGACAGGCACGCACGGATTATAAACGTGCACTGGAAAAACGTAAGAAGGAAATTAGGCAAGAGGCATGGGGCAAATTATATGTGGCATCCCAGAGTAAAGATTCCAAACTTTTGTGGAAAACTGTTAATGATGAGTACTTTGGTGATACAAAAAATGGTAATGTTGACGCAACAATAATGCCTGAACTGTGGGTAAAACATTTTTCCGGCCTCTATAGTAACAGCACTGAAAGATATTGTGCTGCCCACTCCCAATATGAGGTATGCCCTTTAGAACCCCCAAATCTAGATGAGGTAAATAGGGCACTTTCTCAGACTGTAAAGAATAAGGCCCCTGGGCCGGACGGCATACCCGCTGACCTATTTCTAGCAAATATCCCCCTCTGGCTCCCGCTATTAACAAATATATTACGATGTTATGCAGCTCAGGGCCCACCAGAGTCATGGAGATCAGTTACAATAGTTCCCATATTCAAAAAGGGCGACAGATCTGACCCAAAATGCTATCGACCAATTTCTTTAATCGACAGCACCTGCAAGATTATGGGACGAGTAATACTGGAGAGACTGGAGACTTGGGTTACAGAAAATGGGAAGTTCTCCGCTGTTCAGTATGGATTTAGGAAAGGCTTGGGCACTGTAGAACAGTGCCTTAACCTGCACCTGGTCATCGGTAAATATACCATGGCTAAGTCAGGGTCCCTATATATGGGATTTATGGACCTGACATCCGCCTTTGACTGGGTGCAGAGGGGGAAACTGTGGGAAAAAATGCTCCTTATGGGCATTAACCCTTCAATCGTCCATTTTTTAGCTGCAATGCATCAGGGTGACACAGGGAGAGTACGCTATGGAGCAACTGGCGAGCTCACTGGACCTATAAAGATGGATTGTGGGGTCCGACAGGGATGCGTTCTCGCTCCCTTCCTATTCTGTTTATATATAAATGATCTAGAAAGTTATATCAGAAGTGGAAATGTTGATGCCCCCACAATAGGTCAGAGGATTCTACCAGCCCTTTTATACGCGGATGATTGTGTCCTAATGTCAAGAACTGGGGTGGGTTTACAAAGGCTTTTAACCATTTTTAATGAATTTACGAGTGATCTTGGGCTAAAAACAAACGTTGGAAAATCACATGTGTTGGTAGCAGGAAAGGCTCCCTCTAGGATGAAAACCTTTTACATAAAGAATGATATATTATGTCAGGTGCCAACTTTTTCTTATCTGGGTATTCTTTTTAATGAAAAAATACATGGTCCCATTTAGTTAATGCTAGGATTGGGGGTTTTAATAAAAATATGGAGGCCATCTTTAGGTTCACAAAAAAATTAGGCACTCGCCCCATAAAAGTAATTGTCAACATTTATAAGGCACGAACCTGCGCCGTTACACTATATGGCGCTGGAGTCTGGGGCTGTTCAAACATATCGGGCCTCCAAAGAGTAGAGAACTTAATACTAAAACGTGTGCTGTCATTACCTAAAAGCATCCCCCGCCACTATGTGTCACAACGAATTAGGTATTACTCCACTATCTTTTCGTATGCAATTAGCCCCATTGATGCTCTGGCGCAGCATCTGGGTAAAAGAAGAACCAGCCCTGAATCGTGACATAATTTTAGATTGCTTGAAATTGGACCATGTCAAAAAAATCCCATGGCTCTCTAACTTGCAGGATCAACTGGTGAAGCTGGGATTGCAGGATTGTTTTAAATGCCCGGGAAATATATCTGCAATTCCCAAGGCTAAGCTTAAAAGTGATTTTCTTTTACTTTTGAAGGACGAAAGAGATAGCCTAGAGTTGGCAAAAAAAAGAGTTGTAGAGCATTCTTTGATAATCAGCTCCCCACGAATTGAATCCTATCTTTCTTTCTATTTTAACCAAGCAAAGATGTTTTATTTGATCAGGTTCAGGATGGGTATTGCTCATTTATTGGTCTCATACCCACGTGATGCATATTGTGATGCCAAATTAGATCTGTGCCCAAGTAACTCAACTTCTGCACAAAGCACCTTGCACTTTATGTTTTTCTGTAAATTGTATTTTAACCCCAGACGCATTTTTTTAAAACCATTATTAAGATTTTTAAATATTAGAAAGTGTCAATCAGCATTATGTCACCTACTTCTTTTAAACAATGAATTCACTTGCCTCATGGTTTATAAGTATATTTCTGCTGCAGTTCGACTTCGTAAAATTGTTGGGAAATGAATTTATGGGTAACATCTGAGTCGGTTAAAATTTTATTATATGTATTATTGGCAAAGTTTTATTTGTTCTTTCATGGCTGTCATTGAGCCGAATAAAGATTTTTGACTGAACCCATTTGGCCAAAAATGTTCTGCTGTCTGGATCTTTTAATTTTCATTGCAGGCCGGCTATATTCCAGGATAAAAAGGCTCCTTCCTGTAAGGATGATGTAAATCTCTTTGATAAAGGGGTGCAATATTTGTTAGGAACTTTGGTAGTTGTTTTAGTTCAAGGTGGAACATAGCCAGCTCCAATCGGAAGGAGTATCAGAGGAAGGTGTGCTCTGAAATTGACAGGAGCATCCTGTATCTTTCCTTAAAGTAATCTGCGTAACCCTAATGGTGATGTAAGGGGTGTGTGTGGACCTTACGCAACTTTTAATGTTGAACGTTGAGAATGAACAGGGATTCTTTAAAGCATTCTATGGGAGAGAATGTCTGGATATTTTACCCTTTCATTTTTAATTATACTAATGCCCCAGTTTGCAAAGTCTATTTTACCGTTGAATATCTTTTCAGCAATTGTGGATGATTTTCATAGAACTTGCTTTACCTCAATCAGGACAAGAAGAATGCGGTAATTAAGGGCTAACAGTTTATCTGGGGAAGCACTGTATATAGTATCTGAGGGATGTAGAGAAGAGGATAGTTCAATTATAGATGCACCTGAATTCTCTTTTGTACTTGAGTGAATCAGAGCAGTTGTTGTAACAGCCGGATTTAATAAGTTAAATGCGTGGATTGAAGATGGATTTGCATACTCTAAATCAGGTGATTTTGATATAGGATCAAAAAATGGGTTATTGCCTAAAGGCTTGTGGGGGTTCTGCTGAGATCTGCGGTCACTCTATTTTTACTAGGGCTGACAGGCTTTAGAGATGGTTCTAACTTAGAGGGCTTTGATCTTTCATTCTGGAAAGTCGGGAGGTCTTGTGCTCTTGAGTCATTCCCAGCCTAATGTTAAATGACGAAAAAAGCTGATGAAGTTTCTGATGGAGCTTCCAGGTAGCGGGGGATAAAAAAAGGGGGGAAACCCTTTATACATTAGAAAAAGAGGAGTCTGTGAAGGAGAAGTAGAAGTGTGAGTTTGAAAGTCAATGTGCGCATTGTCTAAAGATGTTTATTAATGGATCGACCAGTTCATAGGGCTGTTTGGTGCAGACTGAGCAGAGGGGACGATGAGGAGAAGAATAAAACCAACTTCAAAACACTTACCGCCTCCCTTGACTCCTGAACGGGTGCGGCCGCTGCCTCCACCCTCATCCTGCTTGTCTGTATGTCTTGTCTGTGGGATGAATTAAATGAGATCCATTCTGCACTCAGGTAAGGGTCTGAAAAGGTTCTGTGCTCCTAGGCCTCCATTCTATGGGACCAACCAGGACCCGCTCGCCCTTTGGTGCGTCCAATAACTCTGCTCCTCGAGGAAGAGAACAAAGTAGCAATGGGTTCGAGTAACAGCCTGAGAGCTCAGGCGTCTGATCCCAGTGTACGTTTTTGGACAGCAGTGTTGGGTTATTGTATTGTCATCGTGTTCTGCTTGTCTTATGTTATGTAGCTTGCTTTGCAGGTATCAACAAAGCCAGCCAAAAGGAGTCCAAGGAGCCCATTCCATTATACGTTCAATGCAAAACAATTACCAGTACCAAAGAAGCCACTGCCCCAACACTTCAACTTTAAAGAATAGCATTCATCAGGGGGAGTGGCCTGGTCGAGCACCAAGATGGTGGTCTGACCGAGGAGCTCCCGAGCAACCACGCTAGCAAAGCTGCTCAGAGACACGCGAGCGCATCGCACGCGCTCCCTGAGAGCAGCGCCAGAATGCTGAACGTTGCGGGCATGCAGGGAGCGCGCCGGGAGCACTGAGAGTGCTCCGAGACGCCTGGGGTGGCTACCTCGCGACGGCGGCCTGACTCGGTCCTCGGAGGCCCCACGACGACAGGGGTCGCAGGCGAGCCTGAGGGCGGGGCCGCCATCGTCGGGAGCGACTGCGGCAACTAATTGAGCCCGGGGAGCTGCGGCCTGCATGATTGTGACTGCGGAAGATCGGCAATGTCAAGAATGAGGCGGTGAGTCCAGCGTGTGGCGCTGGGGCCCCTTCCCTTCTCTGGCCATCATTGCAGACTGCGCTTTTGACCGCGGAGGGCGCGGCACATGGGGCACAACTGAGATCGACTGCCTGCATTCCCCACTGGTTATCATTTTAATCGTGCTATAGCCCTCGGGGGGTGCAGTCAGGCGTCTCCAGATTGCATGAGCACAGTGAATGAAGATGACAGGCATAAAATGAAAGTGGGACCATGCCACTGGATGTGAGAGCAGGAACAACGCAGTGACCAGCGGGCATGGGGCCCATAACTAAAGGTTCAGAGAGGTGGGGTGGTGGAGCCAGAGACTGCCCCTCTCCTACACATCGCGATTCATGCAACTAGCCGGCTGGAAGAAAATGTATATACTTGGCCCAACTCCTGACTGCTCAGCATGGGTCGTGGTGACCCTAAACAACTCCAGGTCACTTTTGAGGCCTCCAAGACCCCGAGGAAAGAGGGCGGGGACGAAGCGCCACATGATGACCCCCCCCCCCGATTGCACTGATCCTCCGGGAGCTGGTGGTACATCGCTGGAGGGAACCGCGGCCATGATGGCTGAACTACGCGCCGGCTTCAAGGCCATTGATGCGCGGTTCGACGAGTTGGGGGCGCGAATGGATGTCATGCACGGCCACCTGGAGCAGCACGAGGTCAGCCTAGAAGCTGCTGAAAAGCATATTTCTGACACTGAGGACTTGCAGGCCACCACAGTCAAACGCCTAGACCGTACAGAGCAATTGTTGAAAACCACAGCGGCAAAGGCGGAGGATCTTGAAGGGCGCTCGTGTCGAAAAATCTGCGAATAGCGGGGGTAGCCGAGACTACCAACACTGGCCCCATGGAAACATATGTGGAACGGTTACTGGCGGACCTCTTTGGCAGAGATTGTTTCTCAAATACGTTTGCGGTGGAGCGAGCTCATCGGTCTCTGGCCCCCAGATCTGTTCCTGGCACTCCCCCTCGTCTTATCATTGCGCGACTGCTGAATTATCACAATAGAGATGTCGCGTTGAGAAAGGCTAGGGAAGTGGAAGCTCTCCAGTATCAAGGAATGACTCTTTCGCTTTACCCAGACTTCACGCCACTGGTGCAGGAGGCCTGGCGTAAGTTTCAAGATATAAAAAAGGCTCTGCGGAACGAGAACATTCGTTATTCCATGTTGTACCCGGCGCGCCTTCGTGTGCAACTCAACGGCAAAACTATTATCTTTGATACGCCGACGGAGGCAGCTGATTTTTGGAAGCGTCATAAAACGGACAGAGTGGCCTCCCCTGGAAAGTAGAACGTTGGTCACTGGGAGCATGGATTCACTGTAGGGGTGCACATGGTACTTTCGGAGAGGCTCTGGCCCTCATGCAATCTCAGATTTATTTGCAGAGCTCAACGCTGGAGTGCTCTCCCTCTTTCCCCATTGGTGAAGGGATTTTTTTCTTTTTGTTTCCCCCCTTTTTCTCTCTATTATTCACATTGTGAGAGACATGCTTAACATTTCGATATCTTTCTGAGTGCAGCTCCATATGAATGATGTAGAATTGTTACTATAATCGTGGTATGCTCGGGGCGTTGCTGCCCCCTTTGGAGATCTCCTCTTATTCACAATGGGTATTGGGATTGTTTCTCTTGTTATTTTACCCCATTTAAGTATAATATGTTGGGATTCACCGGATATAGGTTGGGTGGATATCCGATGTGGGTGTGGGGAGGGGGGATGGGATTTCTGGTTGATGATGTTAGTTTTTTTTTTTTGTGCACAGGCTTTGAAACATGGCAGAGGTTGGCTATCTGACTGCAATCATTATATCACATTGTACTGCACAACATTGCACCTACGGTAGTGTCGATAGGAGGGCGGCCCAGGGGCCTTGAACTGCGTTGCATAACATGGAACGTCAGGGGGTTGTCTAATCCGCGTAAGGGGCGACAGGTACTTGCCTATTTAACTAGACACAAGATACAGGTGGCACTGCTACATGAGACTCATTATGCTCTGACATCAGATAATGGCTTTGCGGCCACTTGGGGGAGTAACCGATTTTTCCGCAGGGTATAGCACTTGTTCCAGGGGGGTCTGTATCTTGATTCGTAAATCATTACCCTTTACTACGCAGACTGTGATCAGGGACCCGGGGGGGGGGGGTCGCTACTTACTGGTGGCGGGTTCTGTGGGAGCACAGCGACTACTTTTCATAAATATTAATGCTCCCAATATAGATACCCGTGGTTTCTTCGCTAACATTTAAGCTCACATTGCTGGCTTGTCAATCGATTCTATCATAATGGGGGGTGACTATAACCTCACACTACAACCTGACTTAGACACCACGGGCACAGGACACAATACTAAACCCTGCTCCACTAGGGAACTACAGGCATTGTTAAGCACACACCTTATGGCAGACGTCTGACGACACCGGCACCCGTCTGCATCGGGTTATTCCTTCTACTCGGACCCACATGGTAGCTGGTCCCGGATAGACTGATGGTATGTTACCCCTGATCTGCTCCTCAACATACAAGAGGTGGATTATCTGGCGCGCACTCTATCAGACCACTCACCGGTATTACTGTTGTTTAGTCTACCCGCTGTTGTGCGTCCATCTACGTCTTGGCGCTTCCCTACAGAGGCATTACTTGACACTGTTTTTCAGAGTGAAATACAAGATGCAATAGTAGAATATTTTCAGATCAATACAGGCTCTGTACCGCGATATGCAACTCTGTGGGAGACTTTTAAAGTATATATTAGGGGAGTTTGTATCTCTAAACAGGCAGGGGTACTCCGCACGATACGCCGTGAGCTTGATGCTGCTGAGCGGGAATTGCAAGAGCTGGATGCCCGGACTTTGACGGGTGCTGCACCCTCTCTGCTGCATCAGCGTTCTAAACTGCTGGGAGAGTTCCAGGAGCTGGCACAACGGGAGACGGCGTACTTGGGGAAATACACCCTCGCTAGAGTATATGGGGAAGGAGAAAGACCGGGGCGCACACTTGCTCGAATGCTTACTCCTAGGCACCAGGCTACATACATCACGCAGCTTCAGGCTGCGGATGGTACACACGTCACGGATGGCGCTGCTATCCAGTCGAGCTTCTTGTCATACTATACTACCCTTTACACAACGGGCGAAGCACTGACAACTATCTAAACGAAATAGCGATGGTGTGGGTGGAGAGAGGACAACAGGAATTCCTCGCTTCGCCTATTGGCGCTGATGAGATTATTGAGGCCATAGATGGCCTGGATGGCTCGCGGGCCCCCGGTACTGATGGCCTCACAGGCACGTTTTACAAGGCCTATAAAGTGCAACTTGTGCCGCAGTTGTTAGAAGTCTATGCAGAGGCGTTAGAGTCCGGGGAGCTGCCCCTCACTATGCGCGAGGCGATAGTAACCCTACTTTTGAAACCGGGAAAACCACCCGACAGCTGTGCCTCCTATAGGACGCTGTCCCTGTTAAATCAGGATTATAAAATACTTGCTAAAGACTGGCCACGCGAATCTCGCTCATAATATGGGCAGATTATATCCCCTTTTCAGTCAGGATTTATGACGAACCGGTCCACTTTGGTGAACTTACGCACACTATTTGCGGTCATCAATCAGATTAATCCTGCCCTCCCTGCTGCGGCAATATTATTAGACGCTGAGAAAGCGTTTGATTCCCTTGAATGGGAATTCTTACACGCAACATTAAGTAAGCTTGGGTTTCCTCGAAATTTCCGGTCCTTGGTACGACTTCTCTATACCAATCCAGTGGCACTACTGCGTATAAATGGGGTGTTATCCACCAGGTTCATGCTGTTGCGGGGCACCAGGCAGGGTTGCCCGCTTTCACCCCTGCTTTTTATTATTGCGATGGACCCTTTGGTGCGACATCTGCAAGAGCGACATCTCCAGCGGGGGATAGGGTTTCATCAGGGTCCATTACTTGCGTCACTATATGCAGACGATATTCTTTTATTTGTCCGGGAGCCGGTCCTGAATCTTCCTCCTATTATGAGGGAGGTGGTGCGGTTTGGCGCCTTCTCTGGGCTAGTTATAAACTGGAACAAATCCAAAATATTCCCTCTAACGGACGCCACCACTCCATTCACACTGGAATTTCCACTCTGTTGGTGTGATGAACCTCCTAGATACCTTGGGGTGACTATACATCGCACGGCCTCGGAAGTTGTGCGACTCAATTATGGTCCGGCTATAGATCGCCTTACTGAGCAGGTGGATCGTTGGATAGCATTGCCCCTATCAATAGCTGGATGCATTGCGATTATTAAGATCGTTGTGTTGCCCAGGTTTTTATATCTGTTTTTAAACATCCCTATCCCACTCACTGTTTCCTTTTTTAATACGCTCAGGGGGCTGCTAACACGGCTGATTTGGGCAGGACGTCAGGCGCGAGTAGGCTGGAAAACACTTATTTAGCCCTTTGAAAGAGGGGGGTTCGGGGTGCCTGATTTTTATTTATACTATCTTGTGGCACAGGCGCATTGCACTTATTTCTGGTACCATCCAGATGCACGTTTGCAATTCTTGAAACCCGAACATACACAGGCCCGTCCATACCCCCTTTCCACCATCCTCCCGCACGGACTCAAAAGAACACCGACCGAGATACATACCCTGCAAACCACGAGCTGGGCCTGGGGGCACCTGAGCAGATATTTGGGTGCTGGGCACCTATACTGCCCGCAATTGCCGATTCTCAACAACTCCTGGATAGCGCCCACGACCGAAACACTGATGCAACAGACACTTAGCCGCTGTCGCATACATAATATGTTTAAGGGGTATGTTTAAGGATGGACATGTACGCACAGTTGCGGACTTAACTGGGGATCGGGATGTAACCATGTTGGACCGTTTCTTAATGCACAGAACGCGAATGGCAATGATCACTGCATTGCGTCCCGAGACGGAGGAGCCTGTGGAGTTCCCCCCCATTCACAACAGTTATCGCTACGCCTGATGGCGCGCACTTAGTGTCCAGACTGTATCAACAATCGCAGGCACTTCGGTCATTAATGGGTGGTGGAGCGCGTGCGGCCTGGGAGAGAGATGTAATGCAACCCATGACGGAAAAGATGTGGTCCTATTGTTACAAACAGACACGGTTGGTGTCAAATAATTATAGACACAAACTCCTACATTTTAAATACTTGCATAGACTCTATGTGACTCTGGTACTGCTTGCAAGGATGGACTGTACTAAATCGGACTGTTGTCAGAGATGCGCAGAGCTGCACGCAGACTTCCCTCATTTAGCGTGGAACTGCCTCGCAGTGCAGGACTATTGGGAAGCAGTGTTCGGGCACCTTGAGCAAATGGTTGAAATTGAACTCCCGCATACACCATTATTGGCCATGTTGGGATATGTGCTCCCACTGAGTCCGGAGATAAGGCGTTTCACTGCAATGCTTTAATGTTGGTGAAAAGACAGGTCTCCCTGAACTCGGGCGGGGCACTGTCACCACGTGTGGGGGCTTGTCTCCGGGATATGATGTACTGCGATACAACCAGTGATGTCTACGCCACGTTGTTACCACTTGCGTCCCGTCCCAAAAACATTTGGCAGCCACTCCGTTCATATTTGCTAGCGCATCCGGAACTAACTGACTGAAATATGTTTAATACAAATGTGATTGTCTGATTAGCCAACCGGCATGGTAGACCATAATGATCAGACTGTTTTTGTTACATGAGCCTGTGTTGTTGTTTCCAAGTTAATGGTTATGGAATTGCTGCTGATATTTGTGGCTAATTGTCATATAAAAATAGATAATCAACAGGAGAGAGAGGGAGACATATCAGGAGTCACTCTTGATCCCCCTACTGGTAGTATTAATTAAACAACAAAAGAGTGCTGCCCAAAGGAAAAAGAAAAGGACGGCAATTTAACCAGTTTGTGTAACATCCATCACACTGTTTTTAAGTAGTGCCTGGTTCACCGCGAATAAAGTTTGTTTATGGTTGAACTAAGCACTTTTTAAATCACTTTTCACTGATTCACAGCTACATCACATAAAACCCGCTCCGCTGTAATCAGGCGCTGTAGCACACCAGGGAGGCACTCGGCCTCTCTGGTGGGAACCCAATGATGAAGCATGTCACCAAATAGGTTGGTGAGTGAGGGTTCTTTTAAACAAGAGTGAATTCTTTTGCCGTCCTTTTCTTTTTCCTTTGGGCCGCACTCTTTTGTTGTTTAATTAATTGTCATATAACTCACTGTCAAAGACCTGTTCAAATAATCCACACTACGTGTATAGTGTAATTGTTGTATGATTCTTTGGAAAATGCAATAAAAACAATTTTTAAAAAATTATAAAAAAGAATAGCATTCATCCCTAAAATATGTACAGATGCCCTATCACACCACTTTCCAAGCTCACTGTATATGTTCTGGCTCAAAGCAACCAAAACACAAGCACACTGAGGCAGACCATCATAAAGAAAGCACAGCAAGGATGATATGGACAAAGTTTGTTGTAAACATTTGCAAAGAAATAGGGGAATATATAGTGCAACAGAGCTATCCCCCAGTTTACAGAGGCCTAAGATGGCTCCTTTTAGACAGCGCACCTATACTCTAGACTACATAGAGAAAACAGGAAAACTCCTTATGGGCAGTAGGGCTTTTCCTTCGAATACTTCTCTTAGAGAATCACATCTATTAGAGCAGAGATATGCCTCAGGGTTAAATGGATAAATAAATCAAATGTCACCTGTCTGAGACATCCAAGCTGCTCATATAGGATTGACCCACTTTTCACCCACAATAACAGACCATTCAATAAGCATGAAAATAAACTATTTTACCTGCACATCTGCTATGCCTCTGTTCACAACAGCCTTTATTTGGATGGAAGAGATGGAAGTAGGAGCTGTGATTATTTTATCACAAGTGTTTATATCGAGGCTGAACATCTTCCCAGGCAGAATTTCTGCCACACACCTGAATGCACTGGTAGCATGTTCAAACAAAGTCTTTCCTTCATCAGTCAGATACTGCCAGGCACCCACCATGGTAATGACCAGCTCTTCTTTTCCAAACAGTTGTATATATTTCTCAATTGATTCCTTAAGCAAAGCAACAATTGATTGAAAACCGACCACCACAACCTCCTGGGGGTCTATTCTGCTTGGAAGTGCAAGGATGTCAACACACTTGAGCTCCTTGTTCGCTTCTCTCTGAAGCCCATCCACAAATGCCACCCACTCGATGTTGTAGAGGGCTGTTTGTAAGGTACTTGGTATGTCAATGTGATGCTCTAAAATGGTACTTTGGAGAAAGCTGTTTGCAGAATTCAGATTTTCTGCATCATTTCCAAGGAGCTTCATCTCCCCATCAAGAAAATGAAGGCCCGCCAAGGTGTCTCTAGAAAAAAAGATCTCTTCATTAAATTTATCAAGATTGATGGTCTTCAGGAAAGAGACCTGTTGGTTACTCAGCTTAACAGGAGAGGACAAAAGCCCATGTCCAATTCCATTGCAAATCTCTTCTGAATCTAGGACTTCGTCTCGGGGGCCTTCTAAAAGGACCTCAGATTGAGCTAGATGCAGAGAAATCCTTAACCCTGGGTATTTGCTTCTACAGAGTTGAATGATCCTTTTTGCAACTATGAAGCACAATGTCTTATTGCTTGCCTTCCAAATTTTCTTAACTGTTTCCTTCTTGACAGCCAGATCATGGAGAGCTGCTAAAACATCCTTCATTTCAAGCCGATGGCCCATTAGCGCTGCTGTATTAAGTGATATGATGGACTTGTATGGTTCCAAAATAGATTCTCTGTTGTTGTCCAAGAGTGCAGCTAGAGTTGGGTCTTCCTCATTATGAATAACATAATTCAGTTTGATTGTCTCTATAGCAGCTTGAGTGCAGTGTATCCATGCCCTTACTTCCTGTTCCAAGCTCTTTTGAATTATTAGGGGCTCAATTAGCAGTGACTGTGACTCTGGGCATGCCGTCATCTTCAATCCAAACTTTTTCAAATTGAAGGAGATGTCGTCTCTGGCAACATGGCAATCAGTTAGGTATTTTAGAAAGAGTGGTTCTTCCACAATACATAACCCAAGGTTCTCTATGGTGTAAATAAAAAGAAACAATACAAAACTCAGGTTATTTTTTTACAACAATTTAGACTTCAAATAGGCACATGTATAGAATGGGTAGTATGTAAGAGACTTTTGTTGAATTGCATTCAGCCTCAAATCAATATTTCCAATATCTTATGTAGAATAAACATAAGTTTCAAGGAATTTTAAACGTCTCTTGTTTACAGGCTGAAATCAGAACCAGTGGTTTGTAAATTTACTTTCAAATAGTGACAGTTGAAAAACTGCTAATTTAAATATTAAAACAGAAATGTAACACCAGAAATGTAACATGTTGCCTAGGGCAGATCACAGATTTAAAAACAAGTTACACATCACTTATTACTTTGAGTTAGGAACCAGACTGGAAAGGTTAGGAGTAATAGTGCCCCTTCACCTTGGTGATACCTTACATGCCACACTGGCATACATAACCTCTTGCATCAATAGGGGAGGCCTACCCAAGAGAGTAACAGGTCCTAAAATCTAGGTATACTCATCAATTTACTCTATAATCAAGTATAGTTTACAACATTAATTAATCTCAGCAATTTAAATGGCACAAAAGTTTTAATATATTGCTTCTTCAATTATTGGAGGAAGGAGAATTACTTATATCTTACCACTTTTTTATGATATCAAATGGTTAGCATTTACACACATTTCTAATATACAATTCATAATTTCTACACTAAGGGGTCGATTCCGATCTCGTTCGGAAAGCATACCGAACGACTCGGTTACGGAATGCTTTCCGTACGACTCGGATCTGGGGAGTCCAACCGAACGAGTACGATGCATTTGTATGCATCCGGATACGATGCAGTCAGGCTTCCATTGGCTTCAATGGGAGCCTGTGTTCCCATTGAGAACACAGGCTCCCATTGAAGAAAGGGGTGGCTGGGGAAACCTTTTTTAAATTTTTTTTTTTTTTTATTGTTTTATCGTTTATACAACAATACAAACAAGTGGTTCCAACACATGAGAGGCATCATAGCGTGATCATACATAGCATAAAGATTGATTCCGCAGTCGATAATAGCATTAGAGGCACATAACCGTAGCAAAGACATCAATAGTAAGTCCCATCCTACCAACCCCCCACCCATCCCACCACATGGAGGCATGTTGAAAGGTGCGAACAACATACATCAATACACCACAGCGATATACAGGGTACATGTTTCCCAATAAACTATAGAGTGCAGGTATATTAGGGAGGCTGCCAACATGGGTTCTCAGTGGGCTCAATTGGATGTTCTATGAGGTACATGTTGAGGGGGTCCCAGATGTCCCGAGGCTGGGATGGGAGGGGAAGGAGTTCGGACTAGGTATGTACTTGTTCCTGCCAAAGGGTCATATCACCGAGCCATTCCTTAAATTTCGGCACTCTGCCCCTGCCCCACCTGCATGCCACCCTTCGCCTGGCAAGTAGTATGCTAAATGTGACAAATTTATGCTGTGCCGCTGGTATCGCCTCAGCATATCCAAGAAGCGCCAGATGCGGGGAACGTGGAAGTTCTAGGATGGTCATGAGCTCCAGTGCCGCGAGAACCTGTTGCCAATATGCGTGCACTGCGCTACATTCCCATGCAAGATGGAGAAAGTCAGCATTTTCTGCCCTGCATCTGTCACATCGGGTAGTGTCACGGAGACCGTACCGGTGTAACCGGACCGGGGTGTAATAGAGTCGATGTAAGAACTTGTAGTGAGTGATGCACAGTCTACTGTTGGCGGAGACAAGCTCAGTTCGTTTACAGCAATATTCTCATTGCTGATCAGTAATGTCGTGTCCCAGTTCAGCGCTCCATTTGGCGCGTGCAGGGCAGGGGGGGTATTCTATTTCCATGTAAAGGTTGTGGTAAAGAGTAGATACTAAGTGTGAAGCATTAGTGGTCTGCAACATATGGTGCAATGGGGCAACTATTGGTGGCTCCAAGGGGTACGATGGCATATATTCCCTTATTCCCTGTCGCAAGCATACATACAGGAACACGTCCATAGGGGACGACGGAGTTCCTTGATACAATTGCGACATGTCTCGAAATTTACCATTTAAATAGAGGTCTCCCCAACAAGTGAGTTTGAACTTGGTTTTGGTCTTAGCAAATACTCCCTCCTGAAGAACCGGCATTTTTGGATGATACGTAAGTGGAAGCAGCGGAGAGTAGAGCACAGGTGCCTTGAGTATGCGAGTAAGGCGTTGCCATGCTTTGACTGTACAATCCACTGAGGACGGACCCGCCGGACGAGTCTCGGGAACAGCCAGGATGACCCCGTCAAGCGCGATAGGGTTCGCCAGCCAGTGCTCCGTTGCGACTTGAGGCGTATATCTGGGGGGTGGAACCAGTAGTGGGCAAAATGTGCCTGGGCACACAAGTAGTACAATTCAAAATTAGGTACATCAAAACCTCCCTGGGAATAGGGGCGAACGAGAATGTCCCATTGTAATCGGGGTTGCTTACCGCCCCAAACCAGTCTTATGAGTTCCGATCGTAGCATAGTGAAAAAGTGTCTGCCGGGATAAAGTGGTATGTTTAGGAACAGATATAGAATCTTAGGGAGGACAACCATTTTTATAAGCGAAATATGCCCCGCAATGGTGAGGGGGAGGGCTATCCACCGACTGATACTGCTCGTTATATGTTCAAGCGTGCAGCCATAATTACGACGCAATAGTTCCTCGCAATCGTTAGTGATGTGCACTCCCAGGTATTTTACCTCATCCGCACACCACTCAATGGGGAAGTTCATGGGAAACGGCGTTGCCGCCGGAGTAAGCGGGAAGAGTTGAGACTTTGCCCAGTTAATGTGTATGCCCGATAGTCCGCCGAATCTCACGAATTCTCGAAGGAGCGGATTGAGATTTTGGGTCGGGTTCTTCACATATAAAGTGATGTCGTCCGCAGAAAGAGAAATCAATATGGGACGGAGAAAGCATCGAAGGGCTTTTTCTTGATGATGCTGCCTGAGCTTTGCCGCAAGGGGCTCTATCGCAAGGGTGAATAGAAGAGGGGAGAGGGGGCAGCCTTGGCGGGTGCCCCGAGTGAGCAGGATAGGAGAGGAAGTGTGGCCATTAACTCTCACCCGCGCTGTCGGGGAGGCATACAAAAGACGGATCCATGAGAGAAACCCGACCAGGAGGCCCATACATTGAAGAATAGTGAAAAGATAATCCCACTCTACTGAGTCAAAGGCTTTTGTGGCGTCTAAAAAGACTGCCACGAGTGCCAATTGGGGGTCAACGTTGTGCATAATGGAGAATAGTGTGCGCAGGTTATGGGAGGTTGCCCTTCTGGGAATAAAACCTGCCTGGTCAGGCAGCACTAAATTCTCCGTTAGAAGGCTGAGACGGTTTGCCAAAAGTTTCCCTAGGATCTTTGTATCAGTATTAATGAGGGAGAGAGGCCTGTACGAATCGCACTGATCCGCCGGTTTGCCGGGTTTCAGAAGTGAAATGATAAGCGCCTCCCTCATAGATTCTGGAAGAGTTTGAGCCTCCTGAGCTTCCAGATATACCTCCCGTAACACTGGGATCAACTGATCTATATAGGACTTATAGAAGTCGACAGGAAGGCCATCGGAGCCAGGGGCTTTCCCCGATTTCATTTGCATGATCGCCTCTCTAAACTCGTCGTTCTCAAAGGGCGCAGCTAGGAACTCCCGCTGGTGGTCTCCCAGCCATCCTAGAGCGATGTCTCTAAGGAAGGGAGTGAAATCCGGGGGATCAGCCCTTTAGGTATTGTAGAGATCTCTGTAAAAGGATGTGAAAGTGTGTAGGATGTCCTGACTGTCTCTATGATGCTCTCCCGAAGCGTCTAGTATGTCAATAATATAGTTAGAGAATCGAGGCTGTCGGACGTCCATTGCAAGTGCTCTGCCCGGCCTCTCCCCTTCGCCATATCTACGAGCAGTAAAATATTTACCACGGAAGCGAACCTCCCGCTCGGCAGTGGTGGTATATTCAGTTAGTTTTTCATGTAATGCGGCCCTCTGAGTGCCCGAAGCTTCGCGCCACATACCTGTTTCCAATTGCCTAAGCTCGCCCTCTAGCCAACACAAACTACGCCTGATGTCTCGAAGGGCCCCAAAACTTCTTGCCATACAGAACCCCCGTACCGTGACTTTAAAAGCTTCCCATAGATACTCATATGTGTGACCAAACCCTTGTTACGGCTAAAGAAGCTTGCGATCTCTTCCCCCAGCTCCGCCTGAAAGACGGTGTCTAGTAGCGCTTCAGGCACTAGCCTCCAGCAGAACGGGGCAGCAATTGAATTAGGGGGCGCTATTTGCATGCGCTCGGGAGTATGGTCTGAGAGAGTCCTGGCCATATGGTCTATGGCGATAATCCACGGTGCGACCCCATGAGAGACGATCCAATAGTCAAGGCGAGACCAAGTGGCCCGAGCTGTGGTGTAGTGTGTGCCCTCCCTGCCCTCTGGGTGTACATGTCGCCATGCGTCAATGAGCCCGTGTTCAGGGAGCAGAAGGGAGAGAGTCCCTTGCGTTTTGGTGTAGTGATGAGGTTGATGATGTGATCGGTCGAGCGACGGGCACAATGTAGTATTGAAATCCCCTCCCCAAATGACATGAGTAGATCCCACGTTAAGAATTTGCCCCCATAAGGAAGTGAAATAGTCCGGGTCGTCGGTGTTTGGTCCGTAGCAGCAAACCAAAGTGACCGATTGCGTGTCAAGCGTGCCCCAGAGCATGCAATGTCTGCCAGACGGGTCACTAAGGGAGCCTCCCGGAACAAAAGGGGTGCCTCTCTTAACCAGAATCAGTGTGCCTCGTGAATATGATGAGTATGCGGAGAAGACTCTGTCCGACGCCCATCTGCCCCCGAAGCAGGGCAACCGGCGGGGGTCTGTATGTGTTTCCTGGAGCACCGCTATGTGTATATGATGTCTGTCGAGATAGGCGAGTGTTTGTCGACACTTGCGGGGGTCTCAGAGTCCTCTGATATTCCAAGTGAGCAAGTTTATGCGAAGAGTGTCAGTGTTCAAGGACATTACTACGGAGACAATATTGGCCCAGAGATGCCTTATGAAGGTGTATGTGCAGAAATTTCACAGAGTGTGCTGGTATGTCTAGCCGCCAATACATTACATTGGAACCATTGAAAGACAACAACAATCCCCATCCCACCTCCAACCACAACAGCACCCCAAATGTGCTGGAATTGTACCCCCCAACCAAAACCCAATAAGTCCATGACATTGCAGTCCAAGAACAGTTAGATCTGTATGTCTTCACAGAGAACAAAAACAAGAAGCAAGGGGGAATGCCCATATGGGGGGGTCGCCAGGGCAACACGAGAACCTCCCTTCCCTCAGTCCCGCTCAGGTAGAGTCACAGTGCTCCACAGGGGAACGAGCAGGGTGGGAAGGGTGCTTGGCATATTACAGGTACAAACCATCTGCTTATGTGTGAGTTCCCATCCAAACCAACAGATAAAAGTACACAAAGTCTGCATTGCAGGAGTTCACTTATCTGTACTTGTCGGAGGAGGACAGCGCAACATCCCGGGGAGAAGCAGCGCCATCCATATGAAGTACCCAGGCTCCAGATGCGCATAACATGCACTGAGCAGACGGCCTGCAGACCATCGAGGGATCGCCGCCGTCACAAAACGGTCCATGTTGAAGAAGAACGTTTATGGGTCTCTCATTCAGTATGAGGGGAAGGCGATCTAGATGCGTGGTCGTCGGAGGCGCCCCGAGGAGAGCAACGATGAATGGATTTGAGGAACTCCTCCGCCTGGTGTGGATTAGTGAAGATGGTGTGTTTGCCGTGGTAGGAGACTCTCAGGCGCGCTGGGTAAAGAAGGGCATATTCGATCTGCGCCTTGCGAAGTTTTTGCTTGACTCCCATGAATTTACGGCGCGCCTCCTGCACGGCAGCAGTGAAGTCTGGGAAGATGGTGAATTCCACGCCGTCGTATCGTAGCGTCTTATGTTCACGTGCCAGCTTCAGGGCAGCGTCCCGGTCACGATAATTGAGGAGACGAGCCACAATAGGTCGGGGGGGCCCGCCAGGAGGAGGACGCGGCCCCAGGGAGCGGTGTGCTCTCTCCACAATAAGCTGCGTCGAAAACGGGTCTTCCTTGCAGGCTCCTCGCAATAGCCGTTCAACATACTCCTCCATGCGGCTCGTATTGGTGCTTTCCGGTATGCCAATTATTCGGATGTTATTCCGGCGGCTACGAGCTTCAAGATCTTTATTCTTGGCGGCTATGACTTTGAGAAGTTTGTCCATTTGCGACACCTGGAGCTGCAGCTGTGATGTGGTATCCTCATTATCCGATATGCGCCGTTCAGCTTCTTTGAGCTGCCCATCGTGCTTGTCCACCTTCTGGACTAGGAAGTCTAATCGGTTAACCATAGTGTCCATCTTCCCTGACAGGTCAGACAGGCTATGTTGCATGGCGAGGAGCAGCGACTTAACCTCATCCCCAGGAGGCAAAGCCTGTGCCTGCGGCGCCTCTCCAACTGTCTGGGCCGAATCCTCCGAGGCAGAGCGCGTAGTGACTCTCTTGGCATCAAACACCAATTTAGGCTGTTGGCCATCTGGTTTTCCCATGGTAGCGGCGGAGAAGCGGGGGGGGCGCTCGGGAGGCGTTCCCAGAATCTGCAATCCCCTCCTCAGGGGGGGGCTGCCGAAAATCCCAGATACGGGCAGGGAGTCTGGTAAGTCGTGGACCGGGGGCGGTCACTCAATATGCGCAGGCAGGACACAACTGTTTGCAATAAGGTCTGCGACTCCCCATGTCGCCAGCGGCCTCCTTACACTCACGAATAAAGGGCGATCTAAGAGGAGGGCCCAAGAGCGAGGGTCAGGCGACGATGTCCGCAGGTTTGCTGCGCAGTGATCTCTCAGCACCAGCCAGGCAGGGACCTGTCTGCGCACACGGAGAGTCCACTCAGAGGGGATGTACAATAGGGCACAGCCTAGTAAATGCAGAGAGGGTCCGGTAGGTTCACTATGCCCAGTAACTCACGGTGCGCATCCGGCTCTGTCCTCTCGGGACGCTCTCACGGCAATGGGGTAGGAATGTATTGCACAGCACCAGGCCACACCGGGGATGGCTAAGGACAGCAATGTCTTACAGGGATGCGTGCAATGGGCTGGTCTAGCACTCTCCAACAGCGTCATGCAAAGAGGGCAATGCGCAGGGGGGGGTCACTGAGAGCAGGGTCACGACCTCACACCTACACAAAAAAGGCCGCAGTGTCAAGCGCGTGTCTCCTCAAGCGTCTGAGTTATGGAGGCCAGTGATCACCTCATCAACCGGGGAGTGCAGCCCGCGCGGCGGCCGTCCGGCAGCTTGGGCCTCCGTTAGAAGGATCTCAGGCTACTTACACTCACCGCATACCGGCAGTCCCAATGCACAGTTGGCCGGCAGAAGAGCCTATTAATGTCAGGCGGGATCACAGCTGTTCCTTCCCCTCCGAGCGCGCCAGCCGCCTGAGGCCTGCGGACCACGTGGGCGCCACGGCGCTTGAGTACCTCCCGCTGCCGAGCAGAGCCCCAGGCGGTCGCCGACGCTCACCACGTGCGATTTTTCAGTCGGCTCCGGAGTCCGCAGGGAGAGCTGTCCGTCTTCAAATCCGGCACCGGAGATAGCGGGTGTTGAGAAAAGCAGTTCCCGAATGCATCGGGCAGGATTACCAGGCAGTGGTGGAGGATTACTGCAGGATCATATAGCCAAGCAGCCGGAGCCTCACTTGCGCGCGGCCATTTCGGTCGTGCGCCACCTAGCGCCCCCTGGCTGGGGAAAACCTTGCACTCTGTGGAGGGCACCCCATGGTGCCTGCCACATTGCGCATGGTTGGAAAGGGGGGTTACTTGGGTACCCCCACGGGCCCGAGCCGTAGGTCCCTGGGTGAAGGGAGGCCTGCTATGGGCCCCCAAAGACCGATTCCGGCAGCCTTTTTGTTCCAGGCAAACCGAATTGGAAAGGCTGTCTGAATCGTTCATCGTACTTGCTCGCTCGGAAACCAAGTCCATAGAGCTGTACGCATCGGCTCCCAAAAGGCTCGATCTCTCTGAATGCCTTTCCGAACTGATTCAGTCAGCGCTAAGGGTTTCCAGGCATCGTCCTTGGTCGTTTGGAACTGGGAACAATTTGGTCAGAAGCAAGGCCTTTGGATCGGTTTAGGCAAAGCCAAATCCGATTCGGAGTCCTTCCGACTGAGATCGGAATCGACCCCTCAATGTTTCACATAAAAAAAATCTGCAATATTACAAAAATTCTACATGACCCATCTATATGAAAACTAATAATCTAAGGCATCCCATTCTTTACACACTCACACTATCTAAATTTCTGTGTAAATCCCAATGGGGATGGAAAAAAACTATCATGTGACTTTATTAATTTAGTCAATCACAGTTCTCAGAATTTTGAGTAATGTCCGTCTCTGTTTACCAGGCAGTGTAACATAACTATAGTACAAGCCGAACTGTCAGAGCTGTGAATAGGATACCACTGACATCAGCAGATGTAACACATGCCACATAATAGCAGATTAGGGTGACTCTTTAACGGCATTTGGAGTCATTAGCCTTCTATCAACTGGTCAGGAAATACCATTTAATTCGATCCCCCCTTTTCTAAAGTCAATTGCCTTTCTAGAAGTCACGCTGAAGCAAACACAGAGAGTAGTATGTCTGAAGAATTACTCTTCAAATCAAAGTAAAACTATATTACCACCGCACTATCAAATTTTCAGAGATCTTCAATAAAAATTGGCTGAAGAACTACCGCCTCAAAGACAGTACAACAGATTTACTTTCTGGTGCTAAAATACTGCTTTAGTCGCTCTTATGCTCCAACGATCAAGATGGAGAAAGACCTAAAGAATACAAAATCTTTCGTAAGGTTTTATCCCTCACTCAACTTCCCCTGCAGGAGCCCCAACATTCTTCATTCCCAAGTCTAATGAGAATTGCTTCTATCCACTGATTATTGTAATTTGAACACCTTTAAGATGAAGAACCAATAGCTATGATCTCTCATTTCACTGCTCATTGATCAACTATGTTCAGCATCTGGTTTTGCAAAATGTAGTTTAAGAGGAGCGTATACTTTTGTTTGTATCAAGAAAGAGAGAAATTAAAAATATTGATTAGTAGTTTGGCCATTTCGAATGTGTAGTAATGCCCTTTATACTTATATTCCCCAAAAACCTTCCAGCATCTAATAGATGACATTTGTTTTTTTAGAAACACTTCTGTTTTTGCATTTTTGGTATAAACACACACACTGTGTATTTTATAACAAAATAAGAACATTGCTGGTGGGGACCTGATCTATAAAAGAGTCAGTCAAAATGAGATAAAATAGAGATTTCATATTACTGTAGAGTGAGTAATGTCTAACTAAAAGTATCCCCACTATGGGCCCCTATTCTTATTGTGTGTCTTAGCGCAGCCTTGAGCTGCATATACGTTTTTCTATTAGAGCAAAAACTCTCTTGTAAACTATTATAGCAATGAAGTCCATTCCCTGCAGTCACTCATTCATTGTGTGTGTTTGGAAGGAGACATCCCATTCCCAGTAGGTGACTGTTATGTCATGTTCCATCCAATTCACTCATAACGCCTAAAATAGAGATTTCTGGATGGGAGCAACATGTATTTTCATGACCTTTGCTAAGGTAGACATAATATCTTTCTAATATTGCCCACAGGGGAGTTTTTCCGGTTCGACTGCATCTTCTGGAAAGCTGTATCAGTCAAAAGGGGTCGGTTTTTTGTAGCCTTGGTTGACTTGCGTGCAGCCTTCAATTTAATTCCTAGGGCAATGCTCTCGTCAACTTTAGAAAAGATGGGCATTCCACAAAATGTACTGACAATTCTTGTGCGGCTACACAAGGCCAACTATGCTAGGGTCAGGTAGGGGGAGCAAGGGCAACTCACCAATCCTATCAAAAATGGGGTCAGACAAGGATGTGTCTTGACCCCCACATTGTTCTCACTTTATATAACGATGAAGTGGATTGGTTAGAGCGAGATGGCAGTGACTCTCCTAAAGTGGCAGGCAGGAGAGTGCCTGCACTACTATTTGTGGATGACAATCTGCTGATTTCCAAATCACTCAAAGGCCTTCAGCAGCTCTTGAATTATTTTTGCAAAGAATGTGCGTTGCAGCTTAACAGCTATAAAATGAAATTCATGATATGCAACCCTGCAAAAATTAAAAGTTATAAATGTAAGCTGTATTCCAATAATGACACCACAGAACATGTTTTTAATTTTGATTATTTAGGAATAAGACTTATTCCAAACTTACATTTGTCTATGCAGGTCCAGAACTCCCACAACTCCTTGCTATATTATACTTCAAGTCTGTTGAAGATTTTTTAATAAAACACAATTTAAGAGAGCTGATCCAGTAATTGAGATTTACCAAGTGTAGGCTTTGGGAGTCGTTTTGTATGGCTCCAAAATTTGGGATCACGTTACGTGCAATATTCTTTCAGTCACAGAAAATAGATTCATTAGGTCCCGTTTTGCCCCCCCTATGAGTTTGCCTTGGACTCCATTGCACCTCGATTTGTCTTTGAGGATAATCTCCTGGAAAATGGAGCTTAGGCCAGTGTTATACTGGCATAGACTTTGGACTTCTCCTGCTCTAGGAACATTTAGGGAGCCTTTAAGAGATGTATTGTCCCTTCCTGGCACCCAAAAAACACCATGGTTACTGTATGTTAGAACCACACTTATGAAGCTGAGATGGGAGAGGGTGTGGTTGAGGCCAGAGGAATCCAATTCCATCACTAAAACTGAAATCAAATCAGAGTACTGGTTGCATGTATCTGCAGAAACCATCCGCAATAGTAGATCTACCCTATGTAATGAATTTATTAACTTTAAAATGCTCTCTGTGTACGAAAGGTCGATTGATGAGATCATGCCCCTCCCCCAGCTCAGAAACAGTTTTTACAATTCAGGTACCAGTCCCTCCCTACCACAGTTTTTGTGCAAAGTGGACTAATGTTTATTGCATGGGTGAAGTGTGTCTAGCATGCAGAGGGCCCCCGGAGACTATACTTCATATTTTATTCTTTTGCCTTGCTCATGGTTTCCACAGGTCTAAATGGATATTGCCCCTGTGCAAGAATCTGGGCACCAGGAGCCACCTAGAGGCATTTAGGATTTTAAGGACCAACAGCTCCAGGTTAGTGGCATTCGCTGTTGCGAGATACCTTATGGCTGCCTGCATCTAGTGTTCAAAGTGCATCGTCGCAAGTGAAGAGGAATTGTCAGGTTAGTTAGTTGGGGGGGAATGGATGAGACTATTATCTATTTAAACGTTTTGAGCTACATGTATGACCGGCAGGTTTTACGACGCAAACGTTGTGATTTTTAGTGACTTGCAATTTGTGAGTCACAAAACCTGATGTATAACAGTGTCTTCGACACTATTTGTGATTCCCAAATGGGTTGCTAGAGATCTGCCTATTTAATATTGATGAGGCAGGTCGCAATTTGCGACCCATTGAGAATGGCGGCCTGTTGGCGTCATCAATTCACCATGTCTGTGACTGAGTTTTAAACAAAGCAATTTTTGGGAAATGCAGCCGTTTTCCTTAAATGAAAACGGGATGCATTTAAAAAAGAAAAATGAAACGTTTCTGTTTAATTTTTTAATAGTATGCAGTGGTCTGTGGGACTAATAACTGCTCTTGAAAAACATTTTCGCTGCCAATCACAAAGGTGAAGGGGTACCGAGAGGACCCCTTGCCGTTTGCAATTGGCTTATCACCTACTTGAGGTAGGCAGTAAACTGCAATTGTTTTGCAACATCATTCCGGTCTGTACAGTATGGTTGTACTGCTTAAATAGAAACCTTTATGGTTTATTGCTATTTTGCACTAGAAGATTTAGAAGAGCTTGTATTTTAGTACAACATTTGTACTGGTTAAATGGAAAATTGCACTTTATCACCAATGGGTTATGGCTGAGTTGCACACATAGGGCCCGATTCACAGAACTAACTTACTACAAAATCCTAAACTTACTACCATTTTGGTATTCACAGAAGGCACTTACTCATTTTGGTATTCACAGAAGGTACTTACTCATTTTGGTATTCACAGAAGGCACTTACTCATTTTGGTATTCACTGAATGCACTTACTCATTTTGGTATTCACAGAATGCACTAACTCATTTTGGTATTCACAGAATGCACTTACTCATACTAAATTTATGTCCGCACTCAGGCCAGAGATTCTGGCCCGGAGGTGGAGATTCCGGCCCGGAGGTGGAGATTCCGGCCCGATGGTGGAGATTCCGGCCCGGTTTTGGAGATTTCGGCCAGTGACGGAATGTCCACCATCGGGCCGGAATCTCCACCTCCAGGCCGGAATCTCCACCTCCGGGCCGGAATCTCCACCACCGGGCCGGAATCTCCGGCCCGAGTGCGGACATAAAGTTAGTATGAGTAAGTGCATTCTGTGAATACCAAAATGAGTAAGTGCATTCTGTGAATACCAAAATGAGTAAGTGCCTTCTGTGAATACCAAAATGAGTAAGTACCTTCTGTGAATACCAAAATGAGTAAGTACCTTCTGTGAATACCAAAATGAGTAAGTGCCTTCTGTGAATACCAAAATGGTAGTAAGTTTAGGATTTTGTAGTAAGTTAGTTCTGTGAATCGGGCCCATAATTGGGTACTTAAGCCCCAAAACCCTGGGTCCTTTCTACTGGTAATAGGTGATTTTGTATTGTAATTGGGGAATTTGACGTTTTGCACTGTAAAATTGGGACCCAAATGCACAATGTTTTGTACTTTGAAGGCTTATATGGCATATGGATATTGTTTGATTGGTTTTATTGTGCCTTTTTTGTATCTGAGCTTTTATGATCTTGAAATAAAGTCTTGATGGTGATGATGCCATGCAGGTTAAGTCTCAATCAGTGTGGAATGGCTACTGCACACTCCCACATGTTTTGTCATCTGATATTTGTATATATAAATGACTTCCCATGCCTTCCACGAGTTCTACAGCTATTTTTGCATGCGGGGATTGAACTTATGTAAACCCGAAAGTTGAGAATAATACAATTCAAGTGCATGTCTAATTTGTACATATTTATAAAATATTGAGTTATGTAGCTCACATTTGCTGGCAAGTTCCTCAAATGATTTGAGGTGACCCTGACTCATACAACTCCCAGAGTAGAGATTTTAATTGGGTCCCACTGTCGGAAGCCCTTGAGCCCTGTTACTTGTAGTAGCATGGTACCTGCCCACAGGGGAGTTTTTTGAGCAAGCTTCCCAATACACCCAATCCATCTCAGTGCCCACTACGAACAGTAGAGGGATTTTCTAGTGGGTACTAGGAAGTAGTCGGGAACTCTTGCTCCCTAAAGATAATTCTGGAGAGGGGACCCTTCAAATAAGTCACAGTTCATAACAGATGGATCATCATGACACAGTTGGCTCATCTGTAGCACGGTAGAGCCAGTCATTAATAGGAGGAAGTTGAGAGGACCAAGTAAAATAGTTGTAGATGTGTAATCCCTAGACCACCATTAGAAGTCAATATTATACATGAAGTCAGTGTAATTCGGTGGCTTTTCCTGACTGTTGGAAAATGGCCCTTTCTGCAGGGTCACCCTCAAACTTTTTGCCGCCTCCTCTACTTTTTCTGACCTTGTTTTTGTTGGTCTTAGGACTCTGAGCACTTTACCACTGCTAAACAGTGCTAAAGTGCATGTGCTCTCTCCTCTAAACATGGTAATATTGGCTCATACCCAAATGGCATATTTAATTTACTTATAAGTCCCACGTAAAGTGCACTACATGTGCCCAGGGCCTGTAAATTAAAAACTACTAGTGTGCTTGCAGCACTGCCTGTGCCACCCACTTAAGCAGCCCTCTAACCATGTCTCAGGCATGCCATTGCAGAGTCTGTGTGCAGTGGTGGCTGGCAGGGGATGGGGTGGCGGGGCAGGAGAGGGGGAGGGGGAGACCCAAACATTTTTTTTTATATCCACATACCTTTTGCTGCCGCCTGGCCGTCTCTCCCCTTCGGTCGCTTCAGCCGCCATCTCCTCTGCTCCCATAGCAGCAGGAAGTAGGAAGCACACAGGCTCCCTCCCCTAAGCCAATCACAATGCTGCAATGCAGCGTTGTGATTGGTCTGAGTGCCGTGGTTCAGCGCTCAGACGAGGGCTGTGAGGCTTTGTATGTTCCTCACCAGGCTGTGTAAAGCAAGCCTGGTGGGGAGAAAGCAAAGTGCGCAGGGCTGTTTGGCCGGCCCAAGAGGGTCAACCAAGCAGTCATGCGCACTTGGAGTGGGCAAACCACTCCTCCACTGTAACTCTAGCCCCGCCCTACCCCAGCCCGTGGTGAAAAATAAAATGATAATAACCAGGTTATTATCATTTTATTTTTTCGCTGCACTGCTGTTAAAGCAGTGGGGCGACGCTGAGGAGCCGCCACTGCTTGTGTGTGCAATTTACACTACCATGTTGACCTGACAAAATAATCTTTTGTCAGGACCAAACCTTCCCTTTTTAAACATATAAGTCATCCCTAAGGTAGGCCCCGGACAACCCAGAGAGCAGGGTGCATTGTATTTAAAAAGCAGGACATGTACTTTTAAGTCTTCCATGCTCTGGTAGTGAAAAACTCTCAAAGTCGTTTTTCACTACTGCAAGGCCTATATCTCATATAGGATTACATTGGGATTACCTTATCACATACTATAAGAGTAATTCCCAAAGGGGAAGATATGACCAATTCAATTTTGGTGTCTCTGAAGTCAAAATTTAAAATCCAAGCTTATAGTGAAGTCGGATTTTAACTTGCAATTCTGAAAATGCCACTATTAGAAAGTTGGCATTTTCTTACTTTAGCCATTTGGTGCCTGCTGCCTGTCTGTGATCACATGTCTGGCGTGGGGGACAGTTGGGCTTTGTGCATTCGTCTTAGACAGCCACACACAATGAGAGTTTAGGGTGTGAGTTGCTGGGCCATCCTGACAGGATGGGAGGGAGGAGCTGGACTCAGCCTCTGCAGGCAAACAGGAAGGGAGATACCGGTGAACTTCAAAGGCATGCCTTTGAAGTCTCCCCTCTAAGCGACGCATCCCGGAGTAGATCTGACGCATCTTCTCGACTGAGCGGCCCATCTAAAAGCAGAACCGACACATCGCCACTGTTGCAAGGATTGGCCCTGTCACAAAAGACTTGCATTGCTGCTGAATCCCGCATCTTGGGGCCAATGCATCACCTTCAGAACTACCACTGAGGGACTCTTTGCCTGGCGCAAGCTCCTCGTATCCCTTGTCGGCAGCAGCCTTGACAGCGAACCACCACATTGCAGTTTCACTGCTCATCAGAACCAACGCATCGCTTCCACTGCGCCTTGCCTCCTTGACACCAGTCTTTGCAATGCAAGCGCTATTGACAGGATCCTCGACGCATCAGAACCCCTCACCACAGCCTCGTCACATCTCGGAACCGACACATTGCCTCTGCTGTGCGACGCATCTTAGATGTGGATCCACGCATCGCTCCGCAACCAGGATTAAGGTACTTTTGTTAAGTGGGCCTAACTGGCTTCCTGTAGCCAGCCCATGCTCCTTCTCGGTCGGTCCGAACTTTTGACTTTTCCCGGTTCAGCACGACCAGATATCCCAAATTGCACTTTTCGCTTCTAAGCTCTATTTTTTCCTATAAACTTTGAAATGCTATATCTCAAGTTCTACTTATCAGAATTGTTTTATTTTGGTTGTGTTTTATTTATTAAATTAAGCTTTAATTTGCTAACCTGTTGTTGAATCATGTGTGTGGTGTTTTCACCATTTACTGTTTACAGTGTTGCACAAATACTTTACACATTGCATCTGAAGTTAAACCTGACTGCTCTGTGCCAAGCTACCAGAGAGTGAGCACAGGTTAATTTAGGGTTTACTTGTGCCTTACCCTGAATAGGATTGTGGTTACTGCTTGACCAGGGCTCATAGCGCAGTCAACCATGAACCCAATTTCGAACACAGACCATGTAAAGTGATGGTTACAAAAAGGGTAAACCCAAAATAGTCACTGGGACCTGGGTATAGGACAGTACAATAGTAAGTGGTCCCAGCAAAATAACATTCAACAGTAATAATAAAATAAACAAAATTGGAAGAACTTAGAAAACACGTTTATACAATTGGTCAGTGTTATTTAATCACACTAAACATAAAAGAATTGTAATTGCAAAAACTTTGTATACAATACTGACAAAAGTGCCCAGAAAAAGCGGATGATACTGACGATCACTAAGGATGGATTGGAACAAGGTTTCTTGAGTAATTTGGAATTCCAGTACCTCAACCAGAAACATCCTCAGCTTCCCACAATTTACACGTTGCCCAAGATCCATAAGGATATGCAGAATCCACCGGGGCGCCCTATTGTATCGGGTTGTGGATCGATGCTTGAGCCTCTATGTAGATACATAGATTTCTTTTTGAAACCAATTGCTGAAACTACACAAGCCTATTTAAGAGACACGATGCAAATGATCAATTTGATTGACCAACACCTTTTTAACCCCACCAATCAACTTCTAGTTACTTGTGATATTGTATCATTATATACAAGTATACCCCAACGTTCGGCCTTGGAAGTGATGAGAGATGCTCTGAATCAAAGACCAGCGCCTTTGGCAGTGCCAACTGAATTTATCCTTGGACTACTATCCATAGCCATGATGAAGAATTTTTTCTTCTTTCAGGGCCACTACTATATACAGACCAAGGGTGTGGCGATGGGGGCAGCTTTTGCCCCAGATCTGGCGATTATTTACATGGATAACTTTGAGCAATCATTTATTTTCAACAATAATCCCTTTACCAACCAGGTGATATTGTGGAAACGCTACATCGACGATATATTGATGATTTGGACTGGAGATGCCACTGAACTAGGCCTGTTTCATGACTGGCTTAATCAAAGAAACCAGGACCTCAAATTTACAATGCAATCCAGCTCTAGTAAAATCGATTTTTTGGATATTACCATACATAACGAGAATGACAAGTTATACACCACGCTTTATCGTAAGCCAATGGAACGTAACTCCCTCCTCAGATATAATAGTTACCATCCACGTGGCCTTAGGGACAACCTACCTGTCGGACAGTTCCTGCGTTTACGCAGAAACTGTTCTAAAAAGGAAGACTATATGGTGGAATCGCAGGACCTGAGTAACCGGCTTCTGGAGAGGGGCTATCCGAGAAGACTGATTAAAAGAGCACAGAAGAGGGCGTGGTTTAGTCCTCGGGAAACTTTATTAACACCTAGAGACAGGAGGGATGATTCAGCGCAGAGGATGATCTGTGTAACCACCTTTTCTACGAGGAGCAATGCTGTTAAGAAGGTGATCAATAAACATTGGAATTTGGTGTCGGATGACATTGAACAACCTAATCCACCAATGCACTCGTTCAAGAAAGCAAAGAGCGTGAAAGATCATGTTGTCCGCTCCTTTCTCGACATTCCAACTACACCGACGCTTCAATCACTTTGGAACTTACCAGCAGTACAAGGGCATTTTAAGTGTGGTCAATGCAAGGCGTGTCAGACGACTATACAAACTAAGAAATTTATATATAAACATTATACAATTGATTTACATTCTTTTACCAATTGTAACACGACTAATGCAATCTATGGGATCATGTGCCCGTGTGAACTGTTGTATATGGGCCAGACACAGCAAAGAATTAAGGCTCGTATACTGCAGCATCACAGTCGAGTACGCTGTGGGGTACAAGGTGCACCTCTAGTGGAGCATTGTACAGCCAAGGGACACAGGCCAGATGAGTTGCAGTGGGTAGTTTTGGAGAAAGTCTCACTGGGCCCTAGAGGGGGCAACATTGTTTCGATCCTGAATATCAGAGAGAGCAAATGGATGGCCCGTCTGGATACTATCAAAAATGGATTAAACGAGTTAGATTCGAGCCATGCACAACTAGCATGCCTTACTTTAGAGTAATCTGACCCGTATGTCGTTTTTGACAATCTGTGGTGCTTACTGCCTGAGGCTGAATCCTTTAGCCATTATATGTTTTTTAAGGCTGTTATTGATTGTTAGGTGGCTCTATACTGTTTGAAATCATTTGGATTGGTCATGATAAACTTAGCCCTTCCAGCTTTATCTAGTATTCTTTGATGTGTTAAGATTGTATAGCTTATATTGTCAAATGTTCTAATGATTGCCATTGTGTCCTTTTTGCTCTATGTTTTGTTTAAATGTTGGATTTTAAACGTGAATTATTGCATATTAATTGGAGTGCTTAATTTGTCCTATTACAATGTCCGTAGTCAGTGTGTCACTTTAGTGGATTATTTCCACCCTTGACACATTGCAGTTTGCATGACCGTATGTGGCCGTTCAGTGTCTCTTGCACAATAGGGCATGTTTGTAAAAATGTTATTTGCCCTTTTTTATAATAATACTCTGCATATGTGTCCTTATGATGTTCTTTTTGGTAGGGCATATTTGTAGAACTGTTATTTGCCCTTGCACAAAAATACTCGTAGATGCCATTTTTCAGCATGATCATATGTGGCCCTATTGTTTTCCCTGCACGATAGGGCATGTTTGTCAAATTGTTATTTGCCTTTTTGAAAAAACACCTTAAGTACGGTGCTATTTATGACCATATGTGGCTTCATGATGTTTCTTTAATGTTATTATTTACGCGATCCACATGCGTTATAATTATAATTGTAGAAGTTAAAAACTCCTAGTTACTAGGTTTTTCTCTGCAGTCTGTCTTCACTGCCACAGGGTCATCAACATGTGACTCACCTGCATTTAGCGGCTGCTGGCAGGCGTCATACACGCGGCAGCTGTGTGTTTATCTGAAGTATTTAAGACTCAGGTTGGGCATTGCCTCGTTTCCTTCTGAGTAGACGGAGGTTTTTCTCCGAGTAGCGGTAAGATTTCCTTTCTGACCTTGTCCTTAGGAATTCCATTTTACAGACCTTTTCACCTTTTGGATCGATCTTAATTGCGATCCTTGGTTTATTTTATAGATTCTGCACCGCTGGTTTCATGCTATCCCGGAGGCAGCTTTTCATATATAAACAGATATCCTCATGAGAATATGGAAAGGACAGGTATTTATATTTAACTGTTGGCTTGCCGTGGTTTTAATACTCGTTCCACTGGCGCGTTCAGGGTCCTTTTAAGCAGTTCCTCTTTTCATGTTTTTCAGATTAATGCGCAAATAAACCAAGGAGTCTGGCTCTCTTTGGAGAGTATATTTTGAAGAGGAAAGAATTGTACTGTTTCACTTTTAAATAAGGTATTTCGATTAATTATATTTGTACAATGATTGTACTTTAACCACAATATATAGGTGGTTATTCATACATGCACCTTATTCTTTTAGGTGCTGTTTTCCGCTCTCTTGTGTTTGGAGCCTACGAGGCCTATATTCTTATATCAGCCCCCGCTGTGGGTTTTTTCATGGTAAATATAAGGGACTTTTGCCCTTTGCGTTTTTTATCTCTTAGGATTAGCTTTATTCGTGTATTAAGTTAATATATTTTTTGTAATTAATTCTTAGGTACCCTCCCTTTTCCCCTCACTTAGGTCCTGAGGAAGACCCCCCTGTAAGGATTACAAGAACCTACACCGTGTATTGGGGGTCGAAACGTCGACACTTATGTAGCTTGCCAGTACAATCGACAGCAATGATGTGACTGTGATTTGTATACATGGCTTTATACTATATACGGACTATAGAATTGTGAAGTTGTTGGCTAAATGATGTGCCATTATTTTATGTATATTATTCTAAGTGATTTACACAGTATTCTTGCTTCACACCCCCCCGCTACCCTCACTTGAATCACTTACTTTTCCTGAAACCTTCTTTCCCGCTTTTTCTGGGCACTTTTGTCAGTATTGTATACAAAGTTTTTGCAATTACAATTCTTTTATGTTCAGTGTGATTAAATAACACTGACCAATTGTATAAACGTGTTTTCTAAGTTCTTCCAATTTTGTTTATTTTATTATTACTGTTGAATGTTATTTTGCTGGGACCACTTACTATTGTACATGTAAAGTGATGAGCAATGGATTTGATTGTGTTAAAAAATTGATAAAGTATAATATGTGAATCATTTTGGATAGGATATAGAAGCTTGGGTAAGGCCATGAATATGAAGAGTGCCACTTGACAAAGGTGACTGATAGGAATGACATCCCAAGAAAGAAATTCCCTTCACAAGTCAGAGATAAGTGGGACGAGGGTTAAGTTGCCAACTCATCGCCAAATCTAAAGAGATGTATGCCTCCAGGTCATTGACGTTCTAAGAAAAATCTTTTAGTCATCAGGCTCAGGTATTCATCATATCCGAATGCTGTACAGGCAAGATTACTGATTTAGCACCAATCAGGAGTATACTGGATGCTTCCTCACTTAGCTCTAAGGGCCATATGTATGAAGCCAATTTGCGATCGCAAACGCCGAAATTCGCAGAATTTTGGCGTTTGCAATCGCAAATTAGCAGTGTGCAATGTATTACACTGAAACCCCCTCGCAAAATAAGGAATCGCAAATTTTGCGATTCCCTATTTTGCAATTGCATTTAAGGGATCGCTAATTGCGATTTCTTAAATGCAATGTAAGAAGCACCCAAGTTGTGCGATTTGGGCTTAAGTAATCGCAAATTACCGCCAACTTCAAGTTGGTGGTAACTTGCGATTTCACTTAAAAATGCACTATTTTGCATTTTTTAAAGTGCCATGTGGCGCACATACATGCCCTTAGGGCACGTATGTGTGCCACATGTGCACACATGCACATTTCAGGGGTGCAACAGGGTGTCCTTTTGACACCCTGGCACTCTTGAAATTGCATTCTCAATTTGCGATTCTCTAATTGGTAATCGCAAATTGAGAATGTCTTCCCATTCATTCCTATGGGCCTCTAGGCCCATAGGAATGAATGGGGAGGTATTCCTTAATTGCGAATCGCAATTTGCGATTCGCAATTAAGGAATATGAAGGATTCGCAAAATTTATTGCAAATCCTACATACATAGCGTTTGCGATTCTCAAATAGCGATTCGCAAAAAATCGCTATTTGAGAATCGCAAAAGGACATTTTGATACATATGGCCCTAAATTCTGTATTAACCCATTTCCCGTCCATTGGCTGTTGCGGAGGAAGAGCAGTTTATCATCTGCGTACAGCACCTTGTGGTTCTCCAGATCATTGCCCTGGTGAAAGCCCTGCACCAACACATCTCCCTTGATACAAACCACAAGCGACTTGTTTGCCAGTGCAAAAGTCATATGGAATAATGGACACCCGTTTCTAGTGTCCCTGGCAATTGGGAATGGGCTTGACAATGACCCACTTACTCTCACTCTTACCCAAGGATATTCATATAGCGCGAAGTCCTATGCCAGAAAGGATGCACCATAATTCATCTTCTCCAAGATCGGTCACAGAAAGACCCATCTCAATGAAGGCTTTATTGTAATTGATTTTCACCAAGTTAAATTCATTGCTCCATGCAATAGGCAGTTGGACCCATCTAAAACATTGCTGGCTTTCTCTATGTGGCATGAATCCATTTTGATCTTTGTGTATCATGGATGCAATAATGCCCGTAAGTCTGTTCGCAAAGACTTTGGATAGAATTTCAGTTTCAGTATTAATCAAAGAAATGGGCTTGAGGCATTCTGGAGGTTGGCCCTGCTTCAGTAGGGCTGAAATTGTGGCCCCTTAAAGGCCACAAGATATTGTACCTCATTAGGCCACTTCATTGAAAAGAGCCAAGAGAAGCCAGACCAGCAGTGAAGTCTGCTTCTTAGAAAATTACATTAGGAAGCAAGTTGGGGCCAGATGTCTTCCCCATTTGCATTGATGACAGTGTCTCTGCAACTGCTTCTTCAAATGCGGGAGGCACATGCAATTCTTGGCATTGTGGAGCGAGGTTATTTGCCACCAAAAACATTTCCCCTCTATTACCATCCAAGTTCAGAGGGATACCAAATATGGCCTTTTTCGGGTCCTTAACAATGGGAAAACAGATTACCCACCCAAGTGTGTTATGAATATGGGCCCAATACCTTTGGGATAACTGGGCATCGCCACACTGGATGCAAAAAGGTGTCCAAGGCCACCTTACATATCAGACAGTTGGGGTTGTTTACTTTTCCATCCTCCAAAGCCTATCAGGCATATAATGGATTCTATGGAATTATTTAAATTGACTAAGACGTAATTTAGCTGAAATCACAGACTCTCTAGCTGCCATTCTAGCCTCTGCCTACTTAGTCTCCACAGCAGACCCTAAGTCTTGTTCCCACTTTTTCCTAAGGAGCTCAAGCAGGTCATGGGTATTCACCACACTAGAGAATCCCTTCCCCTCCATTTTCTCTAATTCTATTTTGACTCAAGTGGATTGAACTCACTTATAGGGTTATTATTTCTTTAGGACTCTCAAGTGCATGTCTCAATTGGAGATATCAGAAAATTAGGACTAATTGCTCATAGAACTTATTATGAGTCGACACCCAGATGTCTTCCAGGCTTGAACCCTTCTAACTGCGACACCCCACTTATCCATGAGACAGGCCACAATGTTTCTTTGTTAATTGGCCCTCTCTCCCTATCATTTTCAAGGCTCAATGTCAACAAACCAATGGAATTCTAGTGATCTTGGTTAAAGAACGTGGGTGATTTCCCCTATACATATGAGACAGCGGGTTATGACCGTCAAGATCTCCAGTTCCAATCTCACCACTGGGTCCCCCCAGCCTTGGAAAAGTCAAGTATTAATAAAGAGTATCAGGGCTGTCCAACAGTATAATTTTAGATCTGCCATTTCCAGCCCCCTGTCACATGGTGAGAGCACAAATATGTTAAACACAACCCGAGGGGAACAAGTAACCCATAAGCAGCTACATAGTGAAGTCTGTAGTGTGTTTAAAAAAAAACCTCAAACACTGTGAAAAGGAGTAGTTCTAAAGCGCGTATAGTAGCTGGAGCAGCGCAATCTATTTAAAGAGAGTTGCCCTCCCCGATTATTGATAAGGGGAGCTTACAGCATGCATCAATATTCACTCTAATTTTGTGTAGCAGTGGAACAGTGTTTGGGTAGGGGCTAGACAACAAGGGCATATAGGAGGGAAAAAAAGGGGAATCCCCATCTGTAGGAAACTGGCTCTGTATATACTATACCAAAGTGAGGTATAGTGTGCACAGAGTCCAGTGGAACCCCAAAGGTAGGCAGAGGTAAAAGTAGATAGCACCGTACTCTCTATTTGTGGTAGTGTGGGCGAGCAGTAAGGCTTTATCAGAGGGTAGTGTTACGCATTTGTTGTACACACTCAATCAGCAAATGATTGCACACACGCAAAGACTGAACTCAGACCAATTTGCATTGTATGAAAATATTATTTTGTTATATTTATTTCTTAGAACCAAGCAAGCCTGGTACAGGTAAGGGATTTATACTTTGCAGTAACAATACAGTTTGGATTGCAGTTGTATATATACTTTGGTTTGGTTGCTGTAAAATTACTGGAAATACAATACCTTAAAATATTGTACATATACTTTATAATTACTTTTCAATAGGATGTCATGTAAATTACTTTGCAGATTACTTTTCTTGCACAGTTAAAAAATGTTATGTTAAAATGTTTTGTAAAGTGTGCGTACACCGGGTTGGTTTCATGGCGCTACTCTGAGAGGTACCTGACCCTAGGGAGTTACTCGTAAGCTTGTCTGAATAGCCAGGTCTTGAGAAGCCTCCTGAAGCTGAAGAGGTTGTTGCATGATCGTATTTCGGAGGGGAGAGAGTTCCAAAGTCTAGGAGCTAGAACGGCAAACCTAGCACCGCCCAGGCGCTTTAGTTTGAAGGCAGGGGTTGACAGAAGGTGCTTGTGGGCCGAGCGCAAGTTGCGCGTAGGTATGTGCCTCTGAATAAGGCTATCCAAGAATTTAGGACTCCTTCCATTCAGAGATTTAAAGATCAGACAGCATACCTTTAAGGCACAACGCTGTGAGATGGGGAGCCAGTGCAGCTTCCTCATGAGGGGGGGTGACATGATGCTGCCTAGGCTGCTGAAAAATAAGTCTTGCTGCTTGGTTCTGTACCAGTTGCAGGCGTTTGGTTAGGTAGAGTGGGATGACAAAATATAGCGAGTTGGCGTAGTCAACATGGGACATAACCTGTAAACAGGTAAGTAAATGTGTTTTGGTTATTTGTACACAGTTATATAGACTTTGATAGATTTTCCAACTCCACACTTCGAAACTTTTGCATAGAAAACAGTCAATGTTATCCTATGGGAGGAAATAGAGTTATCGGTTAACAGGTAAATACTTTGTTGTGGGAGGTGGTTTTCTGGGCTTAGACTCAGGGGTCTCCCAGGGTCGAGGATGCACTCTCAAAGTACCCTCAGCAGCACTAGGGCGGCCGGGTGCAGAGTGCTGAGGCCCAATGTTATTCAATGGGGGATAGGGGGCCTCCGGTTGGTGGCTGCTCAAGAGCAGGCCACACGGTTGTGGGAGCAAAATTCCTGGACTTTAGCTCAGGGCAAATGGGGTTTCAAGTTAGCACCAAAGGTACACCCTCAGCGACACTAGGGCGGCCGGTTGCAGGGTGCTGGTTTGTCGTCAGGTGCCCTGTTACTTTCAATGAGGATTCTCCGGTTTGAAAACACACTGCAGGCTCGGGGACGAATGTCTTCGGTGTGTGACCACTACTTGGAGAGGTAAGTTGGGATGCTGGGGGTTCACTAGACACCATCAGTTGGGCCACCCAAGGCCGTGGAGCATCGGGTGCAGGGGTGTCTTTTAGGGTCGGATCTTCTTACCAGCTCCTGGTCGCTGTTGGGGGAACCCTCCGGATTGAGGCTGCAGCCGTCGGCTGGAGGCAGGTCAGGGATCACTGGATCACGAGTCAGGATCGCTGGGGAGACCTCCTTGTGGTGTTAGGCCACTCGAACTCGGGCCATGGGCGACAGGTGCAGAGTGGTGCAGACTCGCAGATTTTGCCGGAGCTGGAGTGTGTGGGTGAACAAATCTGGTGTTCAGGGGAGATGCAGTCTTTTCCTTTGAAGGCAGGGCAGGTCCTCGGGGTTCTTGAAGTTGCTGGCTAGAGGACACTCCGGAGTTTCGCTTCTGCGGGTTCGAGGTGGGGACAGGCCGGTAGGGCTGGGACCAAGTCAGTGGGCGTCCTCCTCTTCTTAGCTTCGGCACGGCTGTTCGGTCCTTCTTCTTTTCTTCTTGGTCGTTGCTTGTCTGAGGAGGCAAGGTTCAGGGGTGCCCCTAAATACTAGATTTCGGGGCGTTACAGGTAAGTAATATGTTGGGACCAATGGGTCCCTTCCTTGGGGTGGGTACACCCCCTATTATGCCACCCTCCAGTGGGAGGGTGGCATATGCCTCACTCTGGTTGACTGGGTCCCCCCATCTGCAAGATAGCGGAGACTGAGAGCTATGCTTCACCTCGCCTCCCCCACCTGAAGGGTGGGGTTGGCAAAGGTGGGCACACCTCCCTTCCTCACTTGGTTCTCCCACCCAAAGTGGGGGCCAGAACCGGTGGGGACCAGTTGCTGGAAGCAGCAAAAGGCCTGGGGAAGCTCACAAAGGCGGCAAGCCTTTGAAGCTTCCCCATCGTGGACCCTGCCCATCCTGGGGGAGGAGGCTTGGCACCTCGTCCTAGGATGTGCATTGTTTCTGACCCCCGAGAGCAGCAGGCTCTCGATCCAGGGGTCCAGAAACATGTCTGGTTGTGGCAGCTGGGGAGCAGCCACTCAGCCTGAACACTAGTGTTAGGTCATTTTTCAGGGGGCATCTTTAAGATGCCCTCTGTGTGCATTTTTCATTAAATCCACACTGGCATCAGTGTGGGTTTAATGTGCTGAGAAGTGTGATAGCAAACTTCTCAGTTTTCAGTAAAGCCATTATGGTACTGTGGGGTTCGTAATGACAAACTCCCAGCACCATATACTCTTAATGGCATTACTGCACTTACAATGTCTAAGAATTGGCTTAGACACTGTAGGGGTACAGGGCTCATGCACCTGTACCCTCACAACTGGTATAGTGCACCCAGCTAGAGGAGTGGCTTATCTATGCCAGGGCAGTGGGTTGTAGGCATGGCGCACAGGGATGAGTGCCATGTCGACTCTTCACTTTGTTGTGCACCAAAACACTCAGCCTGCAAAGGCAGTGTGTGAGTGTAAAGGTACAGGGCCTCTAAGGGTGGCACAATAAGTGCTGCAGCCCTTAGAGGCCTTCCCTGGTCACAGTGCCCTGGGTACCTGTGGTACCATTTACCAGGGGCTGACCTGTGGCCAGAGAGTGCCAATTGGGTTTGGTATTCAATGCAATTATAGGGAAAGAACATAGGCCCTGGGTACCTGATTGGCAGGAGCCCAGGGCACACTCAGTCAAAGTACATCAGCAGTTCAGCAAAAAGTGGGGGCAACCATGCAGAAAGAGGGCACTTTCTCACACCATCTCGTACCTCACTCTATATGGAATGGTTTAGAGAGCACCAGACATAAGAGTTAAACAGGGGCTGAAATGTATTTTATCAAGCACCTGGTGAAGGAAAGACCATGCAGTGGAATCAAAGGCTTCCTTAAAATCCATCAGGATCAGGGCCGTAGGATCTTGAATCTCCCCTATGTTCACTAACACCACCTGCAGTTGCCTCATAAAATGACGTGTGCTCCTGTTTGGCATAAATCCACTATGGCCCCAATTAATAAGGGGTCAAATGACCCCTACCAGTCTATTAACTAGAACCTTGGCCAATTTTTTCAGTTCAATGTTGATTAAAGATTGGCCTATATGAGGCCATGTCAGTAGTTGGATAATCTGGTTTAGGAGTAACTACTATGGAGCTGCAACTGAGGTTGTGGGGCAGTCTCCCTGCTAGTCAAGCCTCATCAAATATTGTCTATAGTTGCTGGGCTAGAAGGGATGGACTTTTTAAAATAAATTCTACCAGAAACCCGTTCTGGTCTGTAGGCTTTCCAGAAGGCGCATCCGTAATGGCCCTTAGAATTCCATCTTCAGAAACTGAAAGATCCCAGGCACATTTTTCTTCTGTCTAAAGATTAGGAATAAGTAGGTCTCTAATGAATGGGTTTTCTAGTTCTAGATCGGGGGGGCACTCACCTGGTGTACAATGATTTACAATCAGTTGGCTAAGGCATGCACTCTGTCACTGGTATCGATCAATTACCTTTAGTCAGGGTTGCACACTTTGGGAATTATTCTAGTTTCTCGTTCCTTATTATCAGTCAGTATGTCAGCTTGTCCATTTTATCAACTGCATCATGGATCCTGGTGTTGGGCTAGAATCCATGCTAATTTGGCCAAGTCCATCTGGTGTTCCCTAAGGGAAGTACAGGCCTCCTCCAAATGGCGCATTGTCTCATCATCAGGGGAAAACTAATATTGCAGTTCTAACACCAGTGTCTGCTCTCTATATTGACATTTACTTTTTCTTCTGCCTAGCTATGTAGGAGGTCATCAACCTACACACAACCATTTTTAGCACCTCCCACAGAGCGATATGAGAGCACACTAACTCCTTTTTGAGCTCTCAGTATGTGTTGATTTCTTCTCTTAAGTGGTCATAGAAGCCAGTAACGAATAACCACCACGGGTTCAATCACCAGTGATCAATGGCCTCCCTCGGAGCTTGTAAAAGGGTAATCTCTATTGGGGAATGGTCTAATAGGAACCTAGGCATGATGCAGGATGTAGCAATCTTCCTCAGTTCAGCAACTGCAACAAAGAAATAGGCTTGCTTAGAATAGGAATGATGCGAATTAGAGTAGAACTTAATCCTCCTCATATTAGGGTGCCCCATACTCCTGAAATCGCGTAGACCCATTGAGGCCCACCACCCAAGGAGTGTTGTTGATCTAATATGAGAAAATGCACCCATGGAGTCAAGGTACAGGTATATTATATTGTTGAAGTTGCTCCCTATTATTGTCTATATGGAGCTGCTACCTAAAGGCCTGCCACCTTTTATACAGTACTGTCAATCACTGTGGGAGGCCCATATAAGCACATCACTGTCCAGGGCCTCCCTTCCAAGGATATAAAAATCAAAACAAAGTCAGCAAATCATTGTGGACCCTCATAAAAACCATTTGGAAAGTTTTGAGCAGCCAGATTTAAGCTTCCCTGGACCTCTAGTGAAGCCTGTACGGCATAAACTGCTAGAGCTAAATCTACACAAAAAGGCACAGTTAGCACCTAAAAGGTGCATTTTCTGAAGAAGGAGCACGCTGTCACAATTTTTTTTAACATATTGCATGAATCCCCCCACTTTATTTTCCAATTTAAACCATTGAAATTTGAGGAGTTGGTATTTTTGCTTCTCACCCTTACTCATCATGGGAGATAAAGTGTGATGTGTGTCTCTGTACTGTCTGTGATATGTGTGTGCAGCACATAGTGGAACGAATTACCAACTGACCTAACATCCTTATCAAGGAAGTATCCAGAAATGTAAAATAGCCCACTTTCTTCCATACCTCGAACGCTATTGCATGAGTAATCAAGTAGGTCCTACTCACTCTAGATCCCACCTTCCGTCCATCTGGATCACCATCCTTTAACCCTTTCATGTGCCTATCCATCCTTCCACTCACACTTCGAACCGTTCATCCATCCTTTTACCCATCGATCCACCAATTCACTCTCCTTTTATTAATCCACCAGTCCATTGTTTCAGCCTTCCATCTAGCCATACATTCATCCATTCACCCATTCATCCAGCCTTTCATCATTCTAGTCACTTTCTTTCAACCACCTATGAAAAAGTTGTTTTACCCTGCCATCCATCAATCCTTTCACCCGAGCATCTATCCTTCCTTATTTTCAAATTTCCTTCCTTTCACTCTCCGTTCCAGCCCTCTCTGTCTATTTCTTCCCCCTGCTTTTTCTCATCATTTCTTTGCTGCGATTAACTTATCACCCCTGACCTCTGTTATTGTTTTCCATTACTTTTGCTTTTTAAGAGCTTTGATCTGCAGACCTGCAGACAGGACAGGCTGATAAATAACTATAGGTGTCAACTTCACCCCACTTAAGCTGCAAAAGCAAGGGGTTGACAACACCACTGATTACCTCATTCTCAACTCCCCCTACCTTACAATTATAACCTGGAAGTATTTGTCAACCCGGAAACATTTTTTTAGGCACTAGGAGATTAAGTGATTTGCCCAGAGCCACAGGACATTGAGCCAATGCCAGGACTTGAACCTGGTTCCCCTGTTCCATTGTCAGCAGTTCTGGCCGTAACACAACAAATTCTCCTGTGAAACTTAACATAAGAATTTACGTAAAACTCACTCAAGTAAATATGGGAAACCATGTCTCAAGCCATCAGTTGTAACTCACCACAGTGCATTCCACAAGGAAGGGTACTGCCTCACCCTACCATCCCCAGTGGCCTCAATGTAGGATAGACCACTCTCAAGCCCAGAAACATCCACCCCATCCCAGGTAAATGCTATTTTATATTCGACCAATAAGGCCTCATTGATCAAACAAACAGCTAAATATACTTTACAGGAGTCACCAACTCTGGATGGGCCCGGACCATTGTCTTTACTAAACTCTGAGGAGGAGATGGCACCCCCAAGCTCAGTCTTCAGTCTTTAATAGCCATTCTTCTCTGATGACTACTGCGCTGTCTTTTCCCTTCGGCGGGAGATAAGTGTTGGGCTCTAGACTCGGCTGGTCTGCCTTGAGCGGGCCAGCCTTCTTATTTAGAATTCTCCTCCACCCATTCCACACTGACTCTGATGTCTTCCCTGAAATGGGACTTTGTGTTTAGCCCGGTACACCAACACATAATGAAGTTGCATGGCTTCGAGTTTTTGTTCAACTTCACTGAAAGACTATCAGATCTTTGGAGAGTCACAGCAACTATCCTACTATTGGCGAGCTGTGTTAAGAACTACGTCTTTATCCACATAATATAGGACCCTCACAATAATAGACCATGGTGGGACTTCTAGGGGAGGCTTGGATGCTAACGCTTTGAGGGCTTTTTCCCATACAAAGCATCTCTCCAAAGTGGGGCTAAAGTGAGATCTGCCACTCCGACTCAGTCACCTTCACATCCTCAACTGGACTGTGTGTCTTAGAACCCCTTCAGGCCCTGGGGCTGTCTCTCAGCTGGGCCATGGTTCACGTCCAGCTGGATGCTCTTGTTGGTGCCCCCCAAAGTCTGTACAGTAGCCCCCATGAAATGGTCACTCTGGCCCACAGTCCACCCTGTTCCAGGGACAGAGCCAGTGAGAGTAGAAGTGGGAGCCAGCAGTTAGCAAAATGCGGCTCAGTCTTTCCAGATATTAATACAGCATTCACTCCTACCCCCAGTCTGCCCATGATGCTGCATTGGTCCCTCCTTCCCTGAATGGGCACCGATCACTGTCTCCACTCTGTGGAGGGACACCATGAAGCAACATCATCTTTCTACTCTGTCCCACTCGTCATCTTCCAGGTCAAAGCACCCAAACTGTCCGCAGCTTCCACCTCCTGCAACCCCCTGAGTTGAGCCTTTTCACTGCTGTCCCCCCTGCACCTCAGTAGGCCCTGCCACTTTCCTAGGCCAGGTTGGTGTGGACCAGCTGGGATCAATTTTTCAGGCCAGATCCAGCATTGCCCGGGTACACAACACCTCTCTTAGCCAGATGGCATCAGGCTACGCCTACTTTTAGAAGCTGCACACTCAGTCCCTCTAGCCATTGTACTGTCTTTTATCTTTGTTGGGCCTATAGTGCTGTGTGACCGCCTCCAAGGTTTTGGACTGACTTTGGAGCACCCCGTGTGTCTCTAACTGATTCTCCCACCCATCCACAGTGGGAACAGTGTTAACCATGTCTGATGCATTTGCTGCACTTTGAAGATTCTAAGGGATTTGGGCTGCTGGGTGTGGAGAGGATTTGGCTTGCAGTCACCATCTTATTTTGGTTTCTTATTTTGGTTTCTAACCGGAGATGTGATATAAGCTCATTATCCATAATCCACCAGCACTAAGTCACCAGATTCCACAATCACCTTTATTTAGTTGTCCCAAGTCTAGTAATAGCGGGGAATGGAAATGCCAAGTGATTTAACTAGGGAGGATCTGGACCCCACTAACAATTTTTAAATCACTAGTGAGGAGTAGGAATAATCGAAGAAGGAGTGATGTGCTCTGGAGTAAAAAGTGACCTTATATGATGAGTGTCATTTCCTCCAAACATCACAAAGCCCCGCGGACTTAACCCAGTTTACAAATATTATACTTCTGTGAAGTAGTGACGTTTCTGGTCAGCAGACATCCATTGTACTGTCTGCTGAGGCATTAAAGTCACCATCAATTACGGTCACTTTGATTGAAGTGTCCATCAATAATACATTGAGGGAATGGAGGGACCTCTGTGTATGGGGTGGGGGCAATATGTATGCTGATCAAGACCATGGCTGCCTCTCCGAGGTGACCAGATTCCACTATAAATTGACCCAACTTATTTCTCTAGACATCGGAGACTGTAAATGGAAGATTTTTGTGTAGGAGGACAGCTATTGCCCTAGAGCCACTTGGGAATCCAATGTGATATACTCTATTGAAGCCAAACCTACTTAGAAAACTACATTTAGTGCTAAGGACATGCGTCTCCTGTAACATAGCGGCTGGGTCATAGTGTTTGGTAAATTGCAGGACCGCTCCTCTGTTCAAAGACATAATCCCTATGGCAGAATGGTCTACCATTTAATTATTGGGTGCCATGGGATGTTGCTAATAAGAGTGGAGCCTGCCTGTCTTGTCTATGTTCCGAGTCATAGATTACTGCCCACCAATATTGATCTGTATGTGGTGCTGTGTTGGTGAAAAAAACTAATTTCCCAATCCTCAACTCAAACCCCCCCTGCTACATTTCCACCCCAGAAGTATTGGTCACCCATATTGTTTCTTCTTAAGAGTAACTAAACTTAGGAAATATGGAAAAAATTACCACCTGTAGTCAAACATTCACAACAATTTGTTTCGTGTTGGTGCCGGTCAGCATCGTATACATGGCAAGATAAACAGTTCTCGAAAGATTTACCCTACTGAATTGATAATATTGTACGGATTATAATTGCATCAATCAGTATTTTGTTTGTCAAAGTTCTGAAGTGACACTCAGGTTTTCAGATCGGAGTTCTTATACTGTTTAGGCCCCTCCAGGTTCCTCTGTCAAGTTGTTGCTTTGTTCCATCCTGTTAAAGTTTGCACTGCTTTGTTAGAGTCTCACCATTCAGTTAGTCTGGAGTCTTAGCTTCATTTCTCTTGGAGTCGATTTCTGCCATTCTTTGCACTTTGTTGTGGATGGATTCCTGTCTGTGGTACCTGCTCCGCTGGGCCACTCTTCTTTGTGACTCAATCTCCTGCTTCTACCAGAGAGTTGAAGACGAAAGAATTACCCTAAAAATTCATCTTCAATTTGGCAAGCAACATTAGACCTTAACTCAAACGCATGGATCTCAGGATTTGATTCACTGTGAGAAATTAGTCTCTTTGCTGAAGTACTTTGCTATTGTAATCTGGAACAATCATGATTTTGTTGGACTGGAGATTATCTTGCCAGAGCTTTAAGAATGGTGTCCCTCTCCATGTAATTTATTAAATGAAAAATGATTGGGTGAGCTGGAAATCCCGATGGAAGTTTGGGCGCCAAGGCCCGATGGTCCCTTCCAACCACAAAGTACTGCAAGAGGTTCTCTAGGGTAACCCAGGACCTTAACTATTGGATTATGAATTGTTCGGGCCTCAATACCTCCAGGCACTCCAGTATGCCCACAATCTGTAGATTATTTCTGTGGGCCTTACCATTGATGTCGTCCAATCGTTCCTCCAGTCACTTTGCAGTGGAGCAGGATGGGCCACCGTGTCCTTTAGAGCTTGGGGTATGTCTCTAACAGTGGAAATTGAGTCTTATGCCTCCATGACCCTATCAGTAGTATTACATAGGTCCTGTTGTATCATGGCTGTATCTAGTCACATTTCATTTATTTTACTCTCAAGTTTCTGGTCTTCTGAATGGCCTGTAGAATAGCCTCTCAACTGGTCTGCTTGAAGTCTGCACCAACTGCTACCTCTCCGTTAAGACTACGAGCCTAGGCATTGTGCATCCTTTTAGTGTTTTCTTATTTTGGTTTGTTGAGTGTTCAAGGGCACTTTCTTGCTCACCATGCCACTAGCTTACCAGAGGCCTCAAAGTGTGAGCTCAGTCGCTGATTCAAATTACCATTAGTACAAATTAGGCAAGAGCATGCTATGCAGATATACAATAAGGCAGCGAGAAGAAGCAGTAGTTCATCTGGGGGGACACGGAACATCCACAGCACCCCTGTACCACTGCTATGCACCAGGCCAGGAAATGAGGAGAAACCAGCAAGGGGCTCACCGCCCACCGCAAGCTGTCTTCTATGTTAGTCCAGAGAGGGCCCAGCAAGCCCACTCTGACCCTCCACCCCCATGCTCGATGCCATAGTGTGGGCTGCGGGGTAGTCACCTGCAGCAGGGAAGGCTGCAGTAGCTTTATGCCCTGATCTAGGGGGGCTCAGAGAAAAAACTCATTTGTCTGGCAATCTTCCACTGTTAGAATGACAGGCACTAGGGGTGAGTGCCGTCATGTAGTGATATTGTACAAGATGATTATGGATGTTTAGGAACAATGTTGGGAGATTGTTTAAGATGCGTCCATCATTTTGACGCACTGCCCATGCCCCCCAATAAATGAGATCTTAAAAGATATTCTGCATACTTGTTTCAGTATGTATCTCAATGATATTTTGGTGTTTTTCAGTACACTTGCAGAACACTGATAACAGAAGCTCTCCTCCAATTACAAGTACAACGCAATCATCTCTGTGATAAAATGGAAAGTGTATATTTGAGTCTTCATTGGTTCGTTTTCCTGGGTTTCAGCATTGCTGAAAGTGAAATCACCATGGAAAAAGAAAAGCAGAAACTGTTTTACAGTGCTCTGCACAACATCTATCAAAGAAGTGCAAAGGTTTCTTGACATTTATATTTTTTATCAACTACTTATTCAAGCATTTTCCTCAATCATTGCCCACCTTTATTACATCAAACGAAGAAAGATGTTGCATTTGCGTGGGGTACTCAGCAAGAAGCATTTTTTAAAAACTGAAGGAGACATTTGCGATAGCTCTAATTTCACAGTATCCCTTTTCAGCATTACCAATTATATTAGCAACTGACATTTCAGCCATTGGTGTCATTTTATATCAGAGAATTCCACAAATTATCCTACAGCCATAAAGCAGCCCCACCCCCCACTTCCAAAAGCTCACAGACTGAACAACATTATTTTATTTATGATGGATAAGCTTCTAAGCCCGCTTTCTCTCAGTATAGGACATACTTTAGAAGGTATCGTTCATGTAGCTTTTGTTTGGACCCGCCACAAGAACTTAGATTTTATAAAGTCTGTGTGTTGTGCAAATCATCGTCATGTTCGGAGGAGGCTCTTTTTCTCTAGATTCCACTTTACTGTGGGCTATCGACCTGGAAACGCAGACGCCCAAAAAGTCAACTATTTCCCCCTAAATACTTGTAATGCATCTCAAGGCTACAGTAGTCCATCGAGAAATAATGCAAGTTCAACAAACCATTGCTAGAGAAGTTTGGATTGCACAATAACCAGATATTAATTGGCAGAAAAACAAATTGCTGTAGGAAGGAGATCATACACGCATAGCTATGTCCCCGTTGCGTGAGAAATATTACATTAGGGTCATGACTCATGACACTCCTTTAGTTGGCTTTCAAAGATGCAGCAGTAAGTGAACAAAGATTGGACAATCTTTTGTCACCTGCATTCAAGCCAAAACCCTCGACACTAAGCCACTGACTGGCACTAATGCCTCTTTCAACTCCTTCAGTACCTCAAATCAGAATTGCCTTCCTCAGAACTTTGGAGAGTACCCTTAGCAGAAGCAGATTATTTCATCAAGGAGGCACATTTCATTCCACATCAGAATTTGGCCCTGCAGCTGTCTTAACCTCTGTGTTTTTAAAAGAGATAGTCCGACTTCAACGTCTTAGGACTGAAAGTATCCAAAACCAGCCATTACCATCCCCAATCAGATTGCCAGACGGAGAGAGTATATCAAGTGGTTGCTGCCATGATTCAATATTAAACTGACTAGGTTCTCGGTCTCCATTGCTGAAATTGTTTCGAAAAACCCACTACATAGTCCCCAATTTCTTGCTTCTGTGGTTTCAATTCCCACATGACACCCATCACTTGTCCATCACTTGTCAAACGGTAATTGTCCCATCCGTTATGGAACACATTTGCATTCTATACCACTTACATGACAACGGCATTGCACATCTTACCACAGCAAAGGCCTCATACAAGAAATATGCTGATGTACACGCATGTCCTACACCTCATCAAGCTGGAAATTCTGTATGTTTTTCTACACTTTCTTATGCTTGCCTCATTTTCATAAAAAAAAGCCCCTAGTTGAGGTGGTCCTTTTCTTATCACCAGTCATCAACTCTGTGGCTGTTTGATTGTCTCTACCAGCCCCAAAGGACTATTTAGTATGTCTTTCATTTTACCTGGATCAAACCCTCTTGCCCATCACCACTGAGGATTTTTCCACCTCCTTCACTTATAGTGGTTGACGAATAGCGGATGTCCTTGATTCCAGATTTCACTAAGGCCAGTGGCAATACCTGACAAGTAGGAAAGGTTATAGGGCAGCAGAGAATTCTTGGGAACCTTCTACTTTTGTACATGCCCCTCATCTGATACAGACATTTTATGCCCGATTCCCAAATAAGCTGGATGGGGCTGCTGCAGAGAGGGAACTATCAAGAACCAGACTTGGGGGTAGGAGTAACAGTTCCCATTCCTGAGTCACAACTTACATACTGCATTGGCATAAATAACTCCTTGCCCACAGTGTTACATGGCAAGATAACTGGTAGGAGGTGGTTGAGGAGAAAGCTCCTGCCTCCAAGAGGTTGCCAACTCTGGCGGCCAGAATAGGCACCGAGGGTCTTGAACAGTGGATGCATTGTATATATTAGCTTTATCTAAGCATGTGTCAGCCATATTGGTTTTGTCAAGAGTGGTGTTCCTTAGTCGCGGAAGAAAAAATATAACAATCCAATATGATAACGATATTCATTCACCTAAAAGGAAATTATTAAAGTCCTTCTCCTTCTAGGTCATGGGTGGCTGTGACAGTTTGAGAGGTGATGTTTCAATTCTGTCTGTGCCTGACGGCAGTGTCTGTTGGGTTGGTTTAATTCACTTCCATGCAATCTACTTCATTGAGCATCCTTCTTGTTTTCCCCTCTTGCTCGGGTTTCCTTTTATTGTGTTTGGTTTGACCTCTGTTCCTCTTATTTACATTTACCAAACGATTTGGTGTTACCATGAAAGTTGTCTGAAGACATTCTCTGTCTATTTCTTCACATCTAGACAGAACAGGAGCGATGAGTGCCTATAACGGTGTGACTGATACTTGGTTATACAAACAACAACATAATCAATGCCTGTATATGTTGTTTACTGTAACTAACTTATTTTGCCTTCCTTAGCTCTCCATGTGCTGTGACCAGCCTCTGGTCTCCCAGCCTCTGGCCTCCCTTGTTTAGTTCCTCCGTTACCCCACAGTCCTAGTATTTTCCTAGTCCAGTCCCAAGTGTGGAAGATAGCTGAGAGAGAAAAATCAGCCATTGGTACACTCCGCCCTTTGATTTGCTTGCTACCTGACTCTTTAGTGAACAAATGTCTAATTTGACTGCATGTGATATCCATGATTTGGCCTTCTCAAATGCCAACAGAGGGTTGTTCATTTTGTATACATAATTTCATAGCATGTCTTCAAGACATTAGAGCAGCTTCACTTCAAAATATATCTATGGCGCACTCCCAGTCTGTCACTTATGATCGGATCCCATCAGACTAACCTGTTCATTTTGCATTTAGAATTGGGGAAATCTAATTGATTAGAAGCCATGTTCTCCTAAAAAAACATAAAATTATTGGGAGAGTCATACCCCTCTGCCTGAGCATACTTTTAGGTTAATATAAAATCACAAACAATACCAGAAACATGGAAAGCAGCACGAGCCACAGGTTTCCAGGCATACTACAATGAAAAATAACAAGGGCTCATATTCCCAGTGTGCTGACTGAACTGATGATTATCGAGGCCATGAAAATAGTGGTACAAGATTATTGTTTAGAAAATATTGAAGCTCAAAATATCAAAAGGTAAGTGTATATAGATTATATAGAGGAATTATAGATTGACTATTCCTAACTCCACATCTACATACCTTGACGATATATATATATTCACTGAAAAAACCATAGGTTTCAGGGACGTTATAGTTAGTTGGACATTTCTCTCGTACAAAACCATAGAAATTCCCCCGTTATAGTTAGTTCAGCTAACTATAACTTGCGCACCCGCAATGCACTGCTGATGACGTCACACATTACATCATTCATGACATGGTCAGTGACATCACTCCGAAACACCTCTTAGCAATCCCACTGTGTGGGATTTACTGGAGGTAACAGGAGGAGTAGTTAGCCCCGTCAACCTTGGGGGCCAGCTATCCCTTTTATTACCACCAGTAAGTCCCACACAGCAGGATTGCTAACTTCTTATATCAGGCCCCGCCCCCTCCCTACACCACTGTGCAAACGTGCCCCCTAGCACGTTGTAAATTGGGGGATTAAATTGCAGAGAGGTTGTCCAAGGCCACGCCCCTTTTTACACCTCTCTGCAACGCAACTCTGTGGCGCTTACTGGAGGTACCTGCAGTGGCGGCTGCTGATATTTAAAAGTGGTAGGGCGTAAAAGTTTTAAAGGTGGGAGTTACGTCGAGAGCAAGCCTAATTGACATAAAAGGGGTTTGTGGAAGGAAGTTCTTTCCCAGAGAATTTAAAACAAAAAAAAAAAAGTTTGGGCAAATGGTGCATTTTAATTGTTCCAGCGCCACTACAGCCTCAATGGGAGACCAGATCGATAGACCTGATGCAGGTAGTTATCAACAGTATTCTCATGTCTGAAATGGAATCTGCACACGAAGGAAGAAGGCAGGGTCCAAATAAGGACAGATATAATGGAAGTCTTGACACCCAGCAGATGGGCTGCCATTGGCATGGGTTGCAGCATTACATATATTTTTACAGTTTAAAATACACATATCATTTCAATATTCTGTTTTCATATGTATATATAGAAAAGGAAAATAATTATTGGCAAGCAAAAGAATCGCCTCTGCAAAACGAGATTTTATCAGTGCACTTCCAAGCTATTCTGTCTGTATGCAAATGAAAGAGTGTGCCCAGGCTGGCAGTCGATGTGTGCTGCTGGGCTCGGTTGGTTCGGGCACTGTAGGCTGACTGTCACCCACTTCAAGGCCGAGCAAGAAGAGATGACTGCACAAAATGCGGACTAGACCTCCTTCTTTGAAAAAGCTGTCATTAAGCAAAGAGCCAAGCATGATGTTACACCCGCCCGCCGGGAGATATAAATAACAGCTGCATGGGGGAACAAATGAAGGGAACGGAGCAAGGTCACATCTTTATTTTCCCCACTTCACTGTCACACCTAGAGTTTTGTAACTTGGTGACAAAATGTGCAGCTTTGCCCACTTTGCAGCCGGGAGACAGGTCACTGCCCACTTGCTGACGTCTTAATGGGGTACGAAAGCATAAGTTTAGTCCTCTATAGCGTGAAATGGAGAAAGATAACTTTTCTGTAGAGGTAACAACATGAAATATATTGTGAACTGCAAATGATCAGTGCTGTGTCTATGCTTGCAAAGGTGTACATAAAACCTACTGTGCTTTTGAAAGTGCGTCAACACCAAAGGCCGCACACATCCTTCACAATCAAGTGTGTTAGTGCAAGTTGACAAGAGAATGCGTCACAGTGTCAGTGAGAATTGGCCCTCCCTGCAACGCCTGAATGAACTCGCAGAGGTAGTGCTTCGGTGCAAGTGCACGGACGGCATGATACCTGCAGATGCAGGGCGCAGCACAGCTCCCTGTTGCACCTGCTGTGCACACCAGCGCGAGCGTTCATGCTTCACAGCCAGCAGATAACCAGGACTACTAGTTACAGCAGCCCCTTGGTGGCACAGTGCGACGTCTAGTAAAACTTCAAAGCAGCAAGGAGATGGTCTGACTCACAGTCTAGCCCAAAGCGTGGTGTAATTTTCCCTGCAGTCTGAGGTGTTCTCTCACGTCGTAAATCGCTCAGTGTTGCTTTTTTTAGAAGCCTTGCTCTGCGCTCTGGCCCAGTCTGTCAACCCTCCAAGACAGACATACTTCTTCTGAATGTCGCATTCACCTTTCCCCCTGAAATGCAAAGTGCTGGCTGTATTTACAGTAGCACTGCTTGCAGTTTCTATATCAAACATCACAGAACAAAATGGAATTGAAATAAGGCACATACAGAGATAAGTTAAACATCGTCAAGTTCAAATATTAAACAGAAAGTTGTTCGAAATGTAAAATATTATCTACCGAGAAATCAGCTTTTGCCCTCGTTACCAATCCGACGCCGGGTCCGAGCCATAATGACCGGGCCCTCGACAGTAATGCCATGCACATTGCCGCCGCAAACTCCTCACAATGTCCACCTTTAAATTGTTTAGAGTGACACAATACTAATTTGCAGTCGCGGCCGGCAAGCAAGGTGTGGGGGAAGAGTTGGGGGGGGGGGGTACAGTAATTAAAATAAAAAACTTACCTTCCTCGACCTCCGGATCAGCAGCGCCGCCGCATCAGCTCCTGCCTGCCTCTGCTCCTGGCTGCGTTTTGCCTCGGCAGCCTCCCTCCCCTCCCCGCTAAGCCAATCCCAACACTGGCAGCGTTGTGATTGGTAAGGCACAGCGGAGACCGCCCCAGCCGGGCCATTTTCTCTATGTAGGCTGCATGCAGCAGCCTACATAGAGAAAAAGAGGGAGTGCGCATGACTGCTTTGTTCGGCCCTGGGGCCGACCAAACAGTCAGTACCCTTAACAGTGGGTAAGCCACTCCCCCCCTGCCCTCGAGCAGGACCGCCCACCTGCCCGCCCACAACCAGGCACTCCAGGCACTTCTGCTTTCTCGCAGTGCGAGAAGCAGAAACATAAAATGGTAGTTTTACCATTTTATGTTTCTGCCTTCTCGCACTGCGAGAAAGCAGTGGGGCGACGCCCCCACGCCCCTATAGAGGAGCCGCCACTGGGTACCTGGTGGGCTAGTTGACCGTCAGGATTCAAGGGGACTTAATCCCCCAACTTAAAACGCATCAGAGGGCCTGTTTGCACAGTGGTGAAGGGAGGGGGAGGCGGTGGGGCCTGATGTCACAAGTGTGCAAACGCGCCCTGTGGCGCGTTTTAAGTTGGGGGATTAAGTCCCCTTGAATCCTGAGGGTCCCTGGGGGCCAACCAGCCCACCAGGTACCTCCAGTAAGCGCCACAGAGCTGCATTGCAGAGTGGTGGTCCGAGGCCACGCCCCTCTTTACACCTCTCAGACCCTACTCAGATCCATTAAGCAGCGGGATCAGGGAATCCGGTATGCCTCCTAAAAATACCATTAAGAAACACAAGACTTTGGAGAAAAGAGGTATACTTTCCTGCAGGAAACACTCCTACTTCTTAAGGCCATACTACACTGAACAATGGAATAAGAGAAAGAAATTTGCAACTTGTGTAGTTATAAGATCTGGGACACCTAGTGGTCAAAAGACAAAGCAACATGATTCTCAGTAACAGGAAATACAATGTTATTCTATGTGTTATTCCATGTGTATACAAGAGAGTGGTGCTCTGTTTCCTGGTTCATTAGAAGAAATCCTCCTCCTTCCATCTCAGAATTGAAGGATCTGTCTTTGTCATGTTCTTCACCCGCCGCACTTCATTCCCTTTTTTCTGATATCCGTTCGATTTTGAATTCTTGTGTAAGTATTTTTCTAGTCTTTTGTTCTGACTTCTAGTCAGAATTATTGTTTTAGGACCGTGTTTGTTTTTTTCCCTATTTTTTGATATGTATCTCTAGAGATTATTTCTGGAACTTGCTGATTTCTCTTCTCAGTTTTTTCCTCTGTGTTGCCTGTGCCATCCTGCGCAACTTTCTTGGTTCCTTGCTTTGTGTCTCTTCACGTTCCACTCAGTGAATGTGGGGGACAGTGGTGAGACTTCTGAGGAGGCCTTCCTTATCGCCTCTCTCTCAAGAAGGAGAATGTAACGTAATTTTGACCTGCCATTAACAGACTTAAGTCGACTTTTGAACATTTGAGTTCATCTGCACCAATATCATTTCCGTCCCAAAATTCTGCATAATTGGTAGCTATCCAGAATACTAATTGTCAAAGGCCATGGTAATTAAGATAATCTGAGATAAGCAATGAAGCTTTTTTTAAGGCTACTGTCTCCTCCCTGGTTGCTGTTGCCGTGCTCGCCCACAGAGCCATCCTACCTCACCGCCCCTTTCTCCAGCACTCGGACGCTGCAACACATTGATGCTCCAGTCACTTGGACGCTCCTCGCTCTACACTGCCTTGCTGCTTTGCTGCTTGATTCTACCCAGCTTTTGGTGTTCTGTGGCTTGGGCATCCTTTGTGTTGGTGTATGGATTTCTAGACGGTGCTGAACAGGAGCATTTCTGTCTCCGCTGGTTACTGCTGCTCCTCTAGAGATTTTAGGAGTTTTTTTTTCTCTTTTGGCACTGTTGCGGTACTGTTGTGACACTGCTCCCTTGAGTGGCTATGGTCATGACTGCGGTCATGGCTGAATCGGCTTACAGGTGACTGGGACGCTTGGGGGAGACCGTCACTGTGCCCAACTTCCATGAGGAGCCAGGATTGTTTTTGGGCATCCAACAAGACACCTGCCCCTGGCGATTCCACAGTCTTACCCCTTTAGAATCCTCTTGGGGGTGACTGTGATGGCAGCAGTAAGGGGCCATTGAGGCTCTGTATGCTTGGCCTCATTACATTAATTCAGAGGAGATTAGAGCACAGAGCTCAGCTACAATCAGTTTGATTGCTATTCTTCTTGAGAATTTGAAAAGCTGAAAAGATCTGAAACCAGAGAGCAGCACAACTCATTTAAACAAGCAATGGCATAGCCAATAGGTCTCGCCTTTGGGACCTTATAAGTGTTTAGCCATGCAACAGTTGATGTTGTTGCACCAAGGATATTGTTCTGGATAACTAAACACTTCTAAGGTCCCAAGGGCGAGACCTATTGGCTTATGCTGTAAAAATTAAACCTGCTCCATACATGAACCAATTACAGTAGTTGCATCAGAGAGGTGTACGTTTGGGGCGTTTACGAGACCTTTGAGCTTTACTAATGCTCACTAGACAACCCTATGCTGTGAAAAATGTAGAACAAAAACAGACTCTAAAAGTGCGTGCCCTTTCAGTTTTAAAAGAGGTATTACAAGCGAGGATCAGCAACACTCTCTATTTTTAATTTAGCACGCACTTTAGCTGCAGTAAATAAGCATGGAAAGCAATGCGCCGCGTTGCCTACCAGGGGCAGAAACTTAGAGCCACTGCTTTCTCCTGGACCGTGGCCATAGGGCAGTGGTTCCCAAACTTTTTTGACCCGTGGCTCCCTTGACCTAATTGGCAGTTGGCCGCGGCTCCCCACCATTTTTTTACTGGAAGCCAAAACTTGCTGCTGTGTGTATTTTGTGCATATTATTATATCTGTCCTCTTCAATCCTTCCACTATCCTTTTTCAATCCAAATTAAAATCTCACATGTCCACCCCGCAATTTAATTTCATATCTCCCAATACTAATTCACCACTAATCCTCTTTGGATGCGTGCTACTCGCTGAAATAGTGCTTCGACAAGTGTAGTAAGTGCTAAATAAATGCAATTACAATATAGACATCGATTGTTGTTACCGCAAAATAGCACTGACCGTAATCGTTCTGAATTCACCGGGAAACCCAATATAGTAGTTTCACACCCGATAGACACTGCAGAAATTGGAACTTCTGAACGCGAAATGACCTTTGTATTTTCATATTTCCTTCTGCTTCTTCCCTCGTCGCCCAGCCAGTCCTTATACCCCATCCCAGTACTGCCCCATCCTCTTCCTGCAGCCTCATAACTTCCCAACCTGCTTGCTCATCTAAAAAAATTACTCGGGATACGGATTTGGGAGGCGCGGGAGGGGCGCTGCACTCAAGTCACACGCAGTTGTCAAGTGTACAAGTGTAAGTGGGGCAAGGGGTGTACCCGGGAGCCGGGATGAGGGCTGGTTCCACTCTGGGTGGCTCTTGTGTGAGAAGACCCCGGAGGCAGGGAGCCAGGGTGTGCACCGTGACGTTCATCCGGAAGGACCTGCCTGGCTTGTCTGCAGTATCAGTCAGGACTGAGCCCTGATATCGCCGACTCCTTCCTCTGACTCGTCAGGTTGTGAGTACCACACCGGGGCGGCTCTTTAGGGATGTGGCATTTCAACCCGGCTACAATTTTCCACATCGTGCGCAGCGGCGCGGCACCCCTGGCTTCTCATCACGGTGCACCGGGGTGCCGTGGCGCACAGTTTGGGAACCACTGCCATAGGGGTATCCAGCAGCGTGCTCGGCATAGGTTGCACGCGTGTCTCTGTTACGCCTTAGGAGCACCCCTGCAGAGCGCGCAGGTTACATTGGAATAGAGCAGCAGAAGTGGATGATTTTACTACTCCCAACACTTCAGTCCTCGGCTGGAGGAGGCGTTGCCGTCTGATGTCATCTTGGCAGTTTATGACTATGCGGTGTGCTTCTTTAGAGCAGTGACTCAGCCCTGGTTTTAACTGTTATCTATTAATAAATAAAACAGGCTGGGGGAAGGTGGGGTGGCGAGAAGCCCGTGTTTTCTAATAAAAAAAAGTTACATTTATTAAAAATAATTAAAACAAAATACTACGTGCACAGAAAAGGGAGAGGAGGAAGGACGAGGGAGGTGGTCAACACAGCTAACAGGAGGGGGGCTGGAGCAAAGTCAACACGGACAATCTGTGAGGCTGAGAGCAGAGCTTAGAATGCAAGCAGGAGCAAAGCCATACCACCTTCAAGGCGGCATCGTAAGGCAAGGGTGCAGAGGGTGGGGAAGGTTAACCTGTCCAATCAGCACAGGAAGCACCGGCAGCAGGCTCGTTGTTAGGGGGAAGGTGGGGCCGTGCGAGATCCGTGTATTTTAATGAAAAAAAGTATTATCCCCGGCTGCCACCCTGCGCAGACAGCGAGCGCCTCCCGCCCCGGAGGTGGAGGATGCGGGGGACTCTGGCACTTCAGCTGAGGGCCCAGGATGTGCGCCTCGCCTCCTTCACACCAGGCCTGTTTTGATCCCGGGCCAGCCAGCGGGGCAGGAGGATGTGGTGCTTCATGGCAAGGTAGCTCAGTGGGCTATGGCGCCTGCCTGTAGAAATCCGCACTTAACCTGAAGGCCACACCTTTTGAAGCCATTCTAGGCCACACCGTTTGAAGCCTTTTAAAGGAGTTCCATTGTTAACTGCAGAAAACTCAGACCTCTCCCCTGCACCTGAAACATACCACACTGCCAGGGTTGCCACCTTCCCAAGAGAAACATACCGGCCACTTGTTGTCGGGTTAGGAGTCTGTAAAGGCCCGGGCATGATACTAAACGGGACTTTAAACAAAATCGTATATATTTATTAACAGCATCACTTTACAGCCTTCGTTTCCTTTATTAGCCCCGGACCGTTAGCACCTCTGTAAAACACATTTAAAAGTGCTTTCTAGTCATGTTTGATGTTTGAAGTATGTACAGGCAATGAGGAAAATACCGGCTTTAGGTGATTTTGCTTTTTTTTGTACCTTCCAAGACGTTAAAATTCCGACGGTGGATATAGAAATCGGCCCGGGGGCAACCCTACACACTGCCCGCTAGATGAAGTGACAGCTTGATGACCTGTGTCAGAATCGTCACGTATGTATTAGGCTGTTCTCAAAGCTATCACCGCTAGCATGGGTAATATCAAACATTTGGTTTAATATATGTGTGAAAAGGGCAGCATTGAGGTTTGGGTGGAAATGTTCATATTGCGAGTGAAACGGCGGCTTCCAAATAAAGGATCACAATTAACGGCTAAAATTTCGAAGATAAAAAAAAGTAAACCGCACGTACGTTTCACAGTAGGGGCCACCCACTCTGCTGGAGCCGCCCGACACGTACGGGGCAGTGTTGGAAGAGAGTGCCCGTTGCTAGAGCACTGTAACACAAACAAGAAGCCACAAGAAAAACAAGCACGCACACCTCAGCCGTTTATGAAAGAGTGTAGCGGAAAGGCAACGAATGGAAAAGCGACCCTAGAAAATCAAATCGCAACCCCTTCCTCACCTTGCCAAGCCACCTCTACAACTTTCACAGCAACGGATCCCCTTTCGTCGCGTGCAGCAAAGATGAAAACTCCAGACAGCGGAAGCAAAGACTACGATGCAGTGCGCTTGAATTTTCTCGCGCCCGCTTGTTATTGGCTACTGGCATTTACTAAACCCCGCCTCCATAACTACCGTAAATGCAACTGGTAGAAATGAGACGCCTTTCTACGTGCCCAGGCCTCATCCGCTCCTTAGATTGGATGGCTTGGTGTTCAGACGGTAGTAGGCTACACTGTACAGGCCAATGGATTGGAAAGAGAAGTGTTTTTAAATGTTGGAGAATTTACCAGGCAGGTATGAACGGTTCATAAAACGAGCGAAAGAGAGAGAGTGCAAGCGAAAGAAAAAGAGAGTGCGAGCGAAAGAGAGAGAGAGTGCGAGCGAAAGAGACAGAGAGCGCGAACGAAAGAGAGAGAGAGCGAGAGAGAGAGTGCGAGCGAAAGAGAGAGAGAGTGAGGGGTTGACTTGCAGATGGGGATGCGAATATGACATCTGCTTCTAGTCTGGCCATAAGAAGCCACCGACATAATTGGAAGCATTTACCCTGCCCCAGTCAGTCACATTAATTCTGGAGAGGAATGAAGTGGTAGGAGCTATATTTCGCACGCATGCTACCTTGTTGAAGTTTTAATGATGCAGAATTATACAGCAGAGGGCAGACAAAATCGGCATTTACAAAGTTTTATCTATGTGAAAGTCACTTTTATGTGCTGTTGTTCACTTTTTTAGAGTCACAGTTCAGCAACCCAACCAAAAGTGACGTGTAGCGTCACGAAAGCGAAAGAGAGACTGCGAGCGAGCGAAGCCAAGAGACAGTGCGACCTAAAGAGAGAGAGAGCTAGAGAGAGAGTCAGGGTGGGAATGCAAAAAAAAAGCACGGCCCGCGCTGTAAGCTGATCCCAAGTGGGGGAGGTGTGCTGTGTCTGCCTGCTGGAATTTGAAGCACTCGTGCTTGTGCTGGCCTCTGCCTTGCAGGAGCGAGGAGCGGCTGCTCGCTCCCGCAAGGTGGATGCCAGCACAAGCACGAGTGTGGGGAAAAGGAGCAGACTGATTTCTAAAGGTCATCTCCTAGAGCAGCGCATACGCGCTGCCTAGGCGAGACCTAAAAAGGCCCCTGAGCATTTTGAGCACCCTGAACTTCTGTATGCACAAGCATATGTCCATATGTGCATATGGCGGAAAACGCTGCCAGTTGTAAGGATCTATGAACCTTCAACTAGCATTCAGCTACTGATGATTTCCAGATTCCAAAGTGCAAATCCTATGGGTGGTGGCAGCGGCTGTAAGGTTACAGGGAAGAGGTAAATCATCTGCCACTTTCCATTTACTGTTTTACCTATGTGGCTATCTGGCTATTTGCTTCACATCCGCCTACCTTTGCCTTATTCGTGCTCAGTCTAATCTACATCAGCTTCTATTCCAGTGTACTCCAGTTTACTCCAATAGACTCTAGTACACTGCAGCATATGCTGACTGACTGGTCACCAATTACAGCTATAGCAGCTTGATTTGTTCAGTTACAGGGATCATTGGGATTTGCCACAAGCCACAATCCTTATCCTTAAAATAACCCTCAACATCAACTGTCTTGAGAGGATGGTCCGGCACACTACTTTATCTTCATGCTCCACATGCTGTAAAAGTTATAATTCTGCAACCTTTTTCTAACCTAGTGCATAGTGTTCTTGTGGTGGCCTGCTGTTATAACATCTGGGGTATGGCCCTGGGTACTCGTGTGTCCCTGTGTGTTTGCTTCTAGCAATGGGCAAGAGCAAAATCGGGCCCATCCACCCCAAGGCGTCTACAGCTACCTCTTCCTTTACTTCCTCTACTCCAGCTACCATGACTATCGATGATTTTCTTGCATGGGCAGTGGGGGTAATATCAAAGAAGATGAAACGGACCGAAAGGTGCTTGCTACTCACAGGTGAGGCAGAAAGGTTCTCTTACATTTCCACTCCAGATGCTTTGAACTGGCATCTTGCTGTTGACTCGACAGTATCGGTTTGCCCTGCCCAGGCTGCTCAATCCCCCAGTTTGCCACTGGCTCCTGCAGCCAAGCATCAAAAACATCTGTTGAACTCGAGTGATAGGAGGCAGTGTATGCAGTCTCCTTTTACATCCCCGGAAGGAGCGGGACCTATGACAATCAACCATATTGCTTTTGTGAAGTTGGTGTGTTCCGCATTCTCCTCTGTTTCAGATACTAGGCTATGTTCCATCTATGCTTGATTAGACCTGATCGATAGTGGCCTTGGGAACTCTGGGGGGTGTCTTGCCCTAGAGGGTAATTCACGACTCCCCGTCACTCAGGGTCTAACAATAGCCCCTCCCGGTGGTACAGGGGATGTCGAATTGAGACATGCTGGGGGGGTTACCCAAATTAATGACCATTCTTGTCACCATCTCAACATCCAGCCCGCCCATTCTGGGGGAGCTACTCACTCCGGGTGGAGGGGGGGGGTTATGAAAGGAGAAGCTGGGGTGTTGGGCCATAGACGATCAGAACCCTTGGCAAGTCTTCTGGCCCTGCGATTCATCTCCCTGCAGATGTTTGTAACTGTTTTAGAAAATGTTCCACCCCTCACTCCCCAAGCTCTAGAATCCCAAGAACAGCTAAGGAAAAAGGTCACTTACTGACTATAGGAATTTAAGGCATAATACTGGTTTATTTGATGACATCTTACTGGTACGAAGCGTGGGTGGATTGGTCCATTGTCAAAAAACTTTTCTGGTTGCTGTGTAATTGTGAACTTTAGGAACCTAGATATCCCTAAAGCACCCTTGCAGCACTTCCAGCTATTTTCTGATTACTTAGGTTCAGGGAATCGTTTGCCCTTGAGTTTTTTTTACAGATGTTTGAACCCAGCAACACAACATTTTCAACCATGCCCATTTGCTACTAATGTCCCCCACCCATTTCCACTGTCAACCGCTTCTCTGTACTGTCTGAACTCCAGGAGAAGGATGGACTTTAATCCACTATTCCTACACTGTATAGCTCTAGGTGTCCAGAGTCCAATCAAGGATCTATTATAGCAGAGGGTATTGAAGAAGGGAGCAGGTGGATGCCAGTATTAAAAGCCACCACACCATAATTGTCGAGCAGACTCAAGGGATGGGCATCGGTGAGATTCCTACCAATAGCCCTCCACAAGGGGCTGGCAGGGGGCTGGATTAAAATCAAAATGTATTGAGAATTTTGTTGATGAATACGATCTATGTATGTTCGAAGAGACATGGGTCACAAGTAATGTTTACAGGGTTGGCTTCAGGAGCTTTTGTGCTGGTTGTTCCATCACGGGCTGAGACAGCTTTTGGGGGCCTTGTGGTATGGATAAAAGAATCCTTACAGTGCTCCGTAAGAGAGAGAACCACAAGCTCACCAAACATCTGGGGTCAAAGGGTTATATCTGACCGAGAAATGCCCTTTCTTAGAAGTAATATCTACAACAGAGGCACAAACACTCAAACAGAATCGACTACACTCCAACTCCTCAATGCCCTTTTGAACATTTACTCTTGCACCCATCATCTTTAGTCGTAGGTGACTTTAATTTAACTTACAAACCACCCTCATTGATACATGACTTATCCAAAGATGAGGATGCATTGTGGGGTGTACCACACCTATCAATTTCACCAAGGGCACACTCGAGTAAAAAAGCTTTTCAAATGATTGACACGCACTGCCTGCACCCAGGAAATGGCTGTTTCCTGTCAGATACTAATGCTTGCCCAATCTTTCGATGGGGGGGCCTACAGAAGCAATAGAGTTTGTATTCTTTTGGATATAAGGGTGTGAGTGCTATGCCCGAATATGATGGTCGTACAAAGAGACCATTATCTGCTATTCCATCAAATGCACAGCATATTTTCAGATGACCAGGTGTTAACAATGATGTTACTTCAGAGATCTATGCTGCTGGAGGGACAACCTTAAGTTGGATGCTAGAGAAACAAAACACGCCTAATGCAATTCTAGAGACTCATGTCAACCTTTTCGAAAAGCTAAAACGTAATTTCCAGAAGGAATACAATCCTGCATCCAGAGTAGCCAAGCTTCAAGACTGGTTGACAGCAATATGTAGAGCTGCTAAGAATGCACTCCTGAAGATAATCAAAGAGGGCCATGATTGCAAAAGCTAGGGCAATTTTTAAGGCTACGGAACGTTCAGCAAAAAGGGAAATGAGAAGGTGGGAGGATTTATTAAATGCTGCTAAGACTAATGATGCAAAGAATTTAGGGAATACAGGGAGCCATGGCGTCCGTGATATTGCCATGAGACCAGAGACCCACATCCATCTGACGATTGGGTTAACCACTTTTAATCGCTCTAAGCCAGTCCAACCCTGTCTCACCATTCCGATCCCCTATATGGCGAGAATAACAATTTCAAACTAACTGCCACCTCACACTGTACTAAATTCTCTTTGCAAGACACAGAGATGGCAGTTATCTTCCAGAGGCAGGGTAAGGCCCCAGGTTAAGACAGGGTCCCTCTGGATGTGTTCTGTTCAGAGCCCAAAATCTTGATGCTTTATATAAATCTTATTTCTAACACCATAGCTGCTGGTGCTCCAATCCCCCGCCCCCCACATGGAAGGGAGGGGCAATTATCCCCATTTTTCAGAAGGTTGGTAGAAATTCACCAGAAAATTATTACCCCATTAGCCTCTTTGATAATATCCAAAATATCTTTTCCAAGTCTTCCTCTTGGTTACTGACACCTTGCTCATTTCTAAATGCCCAAAGGGACTCCAAACCCTGTTCTGTAGGTTTTTACCATTTCCAATATGCCTGGGCTGGAAGTAAACAACCAGAAGACCAAATTCATGTGCTTTAATTGAAAGAAAAACTTCAGGGGAGGTTATGAGGTTAGGGGAAAACTGCCTCGAGAGAGTCACTGAATTTGATCATCTGGGGATTAGGATAACAGACTCTAATTAATGGATGTAACAATTTAAAAAAAATCTCTCCCCTCTTAAAGCACAAGGCCTGAACTTTGGGGAAACTGTGATGTTACAAATTTAGGGATTGATTAGAACAAATTCATAAGGTTGAAACTTGGCCAGAGCAATTCTCTAAGACTAGATCTTGCATTAAAACCCATTGCAGAGCTTACTAAATTGAGGCCTATAACAGATTGGATTTGTATTTCAGATTTGGAGAATTGATGGGTTAAGTCCATTTAAGAATGAGCTTCCTGACATTATTACTGGACCCCGGTCATTGAGGATCCCTTTGCTAAGTTAAATCAAGAAGTTTCAACCAGATCTTGGTTTAAGGGATTACTGGTATAATCTATCTTTGATTTGTCAGAACGCAGCCACCAGAGTGAAGGGAATTATTTACGGAGAAGAGGGAGTCTTTTATAATGCTAGGCACTTTATCTCAAGCATTTTTGCACCACAAACTGTTTTTAAAACTGAGGAATTTTTAGATTGTATTAATCGACCACTTTTAAGATCACTGTATCTGAAGTTTAGATATGGGGTTTTGCCACTAGGTAAATTTACATCCCTTCGTCCTCATCTGCCACTAAGTGCAAATTATGTCCTTCATGCCTTATGGTAGAAGAATTGGAGGGATATTTATTGTTTTTGTGCTGCTTATTCTAGACCTAGAGCTAAATGGGTTGCTCCATTATGTCGGATTTGGAGTATATCAGATAGGATAACGGCCCTTAGAATATGTAAAACTGACTCAAGAATACTCATTGTGCTTTCCATTTCTAAATGTCTCTACACAGCGTGGTTCGCAAGTTGAAAAACAATAGGGATATTGGACACTGCCAAAGTATAACAAGTATTTGTTGTTTCAATGTATTCCATTATTCAAATGTTTTTATTAAGTGACGTTGTGATCTTAAAAACATTTTGTAAGTGTTTTTAAATGTATTTGCATGAATCGATGCAGATTACAAAATTGTTTATTCTGTATTCTGTTGATGGATTTTATTATCTGATTTGATAATAAAGTAAAGTGAAGCTATTAAAATGCTTTAACTGTTGGATTTGGAAGCCAATGTTCTATGGCGACTCACACTTTAGCCACAAGAGCCCTTTAATATGACAATTATTGCGAATAGGACACTTTACCCCGCACACTTTTACTCCGTGTGCCATTACCCTGCAGTTTTTACACAGCAAAATATTTTACAACGCAGGGCATTACACCACAAACTATTACAACGGATTCCACATTACAACGCAATTTACTATTCTAACTCCACAGTGGCCTTACTTTGGGGAATGCGTTGTAATAGTTTGCGGTGTAAAGCCCTGCGTTGTAAAAGATTTTGTGGTGTAAATACTGCGGGGTAATGGCACTGCGGAGTAACGCATGTGGGGTAAAGGATGTTTCCCAATTATTGCACAATTTACAGAAGTTTCTTTTGCTTCACTTCATATTTGCGGAACGTGATACTGATCGAATAAATATAGTGTCGCCAAAAATACATTTTGAATGTGCTAATTACTGTTTGTGTTACATCTTTTACAGTATCTATGTACACCGTCCTTTAGCAATAGAGAGAACTTAAAAAGCAATTACTTGCTTTTAAATTGCTATCACTATGTTGATATGATTATCCTAAATAAACACTATGGGGCCTACACAGAAACTGCATTTTGTAGTTTGCGAAGTAGTACTATAGTAGTACTACTCACTTACTATAAATAGTTATTCATTAACCTACGTGTGAAGACCTTCACCTCCTCTACTTGTTATGTTTTCTGTGTGGCGATCTCTGCCACATGTGCGGAGATCTCCACACAAGTAATCTAAGTATTAGTAGTAACTGTGAGAGCGACAGGGGAGTAGCTGGAAAATGGGGAATACTTACTCTTAATAGGAGGGGTTTACGGAGGGGTAATGTGAAGTTTAGGAAGAGACATTAAAATACTAACACCCACAAAAGAGTAAGCCCATTGCTATTCACAAACCCCACTTCTAAAGTTTTCATAGCCAATTAGGTCCCAAAACACTAGCAAATATACTCTAACTCAGCCCTGGAGTAGGTCCAGCGCCACACATGGCCACTCTCAGGTATTGCAGCACACACTCATAGAAAATAATAGCGGTAGTGACATGAAAAAAACACTCCAAAGGAAGTAATATTAAATTAATAAAATAATTTTGACTTCAATTAAATATATATATATATATATATATATATATATATATATATATATATATATATATATATATATATATATATATTATCTACTGGCGGTCGCCAGTAGATAGTTATAGTTACAACCTATTATCCATAGGAAATCCGCGACATTCTATTTGAAATAACTCTCTTGCCGGTTGACGTATCTTCGCAAAATTTTCAAACTTTGTGGCCCGCTCCGGTCCGCTCCTACCCTGAAAGTCTCGGTGGGATTCGTCAAGCGGGGGCCGAGAAAAAAGGGGGTCCCAAAACGCGTTTTCCCCATGCAATTTTCCATAGGAAACTTTAGACACGGCTACAGCCCGAACTGCTGAACGGAATTACACCAAATTTGGCAAAGAGGTAGTTCTTGGTTCAGAAAGAACCCTTTTTGTTAAATGGTGTAAATCCGTTCAGTAGTTGCTGAGAAAATCAAAAGTAAAAAGATAGTGATATCTATGGCCGAGTAGGGTCCGCGTACCCTCAGCGCACCCTGCGCGCACCGTCCCGATCACGAGCTGCATGCTAATTGGCTGTCAACATTCCGATTCAGGAAACGTTGGCAGCCATTTTATCCCTCGGTAGAACCGAGGGACAGAAACAAGTGCGCAAAGCGCACAAAGGGAGCAGGGTAGAAACACCCTGACCCCTAGGTTTGCTCAGGGGTCCCACAAGGACCCCCTGGGCAAAATTTTTTTTTTTTTTAAATCGGCAGGATGCGCTCAGGGTGCGCGAATCCTGCCGAAAAAAAAATCGAAGCGCGGTCTCCGCGCTTCGATGTTAATTGGCCCCGGGTGGGCCAAGTCCCGGGGGCATGCTGGGGGGTTAATTTTATGTGTGGGGGCCTCTAAGGGCCCCCAAGCCCCGGGGACCACCACCCCCGGGGCTTTATGTGTAATGGTGCGGGAGGGCTCTGAGCCCTCCCGCAGCCCCGGGACCGCCACCTCCCCGGGGCTTCTTTTTTTATTTTTGATTAACCTGTGTGGGGGGCTCCAGCCCCACACGCCCGGGACCACCACCTCCCCGGGGCACTAAGAAAAATTACAATGGGGGTCCGTTTTGGACCTCCAAGCCCCGGGGACCACCACCTCCCCGGGGCTTTCAAAATGTAGGAGGAGGGGGCCGCGCGGCCCCCTCCTGGAGCCTGTGGTGGCCCTGGGGACCGCCACCCCCAGAGCCGGCTCCTGCAGTGTCCCGGGGTGCCTACCCCGGGACACTGCTGTTTGCAATGACAGGACGGGAGCCTCGCGGCTCCGTCCTGTCATTGCAAACTTGCTTGGATATTGGAAGAGAGAGCAGGGAAACCTGCTCTCTCTTCCAATATCCAAGCCGACAGCTTTCCACATGGGAGCAGCATGTTAGCTGCTCCCCATGTGTAAAGCAATGCCGGCTCCCGTAGGACACGGGGAGCCAGCGGGACTGTGGGGGTTTGGGGACCCCCACCAGTCCCCAACGAGAGGCCAGGCCCCGGGGGATGGGGTCCCCAGGGCCTAAAAATAGGAAAAAGGAAGGGGGGCCACACAGCCCCCCTTCAGGGAAGAAAAAAAAAAAACGATCGGGCCCGCAGGCCCGCCCCTTCCTTCACCACTCTGCAAACGCGCCCCCTGGCGCGTTTGCAGAGAGAACGAATTCCCCTTGAATACTGGGGGTCCTGGGGCCAACTAGCCCACCAGGAACCTCCAGTATGCGCCAGGGGCTGCCTTGCAGAGAGGTGTACAGAGGCCACGCCCCTTTTTACACCTCTCTGCAACGCAGCTCTGTGGCGCTTTTTGGAGGTATATGGTGGGCTAGTTGCACCCCAGGGACCCTCAGGATTCAAGGGGAGTTAATCCCCCGACTTAAAACGCGCCACGGGGCGCGTTTGCACAGTGGTGAAGGGAGGGCGGGGCTTCAGGTGACATGTGTGCAAACAGGCCCCGTGGCGTGTTTTAAGATGGGGAATTAAATCCCCTTCAATCCTGAGGGTCCCTGAGGGCCAACTAGCCCAACAGGTACGTCCAGAAAGCGCCACAGAGCTGCGTTGCAGAGAGGTGTAAAAGGGGCGTGGCCTCTGTACACGTCTCTGCAACGCAGCCCCTGGCGCATACTGGAGGTTCCTGGTGGGCTAGTTGGCCCCAGGGCCCTCAAGATTCAAGGGAACTTAATCCCCCAACTTAAAACGCGCCACGGGGCGCGTTTGCACAGATGTCACCTCAGGCCCCGCCCCCTCCCTTCACCATTGTGCAAATATTCCTCTAAAATCAGCCGAACTACGAATTCCGATTTACTCACCTGTTATCAGGAGAGACCTCAGTGCTGTATCTTTCAGCCCAGTACTGGTCCTGAAAAGTAATTTTAACCGTACTTACCAGTAACTTGAATTTCCTTCCATAGGCTAACATTGACTGGTTTCACTTGGAAATTCTTCTAAGTGTGGAGTTTTGGAACTTTAAAATATTCCTCTAAAATCAGCCGAAATACGAATTCCGATTTACTCACCTGTTATCAGGAGAGACCTCAGTGCTGCATCTTTCAGCCCAGTACTGATCCTCAAAAGTAATTTTAACCGTACTTACCAGTAACTTGAATTTCCTTCCATAGTATATAATTGCCTGCTTTTTGCTGAAAAAGTTTCTAAGTGTTGATTTTTGAAACATACAAATATTCCTCTAAAATCAGCCAAAATACGAATTCCGATTTACTCACCTGTTATAAGGAGAGACCTCAGTGCTGTATCTTTCAGCCCAGTACTGGTCCTGAAAAGTAATTTTAACCGTACTTACCAGTAACTTGAATTTCCTTCCATAGGCTAACATTGACTGGTTTCACTTGGAAATTCTTCTAAGTGTGGAGTTTTGGAACTTTAAAATATTCCTCTAAAATCAGCCGAAATACGAATTCCGATTTACTCACCTGTTATCAGGAGAGACCTCAGTGCTGCATCTTTCAGCCCAGTACTGATCCTCAAAAGTAATTTTAACCGTACTTACCGGTAACTTGAATTTCCTTCCATAGGATATCATTGCCTGCTTTTTGCTGAAAAAGTTTCTAAGTGTTGATTTTGAAACATACAAATATTCCTCTAAAATCAGCCGAAATACGAATTCCGATTTACTCACCTGTTATCAGGAGAGAACCCAGTGCTGCATCTTTTAGCCCAGCACTGACCCTGAAAAGTAATTTTAACCGTACTTACCAGTAACTTATCTTTTCTTCCATAGGAATCCATTGTCTGGTTTTCAGCAGAAAAGTTTCAAAGTGTCGATTTTCACAAACTACAAATATTCCTTAAAAATTGCCTGTATGACTTAAACGCATTTTTTCAACTGTTTACAGGAGATGCACCAGTGCTGGATCCAGGATCCAACACTGAGTAAGAAAAAAGTAACGATAACAGTTTTTACCTGCTAAGTGAATTTCCTTCCATAGGATAACATTGGTGATTCTATGAGGAAAAGTTTCTAAGTGTCAACTTTTAAAATACAATAATATTCCTTAAAAATCACGACTGTAACCAAAACACTTTTACTCAACTGTTTACAGGAGATGTCCCAGGACTGAATCTAGGATCCAGTCCTGTGGTTAGAAAAGTAATCCATAAAGTAACTAATTGCATTTAACTAGAAATTCACATTGAGCTGAATGTTGCATTGTGTTTGAAAATGTGTTGCCCATTGCAACAACTGTAACTACTGTACTTAAAAGTCTATTGCCTATGTGCTAAGTATTTAAACTAAAGTAATTCATTCTGAGAAAGTATTTTTGTAATGTAATGTATAATGTAATTACAATGTAATTTAAAAAATAAAATATGTAAAAGAAATTGTTTCTAAAAATGTAGTAAATCAGTATGAAAAAATAATATAAAAATTAATACATTTAAAAAACCTTTGAAATTCACTGAAAAAACCGTAGGTTTCAGGCACGTTATAGTTACAAATTAGCATTTAAAAAACCTTTGAAATTCACTGAAAAAACCATAGGTTTCAGACACGTTATAGTTAGAAATTAGCATTTAAAAAACCTTTGAAATTCACTGAAAAAAACATAGGTTTTAGGGACAGTTATAGTTACAAATTAGCATTTAAAAAACCTTTGAAATTCACTGAAAAAACCATAGGTTTCAGATATGTTATAGTTACAAATTAGCATTTAAAAAACCTTTGAAATTCACTGAAAAAACCATAGGTTTTAGGGACAGTTATAGTTAGTTGGACATTTCACTCGTACAAAACCCGTGAAATTCCCCGTTATAGTTAGTTCAGCTAACTATAACTCGCGCCCCGTAATGCACTGCTGATGACGTCACATATTACATCACTCATGACATGGTCAGTGACATCACTGATGACATCACTGATGACATCTCAAATGACATCACTGATGACATCATCCAGTGACTGTGTGTTTCTGTAAAGTTTAAATATTTTTAATATATATAGGAAAAGACGTATTGAAGAATGAGTGGGTGTGTAAGTGTCTGTATGGATGATTTAGTAGGTGCGTGACTGACTCTATAAGTGAGTGATTTAACGTATCTTACTGAATGCATGGGTTAGTGACTAAACTGGGTGAATGTCTGTATCCGTCTGTCTGTTGCTGTGTAAGTGGCTGCATGGGTTTGTGAATAGCTACATGAGTGTCTATATGAGTTATTGAATGGTTGTCTGAGTATCTGTATGGGTGCCTGAGTGTTTGTGTGGGAGGGGTGTGTGCGACTCTGTGCATAGATGTGTGAGTGGGTGATTCACTGGGTGGATGGTTTCAAGAGTGTATCTGTGATAGACTGTATGGGTGGGTAAGTGTGTGTAAGAGTGTGTTAGTGAGTGAATGTATGTCCCAGTGGTACATGTGTGAGTAACTACATATGTGAAAGCCAGTATATATGTGTGTTGGAGTATATAAATACTATAAGCGAGAGTGAGTGATTGTGATAGTGGCTGTATGGATGAGTGTGTGCTTGTATCAGTGATTGTATAAGAGCGTAACAATGTGCTAGTATTTGTATGATTAAGTGAGCTGGTGTGTGTATAACTGTATAGGTGAGTAAATGGCAGTGTGTTTAATTATTTGCATGACTGACTAGGTGTGTGAGTACCTCTATGGATGAGTGGCGGTGTTTGAGTGTCTATATAGGAGTAAGAGTGCATATGATAGTCCTGTACTGAGTGACCATAAGTATGAGTGACTGTACGGGTGAGTGAGTGGATGTGTGTGTGTAGACCTAAGAATCAGTGAGTGGGTATGTAGTTATTGGTGTTGGAGTGTCTATAGTTTTGCGAATGGCAGTCTGTAATTTAGATTGGGTGTATCAAAGGTTATATTAGGGTGTGAGGAGCTGCATCAGATTATCACGTGGATGATGTCATCAGTGATGTCATTTGAGATGTCATCAGTGATGTCATCAGTGATGTCACTGACCATGTCATGAGTGATGTAATATGTGACGTCATCAGCAGTGCATTGCGAGGCGCGAGTTATAGTTAGCTGAACTAACTATAACGGGGGAATTTCACGGGTTTTGTATGAGTGAAATGTCCAACTAACTATAACTGTCCCTAAAACCTATGGTTTTTTCAGTGAATTTCAAAGGTTTTTTAAATGCTAATTTGTAACTATAACATATCTGAAACCTATGGTTTTTTCAGTGAATTTCAAAGGTTTTTTAAATGCTAATTTGTAACTATAACTGTCCCTAAAACCTATGGTTTTTTCAGTGAATTTCAAAGGTTTTTTAAATGCTAATTTCTAACTATAACGTGTCTGAAACCTATGGTTTTTTCAGTGAATTTCAAAGGTTTTTTAAATGCTAATTTGTAACTATAACGTGCCTGAAACCTACGGTTTTTTCAGTGAATTTCAAAGGTTTTTTAAATGTATTAATTTTTATATTATTTTTTTCATACTGATTTACTACATTTTTAGAAACAATTTCTTTTACATATTTTATTTTTTAAATTACATTGTAATTACATTATACATTACAAAAATACTTTCTCAGAATGAATTACTTTAGTTTAAATACTTAGCACATAGGCAATAGACTTTTAAGTACAGTAGTTACAGTTGTTGCAATGGGCAACACATTTTCAAACACAATGCAACATTCAGCTCAATGTGAATTTCTAGTTAAATGCAATTAGTTACTTTATGGATTACTTTTCTAACCACAGGACTGGATCCTAGATTCAGTCCTGGGACATCTCCTGTAAACAGTTGAGTAAAAGCGTTTTGGTTACAGTCGTGATTTTTAAGGAATATTATTGTATTTTAAAAGTTGACACTTAGAAACTTTTCCTCATAGAATCACCAATGTTATCCTATGGAAGGAAATTCACTTAGCAGGTAAAAACTGTTATCGTTACTTTTTCTTACTCAGTGTTGGATCCTGGATCCAGCACTGGTGCATCTCCTGTAAACAGTTGAAAAAATGCGTTTAAGTCATACAGGCGATTTTTAAGGAATATTTGTAGTTTGTGAAAATCGACACTGAAACTTTTCTGCTGAAAACCAGACAATGGATTCCTATGGAAGAAAAGATAAGTTACTGGTAAGTACGGTTAAAATTACTTTTCAGGATCAGTGCTGGGCTAAAAGATGCAGCACTGGGTTCTCTCCTGATAACAGGTGAGTAAATCGGAATTCGTATTTCGGCTGATTTTAGAGGAATATTTGTATGTTTCAAAAATCAACACTTAGAAACTTTTTCAGCAAAAAGCAGTCAATGATATCCTATGGAAGGAAATTCAAGTTACTGGTAAGTACGGTTAAAATTACTTTTGAGGATCAGTACTGGGCTGAAAGATGCAGCACTGAGGTCTCTCCTGATAACAGGTGAGTAAATCGGAATTCGTATTTCGGCTGATTTTAGAGGAATATTTTAAAGTTCCAAAACTCCACACTTAGAAGAATTTCCAAGTGAAACCAGTCAATGTTAGCCTATGGAAGGAAATTCAAGTTACTGGTAAGTACGGTTAAAATTACTTTTCAGGACCAGTACTGGGCTGAAAGATACAGCACTGAGGTCTCTCCTTATAACAGGTGAGTAAATCGGAATTCGTATTTCGGCTGATTTTAGAGGAATATTTGTATGTTTCAAAAATCAACACTTAGAAGAATTTCCAAGTGAAACCAGTCAATGTTAGCCTATGGAAGGAAATTCAAGTTACTGGTAAGTACGGTTAAAATTACTTTTCAGGATTAGTACTGGGCTGAAAGATGCAGCACTGAGGTCTCTCCTGATAACAGGTGAGTAAATCAGAATTCGTATTTTGGCTGATTTTAGAGGAATATTTGTATGTTTCAAAAATCAACACTTAGAAACTTTTTCAGCAAAAAGCAGGCAATGATATCCTATGGAAGGAAATTCAAGTTACTGGTAAGTACGGTTAAAATTACTTTTGAGGATCAGTACTGGGCTGAAAGATGCAGCACTGAGGTCTCTCCTGATATCAGGTGAGTAAATCGGAATTCGTATTTCGGCTGATTTTAGAGGAATATTTTAAAGTTCCAAAACTCCACACTTAGAAGAATTTCCAAGTGAAACCAGTCAATGTTAGCCTATGGAAGGAAATTCAAGTTACTGGTAAGTACGGTTAAAATTACTTTTCAGGACCAGTACTGGGCTGAAAGATACAGCACTGAGGTCTCTCCTGATAACAGGTGAGTAAATCGGAATTCGTAGTTCGGCTGATTTTAGAGGAATATTTGTATGTTTCAAAAATCAACACTTAGAAACTTTTTCAGCAAAAAGCAGGCAATGATATCCTATGGAAGGAAATTCAAGTTACTGGTAAGTACGGTTAAAATTACTTTTGAGGATCAGTACTGGGCTGAAAGATGCAGCACTGAGGTCTCTCCTGATAACAGGTGAGTAAATCAGAATTCGTATTTTGGCTGATTTTAGAGGAATATTAGTATGTTTCAAAAATCAACACTTAGAAACTTTTTCAGCAAAAAGCAGGAAGGAAGGAATTTTAGAGGAATTAGAGGAATATTTGCACAATGGTGAATGGAGGGGCGGGGCCTGAGGTGACATCTGTGCAAACGCGCCCCGTGGCGCGTTTTAAGTTGGGGGATTAAGTTCCCTTGAATCTTGAGGGCCCCTGGGGGCCAACTAGCCCACCAGGAACCTCCAGTATGCGCCAGGGGCTGCGTTGCAGAGACGTGTACAGAGGCCACGCCCCTTTTACACCTCTCTGCAACGCAGCTCTGTGGCGCTTTCTGGACGTACCTGTTGGGCTAGTTGGCCCCCAGGGACCCTCAGGATTGAAGGGATTTAATTCCCCATCTTAAAACACGCCACGGGGCCTGTTTGCACACATGTCACCTGAAGCCCCGCCCCTCCCTTCACCACTGTGCAAACGCGCCCCGTGGCGTGTTTTAAGTCGGGGATTAACTCCCTTGAATCTTGAGGGTCCCTGGGGTGCAACTAGCCCACCATATACCTCCAAAAGCGCCACAGAGCTGCGTTGCAGAGAGGTGTAAAAGGGGCGTGGCCTCTGTACACCTCTCTGCAAGGCAGCCCCTGGTGCATACTGGAGGTTCCTGGTGGGCTAGTTGGCCCCCAGGGACCCCCAGTATTCAAGGGGAATTCGTTCCCCCTCTGCAAACGCGCCAGGGGCGCGTTTGCAGAGTGGTGAAAGAAGGGCGGGGCCTGCGGGCCCGATCGTTTTTTTTTTTGTTTGTTTTTCCCCCTGAAGGGGGGCTGTGTAGCCCCCTTCCTTTTTCCTATTTTTAGGCCCTGGGGACCCCATCCCCGGGGCCTGGCCTCTCGTTGGGGACTGTGGGGGTCCCCAAACCCCCCACAGTCCCGCCGGCTCCCCGTGTCCTACGGGAGCCGGCATGCTTTACACATGGGGAGCAGCTAACATGCTGCTCCCCATGTGGAAAGCAATCGGCTTTGGATATTGGAAGAGAGAGCAGGTTTCCCTGCTCTCTCTTCCAATATCCAGCAAGTCTACAATGACAGGACGGGAGCCGCGAGGCTCCCGTCCTGTCATTGCAAACAGCAGTGTCCCGGGGGTAGGCACCCCGGGACACTGCAGGAGCCGGCCCTGGGGGTGGCGGTCCCCAGGGCCACCACAGGCTCCAGGAGGGGGCCGCGCGGCCCCCTCCTTACATTTTGAAAGCCCCGGGGAGGTGGTGGTCCCCGGGGCTTGGGGGTCTAAAACGGACCCCCATTGTAATTTTTCTTAGTGCCCCGGGGAGGTGGTGGTCTCCGGGGCGTGTGGGGGCTGGAGCCCCCACACAGGTTAATCAAAAATAAAAAGAAGCCCCGGGAGGTGGCGGTCCCCGGGGCTGCGGGAGGGCTCAGAGCCCTCCCGCACCATTACACATAAAGCCCCGGGGGTGGTGGTCCCCGGGGCTTGGGGGCCCTTAGAGGCCCCCACACATAAAATTAACCCCCCCAGCATGCCCCCGGGACTTGGCCCACCCGGAGGCCAGTGCTATCGAAGCGCGGAGACCGCGCTTCGATTCTTTCCGGCAGGATTCGCGCACCCTGAGCGCATCCTGCCGATTTTTAAAAAAATAAAAATTTTTGCCCAGGGGGTCCTTGTGGGACCCCCTGAGCAAACCTAGGGGGTCAGGGTGTTTCTACCCTGCCCCCTTTGTGCGCTTTGCGCACTTGTTTCTGTCCCTCGGTTCTACCGAGGGACAAAATGGCTGCCAACATTTCCTGAATCGGAATGTTGACAGCCAATTAGCATGCAGCTCGTGATCGGGACGGTGCGCGCAGGGTGCGCTGAGGGTACGCGGACCCTACTCGGCCATAGATATCACTATCTTTTTACTTTTGATTTTCTCAGCAACTACTGAACGGATTTACACCATTTAATAAAAAGGGTTCTTTCTGAACCAAGAACTACCTCTTTGCCAAATTTGGTGTAATTCCGTTCAGCAGTTCGGAGCTGTAGCCGTGTCTAAAGTTTCCTATGGAAAATTGCATGGGGAAAACGCGTTTTGGGACCCCCTTTTTCTCGGCCCCCGCTTGACGAATCCCCCGAGACTTTCAGGGTAGGAGCGGACCGGAGCGGGCCATAAAGTTTGAAAATTTTGCGAAGATACGTCAACCGGCAAGAGAGTTATTTCAAATAGAATGTCGCGGATTTCCTATGGATAATAGGTTGTAACTATAACTATCTACTGGCGACCGCCAGTAGATAATATATTCACTGGAAAAACCTAAAGTTAAAGAAATGATATATGTTAGGTGTGATAAAAAAATCTGTTTTTGGTTAAAAAAAACAACTTAGAAATTCACTGAAAAAAAACAAAGGTTAATGTAACATTATGGATAGGTGAATTTGTCAATGACAACATTAACGTTTTGAACGGAAAAAACACAGAAATTCACCAATTATAGTTAGCAGCACTAACTATACCTTGTGCTCCCGCCATTCACTGCTTATTACTTCACATATGGCATCACTGATGACATGTTCAATGACATAATTGATGACATCACTGATGACATCACTGATGGCATCATCCAATGAGTGTACTAGTTTGTTTTATAGTTTACACAGTGGCTAGTAAGTACCGTATTACTTGTCTTCCTAATTTTGTACAGCCTGGGTCCTGCTAAGGTGTAAGTCTTTACAAAACACATCTGCTTTTAATGCACTAAAGATGTGTAGAGGTATTGAACATGTTATAAATCTTTGTATTTAAGAGTAAATGTGTGCAGGTGACAATTAACTGGTGTTCATTATGTTCCACACAAGGTTTTTGGTTCTGCAGAAAACGTTTTCAACAGGAGTAAGATTTTACTTAATAGATACTAACTTTTGTAAGCAGCCTTGAGTTATTAGACAGACTCGTGTCAGCATGACAATTATTACATAACATAGAAGACTGTATGCACCAGGCACTAATGTATGTACATGTACTTGTTTTGCCTGAGAAGATAGCTATCTGTTGAGTTTTCACCACAGTATGAAGGGTGCAGGTAGTATGATGTTTAGCACCTTCAAATTCGTGTTATTTTTAGCAAATAGTGTATTTTTTTTTAACAACTCTTGCATAGAGTGTACTCTGGTCTAGTAGATACTTTTTAATATTCTGTGGTGTACTTATTAAGTTTCACTGTTTGCAAACACTGTGGTATAGAGTAAACTGTCTCCATAGAGTAAGCACTGGTTACAGTACCCAGTTCTCTACTGATATCAGCTTCATTTCACAATTAGGTGTTTGGTGAGTTTCAGGGGTTTGATACAGATGAAAGCTGTCTGCGGTAGGTCATTTGTTTTGGAATAGAAATGTACTATTTTCAGGAACTTGGCTTTCTGTGAATAGCTGAATACAGATTGAACACCGTAGTCAATGAGGGTTCCATATATATCTGTGGTTGATTATTAATATGAAGTATGCTTGCTGTAAAGTGTATGGTATGGGGTCAATGTTGCACATAATGCATGCTTTCTACACATAAGGGAGTTGTATCTGTGATGGCAGTAATGACACGCGGCCCCCCTCCCCGGGCCTATTTTAGCCCAATGGACCCCATCCATGGGGCCTGGCATTATTTTGAGGAGGAGGGGGTACACATGGCCCCCCTCCCTTAGCCTATTTTGGCCCCGGGACCCCATACTCTAGGGCCTAGGGCCCGGTGTTATTTTGAGGTTGAGGGGGGCCTCAGAATGATATTTGCCACAGGGACACCGTCCCTTTTGCCTTTTTTTTAAATTCATTTTTGGCCCCAGGAGGGTCCCTCTGGGTCCTCCCCATGGGGCCTAGGGGGCCAGTGTATCCCTACCCTGCCCCCTTATACTATACCTTTACTAATCAGCGTGCTCGCTTTCGCCAGAGCCTGACTCTCGCAGGAGTGAGATGGCCCAAGGGAAAAAAAGCTCCCTTGTCCGATCAGAATGCGCCATTTTTAAAATGGTGCTTCTCGCAGATCCAACTGCCAAAATATACAATTATTTTTTACTGTTAATTTCTCAAAAACCTACTGAACGAATTTACACCAAATCACAAAAAGCACATTGTGCGACCAAAATCTAGCTTCCTGCCAAGTTTGGTGTAATTCTGTTCAGGAGTTTTTGCTGTAGCCTTGTCTAAAGAAGTCTATGGAAAATGTATGGGGATTTTGCTTTTGGGACCCTCATTTTTTCTCTGCCGCTGCTTGATGCATCACCCGGAAACTTTCTAGGAAGGAGCTGAGGTAGATGAACTTGATTTTTTGAAAGTTTTGGGAAGATTCGTCAAACGGGGCCAAAGTTATTAGCAAACCAAAAAACGCTCTTTCTATAGAAAAGCAGACCCAACTATAACTACTTAGTGGCGACCGCCACTAGGTTTTATATATATATATATATATATACACACACACACATATATACACACACACATATATATTAGTGTTAAAAGATATATGTATATGATAAATTATTCAATTACTATAAAATGTAATAGGCTTATTTTAAATGTAAAATTAAATTAATCATTTAAACTTTTGTCAAAAAATTAACAATTTAATAACTCTATACTTTAGCTTTAGCAAATGTTAATGCATTTTAGATAACAATTTTACTGAAAGTGGGATTTTAGTTAAAAAATACAAACTGAAAATATTTGAATTAATACACATTTAAGTTAAATTACGAGAACATTTTATTTTATTAGTTCTGGGTTTAAACTAATTATTTACAATTATTTTACATTAACATTTTACATTTCAATATGTTTACGTTTTTAACTATATTAATAAACTTTTACATATTTTCACTATATTTTCCCATAAGGAAACCTCTGACACAGTGGTGTATGTCTCAGATGACGTATAAAAGTTTAAACGTAGTAACTTTACCCTCAAATCCTAGTGTGGGCGGACCCACCAGGGTATGGAGACTTGTAAGTCTACACCTAGAAATAACTGTGCAGTCGAAAATGGTAAATACCAAAAAGTGCGGTTACTACTAGACGTAGTAGTAAATATACAAGTGAGCAAATCTAAACATGTATATTTACCTTGGTGAATACGGTCCTAAGAAATAAATACAAACTGCACCTAGGGCCTGGTTACGATGATGGTGGGACCGCCACCAACAGCCCGTCGGTGGCGGTCCCACTGTCATCGTAATAATGCTTTCCGCCCGCCACATTAGAATGGCGGGCAGATGGGTGGCGGTTGGAGAGACTGACCGCCACGGATCCGACGTGCTCAAGGAGCCCGTCGGTCCGTTGGAGGGAAATCCAATCCCTACAATGGTGGTGGTGCCTGCCAGGGACCGCCATAGGGATTATGATGTCCCTCCCCGCCGGCCATTTCATGGCGGTTTACCCGTCATGAAAAGGCTGGCGGAAAGCGACATTGGTCCTCAGTTCAGAGTTTAGGTGCCCCCCCTACATATCCCTGCAATATGTGGAAAGCACCGCATGGTGCCTGCCACATAGTGTAGGAATATGCTGAAAGTCTATTTTTTGTAATGCGGTGTGTGCTGCAGCCCGCAGCACATGTTGCAATACAAAAGATACACTTTGCGACCGCGTTGAAGGCGGTCGTATTGTAACATCATTGGAGAGACTGCCGACAGCAAGTCGGGTGGTCCCGTCTCCGATATGATGGCGTTCGGACGTAAGTCCGACATCATAATGAGGCCCCTAGTCTTTTAAATTTGTGCCAGAATTTTCAAGGACTAGACCAGGAGCTCCCCCATACTTTTTTCAGAGACTTAAAATACACTGTACATGTGAAGGCAGTAATCTTATGTTACTTGTATTACTTGCTGTCATGATGGTTAGATTTCCGTAGAGTCTATGGCATCACCAGAGGTTGCTCCTTACATATTCCTCATATTCCTAGTCCAGTCTTCAAAGTGAAAGGGAACTACCCTCTTAACTATGGTATTAATAAAAAGTTTAGGTTTTCATATAGCCCTGGCAACCATAGATTCTACTTTGAAGCTATAAAAAACTCTCATCTTGTTAATCTTTGTCAAGCAACTTTCTATGCATACTCAAAACACTCTCCATTTTCCCTTTTCCTTTTAATCTCATTACACGCTGCGAAGCAGCTGGTCCTACTACCTAAGTGTCTTACAAACAATAATTAAAATAATAGTATAACAGCAATGCTAATGAATAAGATTGCAAGGTCTTATCAGAGGTCTGACAGTGATGTAGCGTCCCATGCATTTTGTGAATCAATACTTGTAGTTATTTTGCATGAGGTCTTGCAATCTACTTTGCTGATTTCCTTTTGGGAGCAATGAAGAATGGATCTATTCACTTGAATCAAGTATGTGTTTTTCATGGGTAGTATATAAAACTCATATGCAAGCACTTTCAGTCCATTTCCTCTTTGGTGGGTATACAGCTATTTTTTTCCTTTTTAATAAAAACTTAAATTATAAATTAATGTGATACACAACCAGTACCAGTATAAACCTCGATCAAGTATACATCTTCACAATTGCTATCTGTCAGTACAATACAGCCACTTCCACTTCTAGACTTTCAACATTAATATAGTATAATCCGATCAGAGACAACACTCCTATAAACATATACCTTAACTTCCCTGAGGGAGTCTACCACATTCCTGCCCTCATCTGTTTCCATATTCCCTTGCCAAGTCTAAGTTTGCATTGTATTGCCTCTGAGTAGCCTGGTGTCAGGTCGATCAGTTAGATTCTGTACTATTTCTGCCCATGTCTCAAAGTCTTCCATCAATTTATTGTCTTTTCTAGTCCTCTTTATTTGTCCTTCAATCAATCAATCAGAGTCTTATAAAGCGTGACTACTCACCTGTAAGGGTCTCAAGGTGCTGAGTGGTGGGGGAGTGGGTAGCTGGGTCTGCAGTTTAGTCGAAGAGCCAGGTCTTGAGGTCCTTCCTGAATTGGCAGCAATGGTGATTGCCTGAGGTGTAGAGACAGGGAGTTCCAGGTCTTCACAGTGAGGTAGGAGAAGGATCTTCCTCCAGCCGTGGTCTTGCAGATCAGTGGAATGGTGGCCAGGGCCAGATGGGCGGAGCGGAGATGTCTGGTGGGAGTGAAGAAGGAGAGGTGGGGGTTGAGGTATGCAGGTCTGGTGTTGTGGAGGGCTTTGTAGGCATGCATGAGAAGCTTGAAGGTGATTCTCTTGTTGACAGGTAGCCAGTGAAGGTCTCTCAGGTGGCCGGTGATGTGGTTGTGGCGTGAGATGTTCAGGATGCGTCTGGCAGAGGTGTTCTGGACTGTCTGCAGTTTTTTTCTGAGCTTCTGGGTGGTGCCGGCGTAGAGTGTATAGCCGTAATCAAGTCTGCTGCTGACAAGCTCATGGGTGACCGTTGTTCTGGACTCTGTGGGGATCCACTTAAAGATCTTATGAAGGAGGTGGAGCATGTGTAAGCAAGAGGATGAGACAGCTTCGATTTGGTGGTTCATTGAGAGCGAGGAGTCCAGGATGGTGCCGATGTTTCGTGCATGGTCCATGGGTGTGGGGGGGGGGGGGGTGTTACGAGCACTGCGGACCACCAAGAGTCGTCCCAAGGGGAGGCACCCAGGATGAGGACTTCCTCTCCTATCACACACTATATGATGACTTTTTCTCATACCATCATTTGTGTCCCAGGGGATCATATCCAGTGAATATCAATGTGGCATTTTCCTAGCATTGTACCCAAAGCTGCGAATGTATGCCTCATTTTTGCTATTCTAACAGTTTGGCACCAGTACCAGTAGGTACTGCTTCACTCTGAGTTTGGTATGTTACCAGTTATCCGTGGCAACTTGTTCACCACCTTTTCTAAAAAAAAAAAAAAAAAATCTTTTAGCCACCTTCTCCATGTATGTCCTTCCCTGTTTCAAATGAGTAAGGTAAACTCTGAAAAACAGTTAAACTGAACTTCCTTAAATCGTGCATTACTAGATAGATTCTTCATCTAGAGATTTGCTACTACCCCCTTTTTCTCCATAAGGGATTTAGCACCGTCTTCCTCCCATACTGTTCTGATGCACTTGATCCAGCGCTAACAATAAAAATAATTCTCCTATTATGCTTAGGTCATCCAGGTGCAATTATTTCTCTAACACACACACTATATCCATATGACGGTGGGGCCCATAACACCGCATATACATTCACTTACTCATTTGTTCCCTGGATTTCCTCCGTCATGAAACCTAGGAGAAAAACGATTCGCTGGAAGGAGACGGGATACCTCTTTTATAATGACATAATATTTCTCCTTTGCTTTTAAGGTATTCCGCTCATTGGTCGATGGACCAACTAGTAGGAATCAGTTGATGGTGATTAAGACCAGCTCAATCACAATGAACTCTTTTACCATTCCATTATTAATCATTATGCTAAAGAAAATCACTGAGTCATTTGTTTAAAGAATAATAAAGTTTATATAAAGTTTTGAATGCATGAAATTTAGATTAAGCTTATTTATTCAGATCATTGCATTTATCATCATTATAAGAATAGTTTGAAATTGCATGGCACTTTTATTAGACGGAAAAACGAGGTTATCATACTAAGAACTCTATAGATCAACCTATCTATCTCTCTGGGGAAATCCTAATAATTCTAATAAAAATCTATCAATAAAAGTTCTCCTAAAGCAGCATCTTTATACTTAACTGGAAAAGGAAAATAACAGCAGCAGCATCAGCTCGTCAGCATCAGCAACCGCAAACTCTCCCATCTACAGCATCTAACTTCTTCAGCATCTCCCGCAGCATCCCGCAGCATTCTAACCCCTCCCACCAAGAGTAGGTCTTCTTATACCCTAATTCTAGCTTACAGCATAAAATGTTTCTTCTTACATGGCGCGATTCATTCTCATTGGTCAAAAACTCAGGTCCATATACATTTTAATCAAACTTCCTGGTCTTAACCAGTTCCGTGTGGAATGTCCATGCAAGCATCGTTTCCCACAGTTCATGCTCTTGCTCATCCGTTTCGATCAGTCCAAATTGTATCTTTTTCTGCCACATTTTGTGTAATACAGTTCCGTCTATTGATTCAACCAGGCTTCTCACGCTTCTTGCTGATCATCTTGGCACACATCTGCTCAGAAGGGTCACAGCAGCCTTGACCATACTTTCATCTTAGCCTCTCGGCATCAGCACGTGATCATCCCTTTTCCACAGCCTCTCTCCTCTATCACATGGTCTCATCCGCTCATGCGCACTCTAGTAACTCGCGGCCATTTTATATTGCTGCTCGGCAGGCCTAAGCGCACTATTTTCAAAGATAAACAAAATGTTATTAAAACAAAGAAATATAAACCCTTTCGTTTCCCTCCCGTCTTTCTACGTACCCCAATTAGGTATTACCTAGCAGAAGCAACATATAAAGCTGTCCCTTACTTACCATCGCTTTATTTTGCAACCACACGTTTTATTTAAAAGCACAAATCATGCATTTATTATTAAATTAGTACGCAAATATTATGCTATGTTAGAAACGTAAACAATTATAAGTCAATTAATTTGCACACTGAATTGCGTGTTACCATTAACCCTTTACATACATTGTTGGTTATTTACTTAAACGAACATGTTTATTAATATTGTACGAAAATATTAGGAGGTTAAAATTTTTACATTTACCCTGCTCCATCAACTCCCCCTTTGGTGATTTTTAATATCACCACAAAAACCAAGTTATACAATTTTCTCAGACAGCATATATCTTTTATCCATTTGCTTTCGTTAGTTTATACTTCTGTATCCCTTTCAACTTGTTTCTTCGTTTTCTTGTACATGTTCTCTTTTATTTCTTCTAACTCTATTTCACCTATTTCTCTCTCTCTTTCCTTGTTTATCATGTTTTCTTTTTCTATCTTATTCTGCCTTCTTCTTCTCTTTATACATGTTACTGCAAGCTTCAGTACTAATATTATTATTATTATCATGGTTGCTATTATTATAACTTTCCCTATTATTAATCCACTCATTCTTGTTAACCAATTTGTTACAGAAGAAAACCCTTTACCAAGTTTTCCCCAAACACTTTCAACCGCCAGTGGAACAAGTTCTTTGTGCAAATTTGTAATATTTGTGATATACTTCTGTATATTTTCGCTTTTATCTGGAATGTAAGTGCAACAATGTTGGACTTTCAGCATTCCACAGACTCCGCCCTCTTTTGCCAAAAGAATGTCAAGGGCAAGACGATTTTGCATCACCATAGCTCTCATGGCAACCATCTCGGTATTTACCATTAAGAACCCTCCAGCAGTATCTGTAGATAAACGATCTACCACTGTGGATAATTTCCGAATTCTAAATGCATTCAAAGATATTCCCACTGCTGGTATCAATGCACCAAAAATATCACCTACTATCTCTGAAAAACTTTCCCTTTTTCTACGTGTAAAGGTATTTATCATTTTGTGTGTTCCTTTTTCTTTTCTATCCACATGAAAAATCTTTGGAAAGACCAGGCCTAAGTAACATGACCCATACCAATGGTCCGGCAACCTATAATAAGCCCTATTCCCGCAAACATAATAAATCCCTGGAAATATTGGGTCTTTTCCCCCTTTGAATCCCCATCCACCTAGAATTTGGTAATTATCATGGCAATTGCTGGAACCCACAAAATAATTGTCATATCTTGTCTTATTTCTTCTAATGCACAACCTTCCCTGTTGGGGCCAATCCAGAGTCATAGCTGCATTTGTCTTTTTCTTGTCATGATGGTCTTCCTCAAACACCCAAAGAGGTGTTTTTGTCTCTTCTATCACTTTTCTTTGAAATTTCACTCTTCTCTCTTCAACCATTTCTAAAAATACCTTTTCTTCCTTCTTTAACTCACAGGTAAGGTTGTACCTAATTATACTATCTAATGGTAAAATCTTATCTTCTAAGAAATATTCACCAAACGTCTTTCCCTCTTTTATTTTGTTAAGCTCGGGAACTACAGAAACCTTTGCAAAAATCTTATTTATATCAGTGTAATAATATTCTAATCTACCTGTTTTATAAAATAAACTTGCTAAAACACTACGGGGCCGATTCCGATCTCGGCCGGTAGTGCTCCGAATCGGATTCGGATTTACTGGATCCGATTCGGAGCCCTGTTTCCCGACCGAATCGTACGTGGGTCCGGCCGAGCGAGTACGATGCAAGCTCCCGCGAAATCGCCGACCGACTCGTACGCGGCTTCAACACGCTCCGACCGACTCGCACCGCGCTATGGAGACGTTTCCCGGCCGGGTAAGTACGATGCGCGCTGCGGGCAGTCCGACCGACTCGCGCCGTCCGGCTCGAAAGAGCTGTCGGAGCCGGACTTTGGGGGTCCGCGTCGGACCCCCCTGTACGCGTAGGCGCGCGAGTCGCACACAGGGGGGACACATGGGTCCCCCCTACCAGTGCATGTATGCCGCGATGCGCATGGACGTGTACCCGCTGTAGGGGGCGCCCTTGTTCGCCTCGCACCCATTGAGTCAATGGGAGCCCGCGTACGCTTTGTACGACCGGCTCCCATTGACTTCAATGGGAGTCCGACCGAATCGAGTCCGATAGCAGGCGAATGCATCGTACTCGTCCGGTCGGACTGCTAGGGTCCGATTCGGTCGGAATTCTCTCCGGGTCCGGCTCGGTCGGAGAGATTTCCGGCCGGAATCGGAATCGGCCCCTACATGTTATTCCATACGTCAAAGGGAGGTGATGATAAGTCACACCCTCTGCTACAGATGCAGGCAACTGCATACAAACATAGCAATCTCTTACATCCATTGTTTCTACATACTCATACAGTAATTTAGTAAAAACATTCTTTGAAAAATCTGTTATTGATTTGTCCTTATGTAATTCTGCACTACTCTTTAAAATAACTGGCTCTTGAGTGTTAGCTCCTTTTTCTTTCTCAGTGTTATTAGACTTTTCTACTACAGCTAAACTAATTGGAATAGTTATTGCTAATACCACCCATACTGTTATTAATAAACCTGTACAAAAACAGCACATCTTGCACCATCTACTTAAAAACTCACATCTACACTTTCTATCTCTAGTATTCTCCATTTTGTCTTCTAACCTTTTTTATTTGTTTTCTAGAAAATTGTGTCACTACACCTCAGAAATGACTTGCTTGCCACTCTGTACTTCCAGTATTTTGTCTTTGCTTGGTACTTTCTTTTAATTCCTTCTCAGAATTCTTTCTCTGTCACATCCGGTAAATTTGTCAGTTCAGTGTTTTGTCAAATCCGGTAAACTATCTAAACTTCTTCAGGTTTGTTGCTTCAGGTTTGTTGCACTTCACTTTCTCCCATCAAGTTTCTTTGTTCTGGGTTTTCGTGAGTGTTCAATTCTTCTTTGTGACTAGTCAAAGCACGATACAACCATTCAGGCGATCTATACTTTTGATTTACTTTCTTTATTCTTTTCGTTTTCTGCAAATGTTTTCCACCTTGTTTTTCTTGCTCCTTTTGACTTGTTATTTCATTCACTTGTTCAGCACTTTTCCCATCCAATTTTATGATTCTATATCTTAATTTTCTTACTTCGTTGGGCCAATTGTCTCCTTTTCTTGGCCTTTTGCTTCACTTCCTTTTTCCTCTCTTTCTGTTTTCCAATTTCTTTTTCTTGTCTCTAGTTTTTCATTTCTTTCTTCTCCACTTTCTTCTGATTCTGTTTCAATCCTTTCGTTATTTCCTCTTATTTTAAAGCTTATAATTTCGCTTTCATCTACTTGTGGTTCTTTTCTTATCTTCCTTCGTTCACCTATTTCTGTCCCTCCTCGAGGTTCTTCCGATTTTGTATCAGTTTCTCTATCTGCTTCTAAATTTCCCTGTTCTTGTGTTTGACTATCTGTCCCTACTGCTCCTCGGGGTTTTTCCGATTTTTCTAACTCTTGGTTTGAAACTCTCCCTTCTTCATCTATTAATATTATTTTCGAAGGAATTTTACCACAACTTGTACTTGGTTGCTCACTGTCACTATCTTCTGGCTCAGTTTCTTCTCTTATGCTTTCAAAATTCCACTTTCTTTTTAGAATTTCTTCACCTTCCGAATGTTCTGTATCAGATTCTGAACTGGTGTCAGATATTTCCAGATGTCGACTTACAGGTCGATCTTCAAATTCTGGAACTTCAGCTATTTCTTCTATTTCCTCTTCTTCTTCTATCGTTGCACTTGTAGTTGGGTCTTCCAGATGTCGACTTACAGGTCGATCTTCAGGTTCTGGCACCCTGTTTGTTTCCTCTTCTCTTTCTGATGCTGAACTGTTATCTGTTATTTCCAGATGCTGACTCACATGTCGATCTTTAGGTTCTGGAACTCTGATGGTGTGGCTGGCATGTACCCAGTGTTTCACTCCTGCACACTTGACTGCGGTGGTCGTCACTAGGATCACTTGTCGTGGTTCGTCCCAGCGAGGAACCAAACAGTTTCTTCTCCGGTGGACTTTTATTCGAACCCAATCTCCTGGATTCAAGTCGTGAGCTGGTTTTCTTTCAAGAGTGGTCGCATCCGGTCCAACCTGATGAAACACAGAACGCACCACATCAGCCAATCCTTTGCAATAATCCAGCACTAGATCATCAGTTATAGTCAGTAGCTTGTTGACAGGTACTTGTGCTTGTCTCATTGCTCGTCCCATGATTATTTCATGTGGACTGAGTCCAGTCTTCCTTTCCGGAATACTTCTGATTGTCATCAGAACTAATGGCAAAGCATCTGGCCATTTCAGTCCTGTAGCTTGACACATTTTTCCTAACCTGTTCTTGATCGTTCCATTCACTTGCTCTACTATTCCAGAAGCCTCTGGTCTGTATGCACAATGCAGTTTCTGTTTAATACTAAGTGCTTCACAAATCAGTTTAACTAATTCATTTTGGAAATGTGTTCCTCTATCTGTTTCAATCGTGACTGGAAAACCATACCTTGGAATGAATTCTCGCAGCAAAAGTTTTGCTACTGTGATACTGTCATTCCTTCTTGTTGGATATGCCTCCACCCAACGGGAAAACAAACAGACGACCACTAGAACATACCTCAATCTGCTGCAAGGTGGCATTTCAATAAAATCCATTTGCATTCTGGTGAAAGGACCCCCTTCTCGTCCTATTCTTCCTAGACTCACTACAGTCTTCCTTCCTGGATTTAACTGTTGACAAATAAGACATCTCTGACAAAGACTCTCAGCTATGGCTCTGAATTTTGGATTGTACCATGTTTGTCTAAAAAGTCTGATCATTGAATCTCTCCCAATATGGGCTTGCCCATGGTACATCCGTGCCATGTCAGAAATCATGCTATCAGGCATAACTGGTCTCTCATCCCTGTAAACCCATACATCAGTTTCTTCATGTTTTCTACATCCTGCTTTTAGCCAAGTATCTTTTTCTTCGTCTTCTGCAGCTTCTTGTAACTGTCTCACCTCATCCCATGTTTCAATAGAGTTAGTAAAAAGCAAAGGACAAGAAATATGCTCTCTTTCACGACATTTATTCAAAGATACCACATTCTTTGCACAGTACTCTGCCATCTCGTCAGCATATTTGTTGCCAACAGTAATGTAGTCTTCCCCATTTTTATGTGCATTGCACTTTACAACAGCGATCTGTTTAGGCAGCTGTATCGCCTCAAGCAACTTTTTCACAAAATCTCCATTTCTGATGGGCGTCCCTGCAGACGTCAAGAAACCCCTTTGTGACCAAATCTGACCAAAATCATGCACAACCCCAAAGCCGTACTGGCTGTCAGTCATAATCGTAACCCGTACATTTCTTCCCAACTTACATGCTTGAATCAGAGCTACTAATTCTGCAACTTGGGCAGACCGTACACCTTTCAGACAAGATGCTCCAATACAGTTGCTACTGTGCAAACTGCATATGCTGCACTTAGAACTCCATCACTCGTTCTCAAACATGAGCCATCCACAAACAGAATATAATCTGATTCTTTCAAAGGCTCATCTCGTATATCAGCTCTTGGTTTTGTACAGTATTCGAGCACATTCAGACAATCGTGATCTACTTCATCCATTTCAATCACATTCTCTTCATCTGGCAATGATGTTGAAGGATTCACATTCATACATCTGTCAATGGTCACATTATCTGCACTCAAAATTACCTTTTCATACCTAGTCAGCCGACTATGTGTCATGTATTGTGTTTTCGTTCTTGTCAAAAGAATTTCCACAGAATGGGGAACATACACTCTCAATGGATACCCCATCACTATGCCTTCACTCTGTTCCAGACTCACACAAGTAGCAGCAACTGCTTTCAAACATCCAGGCAACGCTTTCGCTACCGGGTCTAAAACAGCAGAAAAATATGCAATTGGTCTTTTCATAGTTCCATGTCTCTGCACCAAAACTGAAAATGCACATCCATCTCTTTCACTGCAATACAGCTCAAAATCTTTCTCATAGTCAGGCATTCCTAATGCTGGAGCCTCACACAATTTCTTTTTCAGCTCTCTGAATGCTTTCATTTCTTCATCATTCATTTCAAAAGGATCTTTAACATTCTTCTTTGTCAGTTTCTGCAACGGTTTAGCAATTAGTGAAAAACCGCTTATCCATTGTCGACAATATCCAACCATTCCCAAAAACATTCTTACCTCTCTTTGTGTCATTGGAGCTCTCATTCCTTGAATCATTTTTATTCTTTCTGTCGTTACCTTTCGCACTCCTTTCTCTATTTTATGCCCTAAATACTGGACTTCTTGTTGACAAAACTGCAATTTTGAAGGGGACACTTTATGTCCTCTTTTTGCTAAATGATTCAGCAAAGCAATTGTATCATTGACACATGCTGCTTTTGTTTTTGATGCCACCAGTAGGTCATCAATATACTGAACCATTACTGACTTTTCTGGCATTCTTAAGTCTTCCAATGATTTCTTTAGGATCTGATTAAAGATTGAGGGACTTTCTGTGTACCCTTGAGGAATTCGGCACCATGCCAAAATACGCTCTCCAAACCTAAACACAAATATTGGCTGGCTATCTGGATGCAATGGAATAGAGAAAAATGAATGACATAAATCAATTACTGTGTACCATTCTGCTTCACGTGGAATCTGGTATAGAATCACAGCAGGGTTCGGTACTATTGGGCAACAAGGCACAACAATTTTGTTTACCTTTCTTAAATCCTGTACGATTCTATATGTTCCGTTTGGCTTTTTCAGTCCCATTATTGGCGAATTACATGAACTGCTCATGATTTCTTTTAGAATCCCTTGTTCAATCATTTTATTTATTACTGGCGTTATTCCTTCAATTATTTCTGGAGTCAATTTATACTGGGGCGTATTTGGGTAACTCGTTCCTTCTTTTACTGTAATTTTAACGGGATCTACTCCTTTAATTAATCCTACATCTTCTCCTGTCAAGTCCCACACTTCTTCTTTCACTGTCTTTTTCAACTCATTTGGGATTTTCTCTGCATCAAATACAGGAAACAAACCATTTACTTCTGGTTCTAAATTTACCATTGTCATTTTATACAGCACATCCTCATCTGGGGTCTGAAATGCAATTCCGTCTGAGTACAATAAATTGTGCAGTTCATTTTGCACAATAAATCGCGTCCTAAAAGGTTCACGGGACTACAATCACACACCACAAATCGGTGCATTTCACTAAATGGACCAATTCTTACCTTTACTAATCTAGTAAGAGGCGTTTCAATTTGCTGATTGGAAACTCCAACCACTTGGATATGTTCACCTGAGAGAGGAAGATTTGGAATTTCCACTGACCTAACAGTAGAACGGGTAGCTCCAGTGTCAACAAGGAATGTTACATTTGCACCATTCACTTCTCCATCCACAAATGGACCTGACTGATCTACCTCTAGAGTTGCGCCAAGCACGCACTCTTCCCTCTCTCTTAGACACCGTCATGAACTTTCATCCGTCTCATCTTCATTCTGTCGTAACCAATATTGTGAAATTTCAGCTGCACGTGACAACTGTTTTACCTGTTCTCCTCCGTAGAATCCTGTTTCTGCACTGTATTTCTGTTGGTTAGCACTCTTGGGAAGTTGTGGTTGTGGCACCTGACCTTGTTGAGTAACTACCTCACTCTGCACCTGTGAATTTAATGATTGATTTTCCACATTAGGTTTTGGAGGAAATGTACACTCGTTTCTCCAATGTCCTAGCTTTCCGCAGTTGTGGCATGGCCACTTTTTCTTTGCCTCATCTATGCTCATTTGTCCTTTTCCTTTACCTATATTAGGTCGGGATTTAAACTGTCCTGTTTCACTGCTAGTATTATTCAATTGAGCTTCTTGCTTCTCTGCAACTTTTACCTGTGCCCACATGGCTTTTTCTTTCAATTTACGCTGTTTACTCTCAATTTCATCACTGCAATACTTAGCATATCTCAAAACTTCATCCACTGTGCTATTCTGCCATCCTATCAAGTGCTGCTTAATCCTTTCACTTATCTCTGGTGTTAATCCATACACAAACCTATATACAAAATGACTCATGACCTTCTCACTTAGTGTCTCATAACCACTATACTGTTTGAAAACCAACAACAATCTCTCATAGTACGCGTGCACTGATTCTTTGCTTTCCTGTGTTGTTCTGTCTATCTTTACCCAATCTGTTTCTTTTGGTGGAATTTTATTCTTCAAAAAGGTAACTACTTGATCATACTTCCTCATCACTTCTGGACCTGGCGCTCCTGTTTTGGCATCCCTTGGATATTCTACAGTTGGCCAATCAATTGTAATCTTACATTCTGTCCATAAATCAGCAGGCACTACTATATCAAACAATCCATCTAGATCTATCCACAGCACTTTTGACACCTTAACAAATCTCTCCACTTGTCTGTACCATTCTACTGGTTTCTCTCTCAATTTTGGGAAGTCATTTGTAAATGACAGTATATCCTGTCTGGTCCACGGAACATGCACATAACTACCACCTGGTGTTTCTCTCATCGGGTATTCCCTAGCAACTGGTTCCCTATCTGTCACTGCAAAAGCCAAAGATGCTTTATCTGTTGTTTTGTCATTCCTCTTTGTCCATCTATTTCTCCATCTATCCACATCACCCCATTTTCTCAATAAAACAATCAGCTCTTTTATTTGGGTCAGTCTTCCTGATGTGTTCAAATTCTCTATGTCTTTCTCACAAAAATCTACTCTGTACGGTTTCTGCAACGTCCTCACTTTCACAAATTCTACTCCTAGTTCACCTGCAATCTCTTCCAATTTGTCATGTAAATTTCTAGCTCTCCAAGTAAGACTCTTGCACAAAAACATAATCTCGTCATCCTGATAATTTTTTAGTTTTTCTGTTCCAATTGTTCCCAAAATCAATACTTCCATGTCTATTTTTAACCTAATTACATCTAATAGTTTTTCTTCTGGTTCTTTTGCTTTCAGCGCTTTCATCCATTCATTTAATTCTTCTGGAGTCGGACCTACAGGCGTACTATTTAATTCTATCCAATCACTGCTTCTTTCTGGTGTTCCTGATGCGGACTCTGTCACCATAGGCATTCTCCTAATCTCACTCTCATTTATCGTCAAATTTGTAGGTGGACTTGGTCTACACGTACTAGCCAAATTGTGTGCACCTTCATTATTCAGTTCCATCCCTTCTCTTTTTCTTTGCAAATGTGAATTCATGGGAATCACCAAAGAATGTTCATTTATTTTCTGATTCTCAAAAATTGGCATTACTGGACCTATCGTTACTGGTACAGTTACAGCTTCCATATTCTTTGTCAATTCTCTTATTTTCTCAGTCAATTCTTTTGTCGTTTTTGCTAATTCAATTGCATTGTCACTTTCTGTCTCTTCATTTTGTGAAATTTTAAATGTTTCTTGTGACCTATTTATTTCATTTCTTCGTTCTGGTTTTTTATTCCTCCCAGTTTCCATTGGCGGTGCATTAGGTGTCACTACCGCAGAAGTCTGTTGGTATGGAGGTGGGTTTCTGTTTAATATATCTTCCAGCAATTCGTCATCTGTTTCACTACCACCATACACATACTTTTCTACCACTACATGCTTCTTTTTCTCAGTACACTTCCTCTTTGCTTCTTCCTCAACCGCAAAAGCTGGAAACAAACCTCCTGCCATGTTAGCATATCTCCAACGCTTTACTCTGTCCTCATGATTTATTCCCCACAACCTTCCAGGTATAAACTCATGATTCTTTAATCCTCTGGATCTCTCTCGCTCATACATCTCATCTTCCCATTCTGTTAAAGCTTCAAACTGTGTCGGTCTAGGTCTGGGTTCTAACATTACCATCTTTTCTCTCAAATTCCGTAATACGGCTACATTGAATGAACCATTCTCAGGAAAAGCCAATGCTCCATCGTTCTTGATGTATTTTGTCCAATTTTCTAACCATATGCATGTATGATATCCATATTTCAGCATCATATGTGAAGCTGGTGATTTCGGCGGAGGAATTATTTGTCCCTCTCTAGTCACTACCTTTTTGTCCTTCTTAAAGAAGTTCTTAACTTTCGACATCCAAGACGTTTTCTCTTTTCCATACTCATAGTACGACATGATTCACAACCTTTTTCTCCTTAAACAATCCGCAATTCAACACTGTTCCCTATGCGTTATTTCAACCAATACTAGCGCGACTCACACCAACACTCCAATCACAGTGATTTCTGTCTACGGCGCACTGTCCAATCCCAGCGCGGCTTTTGTCTACGTCAGTCCTGCTCCTGTTCTCATGTGACTAGCGCACTGTTCAATCCCAGCGCGGCTTTTGTCTACGTCACTTTGCTCTTGACCCCTCCTTTACAAAATTTATCGGCAATTCTTTTTCAACAATTCTTGTTAGTTACAACATTTTATCCACATTTCCATTGTCTGATTCGCTAAACCGAAAAGATAGCTTTGACCATTCACACAAGAATTCTGTATTTTCCAGTAGGCAGCGCTTACCTCTACCCTACCACAGAACTTTCAGTTTCGTCGATAAAGTAGCACTTCCCTCTACCTTACCCTTCTTTCAAGCAATCAATAAACCCGTTTCTCTGGGGATAAAACACATGTGGAGACTATACTGCTCCTGAGAATTAAGGCCAGAGTTTCACAAGAAAACCGATCACTATTTCACTTACACACCTTTTATACGCAAAATGTCCCTAATATAACACAACCTGTGTTATTACCAAAAATGAACTCAGACAGTGTAAAATTCCATGCGACTTCTCTTGCCACACGTGTTCCACTTCCTACTTCCCGGAAGCGTGAAAACTTACATATAACATAACGCGACTCAACAAAAAGTGTTAGACATAAACTTATCAATAATCTATAATCATAAATCAATAATCACCAAACTAATCTATAGAAACCATAACTCTGCTACCAAGAAATCTAATCCAGCGCTAACAATAAAAATAATTCTCCTATTATGCTTAGGTCATCCAGGTGCAATTATTTCTCTAACACACACACTATATCCATATGACGGTGGGGCCCATAACACCGCATATACATTCACTTACTCATTTGTTCCCTGGATTTCCTCCGTCATGAAACCTAGGAGAAAAATGATTCGCTGGAAGGAGACGGGATACCTCTTTTATAATGACATAATATTTCTCATTTGCTTTTAAGGTATTCCGCTCATTGGTCGATGGACCAACTAGTAGGAATCAGTTGATGGTGATTAAGACCAGCTCAATCACAATGAACTCTTTTACCATTCCATTATTAATCATTATGCTAAAGAAAATCACTGAGTCATTTGTTTAAAGAATAATAAAGTTTATATAAAGTTTTGAATGCATGAAATTTAGATTAAGCTTATTTATTCAGATCATTGCATTTATCATCATTATAAGAATAGTTTGAAATTGCATGGCACTTTTATTAGACGGAAAAACGAGGTTATCATACTAAGAACTCTATAGATCAACCTATCTATCTCTCTGGGGAAATCCTAATAATTCTAATAAAAATCTATCAATAAAAGTTCTCCTAAAGCAGCATCTTTATACTCAACTGGAAAAGGAAAATAACAGCAGCAGCATCAGCTCGTCAGCATCAGCAACCGCAAACTCTCCCATCTACAGCATCTAACTTCTTCAGCATCTCCCGCAGCATCCCGCAGCATTCTAACCCCTCCCACCAAGAGTAGGTCTTCTTATACCCTGATTCTAGCTTACAGCATAAACTGTTTCTTCTTACATGGCGCGATTCATTCTCATTGGTCAAAAACTCAGGTCCATATACATTTTAATCAAACTTCCTGGTCTTAACCAGTTCCGTGTGGAATGTCCATGCAAGCATCGTTTCCCACAGTTCATGCACTTGCTCATCCGTTTCGATCAGTCCAAATTGTATCTTTTTCTGCTACATTTTGTGTAATACAGTTCCGTCTATTGATTCAACCAGGCTTCTCACGCTTCTTGCTGATCATCTTGGCACACATCTGCTCAGAAGGGTCACAGCAGCCTTGACCATACTTTCATCTTAGCCTCTCGGCATCAGCACGTGATCATCCCTTTTCCACAGCCTCTCTCCTCTATCACATGGTCTCATCCGCTCATGCGCACTCTAGTAACTCGCGGCCATTTTATATTGCTGCTCGGCAGGCCTAAGCGCACTATTTTCAAAGATAAACAAAATGTTATTAAAACAAAGAAATATAAACCCTTTCGTTTCCCTCCCGTCTTTCTACGCACCCCAATTAGGTATTACCTAGCAGAAGCAACATATAAAGCTGTCCCTTACTTACCATCGCTTTATTTTGCAACCACACGTTTTATTTAAAAGCACAAATCATGCATTTATTATTAAATTAGTATGCAAATATTATGCTATGTTAGAAACGTAAACAATTATAAGTCAATTAATTTGCACACTGAATTGCTTGTTACCATTAACCCTTTACATACATTGTTGGTTATTTACTTAAACGAACATGTTTATTAATATTGTACGAAAATATTAGGAGGTTAAAATTTTTACATTTACCCTGCTCCATCACACTTTTCTTCCCCTCCCCCTTTTCCTCTTCCCACTGCAAAAATAAAATCTGAATCATAGCCATTGTGAGTGTGAAGCATCTGGGAAGTCTGTCCAGATCTCTTTTTCCATTTGCACTAACCTTTCTTGTTATAGGAATTGCCCCAGTCTCACTTCAAAAACCTCTTGTGCCTCTTCAAAGAGGATACATTTGTCCACAGATGTAGATCCCACAATGTCTTGCTTTTAGCTTCTCTCCTTTCTACAACTGACATATCACAACAAAGCAGTAGTTCCATCTGTCCATATCAGGTGCATAGGAGGTCTTCTCAGCACATTTCTCACTACTGGCCATACTTTCTCCATTACATCCAGTTGTTGGAGACCACCCAAAAGTGCTCAAACTCTATTAACAGCACAAGCTCATTTGAGTCTATTGGTTTCCTCAAATATATCAGTGAGTCACACACATGCATAAAAATTATGTGAGAACTTGCTCTTACTGCCATTCCCCATTTTATGTCATATACCTCTACTTAATCCAGAGGCTCAATTGGCAATATAAACACCACTGGTGAGAGTAGCCAGCCTTGCCTAGTTTCCCTTCGTATATCACCACTTTCTTAGGAAACTGGTTCCATATATCATTTTTTGTTTCTAATATGCGAGTATAAAGCTCCATTCTAATGTATCAGAAGCATTTTCTATATCAAGAACTGCCAGGCCACACTGCTGTTCCGGTCCTTGGAGAATATTCAATATGTGAGTAAATGGACGTAAATTTTGGGCACTACTTCACATTGGTATGAAGTTGCATTGATCCTGATGTGATAATGTTCCCATTACTACTGTAAGAAATTGGGTTATTGGTTAATATGGGGTGGAATCCCCACTCAAATAATAAACACAGGTTAATTTAGTGACTTTTTGTGGTACACCCTGACAAGGATTGTGTTTAACTGTCTGGTAGCTTGGTAGAACAACAGTCAGGCTTAACCTAGAGGCAATTTGTAAAGTATTTATGCAGCACACAAAAAGTAATAAAGTGAAAACACAGCACAAGAAAAATCCCAATCCAATTTAGAACAATAGAGTACATTTTAATAAATAAAATGACACTAGAACAACAAAAATCCAATAAATAGAACCCTAGATATTAAATTTCAAAGTTTTAGTTAAAAAATAACTGTAATTATCTGGTTGCACTGGACCAGGATAATGTCACAAGTTCAGGCTGGCTGCAATGGAGCATGAACCGGATACAGAGATCAGGTTAGTCCTGCTGAGAATTTTACCTTATTTCCTTGAAGTAAGACATTGCCTCACGCTGCGTTGGTCTTAATGAGGGGCTGCAATGCCAGGTCCTGCAACAAATTGGGTCATGCTGTGTCGGCTTCATTGAGGACGCCAATCAGGAGCTGCAATGCTGGGTTCCTGCTTTGAGTTGTGTTGCACTGTGTCGGTTCCAATGAGGCCGCCGATCACGAGCTGTGATGCGGTGTCCTGCATCGAGTTGTGTCACATTGCGTTGGTTCTGGTGGAACACACTGGCAGGGAGGTGTACACACTGATGCCAGCCAAGGGTCCAGGACTTGATGGGCACCTCTTGGAGATCAGGACTCACTCCAGGCATGAGCCATCAGAAGGTCTCAGGCAGGTCCAGTTGCAGGTCCAGACAGGTTTAGTTGCAGCAAGTCAGCTGGGCAGTTGCAGGAGGTCTTTGATGCTGGTTCTGTCCCTGTAGCCCAAACAGTAGATCAGCAAACTGACCTTTGGAATCACTCACATTAGCCTGGGATGAAGGTAAGCAGGTCAGTCTTCTTTCTCGGACAACAAGGCAGTCCTTATGCAGCTGGGCAGTCCTCTGGTAGAAGCATGGAGGTCCTCTGGTGGCAGTGTAGTCATTCCTCTGAAATGTCCATAGGTCCAGAAGTGTACTCAAGAGTTAGTCTGAGGGTCCAATATTTATACCTGGTGCCAGCCTTTGTTTGTGGGGAGACACCCTGTCCCACCCCCACATCTGATTTAGGAAAATTCTTCCTTTCCCCTGCCAAGGCTCCACACTGTCTGCAGTGACAATAGGCTCGTCTCAGGTTCCTTTGTGGGTGGTGGAGGCAAGCCCTTTGAAGTGCAAGTGGGGCAGAGCACAGGTCCACCCACAGCCATCCTAGCATGATGGCCCATCCTGTCCACACCTAATCCCATGTGTGTCACTGTCTAGGAGGAATAAACAATCCCCAATGGCAGAGACATTCACAGTTATGTGACCCAGGACACCGGCAGAAGGCCCAAATGGTAAGGGCAAGAAAAGTCCAACTTTTTTAAAGGGGCACTTTCAGAACTGTGATTTAAAATCCGACTTTTTCATTAAAGTAGATTTTAAATTACAATACATTTGAATCCAAACAGCATATCTCTACCTTCTCCCAATTCAAAGTTAGCACTAATTAAATGTAATAAGGTAACATAGGGTTAGTCAATAGGCCTTTAGACCTAGCTTAGGGGTGACTTATAAGTATTAAAAGGAAGGTTTAGACCTGGCAAAAGGTCTATTTTGCCAGGTCAAAACTGCACTACAGGCTGCAGTGGCATGTCTGAGACATGTGTTTAAATCGTTTTTATTGAATGTGTTGCAAATATTAACAATACACGTTTTAAAAGGCTATAGTGGGAGGCACAATGAGTGCTGCAGTCCACTAGTAGCATGTAGTACCAATTACTAAGGACTTACAAGTAAATTAAATGTGCCAGTTGGTAGTGCAATGTATGCCATATTTCAGGGAGCGAGCCCAAGCACTTTACCATTTGTTAGCAGGGAAAAAGTGCACAGAGTCCTAATGCCAACAAAAATGGGTTCAGTAACAGAAGGCAAAAAGCCGGGGTTGGCCCTGCAAAAAGGACCAGGTCCAACATGAACCCACTTCCAGCCAAAAGCAAGGGTAGACTAATCAATATCTCATTGGACTTCCTTGCTTAGGCTAGAGAGCATGGACAATGGCCCTCTTTTGCTGTGGCACTTGTTAGTTCTATGCCTATCCAAGCCTAACTAGTTCCCCCTGACATTATCCTCTGCGGTCACTACACTAGCCCATGGGGAACCCTTTTCCTCACCTCTGGACCTCTTCTGTGACGCCCCTGACTCTTAACTTGCTCACAGACACATCTCATTAGGTGGAAAGTACCACTATGGCTTCTGTCCCCAACCAAGGGAACACTTTACCCATAAAGTCAACAAGCAACAGAAGCCACTGACATCTGTTAGTGTAAAGAGCCAGGCCCCACGCCATCCACTGCCAGGTGGAGGCTCCAAGCGGGGTCCTTGGGCAGGCCTCACTTTTAGTCTTGGGGCTAAAGGAGTTCCCTACTTGCTCCTTCATGTTCTCTGACCTCTGTGGCTTTTCAGAGCAGGGGGCACCAGCCCCAGGTGTCAGGCACCTTTTTCCCACTCTCCTTTCCACCAATCCAGGGGTGCTATCCTGAGACTGGCCTCTTGGTCCAGAGTCTGTACCCTGAGGCTGAACTGCCTGGCCAGCCAGGACTTCCAGGAGGGAAACACCACTCCCCTCAGGGGTGACGCACATTGTCTGTATCAAGCAGGAGTCTGCCTGGTGCAGGTCTCCGACCCTCTGTCTTTGTGAAAATACAGGGAACACCTCCTGGTCAGAAATGGCCTCACCAGGGTCAGTGTTTGGATGTTCTGTTCTCAGAGCTTCCTGATTCACTGGTCCTCCCACCCTGGACTGTCTCCACCCGCTGCCCTTCCACCCGGGCCTCTGTACTCTTAGGAGTAATACCCCCCAAAAACTCAGCTGTCACAGCATCTTGGGTAGCCTCCCCTCCCATCTCTTTTAACACTGCTGGGAATTAAGTTCCCAGAATGCAGTAAAAGTGCATCTGAGGACAAACTATGACCTTCCTCAGAGCAACTTCCCCACCTCATTCCAGGGCTAACAGAGCCTTGGGCAGACAAAGTTGGCCCAAGTGCCCATCTCACCCTACACACCTGTTCTGGCAGGTACTGATCTGGAGAAACCAGCCTTTCCACTTCCATGGTCTCACTGTATTCTCAGAGCAGTGACAGGGATCCCATTTACTATAATCTGATGGATCTGGTGACTCCCACCCTTAGGGAATCTCAAGACTACCCTCTGAGTCTGTCTCCCGACTAAAGGAGACTGGGGCATGTTCTACCCTCTGCTCTGGTGGACTACTTCCTCCTAAAGCCAGAGTAGCCAACCCTGTGGAGTTACCACCACTGGGTGGTGTCTTGGGACAGACAGAGTCCCCCGGCTTGTGTCTGAACTGGGAACACTCAAAGTAATTGGGATGAGAATGGAGCATCCTGGGCCACCACCCACCAGAACCTCCCTTGTTTCTCAGAAGGGTCAGGGAACCCTTTACCCCACCTTACTCTGGGACTTGTCTGTGTCACCCTGGACCTCCCCTTCACTCTGCTGGGGGTAACTTGTACCACCCTTTTTGGGGCCGCTCCCTGGTACTTTCTTTTGGACTCTGATGCTAACCCAGTGGTCCACCTGCTTGGCATGCTCCAGAGGACTAGTAAGCTTGCTATCTATTAGGTGTTGGTGCTGCTCTGTAAAACAACTACTGTACATGTGCTCTCTGGCAACCAAATTGTACAGGCCATGGTAATCACTCACATCACTACCCTTCACCCAACCATCCAGTGCCTTGCAGAAGCAGTCCATATAATCTACCCAGGACTGGTGGGGCAGCTTTTGGCTGTCCCTGAACTTCAGCCCATACTTCTTAGGGGTGAGGCCATACTTCCTGTCAAGTGCTTTCTCCATGAGGGGATACCTCATCTGACCCCCCTTCCCCAGGGCCAGTAGGGAATGTGCCTCCAGAGGCTGGCTCCCCATTTATAATGATGTCACATGAGCCATACACACTGGGCACAGAGTGGCACCATTATTTCATGCATGTGAGATTATGAAATAGAAAATGGCTATGACAATGACGATATACACTTATGTCAACAAGATAAGAATGAATGGGACACAATACTGGTGGTGGCCACTCAGAGCAATTCTTTCACCTTGCTTGTTGAACATTGAAATATGTAAACTGAAAGGAAAGCAGTATGCACAAGTCAATTAGTGATTTTTAAAATTGCCTACACCTGGCTGGATCATTCTCAATGGCGGACTGTACTTTGAAAGGGTGAATATCTTTCTGCTCTTCCCTACATGTATCCTCACCCAAGTGCATTTTGGGTGAAGAAGGGAACTGCCAGTACTGTATCTGGTGTGTCATGGCTCCTAGTGCAAGGAAGGAAATGGGCACCCTGACTGCTGTTTGCATTATGAAATAACATCAATAATCAGGGTTCAGTGGACCCCTAAGGCCTCTGGGCTCCAGTGCCACTGCACCTGATGCACCAATGGAAGCAAAACCCCTGGAAAATACAGACAACATTGCACATTCTGAGGAAGTGTCACAGCACTGCTTCCAGGTCCATATTTTAATATTGTTTTCATAAACGACACGGCTAGAAATGTGAAAAGAGTGTAGACAAACAATAAGTTATCATTCTATCAACCTCGGTACTTCCAACAAATATTGCTACAAAGATGACATACGCTTGTCAGGCTTTTTGTGGTTCTGGTTAACAAATATCAATAGTCCCAACGCACAATTATACATATTTTAAATCTACTCCTCTAAGATTTCCTCCTATATTTGAAGTACATATACAACATTTATGAGGTATACAAAAATCCCAAGATGTACTCCTCAAATTCTATAAAAATCATACATTTCCAGAAGTACACCTAGTGAATAATACTTATCCATGCAGAATGTGCACTAGTTGTTTAAGCCACACGGTAAAAGCAGAAATGTGCATCAACATTTATAATATGTTTATTCTATTTTTCCATCTTAGGAAATTATTTTTCCTGAGGATAAGCTCTATCCCTTACATCCCCATGAAACATGCAAGTGTTCTCATCTCTTCTTCAGCTGAAAAGAATACTTTGCCTTCTGTGTCTTTCCAAGATGAGAAACACCACAAAACAATCTGGAGAAACAGAAAGTTCTGAGTGTGTTTATGGTCACACGAGTTTTCATGGCCACCTCAAATTCACAAAAGAGTCCTCTTTTAATGCTGACTTACTTATTCAGAAAAGTTCATTTGAGTGTTTTTTTCACAAACTTAAACTGGATATGTGTTTATGAAAATCTTCATCAAATCAGGATTTGGTTTTGATAAATGTGAATCTAAGTTTTTTTCACTGCTGCATGACATTGTTAAAGGCCCTCCCTATTCAGAGCAGGCCTTCCCACGCTTAATGTTTGCTGCCCTGGTCCACCATGCGAGGTCTAGTGGTCTTGGGCAAGAAACCGAAGACGTGCTCTCGATGTTCAGGAAGAAACTCGCTGCGAGGCAGTGACATTTATTTTCTGTTTATTAGAAACAAGCTTCAGCTTTTGGGGAAGTTGTTTTTTGAAAAACAAAAAAACAAAAAACAAAAAATACCAAGAGCATACATGCCAATTGACCCGATTCAGGTGCATGAAATTGCCTCTCCTACAATAAAGTTAATGGGGGAAATACATTCTCCAGATTGTGTTTTTTAAATCTCTCACTTTCCTCTTCCAAAATGTTGGCATGTATGCAAGGGCCACCAAACGTGCCCCGTGGTTCTGTTGGTGTGGAGGCTGCAGGGCTCCCGCCTCCCGAGCGGATTGAAAGCATAGACATGGAGACCTGAAAAAACGCTCCTTAATATTTTACCAGATGCTAAAAAAGTAATAGGTCACACATACTGGTGTGCGATATCTGGGTGTCAAGTGACAATAATTTCGAGGAATAAATATCATGCCAGTGATTATGAAGAACATTGTTAAGAAAAAAAAATATGTATAAATTTATTTTACATACCTAGTGGACTTTCCATTCTTTGCTCGGCCTAAAAAAGACAAAGTTTTACTTCCGTTAATCAGGAGTTTATTTGAAGTTTTTTTCCTCAAATTCAGTATTGCTAGTAACTTACAGCGCTTAAAAATAGAAGCAGTGTGATATGAAGCACTATATAAAAACACTTTTTGATGGTAACATTTCTGAGTACGGTGGAGATAAATTCCCTTTATTTCTTTATGGGATGTTTCCTTTTAGTTTTTCTTTTATTTCACTGTTTATTTACTACGCTTTATCAGTGCTGAGCCTAGAACAAGACTGAAGACACAGAACCAATAACATATACTTGTTGAGCACTACTTCGATCAGTAGCAGCACCACCCCCCTCTTCCCCCAGCGCCTTGAGTCCCTCGCGGGTATGTAGTGCGCTTTATAAGTGACATGATTGATTGATTGATTGATTGTTACTTTCAAGACATACACTCGTCATCTAGAGTATGTTGATTAAACGAGATCTTGCAATATGTTTCACATTCAAGTATACAAATTCAGGACAGACACATTTTTCAAATGATTTCACAATTTTCAGGTACCAGTGACCACATTCTACTGCTTGGTAAGTGCAGCCACTTCATGTATCTACTCCAGTTCTTTCAAGGGGGTTGGGTAATAGCTTCCATCAGTCAGAGTGGAGATAAGAAAAATAGCTTTATTTCCTTTGACGGGTTTCAGAGGTTCTACAAGGGAGTACCACTCCTGTACTTGTAACCTGTAATTGATTAATAAACAAAGCCAAATTTAAAATTCCTACTATTTTAGATTTGTAATCTGGAGCATCAAGATTTCCCAATCACCTAGGTTTGGCTCCCATTGAAGTAGTTTCAATCATTCTGCTGTATATTTGTAGAACATTGTCACTCATGTGCAATTTTGTAAGTCCTAAACTTATACAGTTTGGGTATTGTCACCCCAGTAACGTAGGTGGATGGAGCGATAAAGGTGTATCTTTCCGCAGGTGTGTTCTGGACATTTCCAGATATGTACTCCAATTATAGACCACTTTTTCTACATTTGGGTGGCCAGTGCTACTCATGAAGAGTTTTCAATTGACCAAGTTTGAAGTGAGCCAATCTGATGCCTTCTCTCTGCCCTACCAGTATTCTTCCTCTTTTTTTTTAATCCAAACTAGTTATTTAATCACACCCATCATCTAGAAATTGTCAACTGCGGCTGTGTAGTTCTAGAATTTGGTGATAATAGGGCAAATATATATTTATTTATTAGGTCTATTTCTGTACCATGGGCCCAGTCACAATGGCAGCGTTCACATGAAATAGGAAATAAGCTGAACACTACACAAGTGCCAGATTAACAACAGTACTGCTATAACAACAGAAGACGCAATACGACACAGCTAGTAGTTTGGAATTGGCAATGATTTTCTTTCTGACAGGATCTGAATAAATGAGTCATCAGGTTTCTCCTTAAGGACAGAGAATTGGAATTAGGCCCAAAATCCTCAGGCAGACATTTCCACAGCCTCAGAGCTAGGTAGGAGTAGGCATGGTTCAATGTTTGGAATCATTTTACTTTTGAACGTTCTAGGATCAATTATTTTCTTCAAGTGTTCATTTTCCCTTCGGTTATGATAAATTTGCCTTTGAAATAGCAGAGCAATTGGAATTTGGAGCCAAGAGGGAGCAAGTGGAGATTTTTCACAATAGCTGTTTTAGACCTTTGATACACTGGGATGCCACATGCAAGATCACTCTGAGAGTGACAAGCCCTTTTTGTCAAGTTCAGCAAGTATGTAGGAAGGGTATGCCCAGACGTGGGTCCCGTGCTCACTACGCCACTGGAGTCAAGCTATCCTGGCTGATGACGGCTGTTAGCCTGAAACCGGTCCCAGGATGCTTGTTTCCGGTCCAGGGAAGACATGGCTTGGCAGTTCGGGCTGGACTGTTCCCATGAGGCACAGGGTCAAGACTGATTTGCATATGGCCATGTCTGAACTGGGGTGGCGTGGTGAGCAAAATAACGATGGATTAAACCCAGATCTGTGACTGGGGGTGAATGTTTTGCCAATGTGCAACATTCCGTCCATCATCTTGTGTGTTTTGAAGTTCAGCAAGTATTGCATTTACACCAACTAGGTGTGAACTAATCAAGATATAAACATTGGTTCGGAAGTCTGAGGGCGGTATAGAAGGTTTTAGCTTTATGAGAAGCTGGAATTAGGTGGGTTTGCTCAATTTGGAGCCATGAGATATCACAAAGATATTTTGGTCAATGGTGAATCCAATTGGGGCCAATGAGGGTGAGACACCCAAAGATTTAGTAGCCATTTTTCTACTAGAGGTAGTGGTCAGCAAGTGCATAAGAAGATAAATTGATGTTTGAATTATTTGAATTTAGAGAGAGTAAGCTCATCCATTTTGCAAGTCTTTGTAGAGTGACTTTCTTTTAGAGTAGTAATGTTGCTGGAGTTTCATATTTTAAGGCAATTATGAGAGTACTGGTGCAAGGTGTGCAGTTAACGACCATTGCATCCACGCTAAGAGGGTCAATTTTCATAAACTGTGATCTTGAAGTGATGATGTATGTGAACCATTTTTTAAAAGCGAAGGAAAGGAAATGAAGAGCCGTTATAGATATTTGCAATTCTCCCATTTTATTTAGTCTTAAGTTTTTGGGTACAATGAGCTTTGGCATGCCCTTTCGAGTGAAATATTCATCCACTGTGGAATTCATGAAGTGTACCTTCAATTGGCATGTACGCTTGGAATAATATTTGTTCATTAGTTCTTGACCTGTAGTATTAACTTTTCATTTAGTACATCTGGCGGCCATGATACAAGGATTTATGTTCTCTCACAATCAGATGCGTTTGTACATTTAGGGCCAGATGTACGACAGAAATTTGCATGCGCAAATGGGTTGCAGAAATCCTGTGGGTCATGTACTTACACTATTTTGCGAGTAGCAAATAAATTGCGACTCGCAACATAGTGTATTGTGACTTGCTATTAGGAAGGGGCGTTCCCTTCCTAATAGCGACCCCACAAACCAAGTACAAATGTTTTGCGACCGCAATTGCGATCGCAAAACACTCGCAATTTACCGCCCTCTTCAAGAGGGTGGTAATGCAATCGCAAAAGGGAAAGGGTCCCCAGGGGACCCCTTCCCCTTTGCAAATGCAGGGGGAAATATTTTTTAGGGGCAGGCAGTGGTCCCAGGGACCACTACCTGCCCTTAAAAAATGAAACGGAAAAGTTTCATTTTTTTTTTTTTTTAAATGCATCCCTTTTTCCTTTAAGGAAAACGGGCTGCATTTTTTTTTAAAAACAGCTTTATTTAAAAGCAGTCCCAGACATGGAGGTCTGCTGAGTCCAGCAGGCCACCTTACCGGGGAGGGCCAGCCATTCTCAATGGGGTCGCAAATTGCGAGTGCCTCATGAATATTGATGAGGCATGCAATTTGCGACTATCAAAGGGAGAGAGAGGAACATGAAAGCTAGTTCACTTCCCCTAAAGATATATGAGTAATCAACAAGAACTAGCCTATGAATGAAAGCAGTATGTGTGTTTCTCAAGTAGAGGAAACGTCTGTTTCTTATGAAAGCCCTCACCCACCAACCTAGTTGGTGGAATGCTTCATCATCGGGCCCCACCCAGTGGCACCGAGTGTGCCCAGTGTGTGCTACGACGCCTGTTTACAGCGGAGCGGGTATTGATAAGTGAGTGTGCAGTGAAAGTGTGTGCGTGCGTGTAAGTAAAAAAACTGTCCTTGGGTCCCACTACCCTGAGGGGTTACTTTATTGATGGGCCCTTGGCAGTGTTAAAAACAAAGCGGCGGATGTACGTGGAGAGTACTATGAGTACTATGGTCTCCCTGGTCAACATGTTTCAGCCAGGCCGCATATTGATCTGGCTTTCTTCAGGACCTTAAATGTGAAAAAGTGAAAGTGATTAAGACGTGGTCAATAGTGTTTGTGTGACCAGGTATGTGATGCACTCACTAAGGTACGCGATGGGTAAGAGGAGGATTTCCTCTGGTGGTTTATACCTGTAAAGGAAAGAAAAACACAGATACAACACAGACAAACACACATATAAAAAGTTAGCTTTCAGTAAATGCACATGTAAATCTCGTGATTCTGTACCGCGGTGATCGTGCTGTAACCGGGTAAATGCGGCGGTGACATACGGTTTGTGACAGTACTATGGTGTACAGTTCAATATTTGTCAATAGAATGCGCTATTGTGTCAGCAAGTTCAATAGCGGAAAATTAGCATGCATTGTGTGTAAAGAAACAGCTAATTAGCCGAGTAAAAATCTTACTCTGATGTTGTCAGAGCTAAGCCTCATGAGTTTCCGGCAAAGGGTCCGGCTTGTAGTCACACTCTGGTTCGTGAGTAAAAAACACCGTAGTTAGGTGGTTGCCCCGCCGTATAGAGGCTTTGGATCCCTTTAAAAACCCCACTTACTTCGTCAAAGCTCGGGACCCGCATTGAGACCTACTTGGCTGGCGTGGAAACTCCGTCGGTATCGGCGTCCATTCGGGACGTGTTTAAATACTTAACGTGCATCACAGGTGGAAGCACTCTCCTTGATGACGCGAGTAGCGTCTGCGGGGGAGTAGAGACTAAAAACAGACACCGCTATGTTTGTGGCGGTTATGCGTGTAACTGTGAGCAAGTCCCTTATTAGAAAACAGACTGCCACAGGTGATTTTAGACCGCGGGCGGTCCAAAGTAAAAATTTACAAAGTGTATTGCAAATAGTAAACATAGTGAGTAATTAAATCCCACTAGGGGAGATTTAAACAAAAATAGTCCACAGACTAACTATTTAGTGTTGGGATTGAGACAGAGAATGCGCTAAATATTGTGACTGTGCCTGGGGAAAGGCACTCATTGTATACGAAAGTTAATTAGGTGACCGGAGATGCTCTTAGGTGGGTGATAAAACCGGTCTGGTTATGTAAGTACTTGGAATTTTAAGGGGTTGCCCAGCAGCTCGCAGGTGCTAAGTGCATTGTTGGTCATATGGGGAAAGCAAGGTTTAGGCTGGTTGTCGCCAGAGATTTAGCCCCTTATGTCGTTCTTGAGTCAGGGACGAGAGGTAGAGTTCAGGTGTTTAGGCTGTGCCAGGGGATAATATCGTTTAGCCCATGTTGTTGGGTTGAAAGGCGGTATATCCAACGCTATTCTCTAGTTAGTAGGAATTTGTCGTTGTTGTTGCTGCACTCAATGTGTTCTATCACGGTCCATGACAGGTCATTGGGTGTGTGTCCATTTTGTAAGTAATGATCTGTCAGTTTGCTAATATTCTTTTTGCACCGAATGGTGCTACGGTGTTCCACGATTCTGGTCCTGACTGTGCGTGTCGTCATCCCTACGTAGCAGAGTTTGCAGGGGCACTCAATTAGGTAGACCATACTGGCTGAGTTACAGTTGGTGTGTTTGAGTTGACGCCATATCTTGCCGGGTTCTAGGTCTAGTGTTTTGGTAGGCCGTGTTAAGTGGCACACACTGCAATCACCGCACGGGTAATGTCCGACCACTTTAGGTAGGCCCCAGGCATTGGTGATAGTGTTGGTGGTGATACTCTTAAGTGTCTTAGGTCGGGTTGACACCAGTCAATGTTTAAGGCTGCTGGCTTTTTTGTACGCAAACTAAATCAATATGCGGCCTGGCTGAAACATGTTGACCATAGTGGATGAGGGAGACCATAGTACTCTCCATGTACATCCGCCGCTTTGTTTTTAACACGGCCAAGGGCCCATCAATAAAATAACCCCTCAGGGTAGTGGGACCCAAGGACAGTTTTTTACCTTACAAGCACACACTATCACTGCACACTATCACTGCACACTCACTTATCAATACGCAGCAACAACAACGACAAATTCCTACTAACTAGAGAACAGCGTTGGATATACCGCCTTTCAACCCACCAACATGGTCTAAACGATAATATCCCCTGGCACAGCCTAAACACCTGAACTCTAGCTCTCATCCCTGACTCAAGAACGACATAAAGGGATAAATATCTGGCGACAACCAGCCTAAACCTTGCTTTCCCCATACGACCAACAATGCACTTAGCACCTGCAAGCTGCTGGGCAACCCCTTAAAATTCCAAGTACTTACATAACCAGACCGGTTTTATCACCCACCTAAGAGCATCTCCGGTCACCTAATTAACTTTCGCATACAATGAGTGCCTTTATACAACCCCAGGCACAGTCACAATATTTAGCGATTTCTCTGTCTCAATCCCAACACTAAATAATTAGTCTGTGGACTATTTTTGTTTAAATCTCCCCTAGTGGGATTTAACTACTCACTATGTTTACTATTTGCAATACACTTTGTAAATTTTTACTTTGGACCGCCCGCGGTCTAAATTCACCTGTAGCAGTCTGTTTTCTAATAAGGGACTTGCTCACAGTTACACGCATAACCGCCACAAACGTAGCGATGTCTATTTTTAGTCTCTACTCCCCCGCAGACGCTACTCGCATCATCAAGGAGAGTGCTTCCACCTGTGATGCACGTTAGGTATTTAAACACGTCCCGAATGGACGCCAATACCGACGGAGTTTCCACGCCAACCAAGCAGGTCTCAATGAGGGTCCTGAGCTTTGACGGAGTAAGTGGGGTTTTTAAAGGGATCCAAAGCCTCTATACGGCGGGGCAACCACCTACCTACGGTGTTTTTTCTCTCACGAACCAGAGTGTGACTACAAGCCGGACCCCTTTGCCGGAAACTCATGAGGCTTAGCTCTGACAACACCAGAGTAAGATTTTTACTCGGCTAATTAGCCGGTTCTTTACACACAATGCATGCTAGTTTTCCGCTATTGAACTTGCTGACACAATAGTGCATTCTATTGACAAATATTGAACTGTACACCATAGTACTGTCACAAACCGTATGTCACCACCGCATTTACCTGGTTACAGCACGATCACCGTGGTACAGAATCACGAGATTTACATGTGCCTTTACTGAAAGCTAACTTTTTATATGTGTGTTTGTCTATGTTGTATCTGTGTTTTTCTTTCCTTTACAGGTCTAAACCACCAGAGGAAATTCTCCTCTTACCCATCGCGCACCTTAGTGAGTGCATCACATACCTGGTCACACAAACACTATTGACCACGTCTTAATCACTTTCACTTTTTCACATTTAAGGTCCTGAAGAAAGCCAGATCAATATGCGGCCTGGCTGAAACATGTTGACCATAGTGGATGAGGGAGACCATAGTACTCTCCACGTACATCCGCCGCTTTGTTTTTAACACTGCCAAGGGCCCATCAATAAAATAACCCCTCAGGGTAGTGGGACCCAAGGACAGTTTTTTAACTTACATGCACACACTAGCACTGCACACTCACTTATCAATACCCGCTCCGCTGTAAACAGGCGTCGTAGCACACCCAGGGCACACTCGGTGCCACCGGGTGGGGCCCGATGATGAAGCATGCCACCAACTAGGTTGGTGGGTGAGGGCTTTCATAAGAAACAGACGTTTCCTCTACTTGAGAAACACATATACCGCTTTCATTCATAGGCTAGTTCTTGTTGATTACTCATGCAATTTGCGATCCCATTGAGAATCGCAAACAGTGTCTCTGACACTGTTGTACATGTCATTTTGCGAGTCACAAATTGCGACTCACAACTGAGCGCAATTTGCGACTTGCAAAATAACATGGTCGTACATCTGGCCCATGGTTGCCCTTGTCCTTTTTCACTGCGCTTTACAGTCCCAGGGCCAATTGCACACTATGAAATGTGAGTTTGCTGGCATTCCCCACTAACCAGGACCCTGGGTACATGGTCTTTGACAAAACATTGGCCTCCCAAGCCTCTTTGACTGTTAGGTAGGCATGGATCAGCAGTCACGGATCAGCTCAAAGAAGAAACTGCAGTGGCGCGTACAGTATAGCACATTCCGTTACATTCAAGTTGTAAGGTCAAGCCAGATCAGTGAGCTTTAATTTAATAAACAACACTTTAATAAGATCTCAAAACAGACAAAACAAATGGGAATCAAATACTAAAATGCACAGAAAGGATGCCCGTGAGGAACTCCAAAGTTTCCGTTAATGAGTCCTTTAGAATTAAGGGCCTGATTTATCATAGTTTTGCATCACCCTTGCGCCACACAAGGCAACTCAAAACCTAGATTCAGATTTACTAAGCCATGCAAGACCACCCTCAGTGGCCTTGTGTGCTATGGTAAATCTGATGTAAAGCAAGGCAGCTCAAGACGCTGCCTTGCGTTACACTATGGGGTGGGGACATACATGGGTGGAGCATGGGTGTTCCCAGGCATCCACCCGTGCATTTGATGCATTCCCAGCTTTACCACCACTGGTAGACTTGTGAATGCATCAGAAGTGTATGCCTTTTCACCAGTAGCTCAACAAGGAGAAAAAGCTTTATTTCTCCTTGTTGTTTCCGCTTCCTCAGGAAAATGCCTTTGAGGATTCTTTTTGTGCAGCAAGGTGCTCCTTCCTGCACAAAAACAATTCTGTCTACAACGCAGGTCCCCTTGCACCACAGTGCAAGGGTGCCTGCATTGGCGCTCGGCAGCACATTGTGCGTCAGTGCAGGCAGAGAGCAGGAGTGCGCGATATATTGGTAAATATGTCAGCTCAGCGCGGCAAGTTGTCTTCCTGCATTGCGTGGCATGAAAGTATGATAAATATGGCTGTGAGTGACCAACAATTTACTGACAAAAAGAAAAAAAAGTTGATGGATTATTCAGGGGCAAATGAGCAAATAGGAGTGAGGGCCAGCTGGATAATGTGTCAGGGACCCTAAACCATCAGCTGAGGGAACACCACTGCAACCTTCCCACTGGGTTGTGAGTGCCAGCCTACTCAAACTTTCCATTTCTGCCACTCAGCACTTCACATGCCACCAGGATCTCGGTTCTGGAAACTATTTGATCACCAAAAACCAATTATAAATTCTTCTTTAGCTTACTCTTTACCACTGCAACCTTTCTAAGCCTCCAAGTGCGTCAGCAGGGCCCCAAATGTGAACCATCAGGCTTAACTTTTTTGGTTGAAGTGCACTCCAGGAGCCGTATTATGCATTGTGATTGTGACTTTTAAAGGGTGCGCCGGGCACAAACAATCACAATGAGCCCTATTATGATGTATGCACTTCCCCAGGGCAGCCGAGAACGCGCGCTGCCCCCAGGGCAGCGCATTCATGTGAAAACACGGAGCAGCTGCTCCGTGTTTTCACAGTGCAGGCAGCACCCGCATGCACTTTTACAGGGTAATAGAGATCCCCTTGCAGGCGGGTGCAGACAGTGACTGCACCCGCCTGCAAGGGGATGTCTGGGGGATCCATGGGACCCCCTTTACCCCCTGCAGAGGGCTGCTCTCAGGAGGTACACTGAAAGTGCGCCACCTTTTAAATGGCGCACTGTCAGTGCACTTCCTGAGGGCTTCTTTGACTCTGCGCTGGCGTCTGTAATATGGCGCGGGCGCAGAGTCAAAGGAATTCAATAATTTGCATAGGGCACGCCCCTATGCAAATGAGGGAACACCCTCTGAAGGTAGCGCTGGCGCTTTAAGTTCGCCAGCGCTATTGGTATTATAGAAGGGGACGCACAAGCGTCTGCGCCCCCTTCTACAATACCAAAGTGCCCCGTGGGCGTGCAAAGTAGGCGCAAACCCTGTTGCGCCCCTGGGTCGCTTATTGTAATATGGCCCCAGGTAGAAATGAGTTCAAGGAGCCCTGCTGTGACAGTGTTTAAACGAACTCCTTACAGGTTTACCCTAGCCTTGGCTACCTAGCGATGGTGATTGAAGATGTGTTAGTTTATAATTCATGGCTTGCACAGTTAATTTATAGAAATATATTTTATTATGGTTTTGTGCAAGAATTGTGCCCATTTGCATTGTTCTAAGTGCACTAGCATGTCCATATCCCACCCCTTTGCCAACACAAATGTTTTAAGATCTATGAACAGTCATACTGAGCTCATAAACGAACCTACCGCCAGGGTGGCAAAGCTCACACTTGCGCCAACGGAGGCCCGTAACCTCACCACTGTTCCTTCCTACTCCCAGCTCTCATAGCCCTCTCTTTAGTGAGCTGGCCATTCCAGTGAGACATGTGAGTGGAACACCCGGTTATTCACCTGATTTCCTGCCAGGGCCCAAAGCCCTGTTACTTTGAAGCATATCTAAAATCTAATTTACAGCACTGGCTTACTGAACAACTCTGATGTTGACTTTTCAAAACTTTTGTAGTTGAGTTTCTTTCTCCTGACCACCACTCACTAATATATCAATCACATGAGGCGATTCCATACCTCTGTGGAGACTTTATGTGGTTGGAGCAGAAGTCGGATATGCTTGATCACCCGACGTCTCTGTGAAAACTGAGTAACTGAATCCGAAAAAATTCGGATGATATCATTGGCTGTCACTCCTTGTTCGTCCAGGTCGGGAATGTGTATGGTGACCTTTGTTGACAGTGACTGCTCACACACCTCCAAGCATCTCTGAGCCACATCTGTCAGTACCTGTATTGAACAGACAAACAAAAGAGAAAATATCAAGCAGATTGATAAAATCATGAAGACAGAACATTCTTAATCAAGAGTATTCCATTGCTCCACCCTCTGATATCCAAAATCAAACTTGGTTGATGTGGTCTCAGTTGCGGCTGCCGTCAGTATAGCTATTTCTATACAATGAGTTGGATATATGACAAAATTGCCAGAGTGAACCTATGGGATGTATAGGCGCATGTAAGATTTACCTTGGAATTCACTCCAGCAAATACTGCACTCATGAAAGCCACCAACTAAACAGATTGCCCACTCTATCAAAATGCCCAGATCAAATACAATTGGAACGAATTGTGATAACTTTATCAAATCAAAATAACTGATAAGGATAGTTTAACAAAAATAACCTCCCTCACCTCAACAATATTTTCAGGAATGAATTCATCACTAATGCAAAACCCCAGGAGGATGAGATAGGAGATCTTCAGCTTCATGTAGGGCTGCACATGCAACACCACCGGTTTCCTGGCCAGAAGCTCTTTCATTTCAGGGACCATTTTGCAAAGATCATCCAGGGCTCCCCCGTCCACTCCCAGGACTGTTTTCAGATCGATGGCTGGTGTCCCATCATACTGAAGGGGAACTAGGACAGCGACAATATGAGCCTGCAAGGATCAAACAACAGTTTAACAATCACAAGATGTTACTGCAACAAAGAATGCCATTGTGCCTCATACTCAGTATATAAATGTGATACATAAGGAAAAAAACGAGAATTAAGCATACTCTGTTTGCAATCCGAAATTCCTCTGTGTTTTCCTGAGTGATCAACCGAACCACAGAGGCTGTTTTGGCTGCCAAATAAATTAGATTTTATTAATAAATTAAATACAATAAAGCGTATACACAGGTTAGAGAACCTTAATAACTGTAGTTTGAAGATTTATGGGAACTCTCAAAAGGGTAATTCGACGAGCATCCATGGAAGAAAGTGACTTGAGCCACGCAATGCGCCAAGCCCTCCAGGCCCATCGGTCAACTCCTCACTCCACAATGGGTGAGAGTCCAGCTATCTTGTTGTTTAGGAGAGCAATCAGGACAAAACAACCTCAATGGACATTAGATCGGTCAGTGAACACTGACAAACTTTGTGACACCGATGCTGCTCATAAGAGTAAATTTAAAGTATATGCTAATCAGTGCCGACACGCCCAGGAAACTGTCTTTTACAAAAGAGACTGGGTACTGGTAAAGCAGAGACAGAAACGAAAGTTGGACACTCCATTCGCCACCGATTCTTTACAAGTGGTGGCGCACAAGGGACACATGGTGACAGCACATCGTGATGGGAAATCCATTACTCGGGACACATCACACTTTCGTTGCAGAAACTGACAGAAGCAGGAGCATGCGAGGAGACTTTAAAGTCCCGGCATCAACATTTGGATTGAGGTAGCTGATAGGCTGTTATCCTATATTTGAGGACTCGATTATTTACAGAAGTCCGGCATTATTTTTGAGCCACAGCTCCAGTGGCTAAACCTAAAGGGGTCCATTATCAGGGTCCTACGGATGATTTTATCGATATACAGACTCCGGCAAATTTGTGAAGTTTATGGAAGCATAACCTTAAAACTTTAAGAAGAATCGTCACCTTTACTATTGAGGGATGGTATGGTTAATGTGGAGAATTAGAACTATCGAGGAAGGAATATAATATTTTCCTCTTCCCACTTGTTGCTCTTTCATCTGTCTAGATTATTGTGTTGGGAGACACCAATATTAATTGTTAGCCTGAAGAAGGTGGTGTATTCAATCAATCCACCGAAACGTGTCGCTTTGTTCTGAAAACATACCCAGCATTATTGGTTTTTATTGACAACAGGGACTTGAATGAACACTTATACCTGTGTCATGTAATGTTCAATTTCAAACTAAATATTGCAAAAACCTTTTTGTCTTGGATTGCTAAATTGAGTTATTGGGCTCGATCATTATTATATAATTTTTGTTGCATTCTCCCATGAATTTTGTAAATATGTGTTGTTTTTAATAATATTGTTATTTTCATGTGTTTTTAAAAAAATAGGAAAAGAATCTACAAACAATATATATTTTTAATAAAATTGTATAAGGATCCTGTCAATAAAGATATCTTGTATTATATTTTTCTGGTTTTCAATTCCATTGATGGTGATTAGAGTGTATGTGAGATTGGTGTGGTATACAGTGTGTTTATGAGGAACCCAAAGGGATTTTGCTTTTGACACATCACACTTTAAACATCTACCTCATCACTCCCCAGCTCATGGAACTAACTAACTTGGAAACAACCACACCTTCAGGTCCGGCTCCAGAGCCTGTGCCTCGTTGCCTGATGAAGGTGGACCTGGACCAATTCGGATCACCCAAGCTGGCAGACAAGTGCAAGCTCCTCGCAGAGTGATTGAGGAGATGAGATTTAATTGATGCTTGCCACTATTTATTTAACAAAGGGGGAGATGTAGCATATTGATGCACAATGTGCACTAGGACACTGGTGGTTCTGGGATGACTCTAAACAGGAACTACATGCTATGTGGGGGAGGTATTAGTGTGTGGTTTGAGCAGTATGATGTAATGGGCAGAGTATGAATGAATGTTGGAGAATAAAGATATGCTCGAACACAGCTCCTGTGTGTGGGTAATCTATTTGCATGCTTCATAGAAGGGGAAGACGCTACAATAAGTACAAGTATTAATTCAATAGTTCAAGCCAAAGCCTATCAAGAGGTGATAGTGCCTTGAGTCTCTGTTACTTACTATTGGGCCCAGATGCTATCCTGTTTATGTCTTATAATGTTGTGTGCCTGTTGTCTATAATCTGCTTTTATTTGTATTTTGTCATAGTCCGATCTTGGTTTAAAGAAATTGGTATCCTTAGAAGAGAAAAAAGAGAGACGTCTAGTACTGCTTTTCAGAATCCATGATCAGCCTGTCAAAAATGTTCTGTTTGTTGCAAACTTCATGAAACAGATTTGTAGGTTTATCATAAGAGGATTAGTAATTAAAAAGTTGTGCCAACCTTCTTCCAAGTTTGACAGGCATGTTGTTTAAGAGTTGTGGTATTTTATGACATAGATCGGCAACTTAAAGATTCCAAGAGTATAGGTGTGCCAAGCGATTGATAAACTAATAATTCCATCACATTCTCCTGTTATTTAGAGGTGGGCATGACTTGCATAATTTTGTGTAGCATACTTATATGTAATTACCACAAAATGATATGAAATTATGTGAAAGGCATCTCACACTCAAATAATTACCCAAATGGTGAGTTCAGGTAAAACTTCAACTCCTAAATGCAATTTTGCGTTGATTTCCGGTGCAAAACAACATGATCGGATTTGTAGTTTTGCACTCAAAAATTACTTGAAAGGTCTGCGCGGATGAAAAAATCTACCTGAAAGGTTTGTTGACTACCTACGTTAAATGAACTGCCGCTCGCGTTTGGATTTGTAGTTTAACACTCAAAAATTACTCAAACAGTCCATTCAGGTAAAATAATCTACCAGGTATGCCACTTATGTTAAAAATTACCCAAACAGTATATCTCGCTTCAAACTTTCTTCCTGAAATTACACGATGTGGCGTAATAGCCTAATCTGTGTAATTTCAGGTAAATTTTGTTATGTAAAATTATCAAAACCTTAATGGCATAATTAAAACTTCGCCCAGGCCTGCTGTTATTATCATCAGTATGAGTACCGGTGGGAAGGTTTGAGCTGACTACATTGGATATATGATCCTAATTTATATAAAAGTTGTAATTGTGATTGCTTTCTTTGTGGGGAATTATTTTGAAAATTGAACAGCGACGGAACCCAGGGGTATGATGAAGATATAGTCTAAAATTGTGCTGCAACCATGTGAGAAATGAGTGCGCTCAGCGGGGCAATCAGGACAGTAATGACCATTTTAGCGGTGAAAGCCCAATTCATGTATTGCCGAAAATGGTATGGACTGCACGAAATTGATGCTTGCAATTAAATAATGGTGGTGTAATATTATTCTGATAACCTCGTGAATATAATGTTTTATTATTAGGCTCATGTTGTCTTAGTAAGTTAGCATTGAAGTCCCCAGTTATTGTTATTTAAGTATTGTAGTAATTAACGGTCAAGTATTCAATCAATCAAAGATCTTTATTTCGGCTAATCAGCCATAAAAGTACAATAAAAATTTTTAAAACAAACTTTTTTAGAGAAATTTAAGATTGGTTACACTTATGATCGGGATAATGAAAATAAAAAGAACATTTGTAAGACAAATATATAACAAATGGACATCATTACACCTCATCAATAAGAAATCAATCATCATCCCCAAATTCCAGGTCATCACCTAGGTTAAAACTAGACTATGAATCCTCTAATATCAAAAGTATTTAATATAGGTTAAAAACGATAAAAAGACTTGATAATGTCTAATCTTATAATAGTTTTAAAAAACAATTGAGGGAAGCTTTCCTAGATGAGAGAGGAAGCAAAATTTCTCTTTTTTTTTTTTTTTAAACTTTGTGCAAATATGCTAATTTGTCTAAAAAGAAAGTGAAACTGGGTTATTTCCCAACTCTTGCGTCTTAATAATATTTCTCCGTATATTCCACATTGCAAAGAGGTATCTTGAGGTGACAATTACAAATAGAGGCTGCAAGTCATATTTTAGAAGCCTGAACACTTCAACATAATGTCTAATCCCCAGGTTCCTACAAAGCTGGAGAATCCACTTAGACCTCGCATTCCTGTATGCGGGGCAAAAGAGGATAACATGAAGCTCAGTTTCTTCATTATAGGTACACCCCGGGCATTCTTGGATTCTAGCACCCTTCCATTTGTTGGTAAATGCACATAACGGGAGCGTCCCATGCCTAAATTGTAAGTATAGTTTCCTAGCCATGGGGAATTGGATACTATCCAGGACAGGCTCAAGAATGTATTGGTGTTTAATGTCCAAAAACCTGGACGTCAAGGAGGAAGAAGCTGAGCACTGAAAAATCAAGGCTAACTTGAAATTTTTAAAAGCAATTGTAAGAGATTTTTTTGGGATAGCTGAGCAGGTCACTTCAGGAGTTGTCCACATGTTAGCCCAACCCATTTGGTGGCACGTGTTCCTAATGTAAGTCAACCACGGTATGTTACCTGCTCCCAAGATAGACATAACATCCTGTAGTTCCTCCCTATATGGTTGTAGCTCGGGCGTACTCCAAAGGCGTCGCCAAAAATGGAGAGGACGAGAGGCAATTTGATCGGCTATTGGATTAATACCCAGGTCCATCCTTAATGGGGTTAAGGGAGTACTCATGGGAAGCCCTGTCAGCTGTCTGATGAAAGTATTCTCGGTTTTTGTAAGTAAATTTGTCGGGCAGTGGCCCCAAAGTTCAGCACCGTATAGTGAGGCTCCCCTCGCTTGGATTTTATAAATTTCTACTGGGGGAGCTAGTACTTTATGAGTGCAATTATTAAATACTTTTTTGATTCCCCCTATTGACTGAGTCAATTTAAGATTAGCTCTCTTAACTTGAGTCCCCCACTCCATCTTGTCGTTGAGTGTGAGACCCAAGTAGTCAAAAATAGATACTCGCTCAAGTTGTCTACCATCCAAGCGAGGGTGCAGGCAATTTCTAGAATTAACTCCAAATACCATATATTTGGTCTTCTGGAGGTTAATCTCCAAGTCTCTTCTCTTACAGAAGAGACTAAATTCGTTCAAAACCCGCTGCATACCCATTGGCGACTTTGATAGTAGCAACGTGTCATCTGCAAACATTAGGGCTGGCATTTTGCGATTGGCTAGCCTTGGGGAATCGATCTCTTTAACTGAAAGCAAGGTTTTCACTAAACCGTTCAAGAAGAGGGAGAACAGAGTCGGAGCCAGGACACAACCCTGTCTCACCCCCTTCTCAACCGGAAATGGAGCTGACAGCTCCCCATGCTTGCCGTATCTAATCCTAGCATAAGTGCCTTCATGTAAGCGCTTCAGGAGATGACATAAATATACTGGGGCTCCCATATCGCGAAGAAGGGCCCATAGTTGATCGCGGGGGACCATGTCAAACGCGGATTTGAGATCCACAAAAGTTAAGTAAAGGGTACCACCACCCAGAATAACAGTTTTCCAATGGATCAACTGCAACCTGAATAACTGATCCATTGTTGATATTTTAGACCTAAATCCGGCTTGTAGTGGTGTTAAAACTGCCGTCTCATCCATCCAGGATTGCAGTCGACCCAAAAGAACACGAGCAAATAACTTTTGGCTGACATCAATGAGACTTATTGGTCTATAATTTGCTGGGTCTAATGGAGAGCCTTTTTAAAAATGGGGATAATTTCTGCCCCTACCCATGTTGATGGAACAGCCATACCACACAAGATGGCATTAAATAGAGTTTGTAGATAGGGGGCCCAAACCACTTGTTCATTTCTAAAAAGATCACCAGGGATCCTGTCCAACCCTGGAGCCTTATTGGGAAGTAGTTTGGACAATGCCAATAAGACTTCTGCCAGTGTGCACAGAGGTGGGGGATGCTCTTTAGTGGCAATTTCATGAGAATCGAGGACCCTGCTATCTTGATCTCTATCTTTATCACTATCTTTAGATTTTGAATATAAAACTTTAAAATGGGATCTCCATACTTCCTCCCCCAAATTTGGTTCCAAAGCCGTATTACCTTCCAACTTCCCTGTTTTGACTAAGGTCCAAAAAGATCTCATGTCCCTTGATTCTAACGTCTTCTTAATCGCGTCCCATCTGTCAATTTCCCATTCTGCTTTTGCTGCCGCCAAAATATTTTTATAATGCGCTCTAGACTCCTTGATACCCAGACTGTTGCCTTCCCTGATCTTTAATGTCAGGGCACATTTAGCTGCCCTGCACGCCTTGTTATACCAAGGATTTCTACCTTTCAATGCAGAAGTGGCAGGGCTCCTACCATTGTAAAAAACTCAGCAAGGGTTGAAACTAGATCTTGATGATTCTTACCTAATGCCAAGAAGATTTCTAGAGGATCACTGTTTTCAAAATTTGAAAAAGCGGCAACTAGGTGTGGAATAATACAATTGTACATAGCAGCCATTTTTTCCGGGGCTTGCACAATTGTTGCCCAGCGTATTCTTCTGCCCCCTTCAATTGCTATTAAATTCAAGGGAGGTTGGTGCCTCACACCAAGGGCCCCTATGTTTTGTGGTTGCTCTAAGGTTAGGACCAGTGGGTTGTGATCGCTCTCACATCTAGATAAGACCGAAAAACTGCGAATTCTGTGCCATAACTCAACATCAACTAGGATATAATCAATTATGGAGCCCTGTCCGGGTTTCTCAAAAGTAAAGTTGCCCGGACTATCACAGGGAAAGCGACCATTGCATGCCCTAAGCGAGTGGCTAAGTGTCAAGGTATTCATTTGGAGGACAAGAGGGGTCCACCCTCTTATCTGGTAGGTGTTACATTCCGGAATTGACCAAACGGAGTCTTCCTCACTAGTGATGTTAGGAGTCATGCCAGAAAGAGGCTCAAAATGGCAATTAAAGTCACCTCCAATTATTACTTTAGTGGAGTTGGATATAGTGGGAAGAAATAGAAGAAGGGAATCTAGAGTAGGTGAAGTGAGCCCATGCCTCACCGGACGAGAGTAGATGTTAATAATGGCCAACTTAGGAAGATTTTCGATTGAAAGAAGGACACATAGAATATCTGGTGAGAACGTGTCTATCAACTTAATCGTACAACCTAGATGGATACCGACCCAAGTACATAGGCCTCCAGATGGTCTCCCCCTGGGCCCCCGAACAGCTGGAATGGAGTAAGTAGCATACCCTACCCTATGCAGAGCTGTTGTGGCCCATGTTTCTTGGAAGAGACATACCCCATTGGATTCTACAAATTCTCCCCAGTCCGGGAGGTCCATTTTGGCGGCTAAACCCGCTATGTTCCAGGACAGAATTTTAAAACTCTGCTCAATATCTACAGGTCCTGGAGGTGTAATCAAAAGGTCCCTCTCTGTTAGCAGATCTTGATGTTGAGTCACTTCTTGACTCAAAAGGCTATTACCAATGGCCCTAGGTGGACTAGAGGGGGCACATAAGATGCTGGACCGTGAGGTGATTACCTGGTGTATTCCCGTAAAATGACCCGGGGGAGCTAAGTTGTTTCCCGTTGCATAGTCATTAGGGACAGATGTGTCATTACTTAAACGCTCTAATCTCTCTTGGAGTTGGGGCTTGTGTCTACGGGTGCCTATGCAGGAATGTTGTGTGGAATGCATGGTTAGTCAATCAACCAAATCTAGGGGACTGTACCTATTACTAACAGGGATGGGAAAGGAAGGTGTTAAATTAGAAATCCATCCCCTACTTTGTACACTACTTGGCTGGGCCTTTGATTCCCATTTCTTATACACACTTCCTATTCTCTCTGGCAAGGGACTGGGAGGGTAAAAATAGCCCAAAGGAAGGGTCTGGATGGCACTACTCATCCCGCGTTGGGACCATTCGAAGATGTACTGGGTCACCCGACTGTCTCTAAAATTGACCAACACACAGTCTCCCTTGATGTCTTTCTGTCTCTGTCCCACCCAGCCAACCCTACGTGTGAATAAAATTTCACTATGTGTATGAAGGGGAAGGGGTCTATTTTCATTAAGCCAATGAGTAACTTTGTTTTTTAGGTCTGGATAAGTCTCCACGTATCCTGGATCTAGCCTTGGAACACCTGCAAGCACGACAACATATGGGGTAGAAGCAGGTGGTAGGTCGATACATGGCAGTGATAAGTTGGAATCCCTTTGATTTAGTTGGAGTGAGTTATCTTTATTATTACTCTTGGTATTACTAAGTACATGGTCAGTTAATGGACCAAGTTTGTTTGTCGCCACCTTGGAGCCTCGTGTTCCATCAGTTGTATTTTGTATCCTGTGCTGAGGTGGATCAGAGCCCTGCTGTTGTTGAAGTGAAGAGATAGACTCTACACGGGCAGATGATTGGGCTAGAGATACTAATGGTGCTTGACCTATAACAGAAGGGGGCACGGTTGCTACAGATGGAATTTCTAGATTTGGATGAAGTTGGAGGGATCTTTCAGGGATCTGGATTTCTGGTAGCTTAGTGGCATGCCAAATGGCCTCGACTTTATTACCCCAAGACGTGACCAAGGAGGACAGCCTGTCAATACGTGTCAATACTAGTTCAAGCTCATATTTAATAAGTAGTTCAAAATGGGTTTTGAGCTCTTCGATCGAATTTTGGGCCCATGATGGCGCCTCCGTAAGGGTTTTGCTCCTGTCACTACGTACATTGGTTTTGGAGTTTTGAATGAGCGCCACCTCAGGTAGTAAGTACCCTTGTTTCCCTCCCTTTTGATTTTTATTTTTTCGGTATGGGCCCTTTTTTTTTTTAACAACCTCCCTTATAGGTGTTTTCTTAGGAGATTCCCTAACTAAGTCTGCTTGTGCAGACGGAGGTTCTATGATAAGTGGGGAATCTAGAAGTTGATGGGGATTTGGGGCAATAAGCTCCGAGTGGGCAGAGAACCTTGGAAGAGTCGGTGTTAAAGAGAGGCGTCTTTCAGTTCGTTCAATTTCACTAGAAACAACACCTAACGCATGCTGCAGCATTTTATCTATCGCTGTGGGTTTAGGTGTCAATGAATGAGTTTGGGTTTTCTGCCTAGTATTTGGCTTTGTTAAAGGGGCAGTGACCTTTCCCATGTTAATTTCACTTAAAGGGAAACCCAAATCCAATTTGCAGTGAACAGTTATGGACAAATATATGAGTACCGTAGAACCACGATTTGAGACAATGATTAAAGCTTGTCCTTACTTTTCTTTCAGTAGTCCTGTGGGCCCAAACGAAAACAATAGAACACTTAGATAGCATACATGAATGGACAGAAACTAAACACACATATCTGGGTAAATAACAGGGGGGTGGCCCGACCCGGCCTCGATCGGCCTCGGACGGGCTTAGACGGGCCCGCCCTTGGTCCGGGCTTCGTCCCGCGACGCGGTGGTAGAGGCTGCGCTATAAGCGCGTTGGACACGCCTCCCCCTCACTCGCGGCAGCTGCGTGATGGTGCGGTGCACTCTGGAGGTTGAAGTCCTCCCCCAGGTGTAGTGGTGGATTTCTAGAGCGTTGAGGAGCAGCACTGTAGCCCCTGGGACCCTCGTCCCACCAGGGGTCTACCTCCGTGAAAGGGGACAGGAGCAGCAGATGGACGGCAAAGGAAAAGAAAACAGCAGAAGTCACCCACGCCACGGGGGTAGAGGCTGCGCTATAAGCGCGTTGGACACGCCTCCCCTCACTCGCGGCAGCTGCGTGATGGTGCGGTGCACTCTGGAGGTTGAAGTCCTCCCCCAGGTGTAGTGGTGGATTTCTAGAGCGTTGAGGAGCAGCACTGTAGCCCCTGGGACCCTCGTCCCACCAGGGGTCTACCTCCGTGAAAGGGGACAGGAGCAGCAGATGGACGGCAAAGGAAAAGAAAACAGCAGAAGTCACCCACGCCACGGGGGTAGAGGCTGCGCTATAAGCGCGTTGGACACGCCTCCCCCTCACTCGCGGCAGCTGCGTGATGGTGCGGTGCACTCTGGAGGTTGAAGTCCTCCCCAGGTGTAGTGGTGGATTTCTAGAGCGTTGAGGAGCAGCACTGTAGCCCCTGGGACCCTCGTCCCACCAGGGGTCTACCTCCGTGAAAGGGGACAGGAGCAGCAGATGGACGGCATTCGCCAATCCAAGGGGTTTGAAGGATGCTGTTGGGGTGACTGTGTTTGTAGAATCAATGAAATTAAGAGACGCACAGAAGATTCCAGACAATATATTGCTGAGCTCCTTCCAGGCTTTGTCAACATCAGTGACTGAATCCTGGAACCAGACCCAGAGTTCTGCCCCCGCTGGAGCTCCTAAGAAAGGTTGTCCCCATGCACGTGACCTCCAGAAGCCATGAGTAAAGGACAAATGCAACTCTCGAATAGGAAATTTGGAGATCACCTGGCCCAGCACCTTCGGGAACAGTCTATAGTGAGAAACTCTCCGCTGCTGCAGGTCCCAATCCCAGCGGCTCCTGAACTGGAAAGTTGCTGCGATGTCCCCGGAGCTCAGTGGGGTGATGAGCAGCTCTTCCTGCAGTTCGTCTGCAAAGTCCGTATGAGGTGGGGCGGATGTCCTCAACTAGCACAGCTGGCAGCACTGATACGGGGAATCTATCGCGGACTTTCAGCCTCGTGCGCTATCCTCCACTAACAGATGACAGCTCCCCCAAGAGCCGCGGCCCCCTTGCTTACGGTACCTACTGCCTACTGCACACTGACAGCAGACCGGAGGCCGGAGGTGCACACAGCTCTTCTCGCTGCCGGTTTTTACCGGCTTTTGGCTCACCGTAGGCTCACTGGTGGCTGGTGGCTGTTTCTTTTTCAATGAACAGCTCACGGCCGCGGGGGGCCTCAAACGAACTCTGCCTTTAGGTTTAGGGGCTTGGCAGGACTGGCAAGATAAATTCGCCAAGGAAAAGCGAAAAGCGAAAAGCGAAGGGCGAAGGGCGAGTGGCGTTCGCTACCACCGCTCTCAGTATTCACTTTCCAATAAAGCATTTTTAAAGACAGATATACATTTAAGAATTGCTGGGGCAAATACATTTATAATTAATAGTTTTTAACCACTGGCAATTCAATTGCTCGGGTTAGCGTTCCAATACAATGTGTTTTAGCCACCATGCCACCTCAGATTAAACTCATCTATATTCAAAATTAGCCTGGGTCCAGCTCCAATTACTATTCCTCTGGATGGTCTGGCGTTGTAACAGCTACAGACATTAGAGCAGTTTCTCTGTTAACCATAGTCAAGAAAAAAGATTTGATAGTCTGCCACTTGCGATGAAGGTCACTTGCTTGAGGTTTGACTTGACTCACAGCATCAAAGTATTTTTTCCTTTGTTACTCTAATTACCTTTATGATCAGCATGGTCACTGATGCCTGTTTGAGTACAGACATTTTTCGTAGAGCAAGTAATCCGAATTAAATCATTTTTGCAAAATTAAAGGGAATGTAGTCTTAGAGGTGTGCTAAAGGCAGAACAAAAGCTTGAGTGCAAAGAGTGTAAAAGCAATCTGCCTTTGAATACTTCAGCCAATTGTAGGATGATAAAGTTATACTGTGATGAAAGGTATCCCACAAGCCGTCTTCTTTTACGCAATCAATGTCGCTTTAGCAGGAGCAAGGAAAATAAGAAATGCAGCGCCGCCTCACCTCCTCCACGTTCGAGGACTTTTGGTGGGCTGTTGATGAGCAAAACGTTATCAAACAGTCAGGAAATTGCTAATTGGTGATAAAACTAGTCACCCCACTGCTAGTCGATCAATATTTGTAAGATTGAAGATTACGATTTAAAAAACATAAGTGTTTACGCCGCTGATCAGCTTCAAGCAGACTCTTCTCAGTTATAAAAGACTAGCTATTCAACAAGGTTTTGGTTTTTATTACAAAAAGGATAAAGCTGCTAAGTTCTCCAGCACTCCACATGCCATTTTCCGTTTCCAGGTGCCAGGTGAAACCGCTTGGCCACTAGCAAAAATTCATTAAGGCGCTAAAAGATTCGGTTCATTCAGCAGAGCCTCCAGTGACCATGTCCAAACCCAAACTGGTAGCCACACCCTGCCTGCCAAGGTCCTGGCTCCCACACATCAGGCAAACAGTTCGGCAAGCCAACAAAGGGCAAGTCAGCCCAAGCAAAGTGACTTCAGCTGTAAATGTTCACAATGAGGCAGTGGGGACTACAAACAGCCCAAAATGACTGCCGCTGTAAATGTGGAGAATGCACAGAGGTGCAAGCCAACGAGTCAAGGACATCCGCTAGCAGTGGCAGCATCAGCGGTTGATCCAAGGGATACTATCGTAACGGACTCTTGAGCTTGAAACAGACTCCATGCAGACTTCAAACTCAGGATCCAAGCTCCAAGTGAGTTCAGAGTGTGCAAAGGAGCAACAACAGAGTAGACCAACAACAGAAATGAATGTGCAGCATATGGAGGGGGGATGGGTATAAGCATGCCGACCATCATATAGCCACAAAACTAACATTTTATGCTAATATACCCACTATCCTATGTCAACAAAAGCAACATCATGTGTCAACTCACAAAATCACAAAAATTCCAAAAGAACAATTAAATCCATATAAAGACTAATATGTTAGCATTCACTTCACTTCACCATAAAAAACTAAAAAGTCATGAAATTGAAAAGTTATGGTGCTACCTTCAAATCTACCTTTATAACTCAACTTTAACTTTGACCCTAGCATTTACTCTTATAAACGTCAAATGTCTTTCCAAACACAAAATCACACTCTGCATAATGCAACATAATTATTTCCATCATAAGGCAAGATACCCATCATTGTATGATCAACCAGCTAACCTCATATTGTAACACTCCAACTATTACTTACCAAAACAACCACATTCAAACATGTACCCGCACACCTTCAAATAACAGCATACTCCCCATTATATGGCTACTCGCCCTCATCATATATGGCTCCCCATAGTAGCATATATCCACATAAACACAAGTATACTCCCACACATATGTTCACCCACCCACAATCCTATGCCAGGATTGTCACCTTTACATGGCCAGTAACCCATCAAATATGGCCTCACAAACTAGCATATTTCCAACACAAGTATACTTCCACTTCCCAAACATCAAACACTCAACAATGATTATCCTAAGTCCACATACATCCATGCATACAACCACCATCAAATGCCCACACGTCTCCCATCATACTACCACACAGCCACGATCATATGGTCAAACAGCCACCATCAGGTGGGAACATATACCATTATCCACCACACAACCACCGTTTCCTAAAGCTATACAGTGCCACCCAGCAAATTAGTCCCAGCAAATGCAACATTTTCGACATTTAACAAATGTATTGACTATGTTAGTAAACACGTCTTGTTTCAAACTTCCACAAGTCAGAACAGAAGTCGGTGTTATGAGTGAGTTAGTATGATAGGCTTGATAGACAAGGTGAAGTCAGTAACGTGTTTTTTTTATTTCATGACTTTTTAGTTTTTACAGCGAAATAACTATGAACATATTAGATATTAGCAAACCTTCATTAAGTTCCGGAATCACCAATTACCTATATATAGAAACTAAGTTTTAAATCACAAAAGCTTTATACATTATACGATGACCTATTCGGAGAAGGTTACAAGCAACAATAATAACTCATCACCGTAATTTCCTCAGTGTAACGAAATACATTTCCACCCAAAAAAGGATCACCAACTATGGTTGAGAATTTCCTATATGAAATCTGAATATTACACATTGGAAGTTTGTGGTTTGGTAGAAAGTAGTTGGTAAACATGTCACCAAGTAATTCATTAAATGTAGCGAAGAGGATGCTTTAAGTGTATAACCCTTCTCTAACAGACGCAGGATGAGCCTATGACAATACACAATGTTTAAATCATGTTATCTATTACTATCTGGAGCCCATCATCACATAAATAAATGTAGTGATGCTATGCCATATGGTTACAAAAAGTTCATTTAGCACAGGGATAGCCAGAATGTCAGGAATAAGGTCAATATTTCAAGGACTGGCCAGAAGTATATTCAACACGTGTTAATGAAGGCCAAATGTGTCCTTTGATGATGCCTGGATTTTCATTCTGTGCATGCAGCCTACCCTACTGTATCCCTTTCTTTCCCCTAATCTCGCAATTCAATAGCATACCATGTCGTTTTTTCATTTAATGATTTCATTTAATGATTTCGTGATTTATGAAGACGCTGATGCTTATTTGAACTATACATTAATCTCACTTTCAGTTACTCTCATTCGGTGCATGCAGCCTACCTCACTGTATCCCTTTCTTTCCCCTAATCTTGCAATGTAATAGCATACCATGTCGTTTTTCATTTAATGATCTCGTGATTTATGAAGACTCTTCTTAATTCTTCACTAAACTGCATATGTTCATGTACTCGGGACCAATGGTTTTTCTTCTTATCTAGATCCTACCAGCTCACACTTTTTCGTCCTGATGATGGTCTCTAACTAATGAGATCGAAACGCCGTCGACTTTCACAACCGAAACTCCTTTAATGCAAGTTATTAACTTTGGAGTTTTGTACAGTGTTGTCAATGCGATGTAAATTTTAAGTCACCAGCACCTTTCACTTCACGCACTTTCACTTTCTTGTGTGAGCACCAGGACTATTCCCTCGTAAACAGTGAATGATACTCCGTTTATGCTGTAATAAATGTGATGTCATTCTTCCAACCTTGTGTCCCTGCATACATTGTTTTTCCAGTCCTGTTCGGACTACTTCTTCATTACCTACCTAGACGAACGCTGTATCTAAAAGAATAGTAGCCTGGGCTACCCGAGGACCTTATTGGCCTCCCCCAGACCGTTGTTCTTTCAACTGGATTTTGAAGGTCATTTGAATTTCTGCAGCGGTTTCCTCACTGGGGAGGGCTGGCTTTACAGATGGGTCATATTTCCAGTGACTTTGGGATTTATCTTTCTGCTGATTATGGGCATTAGACTTGCAGTGCCGTGAGGATTGGTGTGTGAGGCCTTGGCCCTATGGCCTAGTGAGTTTTTCAGCAGCCAATCTTTAGCCAGATTTTGAGCAGGGCCAGACTGGAAACTTTTTCATTTCTGTTTAATCCAGTCTCACTCTACAAGAGACTATGATTCGATACAGGCCATGAGGAAGCATGGCAGGGTCTTAGCAGTCATTCGGTTTCATAGGCAGCCCCCTTGGCTACAGCCCACTGTTAAAAATGGTCCGCCCGGCCTTTACTTTAAGGGTCAACAATGCCACAGTCTACGGCCAGTTTGGCAGCAGTCATATTTTCCTGAATTGGAATTCATCCTTCAGCCTGACTGCTGGTTCATTCAACAGTGGTTCGCATGTGCATGTGGGTGGAGTGTTTGGATGGAGGATGTAGTTACGCAGCTCTGCGTTTGAGTTCAAAGTTCTTTTGAACTGAAGGTGATTTGAAGATCCACTAGTAGCAAAAAGGACTATGACATTCAAGACCAGGAAGCTACCCTACCTTTGAGATTTGAGTACATTGGGTGTCAAGCAGTTCTTATAGGTCTTGAAGTTTTTCCTTCAGAGACTCCAGTGGTTAGTGTTAACATACTGAGCATTCTGCACCTCAAGTTCTGTTCATATTCCAATACCACTTCTCTCTTCTCTGTGGTGGTTTCTGACAAGTAACCATACTCCACTTAGAATCTGGATTTCGATCTGGTGAGTGTTGGCTATTATCATGAAATTTCCTGTCAATCTAGGTGCAGGATTCTGGACTAGGAGAGATTGCCTCCTCTTTACATTCTAATAGAATGAAGTTTATGTAACAGGCTTGTGCGACTGGTGAGGCCTTGGTTCAGCTGATGGGAATTCTCTCAGGGCTCTATGGAGTTCATAGCTCAGCAGTTGTTTGGTCCTGCGTCTCATCAAGAGGGTCACTGCAGACTAATCTGGTTCTTATGGGAGGTAGCACAGGGGAGCACCTTAAAATTGCATAGCTAGTGGCTGCTTACATGGAGGGTTTTGGGTGTGACTAGGCTTCCAGGTTGCTTCTTCCTTATCCCAGAGCAGGGTTACTATCGGAGCTTTTGCAATTCTTGAGGTGTTTTCAATGCATACATTCCGGTTTAGTGGCTGCCTTTCCTGCTTTTTCTTGGTATCTCTTGTTTTTGGAATCCATGCTAGTGCCTTTGGTATTAAGTATTAGGGGGTAACCCACAAAAACTACCCGACCTGGGTCAGTAATGCAGTACAGAAAGAAGGGTGGTCGCGGTAGCAACACATTTGATTGACAAGAAAAACATTCACAGGTTTATTCTTTATAAAGCATGAGTCCAATTTATTTGATTGGGGCAAAAAAAGAAAGAGAGAAAAAAAAAATGCTCTTTCTTTTTTTGCCCCAATCAAATAAATTGGACTCATGCTTATAAAGAATAAACCTGTGAATGTTTTTCTTTTCAATCAAATGTGTTGCTACCGCACTCACCCTTCTTTCAGTGCCTTTGGTAGGCCACATTTCTGGAGAATATCATATTTTCACATCTATTCCGGGGCACTGTACTGGTCATTTCCCTTTTCTGCATACACTCGGTTCAGGTCAGTTGTAGAGGCTGGACATGCTGGTTGGGTTTCATGTCTTCTGATATTAGCGCAGGTTTTTTTCCCCTACACACAGTGTGGCTTTCCTTGGTGCATGTCTCCGCTCAGCTGTGGACATTATTCTCCTACTGTATGGTGTGACCTCTGGGCCTAATTCCACCCCCCTAAGGCAGGTGGCTCCAGGCTTCTCATGTGGGACCTTTTTTGGAATCTATTTGTTGGGTCAGAGTGGTTGTTAAATCTCTTCTACTCTCAACGGGTGTCCAAGCTCTATTGTTCAATTTATTATGCCTATGGTTTTTGGATTGGGGGTACATGAGTTGGGCTGAAACAGTCTGGTTTGTCTGGGATTGGTTGCTTCATTTTAGGATCGGGTGGGGTCTTCGCTCTTCATTACATTCTCTCTGTTGCAATTTGATAAGTGGTAGTGGGATGTTTAAGTCGTAAACCTACATCTGTGCTCATGTCTTCTTGTTATTGCTGATAGTTTTTTTTATTTTAATTCACAGACACATTCCACCTGTAATTGATATATCTGGCACGTGTGTTTCTGTGTAGGGGTATCCCAGGCTTTGCGTGATGGGTTTGGGGGGGTGTCTTTAATGCACCTTGTGCACCATTGTTAAATGGTCCTTCTGCATTGTATGCGTTCTTTTCTAGTCTGTTGATGATTTTCAACACTTGTGGATCTCGGAGACTGTTTCCTTGGGGGTATTTGTATTACAGGTTTGCTGGTCTCCGCCCGATTAGTTGCTTCTTTTGCTTGGAGTTTATAGGAGATAAGACCTAGCTATGTGATGGCTCTGTCACCTCCTTGCTGTTTGCAGACTGTCTTCAATTATTACCATCCCAATGTTGCAAATGGGCCATGGTGTGCTGGCTGTTTCTCAGTGATTTGCAACCTCAAAACAGGGTACCTGTTACCACAGAGGGACTCGGCAGGTATTCCGACCTTACAGATTTGCTTACTGGATCCTGAGGTGCTCTGGCCTCTATGCTTGGGGTGCAGTGTTCCTGCTTGGTTTCAGATCCAAAGAGAAGTCTTTTGTCTAATTTCTGTTCCAGTTCTCGTGAGCTGGGTTTTCTGGGTATCCATGTGCTCTTCAGAACCTAGCTGTTATGTCAGTGTTCCTAATTTTGCTTCTCTTGAGGGGGCTGATGAGTTTATAAAGGGGGCGTTGGTGTGTGTTAGACTCTACCATTTGCAGATCTCTCTATGGCTTTGAGATGGAGAGGCTTAGGTCAGTTATTGTCGAAGCCCCCCCTTTCCTTGCATTTTTCCTATCATTTTGGCTTTCTATTCACACAAATCTTCGTGACTAAAGGGATATCTTTTCTTTTTTCACAAGAACTTACCCTTAATTTTTTCCAGATGCTCTTCTTGTGTGGAGTTTTGCTACACTCTGTTGTGTGCAGTGGGAGCTGCTGGTTTATTCAATGTGGGTGGGTGGTTTCACTATTCTGGCCCCTCTTATTGACATGTATTGTATTGCAATGTATTGTATTGCATTGTATCGCATTAGGATATTTCTGTAGCACTTAGTACCCCTATGAGGTGCAGTGAAGTACTTGTCCAAGCAGGTAGCATGCTACACTTGATTGGTGAGTGATTGCAAGAGTGTTGTCTCTGCTTTGAGCCCATTAAGGAAGTGTTTCCATGGTGAGCATGAGGACCACCGAGGTGGTAGGCGGGTTCACTGATATTATTGCCTGGTACCACTGTTTTGAATGGTGGATTTCGGGGATTCAACAGTTTTTGGCCTGCTGAGGTTTAAAGAAGGTTCTCTACGATCCTGCCCGCATCGAGGTGGAGGTTCTAGTCACTTCTCTCAAGGTGTTGAGGGAGCTGCAGTCTGTATGGTGCTTTCCATATTAGCGGATTTCTTATCTTCACTTTTAGTGGATGACATTTGGTAATTTTGGAACTTTGGTGCACTGTATAACTTGTTTCCTCTGATGTACTGTATTTTAGGTCATATGCAGGTGTTGCATTACCTTGCCTGGCAGGCATTGGTTTGGTCATGGCTTATCTCTGGTTGGTCAGCCTCAGTGGCTGCTGTGGTATTCCTCATATCTGTAAAGACTGTGACGCCGAAACTAGACGAGGAGGTTATATCATAATTGCTTATAATTAATTTCATTACTCTGAGTCTATTTTTCCTTGTTACAGTTATTATGTCCCTTCCTACCTCCAGTTCGGTCACTAAGCCTGTCTCTCTTAGGGGAGTGAGGACACTACAGGATGTCTTCTGGATAAGTGTTCCCCATATACACCCATTTGAAGGAAAGAGGACAACAGAGTGCCTGTGCCAGAGATTTTTATGGATTTATAATTTTTGTGCATCATTAATAACATGTGTAATATATGTTCACTCTCAATTACACATGTATGCACAGATACAGTACTGTTGTATTTTAAATTATTCTCTATGATCTGTAGAAATGTGATTTTTAGATATATGTTAAGTAGGCCTCAATTCATGTATAACGCCATCTTTTATAAGATGGAAGTCACTTCTGTCACTCATGTCTTTTCCCCTGCCCACGTCTCTCCTAGCATTTTCTGCAGCACACAGTCAAGCTGTAATGTACTGGTTTATTTCCACTGTTATTGTAATGCTACTTTCGATGAACTCTCCCTGGTTAAACCACAGACAGCAACAATATCCCTAAGGCCCTTCCGCTGGTTTACTGTGCCCTACTCATTTACATAACACTTTGTTCTTTATGTATCTAATTTGTTCTAGCACCTTCAGATGACATTAGCATAGAGGGGGCTGAATAAGTGTACACTATCTCCAATCCACTAAATGTGGGTATTCTGATTGAGGTACATTTTTGGGGAGTTTACAATATTGGAGTACACTGAGGCCACACCTGTAAGGAGAATTGACCTTGCTGCATGGCTGTAATGACTTTAACGCAGAAGAATGGGCTCAGATTAATGGAATTACCAGAAAGTAATTAACACAGTATACACCACCAGGCTCCAAGCATGTTAGATTTACTAAATATCACCATAAACTACTAAGTACAAAGGACTAAGCATCATCCATTGCTACCCCCATACTAGAACAGGCAGTGGTTTAATGAAAACTCGTCAGACCAACCTTCAAAATTTGGTGAGGGGCCACTGCAAAATTACTTAAACGGGTCATCTCACTGATGTATAAAGGGCTGGGAATAAGGGAGACTCCTGAGTGGTGTTTCCGCAGGAATAGTAAAAAAAGTTTCAGCACTCTGGGAAAAACATCTTAATAAAAACGCAAAATGTGATGGAAGGATGCTTGCAATAAGTCTAACCACTGGCAGTCACTCAGGGTAGCATTCCAACCCATCGTTTTTGTGCCCACCATGACACCTCAGATTAGACCCACCTTTATGAAATTAGTCTGGAACCTGCTCCAATAGAAACAGTCCAGCCTGAATTGTCAAGCTAGTCCCTTTCTGAATCGGAACACAAGCAACCCAAGACCGGTTTCGCCCTGATTGGGGTTTTTCAGTCCGGTGTAGCTTGGTTCCAGTGGCACAGTGAGCAAGGGACCCACGCCTTGGCCACTTAGGGCAGTACATCAAACACACAAAAGGTGATGTGAGGATGCTTGGAGCACAATCAAGACTGATTTGCATATGGCTGGGTCTATTCTGAGGTGACATAGTGGGCAAAAGAACGATGGGTTGGAATGCTACCCAGAGCGATTGCCAGTCGTTAGACTTATTGCAAGCATCCTCGTATCACCTTTGGTGTGTTTTTTATCAAAGAGCTTATTGCCAGCTGGAGTACTTCCCGCACACTAAGGTTTGTGGCCTTTTGTAGTAATCTGACCACTCCATGATGCCATAGAGCTGCTGTCTTACTTCACATTAAGAAAGCGCTAGTACTGGTGCAACTGCTGTATGGGCTAATGTTATTTTCCCGATAACAGATAATTAATTCTTTCAATGTACTTCTTTTGCACATCTACAAAGGATGAGTGCTACAGTACAGTACTACAATTGTGGCTCCCTGGCTTTCTTTTATTTTTATAGCGCCCAGCCCCCTGTCACATGCCTGTATAGGATAAATGCATCCTTAGTAAAGCTCTACAATACACAGGTGATATGAAGTTAACACTAACGAGCCCATTGCAAGTTGGGTTCTAAATGGCCTGGCAATCTTTGTCCCCTTGAGTTACAGATACAGAGGGCATCAATAACTCAGGGGTGCGGTAACACTCCCCATCCCAAGTATTTAGGGAATAATGTACATATTTATGTGGTATTTCTACAGTGCAAAACAAACTAAAATATGTATTTCTGGACAGATTTTCTCATACTTTACAGAGTGAAGCCCCTTGGTGAAACATTCCTGTGCTGCCATGCTACAGAAGGTTTCATAATGTGATGGGAAGATATGGCGGAAGCAACAGACAAGCTGGAGATGGAAGCGAATGGATAAGCTGGAAGAGTTAGGGTGGTGAGGGGAAGCAGCAGATGGTGGGAGAACAAGAAAACAGACTACCACTGAATGCTGAAACAAAAGAAAAAAGTAGTTCCCTGAAGTAAAGACACATGGTAAAGAAGCTATCCTCCAGGGGAGACACAAACACAAGAAGAGGAAGGCAAGCAATGGAATAAGAAGCAGGCAAGTGAGATTGACAAGAAAGCCATATCACTGATAAGCAATGGACTGATCCAAAGCCCATTTTCAGGTTTCGCCTGCACAGTTGTGAAATCCCTTGGATTTAATATTCTTAAAAGGGGGTTCTTATCAGTTCCCATTGCCTGAATTACTGTGTTCATTCGCTTTTGTGTGGAACTTTTTTTTTGTTAACTTCACCTGGCTACCTGCATTTACTTTACTTCAAATAAAGCTGTTCACACTGTTTAAGCCCTATTCACTGTCAAGATAAGACCTCTTCCCATGGAAAAGGCAGACAGCTTCTAACAGTATGCTGAAATGCTTGCTTTTATTACTTAGTTGTGTAAAGCAGATGCTTTAGCCTTAGAACGTTTGTGGCATTTCCTATTCACACCTCAGTACCTTTCTTTGCAGTTTGTAGGCATTATCAGATTGATTCTTTTAAACTTAATCTATTTGGTCAATATGATCAAATTCTAAATGTTGTAATAAACATTGCACCTTAAAAATAAAGTTAATATACAAGAGCTATGCTATATCTTACTACTAAACAGACATCCACAAGTGCAGTTATCTTGCAGACAACGGGGTCATGATTTCAAAGGTGCAGTAGCACCGGACCCAAAAGTTGTCAAAACTTCTCTAAACACATAATATTGATATATTTGACTACTATACAGGCAGTCACAATTGCAATTAAAAGTGACTTGAGTTGAATGGTGCAGCAGGTGCAGGGCACTGGGGTCAAAAGCTCTAGGGACCCCACTAAACCCAGATTATTGTTAAAATTTAAAACTAAACAGGCAGCCTCAAGTGCAGTTACCTTGCAGACAACCAGGTCATGATTTCAATGGTGCAACACGTGCAGTGACACCCGGACCAAAAGCTCTAGGCACCCCACTAAACACCTAAAATTACTATATTTTACTACTAAACAGGCATTCACAAGTGGAGTTATCTAGCTGGCACTAGGGCCATGATTTCAATGGTGATGTAGGTGCAGTGGCGCCAGGGGCATACGTTGTCAGAACTCCTCTAAACACCAAATATTGCTAGATTTTAATATTTAAAATATTTAAATATTGCTATATTTAAATAAGCAGTCACAAGTGCAGTTATCTTACAGGCACTAGGCTCATGATTTTAATGGTGCAGCAGGTGCAGTGACACCTGGGCCAAAAGCTCTAAGAACCCCTATAAACACCAAATATTGCAATATTTTACTACTAAACAGGCAGTAGCAAGTAAAGTTACCTTACAGGCAATAGGGTCATGATTCGAATGGTGCAGCAGGTGCAGTGGCACCGGGGCCAAAGGTTGTCAGAACTTCCCTAAATACATATTATTGCTATAGTTGACTACTAAACAGGCAGCCACAATTGCAGGTACCTTGCAGTTAAAAGGGACTTGATTTGAATAGTGCAGAAGGTGCAGTGGTACTGGGGCCAAAGCTCTAGGGACCCCACTAAACCCAAATTATTGCAACATTTTACTACTAAACAAGACAATCATAAGTGCATTTATCTAGCAGGCAATAGGGTCATGATTTGGATGGTGCAGCAGGTCTAGTAGCACCAGGGCCAAAAGTTGTCATAACTCCTCTAAACACCAAATATTGATATATTTTACTTTTAACTAGGCAGTCACAAATGCAGTTATGTTGCAAAAACTAGGGGCAAGATTTGAATGGTGCAGCAGGTGCAGTGGCACTTGGCCCAAAAGTTGTCAGAACTCCCCTAAACACATAATATTGCCATTACATCAATAAATTCTATTATTTCCCTCTTTCATTTAATTTTTCAAAATTTGCTATTACTTACCTGCACTATACCACGAGTAACAGCATAATATATTGCCTTTTAGTACATAAACAAGTCATAACACTTTAACACACTTTCTGTAACTTATATTGTACAACTACTCACTATGCTACAACTTACAACAGAAAACGGCTTATTATTAATCACATAGGCGAAACCTAATTAGTTTACCAATGCTTGTTAGTATTGGTATTTTACACAGTGGGTTATTCGGCAAAAGTCAACTAAAGCTGTCTGTAGGTGAGACCTAAAAAGTATTTTGCATTGGAAAACAAATAAAAAAATCTCCTCATTAAAGTCCTTAAGAAATCTAACAGAGTAAAGAAAGCTGCAATTTTGAAATAACAGACGGGGGTAGACAACTTAATAAAAAACATGTTTTTTGGGGGTAAAAGGACATAATTTTCGATTGTTATCTCAATACTCTGCTTGACTTCTAGAAACTGCCAAGTGTGTGAACATTTCAGACTGATCTATGGATTTTCTAATGAAATTGCTGGTACAGAAAAAGATTGTGTTTTTATGGAAGTGAAAGCATTTCAGAACAAACATGTCAGAGACATTTACATCTGTGGCCTACCTTCTCCTTGGCTATTAGGCCAGTGGCTATCTCCATCTGGATATTGCCTCCTTCTCTGGTTCCTGGGAATGCCTCACGTTGTACACTCCCATATATTCTCCACCGATCCAGGCACTTCCTGAAGAACATGGATATCACTTTGTCATTGTCACTGTTGAAGACAATGCTTTTCAGGGACGTAAAAGGATGTAAACAGCAATACCGATGAAGGCCATCAACCACAACGTTGATATAATCTAGTCTAGAAAGCAGGTCACTCTCAATATTCTGACCACAGATAGCCACAGAGGACAACTTTTCCCTCTCTGCATACTCCAAAGCAAATCCTAGGGCCTCTCTCAGCACCAGTTCTAGACCACCACTGTCCCTCTCTGATGTATTAGATCTCTTATTCAGAGCCACTAAGCTGATAACCCTCTGGAATCTCCCTACTGAAGAGGTTTGGGTTTGGAATAATACTTGCACTGCATGTCTCTCAGTTTCACCCAACATCGAAATCTCATTTTTAGCACTGTTGACTTTCCTCCCCTTTGTGGTTTCAGTGTATCTGCTCCACCCCTCAACTAAACAAATCAGGGCATCCACATTTGGAAGAAGCTTCCTGCTGTCATCCTTGCAAAGAGAGAGGGTGGTGTCCCCAGTCAGGTGGAATGGTAAATTATTTCTCTGCTTGGTTCTTGGAGACATTGCTGATACTGCCTCGGTGTAAAGGATGTCATTTACAAGGCCCTTTGCTTGCTCTATGTTAACTCTGGGCCCGCGAAACAATATGGCTGGTCTTTTCAGATCAAAACATAGCTTCAGTTCCACATGAAAAGGAGAATGGGGGAAGGTGCACTGCAAATCCTTAAACCGCAACAATTCTTGGGAGCCCACAATGAGCGACTCATCACATAGAACCTTGCCTTGCAAGAAATCCAAAATCTCAGACTCTGCCTGGGTAAAACAATCCTTGAATCCTACCAGCTCTATCTCAAAGGACTCCATATCTCCATTCTGAACAACACTGGCCTGTACCCTCTGTCCTGATTCTTTAAATCTGCGGTTGAGCCAGTTCTTCAGGAGCTGCCACTCATAATGCCCAAAACACTCCACTCCAACGGGGATTTTCCTCTCGCACAACATATCCTGGAGGAACTTCTCAGCTTGTGCAACATCCTCCACTGAAAATGAGGAAATATGAAGGTGCTCCCCAATTTCCAATTCTGTGGGAACTCCCAAAAGACTGAACAATTCCAAGATGAGCTCCTTTAGACTGATAGACCGCAAAAACTTCATTTTCACGGCAGAAAACTTTATCGCTCTTCGACATTTCTGGTGAAAAATAAATGAATATAGTTAGTTGTTTGACAGTTGTACAACTACAATTTTGAAGAAAAGAGTTTAAAACATTTGCAATTCTATAACTACATAGTGGGGCATACAAAGGTCTGCATTTCTTAGATTTGTGTACATTGGTTAAAACAAGGAGACACTGTTAAAATAACAGAGAGACGGGTCAGAGTTTGATGGCCAAAACAAGAGAGACACTCCTCAGTTAATGCCATACTGTAAACATCAGCAGAAGAGTTATGACAGGTGTTATCAATATGTAAGGAGACATTTTCAACTCTTCTCCTTTGTGGGAGGGGCACCCACCATTCAAAAATAAACACTGGCAACGCCAGTAGATCTGGCCCCTTTGTTTGGGGAAGTGGTTGGTACCAGTTGGGTGACTGTGTGTTGTGGTCCTAGTTGTCCTAGAAAGAAAATCCAATATGAAACACAATTCTTATCCTTAAATAGGAGTGAAATGAAACAGAATGAAAAAACTAAGTTTATTACTGGTGAAATTAGAAAGATATGCAGAGCAAAATACAGCACATTAGATGCTCTGAGAAAGGCAAGTATTTCCTTGGCATCTGTCAGAAATGTGTGCATGTGCATTTTTACTTTGTGAACAAAAAAGGTACAAATCTAACAACGTGTTATCAAGACATCAAAGTAAATAAATGAACAAGCAAGAGCAATCGTGAATAGCACTGTGTTTTTATAATAGGATAAGGAATCCAAACATCAAACAGTTCCTAAACAAAATAATCTTCACCTGCAATTAAAATGCTGTTACATAAGCAATGTAAATACATCACACAGCACACATTGATTTAATTACAAGTTACACATAATGTTGAATCTGAACTGTAACAAAAGGGCTACTTGATGTCCGATCACCACAACCTAGTGGGAACACAAATGGGGCAATGCAATCATCGACAAGATAACAAAGGAATTATTTAGGTATTTCCTATGATGATGAATTAAAATGGGGTCACCTAACCAGTTTAAGATGTACGCAGTTGCAGAGATTGATTGATACTATTTTTAGGTTTGCATCAAGGCTTCATCACTAACCTGTTAAGGAACTTACTTATATCTACACGTCTAAGTGTGTCCCAGTTGGATTACACGGCGCTGGAGTTTGGAGTTATATTAACGCCTCTCAATTACAGAGGACTGATAGCAACTTTTTACATAAGCTGCTGTCAGTGTCCAAGTGTACAGTCAACATATTCTGTCATGAAGAAACAGGGATGAACAATTTAAGGGACTTGATAGGTTTGGCCCCCCCTCTTGTAATGGTGTAAAATCTGGCATTCTCTAGAAACAGGGCTATCACGACTAATGCTCACGGATTGTTCAGCGCTTGACAATGTGGTCCAAATTCCAATCTTCACATATATGAAACGGACTTTCACTGCGTTGGTTGTCCCTGAATATTACAATTTTCCAGAATCACTGAAACTATTCTCCAAGGGTGCTAAGGAAAAGCTATATTTCAGTTATAAAGACAGGCTGTGTGTATTAAAGGCAAACATTTATGCAGCCAGTTGTTACCCATTCTGTCCTCTGTACTACTATGGAAATAGAAGCTTATTTAACCCTCATACAAAATTCTCAGTACAGATTCTATCTTAAATCTTTTTAGATTAAGAACTTTGCTCCTTTTAACTGCCTTCCCCAATCAGAGCACTTGGTTTGATCAACTTCCTATTTGTCCTTGTGATTTTCCACAGCATCAAAGCTCCAGTCATTTTATGTTATTTTGCACATTATATAGTACTCCTCATGGGCTTGTTCTTGTCCCTTGTTTACGTGCTGTTAATTTCAGACAATATCATATTGCTTCACTGTTCCTACAACTAGGCTCCCCAGAGATTCGTTATGCTGTTCTATTATATTAAAGCATCTCTGAGTATTAGAAAACAATATGGCATTTTTGTCACACTGTAAGTTTGTATATGTTGATTTGATTGCATGTACGGAAGGATTTACCAGCCCCTCAGTACTTTCAAAGGAATCTCAACAATAGATTAAATCTTCTTGTCTGAATCTCTTGCGAATCGTCTATTTAACTTTGAGATTCCTACAGGGGTGAAAGCAGTCGTAACCACTTGACTCTATGCTTGGATTTAGGCGTACCAATAGCGGCCAAATATTGTGCAGTGGACTCCTCTACATGCGCTGAAGCAACAAAGTTAGTCTGGAGGATCAAATGGAGGACCACAGACACCTCTATGGTGACTAAGTGGCTACACAAGGTGACCATCAACCCTAACACTACACGGAGAGACATGCAAAACAAGTGGGACATACTGACCACAGAACTGATTGAGTGTTTATTAGGAACTGAAGGCTGCAAGCAACCCCAAAAGCCAAGATGGAAGGTGCAGCTCAACCAGCTGCATCATAAGACCATTGTGATTACACAGAGAAAGCTAAGAAGGTGCCTGTGAAAGAACAAGCTCAACCCCACCATTAAAACTGCAATGGATGTCACTGAATCATGGAAGGTACACAAAAAAGCTGTGTGAGAAGTGAAGAAAGCTTCGGAAGAAAAGGAGTGGCTAAAGATACATTAAATGCTCAAAGAAAGAAGGCTAGCATGCTTCTAGAACTTTGTGAACAACCTAAAAGCCCCAAACTTATCTAGGGAAAATGGAGTCTCGGAAGGAGCATGGGTGAGCCATGTCACATCACTATACTCCAGCCATCCAGCAGCACCAGGCTACATGGACAAACCAGGGCCCAAAGACCAGCCCACACGGAACCAACAGGAACTATCTTCATCAGCCCAGGTCTGCAAATTCATCAAGGCTATGAAAAATGACGGGGCGCCAGGTTCTAATGACCTTCCTGCTGAAATCTTTAAATGTGCTCTGGAGGACTGTGCAATGGTCCTAACCCCGCTATTTAACCATGCTTTTCTCTCGGCTCAAGTTCCAGACACTTGGAGGGGCTCCACTCTGTCCAATATTTATGAATGGGGAACCAACAAAGCCTTTCAATTATCGCTTGATAGCTCTACTTGATCTAAAGGCCAAAGTTTATGCTCAAATGTAAGTCCGTTTTTATATAGCGCAGCTACTCACCCTTACGGGTCTCAAGGCGCTGGGGGCAGTAGTGGAAATTAAGTGAGCTATTGCCCAGAGTCACACGGTGCTGAGCTGAGCTGCCGCCGGAGCCGGGGATCGAACCGTGAACCCTGTGCTCCGAAGTCAGCTTCCCTGGCCGCTGCACCACACCTCTCCACCTCTCCTCAACTATTACCCAAACAGCTGGAGGCTTGGGTACTGGAGAATGAGGTTCTTCCATTCTTCCAGACAGGTTTCCATGCTACAGCGCTCACTACTGATAACATCATTGCACTTGCCACCTTGAGCCATCAAGCAGCACAAAGAAGACAGCTACCACTTTTTTGCTGCTTTTGATTACAGCTCTGCATTTGAAAAGGTGGACCGACCCACGCTATGGAGGAAATAAAACAATGTGGGACATCCCCTCTAACCTCTTAAGGGTTATAATCTCTCTTTACTCAGACACTTGGGTCTGCGTAAGAACCAGACCACAAACAGTTACCTCCAAAATTACCACCCTAGGGGGTTTGAAGCAAGGCTGCATCCTCGCTCCCCTGCTTTTCAACCTATTCACAGCAGATCTGGGCAAAGCTCTGGGGAATAGCAGTCTTCCCCCCCACCTGATTAGGCCACACATCTCTTCAGATTCTTCAATATGATAATGACATTGTAATAATGGATCACACCAAAGTGGGCTTACAGCGAGCACTGAACAGTCGCCAAGAATTTTCTTACGATCAATGAGGATAAAACCAAAATCTTAATCTCCGGGTGCTATAAGAACAAGAAATTCCTTTCATGCAACTTGGGGTCCAAGACCATTAAAACAGCTCTGAACTACAACTATCTGGGGGTTTGGTTCACAGAGTCCTCCCACCCATCGGCCCTCAAAGGGTAGTTAAAAGAGAAATCTAGTGCCATCACTTATGGTCTAGCCAGCCTCAATATGAAATTAAAAAGCCCCTCTGCTGCATCAATTATCAAAGTCATAAAGGCATCCCTCCTTCCAGCACTACAATATGGGCACCAAGCTTTTCCCAGTGCCTGCACTACCAGCCTAGAGAACGCACACTGCTCAGGTTATAAGAAAATATTTCATTTGGCCAGGCATCTCCACAGATCCATGTTGTACTAGAAAATACTTCCGGTCGGCCCCCCCTTTGGCATTGTGCTTAAGTTAGCATTTGCGGCCTCATTTTGCCACACAGCCGCCATTTTGTGTAATGATAGAAACTAACTTCTGTCTCATTCTGTCTGCCTCAGCAGAAAACAGCTTCAATGTTTTTTTTTGTATTTCTCCAAGGTTGAGCTTCGCTGTCTTAATGAATACATGAATGTGCCTTTGCATACCTCCCTTGTTAGATAGGCCCGTTCTCATGCTTACGGTGGCGGGCACGGACAGAGTAACCTTGAGATAGAGATAATATGTACCCGATCTCAGGAGTGTAGCTCATCTTCTGTGTCTCCCTTGTTAACCTGCTCCAACTGGAAATTTCCAGTTCTGGGCGGGTCTTGCTGAGCATTGGAAATCTATAACAACTGATGTAATGTTGGTGAGGGCCAGTCCCCTCGGTAGCATCTCAGGAGGCTAGTCAGACTGGACTTCGCTCGAGCGAATACTAATAAATAACTTGGTTTGTATTCTCTATTGTCTGACCGTCTCTTCATTTGTTTGGAAGGCTGAGAGGTGGTTGCGCGTGACCCGGGTGACCCTAAACGGGTCACTTCCTTCAGTTGGCGCCCGAACAGGGACCCCATCGGGCTGACCCATCCTCGCCCGCGGACGGGTGGGGAGGACGGGGCCACGTCGGGTCAGATGGGCGGATCGGGGATCCCTGCATGATACAGCCTAGTACTCGCAGTTGCCCCGCCTGTCTGATCGGGCAGGGCCTCGCCCAGCGGTCATCCCGGCTGGGGTCCTGAAAGGTGAAACCCTTGGATCTGACCGTTTGGTCTGAAGAGTCGGCAGTGGAGAATAAATTTGTTCGACCTGTGTGCACCAGGTGAGTTTGTCTTGGTTCTTTATGAATATGGCACCATTTTGAATAATCTTTGGTACGGTCTGAGGACCATTTGATTTGTGCTTGGCAGGTCTGCGGACCGATTTGGATACAGAGTGTCTGCGGACACTTTGCCAGGCAACGTAATAAATTTGGCCTACTTTTGAAATGTCTGGGATTTGGCCAGTTCTTGGTTTTGTGGTGTCGACTCTGGTTTAAATCTTTGGTGCAGTCAGAGGACTGATTTTTGGTTTTCTTTGTTTGATACGGTCGGAGGACCGACCTTTTGAAAGATATTTGTGAATTATTCATCTGGCACGAATAGTGAACCTGACTCCTCTTAAGATGCCCTGCCTGAGTAATTTGGGTTGTTTGGGGTGCCGCTGTTGTTCTGCTGTTGCTCGATTGTAGAAAAGGCAACCTGCGCCTCCGGAAGGCACCCCGAACTTTGACATGTATGTTAAGCATGGCATTGGCCCTATTAGGTTTAGTACATTATGGCACAAATATACGAGGGACAATGCCGAGCTGCAGTGGCCACTAACAGGTACCTTTGATGAACAAAAATTGAATTTCTTGCAGGATAAATTGTTTGCCAAACGAAGTAGGCAGTCGATGTTTGATTATCTTCAGGTATGGCAAAAGGAAGCTAGGCAAAGATGAATGAAAGCAGAAAAGGAGGCCCGTAGAGGAAAGATGCAGACAGTGACCCAAAAAGCAGTAGCGTATGATAAGGAAAAAGGTATAGAGTGTGCTGATAGGAGGTTTCGATTGCAATGTGACAAATCCTATGTTACCCGAGAGGAAGGCGATACGTTTGTGGAGGAACTGTTAGACACTCAACCTGCACCTCCGTATACCCCGCAGAAAATATACCCTGCTATCCCGCCGCTCCAGTCTTCCGCCCCTCCTGCCTCCACCTCTGGTTCTTCTGCTCTTGACTTGGCTGCTTCGGCTACAGCACTTCCTGCTCTTTCTCTGGCTTCACATGCTGTGGCTGCGACGACTTCAAGTCTCCCTGCTATGCCTATTGTTTCAACTTACTCTCTCTCTCCATCCCTCACACCTCAACACAGCCATTAATAACACTGGTGCCTGCCCCTTCGGCTATTGTGTCTTCCCCGCATCTCCCTTCCCCAACCTTCTGAGCATTGGGACGCCGGTGCGTGGACTGGACGAGGGGGACTGGGCGACTGCACGGGACCGAATGGGGCGGGTGCTGATTCGGTCTGATGTGGGAGATGCAGAGAAAACGATGGCAGCTAATCAGGCTGCCCAGTGGGCCCAGAGTCCGATCTACAGCGTGGAGGATGTGTGGGGTGTGTTGAAAGAGTATGAACCGTTTGTACAGCAGCATGCCCTCAAGCATATGTCGGCTACGCTGATTGGGTTGTGGGAACAGTATTTCAATGGTGTCGCACCTCAGATTATTTACGACATCCGGGACCGTGTATATGCTGCTGATATGGCCCCTAACAACGTTTTTAGTAATGTTGCAACACTGATTAGCTATCGAGGCCGGTTACATCAGAAGAGCCCGACAACAGGGCCCCAGTTTCCGATGAAGGAAGTACATCCTATTTTCCACCCTGAGATACCGGAGCTGTGTGATCAGAATGATGCTGTTGTCAGACAGCGAGTGGAGGCCCGTTTTCAAGAACAATGGGTTTACACTCCATGCAAAAGGAGTGAGGTTTTGTCTCTTAAGAGTCAGCTGCCCGACCCTAGGAAAAATCCGAACGCATATTACAAAGAGTTGACAGAGGCCGCATCATTGACAGTGATGACGTTGGCAGACATTGAGATGTTTTTTGGTTTGTTGGTACCTGTTGATATTTGGCGGCAGATGCATACACAGAATCATGTTGTGGAATTGGGTGGCACTTGGGACGAAATCAGAGCATGAGACAAGGAGAGGAAGCCTGGTGAGAAGCCTAAGGCTGAGATACTAGCTTTGCCAGGTCATATTATTACCTACATGCACTCTCTTATTCCACCTAGAAGAGTAGATTGGAACAAGTTAACTGCATGTCGTCAGAAGAAAGATGAAAGTGTATCTGATTTTTTTACTAGGTTTGAAGGTGTGTTTTTGGACTTCAGTGGACAGGATTTGTCAATGGAGGGAGGTGTCTGTTTGTTCGTTAACAGATTTGTTACGAACCTGCTTCCCGAGATCACGACTCGGTTACAAGCTTCAGAGAGCACTTGGACTACCTCCTCCTCATCAGTGATATTGAGAATGGCCCAGTATTATGAGCAAAGAGAGAATGAAGAGAAGGAGAAGGTGGAGAAGAAAAATAAGGAGTTAAAAACGAAGGTGTTGATGCAGCAGGTATCTAGGGGGAACAGAAGAGGACGAGGCATTGGTCCGGCTCGACAGGTGCCCTGCACTGGCAGAAAGGCTGCACCTGTGGGGCCAAATCAGTGTGCATATTGTAAGGAGGAGGGACACTGGCTCAGTGAGTGCCCAGCGTTGTTGCAGAAAGTCGTGGCCCCTAGAGGACGGGGTTCTCGTGGACGGGGTCATGGAGCAGGTAGTCAGGAGGGGGGTCAGGAAACTGAGGCACCGCAGGGTCGCTCTGATCAGAACTATTTTGATGACCCTCGGGGGTAACAGTACTATCATGATGACTATGATTTGGACGCAGTGACGGGGTTGTCCCACAGTTAGGACAGCCAGGGACAGGACGAGGGACCAGTTCAGATACCTGTAGAGCAGCGTGGACCTTATGTTACTGCTGACTTGCAGGGCTCAGCTTAGCAATTCTTGGTGGATACAGGCTCAATGAACAGCTCTGTTTCTCATTCACTGGTCCCCGGAACAGTCTGTCTGCCCTTAATAATGTTTCGGTAGGCTTTTCTGGTGTACCGGTTGTGAGCCCCATATCCAAACCCCTTGCCCTGACAGTTGGTCCCTTTACTGTTGATTCACCATTTTTGCTGACGTCCAATTGCGGTGAGAATCTGATGAGATTGGATTTGTTGAAGAAGTTGTATGCTACAATTTACTGTTCCCCGGCTGGTGTCTATATGACAATGGGTCCTAATGTGGTTAGCACCAAGCAGTGTTTGTCCAAGGATGCGCCCCTGCCTGCTGAATTTAAGGAAGTGCCACCCACGTTGTGGGCTACAGGTGATACGAACATAGGGCTGTTACAGATACCTCCAGTTTCTATCAAGGTCAAAGACAATGTTGTTTTGCCTCGTATTCCCCAGTACAAAATACCGCAAGCAGGGGAGCGAGCTTTATTGCAGATTATACAGGATTTGATTAAGTCCGGGGTTGTTGAGGAGACGACTGCGAACGTGTGTAATAGCCCCATTCTTCCCATTCTTAAGAAGGCACCCTCGGGTTCCTCTGATGACCATCCTGATGTCTATCGTTTTGTGATTGATCTGCGTAAGGTTAATAAGGTTGTGGTCCCTCAGTTCCTGGTGGTTCCCGACATCACTGCTCTTCTGACAATTATTCCTTCCTCTGCCAAATTCTTTTCTGTTATCGATTTGAAGAATGCATTCGTTAGCATTCCGATTCATCCAGACAGCAGGCATCTATTTGGATTCACCCTGGCTGGCAGAAGCTTTAGATTCTGTCGAGCTCCTCAGGGCTATACTGAAAGTCCTAGCATATATAGTCAAGCTTTAAAAGGCCAATTGGATTCCCTCGCGCCTCCCCCATGTAATATATTGCTGCAGTACATGGACGATTTCTTGATCGCCTCTAACACTGAAAAAGGTTGCAAAGATGCAACGGTCAAATTGTTGCTTCATTTGGCTCATCAAGGACATAAAGTGTCCCTTTCAAAATTCCAATATTGTCGACAGGAGGTCACCTACTTACGTCACCTACTGTCGAAGGAGGGAAGGAGACTAACACCTGAACGCATTAGTGCTATTGTTAAAATGCCCATCCCTAAGACTCAAAGGGATGTGCCAGCTTTCATTGGCATTTCTTCGTATTGTCGCCAGTGGATTCCTAACTTTTCCTTACTAACAAAGCCACTGCTGCAGCTAACCACTAAAGATGTGCATGAACCCTTGCCCTGGACGCCTGAATGTCAACAAGCTTTTGAGCAATTGAAAGTCGCGTTTTGCTCTGCGCTTGTGCTTGGCACGCCAGATTATGCCAAGACGTTCGTGTTGTATGTACACGAGACGGCTGGTTGCGCGCATTCTGTCTTAACACAAGCCTTTGGAGGTAAGCAGAGGCCGTGTGCATATTTTTCTGCTCTGCTTGACAACATCGCGAGAGCCCTCCCGAGCTGTCTAAGAGCGGTCGCGGCCGTGGCTGTCTCTATCCGACAATCGGCAGGGCTCGTCCTTGATACCGATCTCACAGTCATGGTACCTCATGCTGTGGATACACTTTTGAACAAAACGAAGATGCAGCACCTTACCAGTGCACGTCTGACTGGTTATGAACTGACTCTTTTTGCACTACACGTCACAATAAAAAGATGTGCCACCCTGAACCCAGCCACGTTACTACCCCTCCCTTCTGAAAGTGAGGAAATAGACATACATGATTGTATTTTTCAGACTGAAGAGGAGACGAAGGGACTGGTAGACCTGACTGATGTTCCCCTATCTGAACCCCAAGGGGAGCTATATGTCGATGGCTCTTGTTTCAAATTACCGGATGGCACAACAACTGCTGCATACGCAATAACTATCCTGCACACAGTAGTTGAGACATCACGAGTTCCCTATCAATCGGCCCAAGCTTCAGAGTTAGTTGCTCTTCTTCGAGCTTGTGAGCTAAGTGAGGGACTGACTGTCAATATTTATACTGACAGCCAGTATGCCTTTGGAGTGGCCCACAATTTTGGGCGGCTATGGGCGAAGAGGGGATTCCTGACTTTGCACGGGTTAAAGATCCAGAATGGCCCATTGATACACAGGCTTTTGTCAGCTCTGACACTCCCCAAAAAGTTAGCAATAGTGAAGTGTAGCGCCCACAAGGCAATTACTGATGATGTGGGGAGGGGAAATGCATTTGCATACCAAACAGCTAAGGAGACGGCCCGAACAAAGATGAAGAAGATGTTTGTGGCAGGTCCTGCTAGATGGGTTCCAGACAATGGAATGTTCGAGGACACATTAGAAAATGTCAGGGAAATACAGAGCGAGGCGACAGTAGATGAGCTGGCAGTATGAGAGGAGAGAACAGGGCGTTTGGATGAGGATGGGTACCCGAAGTTACTATGTTTGAGGATACACTGGATAGTGTCAAAGAAATACAGAGTGAGGCAACGATTGAGGAGTTAGCAATATGGCAGGAAAGCACAGCACGTTTAGACGAGGATGGGTGCTGGACGGATAAGTCAGGAAAGCAAAGGTGGATGCTGCCGGATGCCTATGTCCTCCCCTTAGTCACTATGGCGCATGGGCCAGCTCACATTAGCGCAAAGGGTATATGCAAACTACTAGACCGTGAGTGGCAGAATGATAACATCCCCAAAACAGCTGCTCACTTGGTGAAATATTGTATGCTATGCATGATGTATAATCCTGGAAAAGGCACTCCTACTCTTCCTGGTAATTTTGCACCCCCTTTCTTCCCCTTTGAAGTCCTTCAGATGGACTACATTGAGATGGAACGGGTCAACAATTTGAAATATGTGTTAGTGGTTGTTTGCGCATTCAGTAAGTGGGTTGAGGCATACCCCACTAAGGAGAATACAGCCTTGGCGACGGCGATAGCCCTCCTTAAGGAGTTTTTTCCTCGCTTCGGTTTACCCCGTTTGATCTGGAGTGACAATGGCAGTCACTTCAATTCAAAAGTCATCCAGCTGGTGTGTGATGGGCTACACATCATGCAGAAGTTCCATGCTGCACACCACCCCCAGTCAGCAGGTTTGGTTGAGAAATACAATGGTACTCTCAAACTAAAACTGGCAAAAATTCAGGAAAGCACAGGATTGAAGTGGCCAGATGCTTTACCGTTGGCTCTTCTGTCAACCACAGCTACGGCTCACACTAGGACAGGATTGTCTCCGTATGAGGTCGTGTTCGGACGCCCAGCGAATGTTTGGGGCGTCCCGCGACCAAAGCATTTTTCAGAAATTGAGTATCCTCTGTTAGTAGATTATCTCTATGAGTTGACAAAAAATTTGCGTTCTATTCACCAACAGATTCAAGACACATTGCCACCGTAAACAGAGGGGCCAGGGCATGACATCCGACCTGGTGACTTTATCCTTGTGCGGAACTTCCAGCGCAAAAGAAGTTTGGAGCCCCACTGGAAAGGGCCGCTGCAGGTGCTCCTCGCCACCTGGAGTGCTGTGAAGGTGACTGGTCGCAAGAACTGGATTCAGACCAAACACTGCCGCAAGGTCCCATTGCCTCTCCCCTATGATCGGTGAGTGATCGATGGCATAGGTGACCACGAGACGGAGAAAGTGCCATGCTTCATCCCTTTTTCGGATGCCCGACTGACGTGGGTGCAAACAGAAGAGGAGAATGATGCAGTATTGAATGAGGCGGTCCCCCCAGAAATAAGGGCCATCCAGGATTCTCCTCCACCTGGCCCACAAGTGCTTCAGCCCCAGTCCCTTGGCCCATCTGAATTTGAGCCCCTGTTCACTGATCACTCTGTGCCCGGAGTGGCTAGGTACAATTTGCGTCCGCGACGGAGGGACAGTGCACTAAAGGAAAAGTCAGATTAGTAGGGATGGACTGCGAGGATGAAGAATAGGGTGCATGTACCCTGTCCGTGGTACCAACGATAGCTTAGGGAAAGGGAGATTGGTGCACTGTCCGAGACACTGGACAGGATAAGCGGAGGGTGTCTTTCCGAAAGGGAGGGTGCCCTATCCTGGACGACGTGGGATTTCTTCAATGTGCTGCGATCGCGCTGCCCCACTGCTGTGCTCAGTAGCACCACAATAGATGAACAATAGGAGTCTTAACAGCGAGGCTCAGAAGGACGCTGGAAACTCTTTGCCCATTTTCTTGTTCCCTTGTCACCAACCCCATTGCATTGCGATTTTTCCCTCTGATCACCATGTATCCCTTTGGCCGCCCAATTGTTGAGGAGGAACAGCCTTTTGCAGCACCACGTTTGGAGAGGGATGGGGTTGGTTGGCCTAGTTGGTCGAAAAAGGGGAAGTGACTTTTATAGTAATTGTCCTGATTTACCTACTAGCAATACTTGGAATAATGTGGTTTCTAGAAGAAAAATATCCTGTGCACTCTTTGATGGGTACAACACCTGTTCCCCCTGAGCATATGTTTGTCACCCTGGCTCCTCACTAAGGTGAACACAGAAAGACATATGTAGATAATGTGTACCTCCAAATGTTGCATCAGGCCCATGGTACGTCCAATGTCACAAATTGCTGGATCTGTGGTCTGCTCCCTTCTGTGACACACAAGAATGACGTGTTGTTGTCCATGCCTTTTTCTTATCTTGGGAGTTGTGAAGGCTGGTTTCAGCTCTTCACTATGGTATACACTCATTATCACTCTGATACTATGAATATGACGTTAGCTGACTATGAAACTGTCTTAGAGTATATATGTGTACATCAAGGGTTTACCCCAAGGGAACAAGGGACACCAGATACATTGTCCCCGACAACATGCATAAATGTGTACGAAAGAGAACAAAATGTAACATGGCTTCAAAATGAAATGTCTGATTTTTGGAATTTTAATGTCACTGAATACTTCAAGTCTTTTCAACTGCGTAATATTACCCATGATGTGGCAGTGCCAGTGGTTAACACAACAGCGAGTTTCTGTGTTAAAGGGAGAGGAAAAGTTGGAGTGGGGGTGAGTAATTGCAATTATACCTATGAACTGAGCACTGTCAATAGCCCACCTCTGCTTCCCCACACAATGTTTATTTTGTTTGCGGGTCCCAGGCCTATGTTTGGCTTCCCCGGGGATGGTCTGGAATATGTTATCTCTCTTTTCTCCTTCCCCCAGTGTATATAGCGCCATCCAATTATCATAGGGATCACCGACTACAGCGCAGGAGTGCCCATCTGTTTCGTGTTAGATGAGTTATTGACACCACAGATATAGATCAGACAGACACCACTTTACAGCAGTTCACTGATGCTATGAAAAGTATTGTTCCCTTTTGGGGCCCCATGTCCAATAGTCTCAATATCCGTAGGCTCACCAGGGTGGTAGAAGGAGTAATAAATGCAACTGCTGGCATTCTGACTAATATTACAGCTGAGCTCCAGGCTACGAGACCTGTTGCCCTTCAAAACCGGATGGTGTTAGACGTCATCCTTGCTGATCGGGGTGGGACCTGCCGCGTCATCGGCAGTAGCTGCTGTGTATACATACCGGACCACGCTCCGAATGTGTATGCTGCTATACAGAAGCTTCATAGGCTTGCCTCTGACGTACACCAAGAGAATGGTACATGGTCTCACACTGGGTGGTTTTGGGGTTTATTCACATCCTGGGGATAGAAGATTCTCATCTTCCTGATCGCCATAGCTGGTATCATTCTAACATGTTGTCTGTGTATACACTGCCTTCCTGCCTGCTGAGCCTGTTGTGTGCAAATATTGACGCCACGCCCCAAATCCCTAGAACCTGACCCTAAGAACAAGGCCATAGTGATGCAGAATATCCAGGGCTTGATGTGCATAGATGAGGGCATTTTCGAGTACTGATGGCGTATGTTTAGATTCGTAATATGTTCATTACGTAATACAGAGAGTTCTAACTTTCCATAGTAGCAAAATTAGTTAGCAAATGCTAAAAGGGGGTTCTGTTGGACTAGAAAATACTTCCGGTCGGCCCCCCCCTTTGGCATTGTGCTTAAGTTAGCATTGGCGGCCTCATTTTGCCACACAGCCGCCATTTTGTGTAATGATTGAAACTAACTTCTGTCTCATTCTGTCTGCCTCAGCAGAAAACAGCTTCAATATTTTTTTTTTTTATTTCTCCAAGGTTGAGCTTCGCTGTCTAAATGAATACATGAATGTGAGTTTGCATACCTCCATTGTTAGATAGGCCCGTTCTCGTGCTTACGGTGGCGGGCACGGACAGAGTAACCTTGAGGTAGAGATAACATGTATACGATCTCAGGAGTGTAGCTCATCTTCTGTGTCTCCTTTGTTAACCTGCTCCAACTGGAAGTTTCCAGTTCTGGGCGGGTCTTGCTGAGCATTGGAAATGTATAACAACTGATGTAATGTTGGTGAGGGCTAGTCCCCTCGGTAGTATCTCAGGAGGCTAGTCAGACTGGACTCCGCTCGAGCGAATACTAATAAATAACTTGGTTTGTATTCTCTACTGTCTGACCGTCTCTTCATTTGTTTGGAAGGCTGAGAGGTGGTCACGAGTGACCCGGGTGACCCAAAACGGGTCACTTCCTTCATCCAGAATTCGGCTGGAATTCGGCCTGCCAAATCAAATGCTCACTTGCAAATCTGACACTTTGAAATATCATTTACGTATATTCAAAGCACCAGGGATCTCACTCAAGGTCTCTCTTAGAGCCATATTCGAGAGCCCAGGGAGTCCATGGCACAGGCAACTACAGAAGGCAATAACATCTTTCCAAATCAAAGCACAAGCGCTAATTCTTGATTCCATCTCCTTTTTGATTTGGAAATAGGCAATCAATAGACAGCTGCGTTTAGCTTAATTCCAGCAAGATTATGCTTCTCCCCTCAGAGATTCTACTCTCTCTAAATTCCTCATGTCTGATTGGGAGACCTCAGCCTTACCTTTCGGAGTTCATCAACAGCCGAGTGCACAGAGATATCATGTATATGCGTCTGCTCGGTTTACCGATAGCAGACTTCAACCCGGCTTAAGCCAACCCAGGTAAGAAAAGAGCATGCAGACTATGTAACTTTAAGCTAGAATCATGGCTACTCCATCTGTGTTGCTGCCCCTCTCTCGACATCATAAGGAGGGCCTTACTAAACCAATTTTTCTGATGAAGGGGCCCGCACTTGCTTGGAGGCATCTTTGATATGTTTCTACCAGCCTGATGTAAGATCTTTATCAAGGTGCGAGAAATTCACAAAGACCTCAGAGCCCACCTTCACTGTCGATCCATTAACTCTCAACTTGTCAAGCAATCTCAAAAATGTATAACTGAATTACTGCACCAAGAAACCCAGAAACATCTAGCTGTATGGCATGGCTCCCTGTTTTACACAACACTCTAACTATTACTTACATCTTAGCCCAGTATCTTGCACTATTGCACTATCACTACTCTGACTTGGGTTTTATCCTTGTTGGTTACCTCAGTATTTTAAGTGATTTTACTATAATTAACTTCACTCCCGGGATGTCTGGGGTGCATTCAGAGTTTTTGGGAAATAATGTTACTGTTATCTTGTGAGAATGTGCCCTCTTTTTGCATGGTCACCCCCACTTTTTGCCAAACTGTTGATGTACTTTGACTGAGTGTACCCTGGGTTCCTGCCAACCAGGTACCCAGGGCCTATGTTCTTTCCCTAAACTGCATTAAGACAAAACCCAATTGGCACTCTTTGGTCACATGTCAGTCCCTTGTAAATGGTACCATAGGTACCAAGGGCACTGTGGCCAAGGAAGGCCTCTAAGGGCTGCATCACTTATTGTGCCACCCTTAGAGGTCCTGTACCTTTACACACACACACTGCCATTGCAGGCTGTGTGTTCTGGTGCAGAACAAAGCGAAGAGCCGACATGGCACACATCCCTGTGTGCCATGCCTACAACCCACTGCCCTGGCATAGGTCAGCCACCCCTCTAGCTGGGTGCACTATACCAGTGGTGAGGGTACAGATGCATGAGCCCTGTATCCCTACATTGTCTAAGCCAATTCTTAGACATTGTAAGTGCAGTAATGCCATTAAGAGTATATGGTACTGGGAGTTTGTCATTATGAACTCCACAGCACCATAATGGCTTTACTGAAAACTGGGAAGTTTGGTATCAAACTTCTCAGCACATTAAACCCACACTGATGCCAGTGTGGGATTTAATGAAAAATGCACTCATAGGGCATCTTAGAGATGCCCACTGAAAAACGACCTAACTCTAGTGTCCTGGCTGAGTGGCTGCTCGCCAGCTGCCACCACCAGACATGTTTCTGGACTGCTGCTCTCTAGGGTCTGAAACAATGCACATCCTGGGATGAGGTGCCAAGCCTCCTCCCCCAGAATGGGCAGGGTTCATGAAGGGGAAGCTTCAAAGGCTTGGAGCCTTTGTTAGCTACCCTACCCATTTGCTGCTTCCAGCAGCTGGCCCCCACCGGTTCTGACCCCCACTTTGGGCAGGAGAATAGGTGGGAAAACCAAGTGAGGAAGGGAGGTGTGCCCACCTTTGCCAACCCCACCCCTCAGGTGGGGGAGGCTAGGTGAAGCACAACTCTCAGTCCCCGTCATATTGCAGATGGAGGGACCCAGCCAACCAGAGAGAGACATATGCCCCCCTCCCACTGGAGAGTGGCATAATAGGGGGTGTACCCACCCCAAGGAAGGGACCCATTGTTCCCGACCTTTACTTACCTGTAGCGCCCCTAAATCTAGTATTTAGGGGCAACCCTGAACCTTGCCTCCTCAGGCAAGAACCGACAAGAAGAAGAGAAGAAGAAGGACCGAAGAAGCCGTGCTGAACTAAGAAGAGGAGTACGCCCACTGACTTGGCCTCAGCCATACCAGCCTGTCCCCACCTCGAACCTGCTCCAGCGAAATCCCAGTGTGTCCTGCAGCTAGCAGCCCTCAAGAACCCGAAGGACCTGCCCTGCCTTCCAAATCCAAGACTTTGTCTCCCGTGAGCACCGGATTTGCTCAACAACAGACTCTGGCTCCGGCCAAATTTGCGAGTCTGCACCACTCTGCACCCGACGCCCATGGCCCGAGTCCGAGTGGCCCAACACCACGAGGAGGTCTCCCCGGTGATCCTGACCTGAGATCTGGTGATCTCTGACCTGCCTCAAATCTCCAATCGACACCTGCAGCTCCTTTCTGGAGGATGACCGCGACCGGAGCTGGTAAGAAAACCCGATGCCTAAAGACACCCCTGCACCCGACGTTTCACGGCCTTGGGTGTCCCAACTGACAGTGTCCCAGCATCCCCAGGCATTCTAACTTACCTCTCCAACCGGTGGCCTCCTCCAGAAGATGTTCGTCCCCGAGCCTGCAGTCTTTGTTGCAACCGGAGAATCCCATTGAAAACAACAGGGCACCCGACACCAAACCAGCACCCTGCACCCAGCCGCCCCTGCGTGTGCACTTTGTGTGCTAAACCAGATCTCCCTTTGCCCTGAACCTAACACCAGGAGCTTTGCTCCCACAACCTTGTGGCCTGCTCGTGAGCAGCCACCAACCTGAGGCCCCTATCCCCCTTGGATAACATTGAGCCTCAGCACTCTGCACCCGGCCGCCCTAGTGCCGCTGAGGGTGCTTTGAGAGTGCATCCTTGACCCTGGGGAAACCCTGGTTTAACCCCAGAAAACCAACTCCCAAACCCAAGTACTTACCTCGAAACTGATAACCTCATTTCCTCCCATAGGACTGCATTGACTGCTTTCTTGTGAAAATTGTTCCAAGTGTGGAGTTGGTTTTGTATGAGAACTTGAAAAACTGCAAGTATCTAAAAACTGCTTTACTTACATTTTCTCTAGGAAATGTCCCAGTGTGATATCTAGGCATATCACACTCAGTGAAAAAGTAATCCATAAAGTAATCTGAAAAGTAATCTAAAGTAATCTAACAGTAATTTCAACTGTTTTCAAAGTATTTACAGACCTGTAACAAAGTCATTTTCATTCAGCTTGCTTGTATTGTTCAACCTGCCTTGAAAAGTACCATTTACACTTACCTTTGCCAGGCTTGCTTGGTTCTAGAAAAGAAATATAACTAAATAATATTTTTATACAAACAAATTGGTCTGAGTTCAGTCTTTGAGTGTGTGACATCATTTGCTGCCTGAGTGTGTACAACAAATGCTTAACGATACCCTCTGATAAAGCCTTACTGCTCACCCACACTACCACAAATAGAGAGTAAGGTGCTATCTACTTTTACCTTTGCCTACGTATGGGGTTCCATTGGACTCTGAGCACACTATACCTCATTTTGGTATAGTATATACAGAGCCAGCTTCCCACATATCTGTAATGTATTGACTAGTTAAACTGGACCTTGACAGTTGTACCCATAATGAAATATGCAAAAATTGTTGCGGTTTTTACTAACTACACAACAAATTTGAAAGCGCACTGAGGTTACCTATCAAAGAGCTTATGCACTAGCACTTTATCACGTGTATATTTTAATTATTCAGGACATTTACTGAAGTGACCTTAGTTTTAGTACGTCCTTATCCTTTTTAACTGATTGCGTACTGGCTAAATATTATGTTCATATATCATGTAATGATTTTAATTAAGTAAATCATGATTAATAAACTTTGAATACTTTGAATACTTTGATTGTGAGTATGGAAAGCTTTATCAGATTGTGACAATTTTATTGTTTTATATGATTGTATTTAAATATTGCCCTGATTTATTTATCTGTCTTTGTTAGTATGCTTCTATGGTTTGCAGACGAATAAAGGAACCATGACTTTGGAAGCAACATTCCATTTAATGTATTAAAAAACATCATTTTCATACATAATATACTGTCTGTTACTTTATATCAACATTATCAAAGGTCTACACCAACACCATCCACTCATGCTCAATCATACCTCATTCAAGACATATACATACACTCACACACATACTCATACAACTATCACAATTATTAAAACAATCATCAACACTTAAGTCCAATACTGTATCTCAACCCTTTCTTATACTTTCTTTCTATATTGTATCTCATATTTAAATCCAATCAGATCATCTAAAATGTTTCCTCCTCTTGCTCTTTGTATTCTCAATACGCAACTCCATTCAATGGGGTCGTTTGGAGTATCGGAGTGTGAATGGGTGGAGGACGGTGTTGCTGTAGACCTTTGATAATGTTAGCATGAAGTAACGGACAATATGAAAATGATGGGTTTATACATTGTATGCAGTTAAAAAGAAATATAGGTCTGTCGGGTTTTTATTATGGTTTCTGGAATGATATCATCCACAAATGTCCATGCCCTTAATCGGACATCACATCCAAGCGATGCATACCATGAAAATCATGCGAAACTGTTGGGATGGGACTGTCCCCCTGCATGACTGAGTATGGACCCCTGGCCTGTGTCCCAAGAGGTAAGTCTCCGTATTTTGTTTCTTTTTTTATCTTTTGACCTCAGCACATAGGACAGTCATGCACACATGTGAGGACCACTCAATTATGGATTGAGACCGAAAGCAAGGTGAGCACCTACGGCCCCTGCCGCCAAAGCACCTGTCTCGGTTCCCCCAACTGGGCCTTGAGAGCATTTCAGCCCTCCTCCCTTGCCTTGTGGATAAATCCAGTGGTGTTACCGGATTGAACTTACATTGATCATTAACCAAGTAAGGAGCTCTTTGAGTCTGGGACCTTTCTTTCTCCAAGTGAGTTGCCCACCAACTCCCCGAAGCCAGAAGTGCTTGACTGACAGCAACTGCAACCAAAGTTTTTTCTTGTGGCCCAAAGTGCTGTGTACTGCACTGGTGTGACCTTGGTCTTTAGTCATCATGACAGATCAGTAATCCTGGAGTGAGGGCTGCAAGTGTCAATATTTATTCTACAGCAAATTGGAGGAGATACATTTTTTTTAAATGTCCTGGTCAATCTGACCAACATCAGAGAGCTCCTGGCTAAGTACAATAGATTTACCCAGTAGAGGCGATAAAACAGGCAAGTTCATGGCTGAAATGTCCTAGATCGAGACAGTAGCTTTGACATGATCCAGTCTACTGATCATGTCAAGTGTTTTCTCCTCGAAGGATGATGTCAAGTTATTACAAAGTGCTTGAGCATGTATGAATGATTGTGACATGCACGCTGGTTTGCTAATGAGCAATGAACGTGCAATGGAAAACACTCTTTTAATGCGATTAGCGACCATCAAAATTTCATTAGCAAAGAAGTCGGCTTCGATGGACTTGCTGAGTTTTTTTTTTAATACCTTTTTAAGGCCATCGTGAGTTTCTGACCAGTGGTCCGTGTAACCCTGGAGACCACGAGGCCTGCTCAAGGGGTCCGTGACTGTTTATTAATCTTCGAATATTATTTACTTTTGTAAAGTATGCATACACAAAAAAGAAAAATGTAAAGTTAAAATTTTTAAAGCTGTCTGTGAATGTGAAGGATTTTGAAATTAGATGCTACAAATTAATAAGCTGGTATCCTTTGCTTGGATCATGTGAGCAGCACAAGTACAGCAAACAAAAAGTAGTATGGCCTCTTGGTGGGCCCAATTGAATCACTGGTAGTCACTTCATCCAGGAGTGGCTCGTATCAGGGAAAATATGCGGGGCGGGGGAGATGGGCGGGCGGGGCAGTGGGGACAATGGAGACAAACAGAAAAAGAATAAAACAAAAATTACCTGCTGCCTTGCTGCCCTCTAGCATCGCGTCACACTCTTGTGCTCCCCTTCACTGCTGGCAGGCACAGGCTCCCAGCCTGCCCTGTGGCCAATCCTGAAGCTGCTTTTATGCGAGAGTAGCTTTAGGATTGGCCTGAGTGCCGAGGATTTGCACTCCAGGACAGACTGGGAGTCTGTGCCTGCTCTCTCTCCAACCCAGCAATGCAGCTGGGTTGGAGAGCGCTTCACTGTGTATGTGGGTTTGGCTGGCCTGGGACAGCCGGCCAAACCCACATGCCCAGTGAAGGCAGTGCCCAGTACTCCCCACCCAGACTGTCACCACCCTGGCCCTACCCCCAATAATCAGCAAAAGGAAAAATAAAACGATAATAAAATGGGTTTTAAACCCGTTGTATTATCGTTTTATTTCTCACATTTTTTGTAGTTCTGACAGGGAGGGCGATGCTCCTTCGCCATAGCGGAGGAGCCGCCGCTGACATCTTTTACAAATAAAATCAAATTTTGAAAAGCTCCAACCTTCCCACTAAAATTAAAATTCCGATTTTATATATTTTTTGTTTTGTAATTAAAATTATTACATTATTTGTTGGATGTATACTTGTTTCTGTATTTCTGTGTATTGTTTTGCGGTTCAAATTGTAGACATTTCTTAGGATGGGGTCCCTGGCTATCACTAGTGATTCATTGGGGGTCGCCAGAGGTCAAAGGTTAGGAACCACTGTACTAGAGGATGCATAGTTGTATAGGTTACATAAATAAACACCTGTGGCTGGGTGGATGTGGTTACAATGCCTGTGCGTAGCATGTATATATGAAGATCGTGGAACAGCATCCTCTTCCAGTAATTGTTGAGGGGACCAAGCATTGCCATAGCAAAGTCATTATTATTTGATGGGTGATTCTGCAAAGAACATCATTTAATCAGGGTGAAGAAAGACAACTTCATGCAGGAATAGATTATTTCCAGTACCAAAGTAACACTATGAAGAAATAAAAAACTTGGTGGCTGGAATGCTTGAATTAATCTCCGATAGTTACCCGGCCCGCATCCAAGCCCATTGTTCTTTTGCCCAATTTAGAGAAATCAGGAACTACAGGACATTTTTGCTGCCCTGATTTTGTTGGATTAGTCTGTGACATTTACCACAGTAGTACACACCATTATGATTTCTAATGTGTTCGATATAGAAGGCAGGAGCTCTGCATCAGAACTGAATATCGTTTTGGAGCTATACAATGCAAGCAGTAATGCAGACCCTCTGTCTGTCTGACCATCGGAGCATGAAGTGTGAGGTCCCAAATCAGTAAGATCTGCTTTGTTCCCCATTTTCTGTAGATTCTGCTACCCCTATAGTTGAGGCCAGGTAATATGGGATTGTAAGACGGCACCTGCTGCGTTCCCAACTCACTTGTGATACTGATGTGGCGAGTATCTGCCGTTACAGCGAGATAAAACAGTATGTTGAACAGGTTAATAAATTCATCTAAGCAAAAGCGAGAAATACATGTTCTCTACTAATGGGGGGCCTGTGATTTGAACGCCACTAACATTTTCCCTCTAGATACTTAAAGATCCTTGTAAACCCATCTATCGCTACTGGCTTGTTGACTGGTTGGTGGCCTCGCTGCTTTAATCACAGGCGTATTAATGCATCCACAATTCTCTCATGAAGGCCAAGAATTATCTGGGGGTGCTCATATAACGAAACCTCAGTAATCCCTGGAGGCCTGAGTTATAGAACAACCCTATGATTTTACCCTGAACCCACTCTTCCTACCTATATGTCTTGTATTCAAGTGCGTCCTCCATCTGGAAGACTAAAGTTAAGACCAACAAGTCATGACCGCTTCAAACTCTGCTACCACTCATCCTCTACCTCCAATCCATTCATTTATAGCTTGTGCATTAAACCCTCTGGCATCTATAGACATTGTGACTGTTAATCATTCCATCATCAAGGAGCCAACAGTGTATTGACTTCAACTGCATGGCGGTATGGACTGCTACACCCAATTTCACTGAGCACCTATGTTAAATAAGCTAAATAAGAAAGTTGCCACCTGGGGCCATATGATAGAAAGTGCACCCGGGATTGCAAAGGGTATGTGTGCCCCCGGAGCACTTTGGTATTACAGAAGGGGCCGCAGATGCTTGTGCGGCCCCTTCTGTAATACAAGAGGGCATTCCCTCATTTGCATGGGGCCGTTGGCCCATGCAAATGAGAGAATCTCTTTACCACTGTGCCTGCGCCATCTTATAGATGAGGGCGCAAAGGCAAAGAAGCTGTCAGGAGGAGCACTGAAGGTGCGCCACAAAAAGGTGGAGCACTCTCAGAGCGTCCCCTGATGGCAGCCCTCTGGAGGAGGTTAATGTGGTCCTATGGACCCCATAGATATCTTCTTGCAAGGGGGCGCAGACACTCTCTCCCCTCTTAAAAGTTCAGGCGGGTTGCCACCTGCACTGTGAAATAGCTGCAAAGCCACTCCGTATTTCACTTGAATGCGCTGCCCCCAAGGCCGCACGAGTACGCGGCTGCCCTGAGGGCAGCACATTCAACATAATAGGGCACACCTTTTCTGTTTGCACCCGTGGTGCAAACAGGGAAAGTGCACTTTATATGTAATAGGGCCCCTGGTAGACTAATCTCTGTCGACTGTGAGACTACTGATAATTTGGTGGCCTTCAATTATACTGATACCACCACTTTTCCTGATGCCATACACTTTTGTGACTTTTTTGGATGTCATTTGAAATGTAGTATGTAGTTAGTGAGTGATACACCTTGTCACAACTCTTCTACCATCTGTTAGATAAGTCTGTGACCCTATATGTAAAACTGCCTATCTTCATTTGTAGCTTATTTACTTCCTTAGTCAAGTTGGTCCATTGAGCCATTCCTCAGTGTGAAAAGCATATGTTATAAATCTTTTACATTGTTCAGCACTGATAGCTCTCATATCTCCTATCGCATTTCACCCTAATCCCACTGTTACAATTCTAAAGTTTTCTTTTCCCCAGCGGCTGGATCAAAGGACACATGTCCACCGTATCTTCTACAATACTGGTTCAACAGCTGAAAAATAGGGGTCCGTCCATAAAGAAAGCATCCTTGGCAGTAGCAGGTAAAACACTATTATATTTCATTTGTATTGGCATATTTTAACCTAAGAATAACTTTCTATAATAATCAATTTTTCATCTGTGTGTCATCTGTTGTTTGAAGCTAATGTACAACATGTCTGGTTTTAACCTACACACAATCTCTAATCTCTAACTTACAAATTACATTACAAATTTTGTTTTTTATCTCCTGGGGACAAAGAGCTAAACAATCGTGCCACACCATCCATTCTTGGAAGATGGAACGCAATGCAGGGACAAAACCATATACTCTTACAAGCTGCTATTTCTGCACCTCCCATTGCTCAATAGGAAGAGGAGATTGGTGGTCTCACCCTGGCGAACATCTCAAAAACACACCGCACAGCCAGCAGCAGTCTACTACTGGGGGATCTCCTACAGATTGCAATTCCCCAAACAACAAGTGAAAAGAAGCAGAGGCTTATCTTGGTTACACAGGACTCTCCTCATCCCTTCATCTGCCTACACACACTTGAGTTGAATCCCCTATTCCGCCCTCAAACCCAAGTGCATCTCCGGTCTTCACTTTATCTTCTGAAGGAGTGGAAACTCCAAGTGAGGAGGACTTCTCCACCATTAAGCAACTTTCCTTCCCCTATTAACTCCCATATGTCAATGACTCTATTTGATGGACAGCCTGCTGGCATTGTCAGACAGCCACACATGACCTGGGTCTCATGGGCAAATTCTGTTTCCTGAGAGGATCGGTTTTTTCAACACCAGTCCTCTTTGTGAAGGGACATTTGCAAACTGGGGGGTGGGGGAGCCCTTGCGCAACTTAGCAGCCCATCAGGAATAAATCTCAAGTTTAGTTGGGAGACTGAGCTGTGTTTTGTAGATCATTGAGAAATGTCTCCTCTGCATTGTGGAGTTACACCAGTAACAACCCTTTGTGACGAGGAGGAGGAAGCAAAATAGCAAGATGCCGTGCCTTGATCACACAGGCCCTCTCACACAGGGACCCTTCTCAAGCTACAGGGCCAAGTCATATGCCTTAGTCATTTGGGGATTAACACCAACTTGCAAGGCCTACCAACAAAAAGAAAGCAACCTGTTCCCACTCCACAACCAGATACTCAATTTAATGTGAGCCCAAAATCGCGAAGCCCGACATGTGGACGAATCCGCACTCTGTGGGCATGGACAGCAATCATCACTCCCATGAAAGAAAATCACCCATCACTAAATCACCCGTTACTCACTCACCTCAATTCAATGACAACACCACAACCTTTTAAATACTCCACTATTTGTGTATGTTAAAAAACACATGGTTAATTTTTTGAAGAAATTGCATCTACCTAGTACCTGTGTCATCTCATGTATGCCTGCACATAAAGATGGGTATAGGGGAATAATGTAATGCACTGGGGTATAGTATCTGTATCATTTAACATTTTCCCTTACAAAAACTCAATTACATACATTAAAATATAGGCTCACACACTCAGAAAACAATAACAGTACATCTAAGTGAGTTGTCAAAAAAAACTATTTTCATACTTAAAAAAATAAATAAATAATGAAAATATAGAGCGGCGCATGAATTATGAAATCAAGCCGACTGTCCTTGGTAAGGGGTAGAAGTATACAAATAGTCCCTAGGACCAAAGAGGAAGAGTCAACCTGTAGGCTGGTTGGAAATAGAAAAAAGAATATGTTAAGAACATCAGTGAACAAGTCTATTTACCCAGTCCAATGGAGATAATACAAAAATATGTAAATTGTCAAAAAGACTACTCCAGATCAACATTTTAAGGTCTCAAAGTAAAGTTAATATCCTCATTAAAAGCCCAAAGTCCTACAAAAATGTAAAGTCTGTTTCACAACCCTTATGATGTATCTGATCCTAAGGACCCTCCTTGCATTAGAGAAAGCATGGAACACTGTGAATGAGAGAGAGGGAGGGTATCACCGATCATCCTATGCCTTCAGATGTGCCCAGCGCCAACAGTCCTCCAAACGCTTGCAGTACTCTGACTCTTCGAATGTGAAAACCGAAACTACTGCAACATGTGATGATGTTCAGCCAGATTTCCATCCATGCTGCATTACTTCGCTGGATTACTTAGCCAGGTTCTCTTTCCCCATAGAGCTTTAAGTGTAACCCCTTTCCCCAGGACTTTCCTATGCCTCAGCTCTCCTCCCTCTTCCCAGGACTTACTTAATGGCAGCTGCAACGTGGACCAGCCATTAAGTAGGTACCTGCCTAGCCCCACCTGGGACTTACCTATGCCTGGTCCTCTGACCAGACAAGGCCCTTTTCGTCCCTGCTCCTGTAGATGAGAGGCACTCTGCACGCTCCTTCTCCTCTGTCCCTTTCTCTCTCCCTCACACCTGCTTCTCTACTTCAGGTTTCTTTTACCTCTGCCACCTGTTTTCTCCTTGTTTTTGCAACTGCTTGTGTTCCTATTTGCTGATTCTGTTTTGCCACTTGAACCCTTTTTCTGCTCTTTTCTACCATTGTCTCACTTCCCACGTTCAATCAGTTTTTGCACCTGTTTGTCTTCGCACTTTCACGCATTTCTGCTGGTTTTCTCACTTTTAACTTTCACTGTTTTGGCAAATTTCTGCTCTTTTTTCCTCTTTTTACCCATTACTGCCATTTTACACTGCCCACTTTCACTCTTTTACCTGGATATTTCTGCGATTTTTGTGCTTTCCACTTTTGCTCTTTTCTGCCTATTTCAGCCACTTTTATCACTTTACTCTTTTCCTTTTTCTCCACTATTGGGTCATTGTTCTCCCCCGTTCTAGCATCCAACTGGTGTATCTTCCCATTCCCCCACCTCATGCCCAAGGTAGACTACAGAGGACTGTACCACCTGACACTTAGTTGCATTGATGGTCAGTTTCGCCCCCGGTATCCTTGCCAACAGCTGTTCAATGTGCCTCAGGTCAGAACACCCTAAATCAACTGCTAACATGGAGAGGTTGGGTGGTCAGATCAGTAAAACCAGTGGGAAAGTCCGTCAGCATCCCAGTGGCAGAACCGGCTCTGTGCTCCACTACAAAGTCTAAACCTTGCAAAGAAACAGAGCATCTCAGCAACTTGGGATTCTCTCCCTTCATAGCTATCACAATTTCAGTGGCTTATGATCTGTTTGCAATACAAATTTAGAAGCAAACAAATATGGGTGGAACTTACGCAAGGCCCACTCTATGGCAAAGCATTCCTTCCCAATAACAGGGCAGCTTTTGCTCACTGGGTAGTAATCTCCTACTAATAATGGCTTCCGGACGCTTTCTACCTTGTCATCCAGTTGAGCTAACACCGTCAGAGGCATCCGTCTGTACAATGAAAGGCTGAATGTAGTCAGGCGCTGTCAGTACCAGCGTAGCGCATAGGGCCTTCTTCAGTGCCTCAAATTTGACACTCTGCAGTCCATATTACTTTTCTGGACTGTTTCTTGGAGGTCAAAGCAGTCAATGGGGCAACTATTTTTCCATAGTTAGTCACAAAGTTCCTGTAATATCCAGTGAGTCCTAAAAAGGCCCTAACTTCAATCTTGGTAGTAGGCACCACCCTCCATCAAAGACTAAATCTTAGCATCCAGCGGGTATATCTTCCCATTCCCCCACCTCATTCCCAAGGTAGACTACAGAGGACTGTACCACCTGACACTTAGTTGCCTTGATGGTCAGTTTAGCCCCCAGTATCCTTGCTGAACACTGCAATATCATCCAAGTACGCTGCACAGAACTCTTCCAACTCTGCAAGTAGTTTCCCTGGGGCACTTTCTAAACTACCTTGTATGGCCCACACCATCTGTCCTCCGAAGCCTTTGGACAAATAGGCTTTAACCCCAACTCCTCCTGGCCTTCCTGATACCCAGTCAGCATAACTTTCTGGTCACACCTTTCATTCATCAGTGCATGGCTGGTCTGAAGGTTTTCCTTTGACTTATCATGTATTGCGCTATCAACTTCCTGAGGCCAATCTCATAGTCCACCACATCCTTCTATGGAGACTCAGAGGTTCCTTCCCACCATTATTTTGCTAAGGCCAATGGACCCTGCACCGGGTGTCCATACAGAAGTTCAAAAGGACTGGACCTGACTCCCTTCTTTGCAGTCTCTCTGTAGGCAAACAAGAGACATGGCAGGAGAAGATCCCACATTCTTCTGAAGCTGTCTGGCAGATTTCCAATCAAGCTCCTCAGTGTTTTGTTAAACCGCTCCACCTAACCATTGGTTTGTGGGTGGTATGCTGTGTTGAAGTGGTATGTCACACAAGCTTGCCCCCACAAATGTCTCTCATTAGAGGAGATGAAGTTGGTTCCTCTGTCAGAAATTACAGCCCTAGGAAATACAACGCTAGAAAAAAATCCCTGGGAGAGCTCTTGCTACCACCTTTACAGTCATGCTCCTCAGAGGTACAGCTTCAGGGTACTTCATGGCATGATCCACCACAACCAAGAAATTCCTGTTGCCTGACTGTGAGGGGGGTCAAATGGACCAACTATGTCTATTCCTACCCTCTAAAATGGACCACCTGCAACTGGTAGAGGCACTAACAGTGCCTTAGTCTTCCCTCTGGTCTTACCACTCATCTGGCAAGCTGGAAGGATTATACAGAATCTATCCGTGTCCCTGCGCATGCTGCGGCCAGAAGAATAAAGGGTCCAACGTATCCTGGATTCTTCTACTCCCCCAGTGTCCTATTAAGGGCACTTCATGGGCCGGTGACAATAGGATGTTCCTGTTCACTAATGGACCCACTAGCCTCTTATTAGTTCCCGACTCAGGATTTACCAGTTAACTATAAAGTAGACCAACCTCCCTGCCAACATAGTGTTTCCCAGCCACTCCACTGATGACCTGTTTATGGGCTCCCTTCCGAAGTTCCACAAGTGTAGGGCACTCTTCCTTTGCCTTGCAGAAATCTTCCCGGGTAGACCTTGCAACAGCTAACTCACCCTGCAGCTCTGGATGTGACCTAACCTCCAGCAAGTGGTCCCCTTTTTTTAGAATCTCATCCTCCCCACCCCCAATCAGGAGCAGAAGCGATTACCGCTATGGCTATTGCCTTCCCCGAGTGTGCCCTTTCCTGCAAACTGACTTGTCCTGGGCTCAGCAAATCAGATATAATTCTAGCCTCACTCTGAGACTTGTGTAGCCTGTGCTCTGGTTAACACAGCAGACATTGTCCAAGCCATAAAGGCTTCTGGTCCTAGCACCAAGCCAGAGGCAAGCAAATAATTGCCCAAGAGACATTCAAGCTCCCTGCTTTTCCCTTACCCCGACATCAATTGTGGACACCTTGCCATTGAGTTCCATCTCAACCTTGGCAAACGGATACTCTATGCACTCTCTGCTGAATACCAAACATGTATCCTTGGTTCCAGGGAGTTTCTCCTCAGGCTTAAGGCACTTCCTCTCAACCATAGTGCAGAATGCTCCAATATCCCTGAGCGCAGGCACTTTCGTCCCACTGATACTAACTTCCTGCACAAATGCCATTGTGTTAAAATGAATGTGCTTCAGAGCATCTGGGTCCCTTTCCCAAATGTCCATAACTACTAGGTTGAGCGCAAGGGGTCCCTCTTAGGTACTTTCATCCACATGTAACAAGCATGACATCACAGGTTTTGCGGGATCAAGTTCCTTTTCTTGATGGTCTCTCTTGTAATGTCCCACCTAGTGGCACATAAAATAAGTTACCACCGGTACTTAGAAGGGCTTACTTGCCGTCCCTTTTCATGATGCTCCTTTCTAGATACACCATTAACATTCCTATGTTTCCTGGGCTCTGCTCGGGTCCCATGAGGACAACCCTGGCCCTGGACCTCTGGTTTGAATCAATCTTTGAAAAGCTCTACTTCCATATCCCCTTAAACACAGACATGTGATATATGTTTTAATGTGGTTTCCTTGAGAATATAGCAAGCATTCTATGTTATTCAATGTTAGTCTCATGGGTGTATATTGTGATCGGGTGAAACTATGAGTAAATACTTTTGTGAATTCATACCTCGGGGGGGAGAGAAGAGAGAGAATGTGTGTGTGTGTGTATATGTGTGTCCCTTCACATAAGTGAGGTCCTGTCCTGTGTCCTCCAACTTGGAATTATGCACCAAATGTGCCAGTATTATACAAATAGTTAATGCAGCCCATTGTTACGGCCAGACCTTCTTAGCTGTGTCACTGAGGTGGAAGTCACCTGGCCCACTTCTGTAAAGTTTCACTTCTATGTGCTTACTCAGATCCAAGCACCAACATCCCACTTGGAATGTCGCACCAATTGTGCCCTCATCATACAAACAGTTGACTGCAGTCCATTGTTATGGCCAGACCTGTTTAGCTGTGTCACTGAGTTGGAAGCCACCTGGCCCATTTGTGTAAAGTTCCACTTCTATGTGCTTACTAAGATCCAAGCACCCACATCCCAATTGTATGTTGTGTGTGGTTGTGGCCAGAGTGATACATGACTGGCATGATTGAGTGAACCAGAGTAATGGAGGGCTGTGGGATCCATTTCAGATGCTCCTGGCCTGGCCCTTTGTATAAAATGGAGAGGGGTCTGTTTTCGAGAGATTGGAAGTGTTTTACTGACATTCCTGAAGCTGGAGGCAGAAGACCTAAACTTTGAAGTGGGAAGAGAAGAGGAAAGGCTCCTTCAGAAATTAAATTAGGTCTTTTACTGAGAGGACCTCCAGATTTTCCTGTAGACCTGCAATTTGATATAAGGTGGGGATAAAGAGTGGAACTGCAGTCTCTGTTGTTAAAAGTGAAAGGGACCCCTTTTATCTTTCTCCTGCTCACTCTGCAGTGTGGCTGATAACAGCCAGGTGCAGAAATCTCAAGCTCGCACCTTTTGGTTGTCTGTTGTGAGTACTCCATACTCCATACTCCACATTTCGTGCCGGAACACTCTTGGAGTATCTGTGCGCGTTACAAATACAAATAACATAACATAACATACTGGAGACTACCCTGCTATGGGTAGCATCACTCCACACAAAGGCTGTATATGGAGAGTGAGCAGCTTGAACAGGACACTTGAACGGAGAGCCACTCTAATCTGGTTCTAAAAGTGCAGACAGTGGATCCACATCTTCTGTCTGATTTGACCTTATAAACGAGTAACTCACTGACCCACTTGTGGTTCCAGTAACAACCTCTCTTTGACCAAGGAAGAGAATGCATTGTAGAGCTCTAGGAAGACTGCTGTGCAACCAGAGCTATTGTCTGCCTGGCAGTCAGCTTAACAGAGGTGAGAAGACATCACCTGAAGCCTAACCTTAGCTGCAAGAGCTGATCAACAGTCCGGAGACCCTATAAACCAGCCTCCTTGCTGAGAGAGCGAAAAAGCCTGCAAATTCTGCAGGATAGTGACTGTCCATGTGGGGCGAGGTTCAACGCTACCACGTGCAGTGGATCTGCAGTAGCGGAGAATTACAGTGAGCAATCTGTATGCCCTAGTGTTGGCAGACTGTAGTTTCATGGTCAGCATAGTGAATTTGTGACATGGCTTTGCTGCTATGCCATAAGTTGTCATCAGTGGTGTGGCCTGAGCCGCTGTACCAAGTGATCAACTGTGGCATTACCTAAGCCGCTGTGCCGTGAGGGCAAATGAGCATGACCTGAGCCATTGGGCCAAGAGATAGAATACATCTTGAATGTCGTTGATGGTGAGACCTGAGCTGTGGACACCATACACACTTATGGAGGTTCACCCATCACCAAGGACCAAACTGACCCATGGCTGTAATCTTCCTGACCTGCATAGGTGGGCGGAGCTGCAACTGCACAGCCTGGACCGCAGCACTCCAGTGCCCTTCTAGGAAACCTTCAAACAATTGAGAAGCCACAGATGCAACCTTGAGGAATCTGTGGCTTCTGTGGTTCCAGAAAGACTGCATTGAGCTCAGCCCTAGACGTGGGCGGATTGACTAAGCCAGCTGGAAGTAGGGGAGTTGCTGTGACTCAGCCCGATCAGCAGCCTCACAGCGGTTTTTGGGTGAGGTACTGTATCAAGTTTGATACACAGAATGCTATTAAGAGTATTGTTGGTAAAACTAGTCCTGATCTAATTCTTGCTACATCATTCCAATTGGGGTATCCACCTGAGTCACAAGGGGACCCAAGTCTATGGCGGAAGAGGGGCAAAATGACTCCAGAACGAGGACACTATCTTGAATCCTGAATGTATCTCTGTGTAGTATGTAATCTTAGAGTGTACTGACTGACAAACTTGTAAAGCGCGCGATTGCCGAGGCGTCTTGGCGCAGAGGTGAGTTGATACCGATGCCCAGGCTCGCCAACCTAATCGCTTAGGGGAAAAGCCAGGTCTTTACCAGTTTCCTAAAAAGAGACCTATTTGGTTGTAGCCTAGTCGTGGTCGGGAGGGAATTCCAGAGTTTGGCTGCTCGGTGGGAGAAGCTCTTGCCACCCCATCTGGCTTTTTTTTATCTTAGGGACCAGTATCAGTTCTGTGTTGGCTGACCTAAGACTGCGTTGCGGCATGTACCAGGAAAATAAGTGTTGAATGTCCGTGGCTCCCCCTCCATGTAAAGCCTTATGTACTAGACAGAGGGCTTTGAAATCCACTCGCTGCCAGACTCAGATTTTTTGGAAGTCAAATACTGGGTTGGACAATCCTTCATTTACGGATGTGTATGTTGAGTGCAGAGCTCAAAAAGCCCCATGCTACATCCCTGAGAAATCTGTGGCTGCTTTCCATCGTTTGTACTGTGAGTCAGTTGCTGAGGGTGTTGTACCTGGTCTGATCTACAGAGCCATTGAAGGACAGACCTTGGGACATCAGAGGCAAAGGACCTCATACCCCATGTTTGAGACCAAATAGCCCCGGCTTGCCCCGTGCACACCAAAAATGGGGTCTGACAACAATAGCATTAAATAACAGCAATTACTCAGACAAATGAATAATGCTGTATTGATTCTGCTCTCTTTGTGCGTGTCAATGGTACTGTCATATGTGATGTGACATCTGGCCTGCAAGATCATGTATGACCTTTGTAATTGCATCTATTTCTTCAAGGTGAGGCCATGAGATTTGCATTTGACGAGCATATTACCTGTCTTGTGACTTATGGGTTAAGGAGCTGCCCATAACTTGAGAATATTGCTATTTTTTGTTTAAATTCATAATCACAACTGCACTTTAACAGTTTTTAAGTGAATTTCTGAGGTTTATTAAACATAAACTAACAATAACTTCACTTTGCCGTTTATTTTTTTCAGTGAGTATATATTTACATCATGCTAGTAAAAACAAATGTGGCCCAATAGTACATTTAGTGCAGTTGTGCTAATGCAACGCATATTCACACATGTATTACTACAGTGCAAAGGTCCAATTTCATGGGGTTGCCAAAGTACTGCAAAACTGATATAAGAAAAACAATGTTTATTGCTTTGCAATCACATGCTATGATAACTTTGCAGCGGAAAGCAACTTTTCTAATAGTCAATGTGCCTTTTCAAAGTGATTAAAATCCCCTGCACACATTTAACAACCGCCCATCCTGGTTTCAGATAAAAACGTATTTCTAAAACAAGAAATTGCTAAGTCATACGCGATATATGCTGATGCGAAGTGTTATGATGTTTATTTCCATTGGTTTTTTTCAGGCTGGGTGTAAATGTATTGTATCCAAATAATTATTCTATGCAATTTACAAATAATAATCAACACGAATATGTATCTCAAATACAATTGTCAATGCAAATGATACTTATTGAAAAGAGTGAGAAGAGTAAACACTGTTGTAAACACTCTCATAACTTCTAATTCTGTATAGACAGATATTACACTTTGATGTTTACCTCGATGTCAGAGAGCTTGCAAATGTTAGAGATCTATGAGTTAACAACAGTTTTTTATTGACTCATCTATCTAATGTTTCCGCATAGAACTTGGGCAGAACGAAAGCCCTAATTTTATGTGAGTAACAATGTTGTAAGTTAGAGCAATTGTTGTTTGAAATGGTAATCTTTTCAAAGTATTTGCACACTTATGTGCTTAATACAGGTCTGCAAAGTAAGTTAAAAGATGTGTTACATTTTACCCCTATGTATGAAATGTTTCTCCAGTTCTGGGTCTTTACCAACCAGCTTGCGGAGACAGGCTAATGCACTTTCCATACATTTTAAAGTGCCATTCAACTAAATCAAAATGCTGAATACAACAAAAAATTAAAATATAATAGAAGAATGCAGTTTACATAAACATAATTATATAAAATATAGTCAGTAACATTGTTGTTAATATAAAACATTAAACAAATGTCGTCCTTGCATTTAGCAAACATTACAGTTATGTCCTGTAATGTACTGGTAAATTCTGTTTCAGAACAAAAAAGTAGCACTGACAAAATTGAAACCCCATTATTACTGTCTAGTTAAACACAGTGTATGTTGATCTTCATTGAAATCTATCTTTTGATGCACAAGACAGATTTATATGCTACTCAAGCCGACCTAGACACAGGACGTTTTGGAATGTCCCCAAATGGGTTTGGGTCTCCTGGAGCCAGGAAGCTAAAGGTCCATGACAAAGGGATTTTTTTTTTTTAAACATCTCCATAATACCACTATTATTGACAAATCCATATTCTGTTTTCAGGTATCTGAAGGGTCAATCAAATTCCATTTAATAAACAAATGCCATTACATTAGCAATATTATTGACTGCCCATATTTCATAATATATACAATATTTTGCCCAAGTCATTAAGAGCTGTCTGACAGCACCTACGCTCATTAAGCAAAGGATTCGCTCAAGATTGCTCAGGATGTTTGCCAATTGTGAGAAAGCGCCTCTTTTGCATGGTTAGCCCCCCACTTTTTGCCTGGTTTTGATGCGGTTTCAAATGTAGTGCACAAGGTGTAGGAAGCTGGGTTTCTGTTGCAGTAACCCCCCCCCACTTTTTGCCAGACTACTGATGCACTTTGACTTGATGTGCCCTGGGTCCCTGCCAATCAGGTTCCCAGGGCCTGTGTTCTTTCCCAGAAACTGCACCTTGTAACCCCAATTGGCACTCTCTGGCCACAGGTCAGTCCCTGGTAAATGGTACCACAGGTACCCAGGGCACTGTGACCAGGGAAGGCCCCTAAGGGCTGCAGCACTTATTGTGCCACCCTTAGAGGCCCTGTACCTTTACACTCACACACTGCCTTTGCAGGCTGCGTGTTTTGGTGCAGAACAAAGGGAAGAGTCGACATTGCACACATCCCTGTGTGCCATACCTACAAACCACTGCCCTGACATAGATCAGCCACCCCTCTAGCTGGGTGCACTATACCAGTGGTGAGGGTACAGGTGCATGAGCCCTGTACCCCTACAGTGTCTAAGCCAATTCTTAGGCACAGTAAGTGCAGTAATGCCATTAAGAGTATATGGTGCTGGGAGTTTGTCTTTACGAACTCCACAGTACCATAATGGCTTTACTGAAAACTGAGCAGTTTGGTATTAAACTTCTCGGCACATTAAACCCACACTGATGCCAGGGTGGAATTTAATGAAAAATGCACTCAGAGGGCATCTTAGAGATGCTCCCTGAAAAACGACCATCCTCCGGTGGGTTCCCAGCCTGCCACCACGAGACATGTTTCTGGACCCCTGGGGTGGGAGCCTTCGCTCCCTGAGCCCAGAAACAAAGCCTTTCCTGGGTGGAGGTGTTCACACCTTACCCAGGCCAGAAAGAGCCATCTGTGGCAGGGGAGCTTCAAAGGCCTTGCAGCCTTTGTAATGCAACCCCCAGCCTCTCCTGCTATCATGAGCAGGCCCCCTTCCTGTCTCCCCTCCTTTTCGGCAGGAAGACAGGCGGGAAAAATTAGCCAGCCCAGAAGGTGTGCCCACCTCTGCCAACCCCACCCGTCAGGTGAGGGAGGCGAGGTGAAGCCCACTCTTCAGTGCCCGCCATCTTGCAGATGGCAGGCACTCCCCAATCAGGATTAGGGATTGTGCTCACTCTCTCACGAGGGGTGAGCACACCAAGGGTGTAGTCACCCTAAGGTCAGTAGCCCCTACTGACCTCGAGACCCCTAAAACGCCCCGAAAATACAGTATTTAGGGGCAGCCCTGAACCAAGAAGGCAGACAACAAACTACAACAAGAAAAGAAGAAGAAGGACCAAACAGCCGTGCCGAAGCTAAGAAGAGGAGGACGCCCACTGACTTGGCCCCAGCCCTACCGGCCTGGCCCCACCTCGAACCTGCAAAAGCGAAACTCCGGTGTGTCCTGCAGCCAGCAACCTCAAGAACCCTGAGGACCTGCCCTGCCTTCCAAAGAAAATACTTTGTCTCCTGTGAACACCGGATTTGTTCACCCACAGACTCCAGCTCCGGCAAAATCAGTGAGTCTGCACCACTCTGCACCCGACGCCCACGGCCTGAGTTCTAGTGGCCCAACACCACGAGAAGTGTCTCCCCGGTGATCCAGACCCAAGATCCAGTGATCCCTGACCTGCCTCAAGTATCCAGCTGACGCCTGCAGCCTAAATCCGGAAGGTCCCCCCAACCACGACCAGGAGCTGGTAAGAAGATCCGACCCTAAAAGACACCCCTGCACCCGAAGCCCCACAGCCTTGGGTGGCCCAACCGATGGAGTCTAGCCAACCCCCAGCATCCCAACTTACCTCTCCAAGTGGTGGTCGCACCCAGAAGACCTCCGTCCCCGAGCCTGCAGTGTGTTTGCAAACCGGAGAATCCCCATTGAAAGTAACAGGGCACCCGACGACAAACCAGCACCCTGCACCCGGCCGCCCTAGTGCCGCTGAAGGTGCATCCTTGGTGCTATCTTGAACCCCCATTTGCCCTGAGCTTAAGTCCAGGAGCTTTGCTCCCACAAATCAGTGTCCTGCTCGTAAGCAGCCACCAACCGAAGGCTCCCTATCCCCCATTGGATAACTTTGGGCCTCAGCACTCTGCACCCGGCCGCCCTAGTGCCGCTGAGGGTGTAACAAGAGTGCATCCTTGACCCTGGGGGACCCCTGAGTCTAATCCCAGAAACCCAACTCCCACAACAAAGTACTTACCTCTGAACCGATAACACTATTTTCTCCCATAGGATAACATTGACTGTTTTTCTATGAAAAGTTTCTAAGTGTGGAGTTGGAAAATCTATAAAAGTCTTTAAAACTGTAACCAAATAACAAAAACGCTTTTACTTACCTGTTTACAGGAAATGTCCCAGTGCAGTATCCAGGTATACTACACTCTGTAAGAAAAGTAATCTGTAAAGTAATCTACTTGACATTCTATTGAAAAGCCAATACAAAGTATATGTACAATATTTCAAAACATTGCATTACTAGTAATTCTACTGTAATCAAACCAAAGTATTTATACAAATGTAATTCAAACTGTATTATTACTGCAAAGTATAATTCACTTACCTGTGCCTGGCTTGCTTGGTTCTAGAAAATAAAATAACTAAAAGAATATTTTTTTATACAAACAAAATTGGTCTGAGTGTGTTCAGTCTTTGAGTGTGTGACAATCATTTGCTGATTGAGTGTTTGCATCAAATGCTTAACACTACCCTCTGATAAAGCCTTACTGTTCGCCCACACTACCACAAAAAGAGAGTAAGGTGCTATTTACTTTTACCTCCTCCTACCTTTGGGGTTTCACTGGACTCTGTGCACACTATACCTCACTTTGGTATAGTATATACAGAGCCAGTTTCCTACATTGGTGGATCAGTGGTGGGATATACAACTTTGCATTTGTTGGACTAACTTGGTTACCACCTGATTACACGACAGAACTCTTAAATTGTCTTTAGAATTCTGATTTTTGAATTGACAAATTTTTCCAAATGACTAAAAGTCTTGTTAGGGCCTTGGTTAAGTCCCCTTAGAATTTTAGAAAAATAAAAAGTCACTTTAGCTAGGGATAAGAGGGGTTAGAAGTTTTTTTAACAATGTCTCTTAATAAGAACCCAGCTATTAGTGAAGATAACCACAATGGCATAGAGGACCAGGTTGAGGAGCTCGACCTCACCCCTTACCTCCACTTGTCTTTCAAGGAGGTAAGGTCCCTATGCAAAATAAAAAATATAACCATGGGGTCCCATCCCACCAAACAAAAGCTCCAGGAGCTGTTGGCTGGGTATGCTAAGGACCATCCCTCTGAGAATGGTGAAGACCTCTCAGATGTGGAAGAAGATGGAGGGGATGAGGAGATATACCAACCCCAACCCCCACCCTCTCCCACTTCACAGGGAGAGAAGGGCCCCAGAGGCCCTGAATCCAAAAATAAACCTCTCAGTACCTAGAGCCCACACAGGTGGATCAGGTACTACCGAGGACATTGAGGGCAGCCTCAATGAGGAGGACAACCTGCTAGCAAGGTTGACCAAAAGATTGGATCTAGAGACCAGACTCCTGGCTCTAGAGAAAGAGAGAGCAGAGATGGGCCTAGCACCCATCAATGGTGGCAGCAATTTAAAACGTTTAGAAAAAGAAGGGTCCTATGAAATCCCCAAAGGGATTGACCCTAAATTTGAGGATGGTGATGACATCACCAAGTGCTTCACAGCCTTTGAGAGGGCTTGTGAAGCCAGAAAAGTGAAGAAAACTCACTGGGGAGAACTCCTTTGGGAACTGATCTCTGGTAAGTGCAGAGACAGACTTCTGACCCTTAGTGGGGCAGAAGCAGAGTCCTATGAACTCATGAAAGGCACCCTGATTGAGGGATTTGGACTCACAACTGAGGAGTATAGAATTAGATTCACGGGGGCTCAGAAAACACAGAGTCAGCCCTGGGTGGAATTTGTAGACTACTCAGTAAAGACACTAGATGGCTGGTTAACTGGAAATAAGGTGCATGACTTTAGTGGACTTTACAATGTATTTCTTAAGGAGCACATATTAAGTAATTGCATTGATGAAAAGTTGCATCAGTATCTTGTAGACCTAGGTCCAATTTCTCCCCAAGAATTGGGAAAGAAGGCAGACTACTGGGTCAGAACAAGGATAACCTAAACAACCACTGGGGGAGACCAAAAGAAAAGGGTTACAAAACCTCCCCAGAAGAAAGACAGTGAGCATCCAAAAGATAAAAGGAAGGAGACCCAGGTAGCCCCCCAAAAACCGTCCAGGAGGGAGGGCCCAAAGACACCTCACAAACTAAAACTGGGTACCAAGGTAAGAGTTGGGATCCCAACAAGGTATGGTGTCACAACTGTCAAAAGACAGGACACCACACCAAGGACCCTAGCTGTCCTAAAAACAAGGCCCCTAGTGTAGCACCAGGGATTGCCCGTGTTGCTTTGGAGGGTGATTCCTCAGATGAGGAAGTCTTCATAGCCTTCAACTGGAACATGGGCCCAAAAGGTGAGTTGGGATTCCAGGGGGGAGTAGACACTTCCACCACCTACTGGTGAATGGAATTCCAGCCACTGCCCTGTGAGATACCTGTGCCAGTCACACTGTGGTGCATGACAGGCTGGTACTCTCAAACCAGTATGTCCTAGGGGACCCAAAGAGAGTAAGGACTATCCCAGGGGAGGTCACTGTCAGGCTTGTGGCTTTCGTACCCCTAGAAATAGCTGGGACCCTTAGTTGGAGAAAGGTGGTAGTCAGTAAAGACCTCCCCCTTGATTGTCTCCTTGGGAATGACCACCCAGAGGTTGGTATGAGCCAAAGTGAGGTACTGGCCCAGGGCCAGTCTTCACCCAAGGATCCTGGGAGGGCTGAACCTGCAGCTAGTGTAGATAAGCCCAAAAAGGGAAAGAAAAGAAAGTGTAGGAAAGGGGGCAACTGTTAGCCACAGTTCCAGTAGGCCAGGGAGATTCTATCCCAATAAGGGAGAACTTCAAAGTTGGCACTGGTAAAGTCCTCCCTAACGCACAAAAAGACCTTACTAGTCAGGCAACTGTCCAGCCTGAGTTGGTGGCTCCTCAGCTGACAGAACTGAGGGTGGAAGAAGGGAGTTCACTACAAGGTGTAGAAACCCCCCACCCTAACATAACAGACAGGCAACCAGGACCCAAAGAAACCTGTAAGCTAGCCCCTTCACCTACCAGTGAAGAGTTAAAGGTGTGGTTCTGGGCAGTGACAGCTGTCAGTTAGCTCTGCTGGGTGTTAGCCTTCATGGCAGCACTGTCCTTGGCATGGTGGCCTAGCCCCCTGCCAAATAGCAAGTTAGGCCCCCTGACCCTATTGGTCATGGTGGGGTTACTCAAGCTGTGGGTAACCTCTGTGGGTAAGCTGGGTTTTGTCCTAGCAAAGTTAGAATTTGCAGAGGTAAGCACCTCTGAACCCAAACTAAAATGATGGGGTAAAGATACTAAAGAGCTAGGAAAGGAGCATTGGGAATTAGGTCCTGAAACTGTTGAGGTAGGCCAGCTCCCCAAAGGGACTGACCTGGACAGAAGGATGTAAGGCGGAGTAGGCCCTGCAACTTTCAAACCACTTCCTCTACTCTTCCTCGCCTGAAAGACTAGGAAAACTCTCCCAGGTTTGGCTGAGTCTCCTGGCCTTTGGGCTGGGGGGGCTTGTGTAGGAAGCTGGGGTTCTGTTGCAGTAACCCCCCCACTTTTTGCCAGACTAGTGATGCACTTTGACTTGATGTGCCCTGGGTCCCTGCCAATCAGGTTCCCAGGGCCTGTGTTCTTTCCCAAAAACTGTACCTTGTAAACCCAATTGGCACTCTCTAGCCACAGGTCAGTCCCTGGTAAATGGTACCACAGGTACCCAGGGCACTGTGACCAGGGAAGGCCCCTAAGGGCTGCAGCACTTATTGTGCCACCCTTAGAGGCCCTGTACCTTTACACTCACACACTGCCTTTTCAGGCTGCGTGTTTTGGTGTAGAACAAAGTGAAGAGTCGACATGGCACCCATCTCTGTGTGCCATGCCTACAACCCACTGCCCTGGCATAGATCAGCCACCCCTCTAGCTGGGTGCACTATACCAGTGGTGAGGGTACAGGTGCATGTCTCCTGTACCCCTACAGCATCTAAGCCAATTCTTAGACACTGTAAGTGAAATAATGCCATTAAGAGTATATGGTGCTGGGAGTTTGTCATTACGAGCTCCACAGTACAATAATGGCTTTACTGAAAACTGAGAAGTTTGGTATCAAACTTCTCAGCACATTAAACCCACACTATTGCCAGTGTGGGATTTAATAAAAAATGCACTCAGAGGGCATCTTAGAGATGCCCTCTGAAAAACGACCAGCATCTGGTGGTTTCTCTGACTGGTACACACCAGCCTGCCACCATGAGACATGTTTCTGGACACCTGGGGTGGGAGCCTTCGCTCCCTGAGCCCAGAAACAAAGCCTTTCCTGGGCGGAGGTGTTCACACCTCCCCAGGCCAGGAAGAGCCATCTGTGGCAGGGGAGCTTCAAAGGCCTTGCAGCCTTTGTAATGCGACCCCCAGCCTCTCCTGCTATCAGGAGCAGGCCCCCTTCCTCTCTCCCCTCCTTTTTGGCAGGATGACAGGCGGGAAAAATTAGCCAGCCCAGAAGGTGTGCCCACCTCTGCCAACCCCACCTGTCAGGTCGGGGAGGCGAGGTGAAGCCCACTCTTCAGTGCCCGCCATCTTGCAGATGGTAGGCACTCCCCAATCAGAATTAGGGATTGTGCTCACTCTCTCACGAGGGGTGAGCACACCAAGGGTGTAGTCACCCTAAGGTCAGTAGAGACCCCTAAAACGCCCCCAAAATACAGTATTTAGGGGCAATCCTGAACCAAGAAGGCAGACAAGAAACTACAACAAGAAAAGAAGAAGAAAGACCGAACAGCCGTGCCGAAGCTAAGAAGAGGAGGACGCCCACTGACTTGGCCCCAGCCCTACCGGCCTGTCCCCACCTCGAACCTGCAGAAGAGAAACTCCGGTGTGTCCTGCAGCCAGCAACCTCAAGAACCCCGAGGACCTGCCCTGCCTTACAAAGAAAATACTTTGTCTCCTGTGAACACCGGATTTGTTCACCCACAGACTCCAGCTCCGGCAAAATCCGCGAGTCTGCACCACTCTGCACCCGACGCCCATGGCCTGAGTTTGAGTGGCCCAACACCACGAGGAAGTCTCCCTGGTGATCCAGATGCAACATCCAGTGATCCCTGACCTGCCTCAAGCCTCCAGCCGATGCTGCAGCCTAAATCCGGAAGGTCCCCCCAACCGCGACCAGGATCTGGTAAGAAGATCCGACCCTAAAAGACACCCCTGCAGCCGACGCCCCACGGCCTTGGGTGGCCCAACCGATGGTGTCTAGCCAATCCCCAGCATCCCAACTTACCTCTCCAAGTGGTGGTCGCACCCAGAAGACCTCCGTCCCCGAGCCTGCAGTGGGTTTGCAAACCTGAGAATGCCCTTTGAAAGTAACAGGGCACCCGACGACAAACCAGCACCCTGCACCCGGCCGCCCTAGTGCCGCTGAGGGTGCACCCTTGGTGCTATCTTGAACCCCCATTTGCCCTGAGCTTAAGTCCAGGAGCTTTGCTCCCACAACCCAGTGTCCTGCTCGTAAGCAGCCACCAACCGGAGGCCCCCTATCCCCCGTTGGATAACATTGGGCCTCAGCACTCTGCACCCGGCCTCCCTAGTGCGGCTGAGAGTGTAACAAGAGTGCATCCTTGACCCTGGGGGACCCCTGAGTCTAATCCCAGAAACCCAACTCCCACAACAAAGTACTTACCTCTGAACCGATAACACTATTTTCTCCCATAGGATAACATTGACTGTTTTTCTATGAAAAGGTTCTAAGTGTGGAGTTGGAAAATCTATAAAAGTCTTTAAAACTGTAGCCAAATAACAAAAACGCTTTTACATACCTGTTTACGGGAAATGACCCAGTGCAGTATCCAGGAATACTACACTGTGTAAGAAAAGTAATCTGTAAAGTAATCTACTTGACATTCTATTGAAAATCCAATACAAAGTATATGTACAATACTTCAAAACATTGCAAATCAAACCAAAGTATGTATACAACCGCAATTCAAACTGTATTATTACTGCAAAGTATAATTCACTTTCCTGTGCCAGGCTTGCTTGGTTCTAGAAAATGAAATAGCTTAAAGAATATTTTTTACACAAACAAAACTGGTCTGAGTTCAGTCTTTGAGTGTGTGACAATCATTTGCTGATTGAGTGTGTACAACAAATGCTTAACACTACCCTCTGATAAAGCCTTACTGCTCACCCACACTTCCACAAATAGAGAGTAAGGTGCTATCTACTTTTACCTCTGCCTACCTTTGGGGTTCCACTGGACTCTGTGCACACTATACCTCACTTTGGTATAGTATATACAGAGCCAGCATCCTACACAGGGTCCCTGCCATCCAGGTCCCCTGTGCCAGTGCTCCTTCCTTAAAACAAACCCCCAATTGGTACTTCTGCCTCCTGTAAGTCCCTAGTAGGTGGTACCCTGGGTACCTACGGCCTGGAAGCTGAAGAGGGTCTCCTGAGTCCCCCCTTACTTGGACAAAATGCTGCTGCCCTTGCAGCTTGCATGTCCCTGTGCGGGAGAAAACGCAGAAGTCAACATGGCACCCTGCCTGGGTAACATGCCAGCCAGCACTGTCTGACAGTATAGGTAAGTCACCCCTCTAGCAGGCCTCACAGTCCTAAGGCAGGGTGCACTATACTCCAGGTGAGGGCATATCTGCATGAGCAGATGTGCTCCTACAATATTGGGCACCATTTCCCAATAGTGCCAGTGAAGCAATAGAGAGTACATGGGCTGGGAACTTGAGTTCCATAGTACTTTGGTACCAAACTGCTCCTTTCAATAAATCCACACTGATGCCAGTGTGGGATTTATTGTACCATGTACCCAGAGGGCACCTCAGAGGTGCCCCCTGAATCCCTACCAACCCTGGTGTGGTCTCTGACCGGCTGTAGGCAGCCAGCCACCACCAGACATGTTTCTGGACCCGTGGGTAGAGAGCCCCTGCTCTCTGGGACCAGAAACAATGCACATCCTTGGCAGAGGTGTCATGCCTCCTCCTCCAGGATGGACCAGTGCTTGAAAAGGGAAGCTTCAAAGGCTTGCCGCCTTTGTAATGCGACCCCCAACCTCTGCTGCTAGCAGCAGATGGCAGCCCCTGGTTTACACCCCCACTCTGGGCGAAGAAACCGGCGGGAAAATTCGAGAAGATAGGAGGTGTGCCCATCACTGCCAACCCCACCTTTTAGGTGGGGGGAGGCAAGGTGAAGCACAACTTTCAGTCCCCCCCTTCTTGAAGATGGGGGGACCCCCTCCAATCAGGGCTAGGTCTATGTCCACTCCCATAGGAGGGTGACATAATAGAGGGTGTAGTCACCCCAGGTAAGGTGCCCATTGGCCCTACCTGCTGCTCCCCTAAAACGCCTCCTAAATTTAGTATTTAGGTGGCTCCCCCAGACCTGACCCTCAGATCTGCGATGACCTAAGAAGAAAGAAGAAACCCTGCAGCAGAAGCCAGAAGATGGCAACTGCCTTGGCCCCAGCCCTACCAGCCTGTCTCCAAATTCAACGACCCTGCGACCCATCTTGCAACAACGACCTCCAAAATCCCTGGGTGGACTGTTACCTTCAATAAAGACACCAATCTCCTGAGGACAGCGGACCTGTCCAGAAGAAACCAACTCCAAACACTCCGGATCCAGGCGGATCCGCGTCCCCAGCTCACTCTGCACCTGACGCCCATGGCCCAATGTCTGAGTAGCTCACCTGTGCAGTGAAATCTCCCCAGCGATCCCGACCACCTGTTCTGCGTTTGCTGACCTCTCCTGCCCTCCACGGCAGTGCCTGCAGTGTGAATCCAGAGGCTCCCCCGACCGGCTCTGGTAAAAAGGCTCCGATGTCCAAAGGCACCCCGGCAGCCGAAGCCCCTGGGCCCTGGTGAGCTGAACCGACGGTGCCCCTACTACCCCCTACATCCCAACATACCCACGTCTGCAGCCTCTTTACCGTCACGAAAATCCCCATTGAAAAGCATTGGGTGTGCAATTTTGAATTTGCACCCTGCACCCGGCCACCCCTGTGCCGCTGGTGGTGTATGGTTGGTGCTGCTTTGTGCTCCCCCCCCCCCAGTGCTTAACCTAACCCCCAAAGCTTGGCCCCTGCAACCAATTTACTTACCTGCTAGCAGTGTGGGTACAGGCCCACCTGTCTCCTTTGGAAAGCATTGGGCCGAACTCCGATCTTGACCTCTGTACCCGGTCACCCCTGTGCCGCTGGTGGTGCAGTTTTGGTACTTACCTGACCCCTGGCCCTTGCTGGCTTTTGGCTCTGAAGACTGAAATTGTAAGTTTGAGACTTACCTGTTTAACCACAATATTATTTTTCCCCGTAGGATAACATTGGACAGTTTGATAAAGTTTCTACGTGTCGATTTTTGAAAGTAAAAAGTATTTTAAATTAAAAACATACATACCTTATTACAAAGACCTGGGTCTTAAAAAAGTACAAACAAAGTATAATTTTATAAAATCGGTCTGGATCTCCTTCTTGAGTCGTGTGTCCTTTATTGACCATGCGTGTGCAATAAATGTCTTACACTCCTCTGTGTTAGGCCTAAGGCTGCTCGCCCACACTACCATAAATAGAGCACTTTGGGGCTTGCATTGAGCCCTGTACACTTTTGGGGAACCCCTGGACTCTGTGCACGGTATTACCACCTAGTGATAATATCATATACAGAGCCAGCTTCCTACATCAATGAAAATAACAGTACTCTTCTAAGAACGTTAAGTAGATTACAAGATATACAAATCACAATGATATGTAACAGACTTAAATAATTCCAAACAAATAATTGCTAAAAAGTATTGCTTAGGAACTTTATATCGTCTGTTTGACAAACACCTTTACTAGGCATCTAACCTATTTACTACCATTGCTGTGTGTGAAAGAGTAGCCATGACCACGCTTACTTACTCAAACACTTCCCCTCCTCTTGCTCAACACTGTTAATAAATAGCATACTAGGCAATGTGGATATGCATATTTGATTTATACTATACTGCTTTGTCATTTTTAGTAGATATAAATAAAGGCATTCACCAGAACTAGGATACATGGGGTTAAATCCATGCTTTGAGGTAAAGACACGCTATGCAGTCCTCATCACTATTAGCAACGTTGTTTTGTTCTGTAAAGTCATTGTAATGTGCAATCTGTAATACGCAGCGTTTTCCAAAGTCAGCTACCCTGCACAATGGTAATGTTGTGGAAACTGACCATTGCAATTCAGTAATAAGTTTGTGAGTGTACATTTATTATATGCTCTAAAAAACGTATGCTAGTGAGCCATATTTATTTCCACCTGCATAGTATACATCCATGTACACATGCTCACAGTTCTTCAGTTAGAACTATTTTGATAAATGATGTGGTTGTCTAACAGGACCAATACACAATTGCTAAAGCGTGATCCATTTACTTAGGTTTTATGGAACTCACTGCAGCATTTGACAGGGTGAACCGAAGTAAACTAACGGCCCTGTTAGATGATTTGGGAGTAGAGCGCTCAATTATAAATGCCCTGATGTCCTTATATGCCCATACCACAGCGGCGGTACGTTTCACTCAAGAGGGCGATCTCACGAATAGTTTTAAATGTTCAAGAGGGGAGCGGCAAGGCTGTATTCTTGCCCTTTTTTTTTATTTATGTTGTATATTAACGGGTTGGAATCTGCAATGATATCCCTGCATGCTGATACACCGAGAATAGGTTCTAGATCAGTACCAGTCCTGCTTTACGCAGATGATGCAGTGCTCATAGTATGAACCCCAAAAGCATTGCAAATCTTAATTGATGGATTTGTTTCCTTTATGAAGGGACTGGATTTGTCCCCCAATTATGCGAAGTCGTTTGTGATGGAAGTGGGCTGTCGAGGGAAGAGTAAAACTTTTTACAAAGCAGGCTCCCATAGAATAGCCAAAGTCCCAGATTTTAAATACCTCGGGGTTTTATTTGATGCTAAATTAAACTGGAACACCCTGAAAGAAGAGAAGGTGGGGGACACGAAGAAGTCAATGGGGGCTATTGCGAACTTTGCACATAGACTAGGCACATGGTCACCTGGGGTGATTTTAAAATTATATTGATCAATTTGCATTTCTAAAGCGGTGTATGGGAGTGAAATCTGGGGCTATAAGGGTATGGGAGAGCTTCAGACGACGCATAATAAATACCTGAGACGGGTATTAAAGGTCCCTCAAGGTACCCCAGCCTACTCAGTCCATGAAGAACTTGGGGTGAGGCATGTGGCAGATCTAGTTGCAGTGAAACCCCTTCACTGCTGGCTGAATATTTGGGCAAAGGAGGAGGACTCCCTTAATCATGAGATAATCCTGGATTGTCTCTCATTGGAGCATGCGCTTAGAATACCGTGGCTAAGATATAATAAAGATACGTTGTGTAGCTTAGGAAGACCAGACATGTTTACAAACTTTAGATCAGTGAAGAAAGGTGATAAAAAACTAATCAATGATCTCTTTTTTAACAAGGTCAGCATGGAACGAGAAGACAAGGAATTGTTAAAACCGTCAGTCAGAGCGCATGCTTTAGTGAAATCAGTGCAAGGAATTGAACGCTATCTTACTATTCTAACCAGTGCTTATGACCGTTTTTTAATTACGCGTTTTAGATTTAATATGTTCCATCATGTATTGGCTGTCCCTATCGGATTTGTAGTGAGATCTGACGATAGAGGACCCTGTGGCTGCCAATAGGTCTCCACAGGACATTTTACATTTTGTCTTTTTATGTAAATATTTTACACAGCCCCCGCAACTTTGTCTTAAACCATATTTAAAAGCCATGGGTTTTAGACAGGCTCGAATTGCACTTTTGCACATGCAACTCCTGCAGACTGAACGCACTTTATTTGTGGTTACACACTTTTTAAGAGCAATGGTGAGATCCAGGAATTTTCGGAATGATTAAGACATAGGGTTGTGTCCTGTAAATTGTTAAATGCCTGATTCAGGCATCGAGTAGAAACAGCTAGCATTGAGATTAATGCTTAATCTAGTGGCCCCGCAAGAGGATTGTATATTGTGCTGTTGCTCTCAGAGTGATGACAAAATGAATTAGCCCATTTTTATGACTCTGCTATTTGTTTTTAATGTATTGTATCTTTTATGACTGTATGCTTTGCCGAATAAAGATTGTATTATTATTATTATTATTATTATTAACAGGACCAATAACAAACATCAAATATTAATATTTAAACAACTTCAAAATACACTGAAAAAACTTCTATTGAAGGGACATTTTGGGTACAATCCTAGTCCAAATATCAGTCAAACTCCCACATGAATTTTAATTGTGCATCTATTATGTTCCCTAATTCACGTCTCATGATCTCACACATGACATTCCAGAGGACATCACAAATTTCATCACTGAAACAAATTCACATGAGACAACTAACCTAGGGCCTCCTTTAGCCCTTGGTGGAAGGCTCATGGGCTCACCAGGTTAGCATAAGCTATGGCCTCTGTCTTGTCAGAGGGCCACCAAACCTTATTTTGTGATCTCCACCTGCCTGAATGACCCTATGCTCAGCAACTTGATTCAGAATATGATAACGATGAGTGGTTGTTGCAGCTACTTCAAATTTATTTATATATTACTGGCATTCAAATCAACAGGAAGGATTCCGTACCACTGTCAACACCTAGTTATCATCAAAGAGATTATATAATATTTGAAAAAGTCAATAGTTTGTGACTTGTATGATTTAATCAATCATGGCGCTGATGAAGCTGATATCACCAGTGATGTCATCAGTGAGGTTATGTATATGTTATAAGCACTGTGTTGCTTGGCACTTCTTTCATAACTAGCCAGAACAAGTATATTATGTTTTTAAAAGTCTTTCTACATTGTCAGTCATTGATCTTATCAGACAACCATACTAAAAAAATTCTAGTACTCATTGGGATATTTTAAAGAAGCATTTTGGAAAGCCCTCTCAATTTCCATCTGCTTTTACACCCATTTGGTCTTTGCCCCAGCCCTGTTCTCAGATCCCATGCCCCTGTGCACTGCATGAATCCATGCATAGAGGGTATTGGCACAGGGTCTAGCCTTGGCCATACCATGTGCTATCTCCACGTGCCTACAGAGCCCGCTGGCTAGGTATGGTCTTAGGTCGGAGGACATGTCCATGGTCATGGTTAAACAATGGGGCCACTAGCCTGAGGGAATAGCCTTCCTACCTTGTGCTTATTGCCCTATCCAACAGCATGCATGCAAAGTGCACGTCCTTCAACCAAGTGCTGTCCCCACTCCCTCTTGCCCTAGTGTGGCTTCTACTCCCATGCTCTGTACCGATTATAGTACCAGCATTGGCAACCTACCCCACCCCTCCAACATAACATGCATGCTCATAAATAATCACACAACACATTTCTTGTTTGGGTAAAAATTGCTGCAGGTTTATTACATACACCGTTATGTAATATGGTGGGTTATCTTACGGGCGATCCAAGGGCAGGCAACCGTCTGGGCCGCCTGCCCGCCTGATGAGCCAAGCAGCACTGGGGCGAACCCCATCTGTGCTGCCACTTCTGGTGATCCTCTTCCCGGATCACGTGACACATGGTTCCTTATTACTCACGCCCCTTTCAGGGCGGAGCGTAGCATAGCAAACCCCCGGTTGTTCAGGCCCACAACCGCCCGAAGGACTAACGGGGCGCCGACACGGTTTTCTAGGAACCTCCCATGAGGCTCCTAGGATTTGGCTCTGGCACCCACCATGGTGCCGCGCAGAGGTACCCTTCTGTACCCCTCTGCTTCCAGATCGCCCTGTAACTCCGCCTGCAACGAAAAAGACAACATTACAACATTCTCTGCCTCCTGCCTGCCACGAACCACGCCGGGTAAGCGGTAGGGTGGGAGACGGCGTGTCCGGGCGCGTGAAAGAGGACGACAAGATGGTGGGGGAGGCCTATATACCCCTCCCCTGTCCTCGCGCCCCGGACGTGATTCTCGCCTATCGCGCTGCGACCAGGCTTGGGGGACTCCTCCCTGAGTCCCTGCCCCTAAGGGGTGTGGGGTGCCCAGCTGGCACTAGAGGGCTGCCCTCTTTAGTGGCCCCCTGCGGGGGCCTCGGACAGCCGCATAGTACCAGCATTGGCAACCTACCCCACCCCTCCAACATAACATGCATGCTCATAAATAATCACACAACACATTTCTTGTTTGGGTAAAAATTGCTGCAGGTTTATTACATACACCGTTATGTAATATGGTGGGTTATCTTACGGGCGATCCAAGGGCAGGCAACCGTCTGGGCCGCCTGCCCGCCTGATGAGCCAAGCAGCACTGGGGCGAACCCCATCTGTGCTGCCACTTCTGGTGATCCTCTTCCCGGATCACGTGACACATGGTTCCTTATTACTCACGCCCCTTTCAGGGCGGAGCGTAGCATAGCAAACCCCCCGGTTGTTCAGGCCCACAACCGCCCGAAGGACTAACGGGGCGCCGACACGGTTTTCTAGGAACCTCCCATGAGGCTCCTAGGATTTGGCTCTGGCACCCACCATGGTGCCGCGCAGAGGTACCCTTCTGTACCCCTCTGCTTCCAGATCGCCCTGTAACTCCGCCACAGCTCTGGAGGTGGCCACCGTCGCCGCCAGAGCCCCCCACCAAAAGCTCCTTTCTTACCTGCAACCTCTCATTTCCAGGCCTCCTGCAAAGCTAGGGAAGAGATCCCTCCCCTGGTGATAGATGAACCCCATCTGTATCACCATAGACCTTGCCGATAGCCTGGATCAGCTAGTGTCTAATGCAACACAAAGGCCCTTCTGCCCTGTGAATTTGTGCCAACTATCCACCCTCCTGTGGGAAAGTTCCACTACTTCACATACATAACTCAGCCCCGTGCCAACTCTGGGCGGGGCAGATCAGATTCCCTGGCTCACATTGCCCCATGGATTTGCTGAGCTCACCTAGCTGCCGTCCTACTAGGACGGTGTGTCTAGCGCACCTGTGTCCCCACTTAAGGGACAGCTGCCCGCTTGTTGGGAGACCGCTCCCACACCCACCTGCCTACTTCTGGCTATTCGGGCGAGAAGGATTATACTTTAACCTTTGCACCGTCCATTTGCTTTCTAACTCATGACGCACAGGAATGTCCATAACTAGACGTGTGTGACGATGAGCCAGGGTGCCCTCCTGCCCTTGCCGTGCATCCCTTATTTCTTATGGGAATTTCGCCAGCTCAGCTCCCTTCGTGGTGGACCCCCCTAGGGATACCAGCTAGAGAATCCGTGTGATTGATGCAGTGCGCACTGGCTGCCATATGGTGGTGACGGCGTGTCCGGGCGCGCGAAAGAGGACGACAAGATGGTGGGGGGAGGCCTATATACCCCTCCCCCTGTCCTCGCGCCCCGGACGTGATTCTCGCCTATCGCGCTGCGACCAGGCTTGGGGGACTCCTCCCTGAGTCCCTGCCCCTAAGGGGGTGTGGGGTGCCCAGCTGGCACTAGAGGGCTGCCCTCTTTAGTGGCCCCCTGCGGGGGCCTCGGACAGCCGCACTCCTTATCCTGTTTTAGTTCAATTTTTCCAAACTCTGAGTGGTTTTGGGAGCCCTTTGCGGAAAGTATTTTTTAAACATTTCGTAATGTTTTGAGAACCAGTAGGAACACTTTCATTTGAACCTTTTCACTTAAATGGTATTTTCCAACACTCTGGTGTGCCTTGCTGTCCCCCGGGGTTAAGGAGTGCTCACCATGCACGCACAAGGACACTGCAACATTTTTGTCACAACATTTGTGAGGCAGTACATGAAGCTAATGCTTTACAAGTACTGAACCTTCATTTTCACAATGTTTTGCAGAAAACAGACACTTTCTATCACTCGAGAGTGTGCCTAATTCTGCTGGGGGTTTGGGTGTGCTCAGTTTGCTCTCACATGACCCCAGCAAAAAAGTCCTCTCAGCTGGGCACATCGCCCGGGAAAATGTTAAACTATGTTATGTCCATCGGGACCTACATACCTCACCCAATCAGATTCCAGGTTCATATTCAAATATCAGTTTGCAAACCATCCATTCAGATTTCTAAACTTTCGTTCTTTAATTTAAGTAAAGTGACATGCATTAATAAATTCTATCTTGTGGTCCAAATTTGGGGTAAATTCGTTCGCTAGTTTTTTGCTACCGATGTCTATCCATTGTTGAGAAAGTCTCCGGACTGTACCACTATTCGAGACAGTGGCATAACTAGCCTGTGGTGGTCTCTGCGTTTGCTGCCCTGCGGCGGCTGCAGGTAAGAGCAAAGAGTGGGAGGGGGGGCAGGGAGACAGACAACGACAAGGGTAAAAATGCAGCCGCACCTCAAAACTCATGCCGCCCGGGGCAGACCACCCCCGCCACCCCCTTGCTACGCCACTGATTCGACAGCATTTTTCCCCAGGTGCTTAGTAATTCCACAGCCTTTGCATGTGCTAGGGCACCAATGGGGGCTGTGCGTGCTTCATTGCTGGCGAGGTGATGATGGCAGGTATTTTCTTTGTGGCATGCACGAGCAGTCTGCTGCAAATGTAGACTATCTTTCTCTCTATTACCTGCTTACCATATTTTCAGTCCTGTAAAGTGAGACTAGTGGAATGCTCTGCTTCAGGGCAATTCAGGTCTGGTTCTGAGCTGACCTGTCCTCGTGCCCTGCATTTATTACAATGATCTACTGGAGCCTCATTCTGCCGGACCAATGCCAGTACCATGCGTTTACTACAGCACTCTATAAAACCTAGTGGTGGGTTGACCACGGATACTGAAGAGGGTGCAGCTTGCCAGCAAAAGCTAGAACACTGTTTATGAAGCATTCTCATTATGTCAGCCATTATAAACGTCCATTTAAGTCCCACATTTTTTCCAGCGGAAAAATAAATCTATGAATGGGTTCCAACAAAGATGGGACAACATGGCTTGTTGGTCATGTAGAGTAAAAGCACGATTGATTTGAAACCAAACTCCTGTAGACTTGCTTATCTTGATTACCATTTTGTTGAGGCTGAGTGTTATGTTTTTCCGCGAAGTATTATGCTTTTTTCTTGCAGGATTTATGGCTCTGAGTAAAACACATGAAAGGGAAACTGCGACAGTGCTCATAAGCGGATATATTCCGATAAGGAGTGGGACGTGTTCATGCTGAGATTGTAGGTCATCTGTATGGTGCATTCATAGTGCTGATTCTGTTGCGAGAGCAATTAGAACCTATATATGACACTATTAGGTACCCACATAATGGCTTGGTTGAGGGAATGACATGCTGCATCTGAGAAGGGTTACATCAATTGTGTGTCTTTTGCTTTCTCGCCCTAAGTGCGCCAGGTATGCCCAGACGTGGGTCCTGGGCTCACTGTGCCACTGGAATCAAGCTATCCTGGCTGAAGAGGGGTGAAACCCCGAAACTGGTCCTAGGATGCTTGTTTCCGGTCCAGGGAGGACCTGGCTTAGCAGTTCGGGCTGAACTGTTCCCATGAGGCACAGGGTCAAGACTGATTTGCATATGGCCAGGTCTAAACTGGGGTGGCATGGTGAGCAAAAGAATGATGGATTTAACCCAGATCTCTTGACTGGGGGTGAATGTTTTGATTTGTTCTGCATTCCGTCCATCAATTGTGTGTCTTTTGCATCTGAGAAGGACCATGCAGGAGATAAGGACCAGAGTAATAGAGTCCGCAGGAATAGTGCAAAACCAAAGGAACCCTTTAAACCAAGTGGTAATTTCATGTTGATAAGAAGGAACCCGAAATAGGATACCAACTCCAGACACAGAAGACACAAGACTCAGGAGACAGAAATGATTCCCGGAAAAACCTTAGATACGCTAGAGAAAATCTGAACAGCTGGTAGATATCAGGACCAAGAAGAGGTCAGAAAAGCTCCTTTATGTGGAACACCCATACCAAGACAGCAACATAAATTTAATAAAATATGTGCTTCAGTCCACTCGAAATTTGTTATGAACTGGCAAGGATGAAGAAGGATGGCCGCTGCCATAGTTCGCATTAAATATGGGGCGCACTGTCCCACTTTGTGCCATGGCGCACATTTAAATGTAATGCTGTGTGCAGACTGGGAAACTGTGCCCTACTGCAGTTAATGTGCTGCAAACATGTACCTGCTGTGGGGGGAGGGTGAGGAGGGGGTGGGAGTGCATTCGTGAAAGGTGGACATGTTGTTTGAAGCCGCCGGTCTGCCTCTCACTGTGCAGGTTGCAACCAGATCTGCATTTGCAAGGGGGAGGGGGTGCAGAGATTCCCCTGCAGGTGGGTGCAGTGAGTGACTTACAGGGAGGCCTCGGGAGTGAACCACTGACTCCCCTACCTCTACATGGGGCACAGTCAGTGCACCTCTTTATGGTCGATCTGCCTTTGTGGGTACAGAGGCAAAGTGTTGCCTCATTTGCAGAGGGCCATGCTCCCAAGCAAATGAGGGAAGGCCCTCTTGAAATCACACCTGCAATACATGTGCGCTGGCATGCTCTTTATTACAAAAGGGGTCGCACACGCATGTGCAGCCTCATTCTGTTTTAACGAAATTCCCCTGGGTGCAGAAAGCAGGCGCTCCAGGTGTTAGTTCTCGGCTGCTAAATTTGTTTAAAAAAAGTGATAAAAGTTGCATTGTAAAAAATACAATTATTGAGTTGTTCTGGGATTTTGTATTGTGGCCATTTAATGCCCAAATAAAGTTTAGGATAGAAGTTCCCCTTTAACCTTTTGGTCTAGGGCCATAATGAATGGAGGTCCATCTGAAGCCCGCTCCTTGGAATTACTAACTATGCAACTACTGTACTTCCAAGAGTGTGCATGAAAGTTAGGGAATCTTACTGATCACATTAATCCTTTGGCATCAGATCTTCTTCTTCTACTGCCATATATTATTTACGAAATAACACATTGAAGTCACTCTAGAAACCACCACTCTCTTCTTCTTTCATGCATGTAGATTGTGGAATGGCCACCTCTTATCCTTAAGAGTTGCAGGTCTCTTTATTCTTACCGTTTACATGCCAATTACTCCATTGCTCTACCGGACTTTCAGTGCTTCTCGACTCTACTTCAGGCACACTCTGATGATTATAGATCAGACTAGATCTTTTGAGTTCTTCTAAAGAGAAGGCAGGATCCCGGATCTTAAATCACTAGAATTGGTACATTTTTTGTTTAACAGTTCCTGAGAAAAGAAAAATGAAGTCTTGACCTGCAGCTTCTGATAATACAGCAAAACATATTCTAGGGTCTAGTGAACTCTTTCAAACCTTTATAAACTAAACTTAAAAGAAGATGTGGAGTGTCAGAGATGCTATGAAGATAATGCAAGCTACTTGCATATGGTCATTGAATAGGATTAAATTCTCACATGGTGGAAGGAAATATTTACTAATATAAATTTGATCACAAATGTAGATTTCAAGCCGGCTTCTTCTGTGCCATTAGTAAATGAACTTTAATCTGATGACGTTGCATATAAGTTTTTCACTCTTAAGGTTGCTAAAAGTGTGATTGCTAAACTAATCATCCTTCATTACTGGAATTTTTTAAAGAAGTTTTGTATAGATGATTGGCTTGTTGACTTGACCACGCAAGCGAATATGAAGAAAGTCACAAATAGGCTGAGAAATGATAACTGACCTTAACTTCCTTTTGGTTCGTATATTTTGATATCCATGCTTAACCTTTCGTGTTCTTAGTCATAATTTAGGTAATAAGTGTCTCTATTATAAGTTATTATTGCTAAACCTTGTGTTTGAGTTTCATTCAAAGTTTATATGCAAATTAATAGTCACGTTTTGGAGATCTTATTTATTACTAGTTTCATTTGCACTCATTGTTTGAGCATTTTGTTATATTACATTTTTTCTTTCATAACTTGATCATAACTGGGAAAACAGATAGGAGGCAAGGGACATCTGTGGAGCTCTGATGTCTTGTGGTCAACATTCAGGCAGGTGGAGCAATCACTAGCAGAACATGTTTAAATCCACTTAATAAACCAAACAGTGAGTGGCCACGTTTGTAAGTCAGCCTAGATCATTTACTTCCCCAACTAAAACTGTAGACCCATTTCAGTCCAGAGTATACTCAAGACTAATCCTAGAGTTCAGTCTTATAAATTGACCCATCTATAAATGAGATAAATCACAAAATTTGTGAGGAAATAACTTACCCTCCATAGCGAGGCCAGCAATTTAAAGAGCAAGGATAAAAAAAACCCTCTCAACTGTCGTGATTGATCCCTCCATGAAAAAGCTAATAACTGATTGGGCAAAGAGGATGAGCTTTATTCCAATGAGGAGAATCTCCTCCAGCTGAGAGGATGATTGTTGGATATGAACAAGTAGGAAGCAGTTTCGATAGAGCCCTCAGTTACCTAGAAAAATTGATCAGCACTGCCCAAATCTGATAATTCATTCCTTTGTCAATGCCTGTTCAAACTAATCTTGATTCTCACCTGACGGTTAGACATCCTATTGGCAGGGTTTTCCATCTCTAAATGGTCAGACTTGGATACTTGCTGCTTGAGCTGCAAAATAAAAGGCAAAGGTTAATGAGATCTATGTGTCGTTACCCTCCACAAATACAATAAAAATAAGTAAGACAACTGCAAGAGCAAAAACAATGATAATGAAGTTACATTTTTCACAATGTGGACAAAAAGAGGCAGTACCCTGGACAACCATGAACCTATGTTCAGCTTCTGTAGCATGAAACAGAATGAACAGAACCAGTCACATAATTATCTGCACAGCAAGGTCATGTGATGAGACCTTGAGATCCTTGTGCCCCTGCTGCCTGATGAAACCCCAAAGTGCCTGTGACGGCTTGACATTCAATAGAATCTCACCTATGTCAGCGGTTTCCATCCAACAAAGCTGAGGTGCTTATTATGGTTTAGAGCAAAGGGAAGCCATGACCACATTTACAATGGCCCCATTAACAAAAGTGCCCCTGGAAGTTGGCGCTAAATCCATACAGAAACTGCCACCTAAGGGTACCTCGACCTCTGCTTGTAATCACCGATACTATCTGGGGCAGACCCCTCACGTTGTTCGGGTGGTGGTTTTATGTTTGGGTCGAAGAAAGTTTCACCCAACCCAATTGAAGTCCATGAAGCACAACCTCCCCTTCACTTGTTTGTCACTGTGAGCTCTCCTAGTGGGTCATAATGTATTGTAAACAACCAGGTTCCACACATTCCCCGTCCCACTGATGACATCATACAATTAATGTGCTAGTTTGTTTTATAGTTTACATAGGGTAACTACCATATTACTTTTCTACCTAATTTTGTACACCCTGTGTACAGGGATTTGGTAGAAGTGTTTGCAAAAAGCTAGTGCTCCTAATGCACCATAGGTGTGAAGCGGTATTGAACACATTATAAATCTTTGTATTGAAGAGTAACTGTGTGCAGATAACTTGTGTTCATTATGTTTCACACACGTTTTTTGGTACTGCAGCAAAAGTTTCCAGTGGGGCAAAGATTCTACGTACTACATACTAAGTATTGTAAGCAGCCTTGAGTTATTACACAGAATCGTCTCAGAATAGCAATTTCTACTTAACATAGAAACTGTGTGTACCAGGTACTAACTTATGTACATGTGCTTGTTTTGTCTCAGAAGATGGGCTATCTGTAAAGTTTTCACCACAGTATGAAGGCTGCAGGACGTATGATGTTTAGCACCTTCAGACCTTGGTTATTTTAAGTGAATAGTCACTCCTTGGACAAGTTTTGCATAGTGTGTACACTTTGCTTAGAAGATACTTTTATTACTCTGTGGTGTATTTCTCATGAAAGTTTCACTGTCTGCAAACAGTGCGGTACAGAGTAAACTCTCTCCATAGAGTAAACACTTAACAGTACCTATTTTTCTACGCATATTCACTTCATTAATGTAGGTTCAGTGACTGTCAGGGGTTTGATACAGGTAGAGAGTGTCCGCAGTAGGGCATTAGTTATGTAACAGAACTTGAGTATCTGGAGGAACTTGGTTTTCCCTGAACAGTTGTTTACAGATTGAACACCGCTTGTAGGATAGGTTACCCATTCATCGATGGTTCATAGTCAACATGAACTCGGCTACTCATGAAGAGTATGGTATAGGGTCAATGTTGCACATAACACGAGCTTGCTTAACCTATGGGGGTTGTATGTATGATAGCAGAAAAGACGCTTCATATTATTCTGAGCTATTTTGCACTTACTTTCATAGCTCTAATGGTATACCCATTTAAAGAGCAATGTGTACAAAAGAAGCTTGGATGATGTAATCAGTGATGTCATCAATGATGTCATTTGAGATGTCATCAATGATGTCATAGAACATGTCACAAGTGATGTCATATACGAGGTCATAAGGAATATATGATTTTACAATGCATGCCATTACAACACATTTTTAAAACTACCATTACAACGCATTCCATTACAACGCATACCATTACAACGCATAATACTTTTAGGGCAACAGTAGGGTAAGTGTTGGATAGTGTAGGGGTAAATTTACTATTCCCACTCCAGTGAGTGCAACAGTAGGGTAAGTGTTGGATAGTGTATGGGTAAAAATTAGTAAGTGCTGGATAGTGTAGGGGTAAATATGACTATTCCCACTCCAGTGAGTGCAACAGTAGGGAAAGTGTTGGATAGTGTAGGGGTAATAATCACTATTCCCATGTACCTCAAAACCCATACCCACCATAATACTAAAAAAATCTCCATTACTTACCTTATAATGCGTTGTAATGGCATGCGTAGTAGTGACATGCGTTGTAATGGCATGCATTGTAATGGCATGCGATGTAAAGGCAGTTGCTTTGTAACAGTTGTGTTGTAAAGGTAGGTTGTTGTAATGACTGCGTTGTAATGGATGTTTCCCGGTCATAAGCAGTGCAAGGCGGGGGCGCAAGTTAAGCTAACTATAACAGGTGAATGTCTGCATTTTTTTTTAGTTCAAAACATTAATGTTGTCACTGACAAATTCACCTAACTATAACGTTACTTTAACCTTTGGTTATTTCAGTAAATTTTAAAGATTTTTTTATTTAAATACAAAAATATTTTTTATCACACATTTAATTATGATACATGAATCCAACCCCTCGCCTGTGGCCAACCCCCCCACATGCAGCCAACCCCACGTTGCGCACGGCCATGAGGGGTTGGCCACAAGGCCTGGCCCAGTGGTCATCCCCCGTAACTGCAGCCAACCCTACACTGCACAGGGCCTTCTCTGTGAATGAAAGTTGTGCATAGTAGGGTGTAAAGAGCTAGTGAACTCTGCATTAAGACCTTTGTCTAGGATAATGGCTATGCTGAGTAGGCTGTGTGGAAGGACTGTCCTCTCCTTTGAAACCGCTCTCTCAGATGCCATGTGTGCATGGTAGAGTGTGTGGAGGGACTGCCCTCTCTGCTGAGACCTGTCTCTGGGCTGATGGGTGTGCATAGTAGGGTGTGTGGAGATACTGGCTTCTCCGCTGAGACAGCTTCCCCATGTTACAGGTATGCATATTAAGATGTAGAGAAGGAGGCCTTTTACATGAGACCTCTCTCTTGGATGAAGGGTGTGTATAGTAGAGTGTGGGAAGGAACTGACCTCTCCTCTTAGACCCCCCCTCTTGAATGAACAGTGTGCATAGTAGGGTGTTTGGAGGGGCTGGCCTCTATGCTGAAACCTCTCTCTTGGGATGACAGAAGTGCGTACTAGAGTTTGGGGAGGAACTGTCCCTCCGCTCAGACCTTTCTCTTGGATGACGGGTGTGTGTAGTAGGATGTGGGGAAAAACTGGCTTCTCCGCTAAGACCTTGCCCCAAGATTATAGGTGTGCATAGTAGGGTGTAGAGAGGGAGTGGGCTTTTACGTGAGCCCTCTCTCTTTGATGACTGGCGTTCATAGTAGAGTATTTGAAGGAAATGGCCTCACCACTGAGACCACCCTCTTGGATGAACAGTGTGCGTAGTAGGGTGTGTGGAGGGACTGGCCTCTATGCTGAAACATCTTTCTTGGACGAAAGAAGTGCATAGTATGGTTTGGGGATGAACTGCCCATCCACTCATACCTTTCTCTTGGATGACGGGTGAGCGTAGTAGGGTGTGGGGAGAGACTGGCCTTTTCGCTATTACCTCTCCCCAAGATTACAGGTGTGCATAGTAGGGTATAGAGAGGGAGTGGCCTTTTACGTGAGACCTCTCTATTGGATGACAGGTGTCCATAGCAGGTTGTGGGGAGGAACTGCCCTCTATGCTGAGACTCCCCTCTTGGATAAATGATGTGCATAGTAGGGTTTGGGGAGGGACAGGCCCCTCCACTGAGACCTTTCTCTCGAATGACAAGTATAGCGAGGTACTGCTTCGCCTTTCAGTCCTCTCTCCTGAATAACAAGTGTGTGTAGCTGAGTATATGGAAGGACTGGCTATCTGATGAGACCTCTCTCTAATATGACAGGTGTCTGTATTATGGTGTGCGGAGGGACTTGCCTCTCCGCTGACACCCGTCTATTGTATGACAACTATATATAGTAGAGTGTGGGAAGAGTCTTAACATTTAAAAAAAAAAGAATTAACATTCTATTCTTCAAAGTACTTATCTCTTACACACCTCCTCTCAATGATAAGGGGCACAATGTCCATTTTTCCCAGTAGAATGTATTGACAGCTCACCTACTCCTTTTTACTATTCACAATCCCGCGAGAGGCCCTGAGATTACACTTTTATTTTTTAAACAATAAACATTTATTTTCATCACAGTAGTTGTGCCTTAGAGACCTCCTCGCCAAATCTAGTGAGGACAGGCTGCCTTTCTGCTGCCCTCTTATATAGCTTTTTAACTTAAATCCCACAACTCTTGCAATTTTTCACAGTAAACAGTAATGCCATTTTATTCCCAAACCACCAACAGCGAGCCAATCAGGGTGCTCGCTCTTGTGGGAGGCTCTTGGTCCTGCGAGAGCATGAAGGCTCAAGGGAAAAACAGGCCTCTCAACCAATCACAGGGCTCAATTTTTTAATTTGTGCTCTCGCGGGACACTCATAAGACTCTCACGGACCCAACTGCCTAAATATATAAGTATTTTTTACCCTGAAATTCTCAAAAACTATTGAACAAATTTACAGCAAATCACAAAAATAACAATATGCAGTTCAAGACTTAGCTTTCTGACAAATATGGTGTAATTCCATTGAGCAGTTTTTGCTGTAGCCTTATCTAAAGAAGTCTAAGGAAAATGCATGGAGATTTTGCGTTTTAGGACCCCCCCTTTTTCTCGGACCCTGCTTGACGGTTCACCCCGAAACTTTCCATGAAGGAGCTGAGGTGGATGAACTTTTTTTGGGAAAGTTTTGAGCAGATTCGTCAGACAGGGCCAAAGTTAATAGCAACCAAAAAACACTCCTTTTTTGAAAAGCAGACCTAACTATAACTACTTGTTTTCGACTGCCACTAGGATATTACCTACTAGCGGTCGCCAGTAGGTAGTTATAGTTAGGACCTAGTTTCCATAGTAAAAGCATTTTTTGACTTGCCTATAACTTTGGTGTCGTTTGACCAATCTTCATGAAATTTTCCAACAAAAAATTGGCAACATAGGTTCTGGTTGTCATGGAAAGTTTGGGGGTGATCTGTGCAGTGGGAACCGAGGAGCGAAATAAGGATGCGTTTGTAATGTTAATTCCCTTAGGAACCTTTAGCCACAGCTGCAGCCTAAACCGCTGAACGGACTTACACCAAATTTGGCAAGGAGGTAGATTTGGTTCAATGAAGTGCCTTTTGCCTATTTGGTAGTTTTTGAGAAATTTAAGCCAAAAATTATAGTGATATCTCTGGTTGCGAAGCCTTCGCGAACAAAGACGAGCTTGTGCAGGGAAATGCACTGCTCTGATTGGCTGCCAACACTTCAACCAGGAAGTGTTGGCAGCCATCTTGTGACTCAGTTGAACCGAGTCACAGAAAAAATGAAATAAAAAAAAAGAAAAGGGGGCAGGGTAGAAACACCCTGACCCCCTAGGCCTCTAGGGGGGATCCCACAAGGACCTGCCAGGGCCAAAAAAGCATTTTTTTTTTTAAAAGAAATTCGGCTGGAGTTGCGTTGGATTTGCGACTCCCGCCGAAAATGAAAATATTATGAAGCGCAAGCTCCTGTGCTTTGTTTACTTTAGGCCCCCCAGGTGGGCCAGGTCCCGGGGGCATTATTAAAATAATGATGGGGGCTTGTGTGGCTGCCCCCGTAGCCCTGGGGACCACCACCTCCCCGGGGCTATGTTAAAAAATAATGTGTGGTGGGGCTGGAGCCCCCCACGCAGCCATGGGGACCGCCACCTCCTTAGGGTTTATTCACTCAAATGCGGGGGACCACGCGGCCCCCCCCACAGCCCTGGGGACCTTCACCTCCCTGGGGCTGTGTTAAAAAATAATGTGTGGGGTGCTCCAGCCCCCCCACACAGGCCCATGGACCGCCACCTCCTTGGGGCTTATTCACAGAATGTAGGGGGCCACACTGCCCCCCACAGCCATGGGGAACGCCACCTCTCGGGACTTAATTGATGTTGGAGTCAGGCCATGCGGCCCCCCTCCTGGAGCGCTACATGGCCCTGGGGACCGCCAGCCCCCAGGGCGGGCTCCAGCAATGTTCCAGGGTGCCCACCACCAGGACAATTCAGTTTGCTATTGCTTGTCAGGAGCACCGCTCCTGCCAAGCCCTAACAAACACTGATCCGCTCCATGAAGCCGAGCAGAATTGCTTTTGGACAGAAGGAGCTGCAGGTTTGCAGCTCCCTTTGTCCAAAAGCAATGCCGGCTCCCGCAAGAGGCGGGGAGCCGGCAGGGACTGCGGGACCTTGAGGCCATGCCCCAGGAGATGGGGTCCCTGGGGCCGAAATTGGCCGAGGGAAAGGGGGACTACACAGCCCCCTTCACTAAAAAAAATTAAGTAAAAAACCTCCAGCAAGTTGCCCCCCCCCCCCCTTCATCACCACTCTGCAAATGCACCTCCTGGCACAGTGGTGCTTGGGGAATTAAATCCCCTTGAAAGCTGAGGGTCTTTGGAGGCCAACAAGCCCTCTTGTTACCTCCAGGAAGTCCCAGACAGCGGGATTGCTGAGAGGACTTGAAGGCCACACCCCCTTTCTCCACCACTCTACAAACACACCCACTCCCTCTCTTGTACACCCACTCACACAATCATTCACTCACCAATACTGGCACTCATACAACCAGTTACTCACCCAAACAGCCAGCCACATAACCACACACTCACCCATACAGCTACTTGCACATCCACTTATTTACCAACAAAGTCACATACCCACTAACCCAATCAGCCTCTCAACACAGCCGCTCACTCACCCATAGAAGCCCTCATACACTCACTCACACAACCACTTAGATACCCATTCACAAATCCATACAAGCACTCACACATTCCTGTACTCACCCATACAGCCATTCACACAGACAATCACTGTCTTATACAGTCACTCACACACCAAGTCACATAATGAAACACCTACTCAAACAGCCACTCACTAACCCATACAGCCACTTACACACCCAGTCACTTACTCATACAGCCATTTAGACACCCACTCACTCACCCATAAAGTCACTATACACCCACTTACCCTCTGATAGAGCCTCTTACACTGTCACTCACCCACCCATACATCCACTGACACACCTACTCACTCACCAATATAGCCACTCACACAGCATCTCACTCATTCACACAGCTGCTTACACAACCACTTATACACCCATACAGCCACTCACAAACCGATACGCACAAGGATACATACAGTCACACAGCCACTCACATGATATATATTAAAAGTAGTATCACTCATTAGTAGTACACCTAGTATACTACTTTAAGTTTTGTAGTACCTTAGTACATATGTTTAGCAATCATAAACTCTTACAAAATACTTGCACTCACTGGATGGTGTCATCAGTGATGGCATCAGTGATGTCATTTGAGATGTCATCAGTGATGTCACTGACCATGTCATGAGTGATGTAATATGTGAGGTCATAAGCAGTGCATTGCGGGGCGTAAGTTATAGTTAGCTCAGCTAACTATAACTGCTGAATTTCTCTGGTTGTGTACGAGTGAAACCGGACCCTAACCATAATGTCCCTGTAACCTTTGTTTTTTTCAGTGAATATATATAACATTTTATGCAACGGCTTACATTGCACCAGTAGTCCCTGACCCTGTGCTCCATGATGAATGCTGTGATGAGCTGAAGCAAAATGTGAATGACACTTCTACACAGACCAATGGATGAAAAGTGAGGACTTAAAGCCCTTGTGAGCAAAAATGGATTATAGTAAATATTTTCATTAACAATAAGGTCTTGGTTAACGCCAGACCTAATAAAAATAGCCAAATCAAGGTAAAGAGTACTGCTGCTGAATAAAGCTCACTCGTGTCACGCCGTGCTGCTAATGATATGAAAACTCCATGGTCAGCTATGGGACTGCTTACCTTTGAACCCCTGGGAAATTAAGCTTGAATGCTTTTCCCTGCCCATCACTGCTCAGATTCCTTGATAAGCCCCGGCTCCATCATATACTTACATACCGATTTAAATTCCACCCTGCTTTATTTTCTCAGGCAAATATTTGCGGAAAACTGGGATGGCATAGGTCCAGAAAGTGCATAAAAAGGAAACAAATATAAATAAGAATGCAGAGGGTTTAACGAATAATTGAGGACGAGATTGGGGGGAGGGCAATGGAGTTAAATACTACTTTGAGCAACATTCGTATTGTTCTTAAAAGGGAATGGACCAGCCGCAATAAACTTTTCTGTCCATTAAAAGAGCAAAGAAATCACAAGGATCTGGTGGGCCCAAACCAGTAGAGATTTGGTGAAGCTGGCGGCCATTTACCAGCACATCTATACATATACCTGGAGTGTCAAGGAGCCTGTCCGCCACCAGTATTCTCGTGTACCTGAAAAGGCGAAGGTGTGGGTATTGTGAGGTATCAGTTGAAAGATATTCCACCGACTCAGAAATATCGCTTTGCATTCTGGTACCGGTAGTTTCATTCTACAATGAAACTAGCACTAGTAAAATGCAGATTGATCAAAGAATTAAAAACCAGCACTGGAAACCTATTTCTCAATAGAGGCGAGACAACTTGAGAACTCCACGTTTGCTTCGAGTTTGCCCGATTATAGCCTCCGATAGGCTACATATTTTTTTCGAGATTGTTTCTCCGTTGTTATGTGTCAAGTGTAAATATTTTCATCATTTGGTTATTGCATGACTCACCATTACCGGAAACAGAAGACCGCACTTGCACCTCGATTAAACAAATTAATCTTTGTTTGATTAGATCGCTGATCTTCAAACCCTGGGAATAGATCACAACCACCCCCCCCCCCTCCCTCTTCCCTTCCCTTCCCTCCCCTCCCCTCCAATTCACCTCTAGCACATCGCTAGGACAAGGACGAGTACCGAATGGCCCCATATCACAGGACACCAGGACAGCAATCTCTGGAGTCGGGATTTATTTTAACAGATGGCTGCATTTTAGGCTATTCGTTCTAATTTCAGTTCAATTGAACCGATCAAACGATCACACCTGAAAACTCTTATTTCCAAAGGGAAATGCCAGGGCTGTGAAAGTGACTTCCCAGTGATTTTAAATCAACTACTAAGATAACTCTCAAGTTTCCTAGTTGTTAGGTGAGTAGTTCCATGTTTGGGTTCTGGGACACGTAGTCCTGTGTACCCAGTTATAAAAATCAGGACCAAAAGTCCCAGAATGCAAAATAAAAAGGTCGCCTGTATGAGCTACTCACCCCATGGACCTAGGGAAACTGAGCTCTGTGCAAGGAGGGCCAAGGCTGCCCCTATCCTTAGTGTTGCTGAAAATTAAAAGCATTTTATTTTTTTGTACGTGCTTGTAACAGTGTGCTTTTCAAACGGAAAACTGGACATTATTACTATGTTTAAAATACTAGGTGTTGACTCGAGAAAATAAAAGGTAATAATGAATATTACCTTTTCTTTAATAAAAAATAAATAAAAAAATTGCCCTCCCAAACACCCTGGAACCCGATTAAATATTTTACCCCACTAGCAGGCAGTGTTTTCATTTTTCCATATTTGCAAAAATATAGAAATAACATTTAAAGAGTAATTAAAAATAACCGGAGGTGCACCTTTTCAACTCTGGGCTTTGATGTAACAGATATTGTATGCTATTCCAATTGTACTGAGCTGAGACTGCAACTTTAAGAATGAACTGATTTCTACGGTTAAAAGAATGACTGGATACACTGCTTGTGTTTGCTACATGTGTTTCAGTGCCATTCAGTCTTTTAGGTAAGTGGTAGACAGAGCTCGCACGGTTCCAAAGTCCAACGTGTTGAGTCAAGGTTTTACTTTGCCTTTCCGCACCTGTAGTCCTGTTTAACCCACTATGGGCCAGATGTAGCAAGCTAAATTGCGATCGCAAACGCAGAAATTCACAGAATTTAAGCATTTGCGATCGCAAAATCGCATTGTGCAATGTAGGGAAGAAAAAACCCATTCGCAAAATAAGAAAATCGCTAAAACCGAGACCATCCATTTTGCGATTCCTTATTTTGCGAATATGAACTTACCGAGTCCCAAATTGTGACTACCTATTTGCGAATTCGCTATTAAGGATTCGCAAACAAATGTATGAAAAATCGCAAATAGCGATTTCAATGAAAATCGCTATTTGCGACTCGCAAATTACCACCAACTCAAAGCAGGTGGTAACCAGGTGCACAGCATATAAACAGGCCCAGAATGCCTCACTATTTTTCACAATGGCAGCCCTGTATGTCATAGCGAGGAGGATGCAGATACAAGCAGCAGCACAGAGAATGAGCAGGCGACAGGAACGCATATACAGAGTGCGCATTACCCTGTTCCAACTGACAAGAAGAAATACATGATAGGTACAGGCTTGACTCAGCTACCATCCTAGACCTGATACCTGACCTGCATCCAATCCTGGAGCATCAGACACGCAGGACCCACGCAATTCCAACACATGTGCAGGTCCTGTGTTCACTGCACCTACTTGCATCAGGTAGTTCCAGGGGGTGACAGCTGCAGCCGGAGGGGTCTCCCAAAGTTGCTTGGCACGCTTCCTCAACACCTTCCTGGATGCCATGCTTCAAAGAATGCACCATTACATCCGGTTTCCCACCACGCAACAGGAACTGCAGAAGACTAAAATGGATTTCTACCAGATGGCTCAATTCCCACGTCATTGGGTGCATTGATGGGACACATGTCGCAATCTGTCCCCCCTCAGCTACCGAGTATGTGTATCGAAACCGAAAATCCTATCATTCCATCAACGTCCAGGTCATTTGTAATGCCTCACGCATCATCACTGATATCGTTGCCAAATTTCCAGGAAGTACGCATGACTCTTACATCTTCAGGCATAGTGGAATCTATACACGTCTGACTGGGGGAGAATTTGGAGAAGGATACCTGCTAGGTAAACGCATGTGACACACTCTGTTGTACAAAGCAAACACAAGGAGATAATGGACGGAGTGCTGAAACTTTTCAAACACTCACCCCCAGTCACAGATCTGGGTTGAATCCATCATCATTCTTTAGCTCACTTTGCCATCCCAGTTCAGACATAGCTATATGCAAATCAGTCTTGACCCTGTGCCTCATGGGAACAGTCCAGACCAAACTGCCAAGCCATGTCTTCCCTGGACCGAATCAAGCATCCTGGGACCGGTTTCGGGCTAACAGCCCTCATCAGCCAGGCTAGCTTGAATCCAGTGGCAAAGTGAGCAAGGGACCCACGTCTGGGCATACCCTGCCAACTTAGGGCGAACAAAGCAAATACAAGGAGATAATGGACGGAGTGCTGAAACTTTTCAAACACTCACCCCCAGTCACATATCTGGGTTGAATCCATCATCATTCTTTAGCTCACTTTGCCACCCCAGTTCAGACATAGCTATATGCAAATCAGTCTTGACCCTGTTCCTCATGGGAACAGTCCAGACCGAACTGCCAAGCCATGTCTTCCCTGGACCGGAATCAAGCATCCTGGGACCGGTTTCGGGCTAACAGCCCTCATCAGCTAGGCTAGCTTGAATCCAGTGGCAAAGTGAGCAAGGGACCCACGTCTGGGCATACCCTGCCAACTTAGGGCGAACAAAGCAAACACAAGGAGATAATGGACGGAGTGCTGAAACTTTTCAAACACTCACCCCCAGTCACAGATCTGGGTTGAATCCATCATCATTCTTTAGCTCACTTTGCCACCCCAGTTCAGAGTATGTGTATTGAAACCGAAAATCCTATCATTCCATCAACGTCCAGGTCATTTGTAATGCCTCACACATCATCACTGATATTGTTGCCACATTTCCAGGAAGTACGCATGACTCTTACATCTTCAGGCATAGTGGAATCTATACACGTCTGACTGGGGGAGAATTTGGAGAGGATACCTGCTAGGTAAATGCATGTGACACACTCTGTTGTACACCTTGGATGTATTGGAAGTGGGCTGTGATTAATGTTTTTTCCTTTCTCATGTAGGTGACAGCGCATATGCAGTGCGCTCATTCATACTCACCCCATTTCTCAACCCAACTACCCCAAATGAGAGGAGATACAATGCTGCCCATAAGTCGACGAGGAATGTGGTGGAGCGGACATTTGGACTGCTGAAGAGCAGGTTCCGCTGCCTCCACAAAAGTGGAGGTGCACGGCAGTACCTCCCCGAGATATGCTGCAAAATCATATCTACCTGTGCCATGCTACACAACCTGGCTACAAAGAAGGGAATCCCAGTGGACATCACAGATTCGGACTCAGAGGATGAGGAAGGCCCACGGCCACATCACAGAGCAGCAGGTGGTGTTGGTGCCGCAGATGGGAGACACAGACGTGATGAGATCACACGCAACTATTTCTAAGTGAGTAATGAGACAAAGCTGAAAATTACTTTTGAAAAACTGTGTTGTATTGTCCTTGACACCAGGCAATATGTGTGCACACAGCCTCACAATCCTGCCCTCTGTGTGCCATGAGTTGCACATCATGGCATATTCACACTCCATGCGCATTTACAACCCTTTTACTGTTCTCTCATGGGTTACCTCACCCATTTGCTAGTGTCTGCCACAGCATGAACTTATTTTTTGCGCCCCGCGCAGCACTGCTACGGTCAGTGTTCACACTGCCCTCCCTTGACGAGGGTTCTGCTGCTGTCCCTTGCCTTGCACTCTGCCGTCTGGGCTCAGTGACAGGTGGAGTGATGCTGCTGCGGCTTGAGACCTCCTCACTGTCCCCAGCATCCACAGCTCCTGTGGCAGCTATGTTGGCTGTCTGGAGCTGTTGGACAGCACTGGTGACCTGCACCAACCCCCTCGCAACATCCTGGCTGCAGTGGGCCATTTCCACCTGCATGGCAACTGTGCATCTGCTCAGGACAGCTGTAGCATTGCAGAGGCGGTTGACTGCCTTCGTGTACCCATCCATGCGGCTGAGTATGCGTTGTTTTTCACAGCGCCTTGAGCCATGTTCCCTCTGCATGGTGGTGCATAGCTGTTGTATTGCCACAGCCATGTCCTTCATGCTCTCTGTATTGGCCCTCTGACCCTCTGCAACTGTGGAGTTCAGATCAGAAATGCCCTCCTTGATATCCCTCATGTTCTTATTCAGGGACACCAGCTGCCGTTGCATTGATTTCATGCTTTTTAATTGTAGCCGCTGCACCTTGACCATGGTGCCCTCAAGACCCGAAAAGACAGTTGATTCCTCTCCCTGCTCAGCAACACGTTGTGGCCTGGGTCTGCGTCTAAGAGCACTGGTGTGACTACGCTGCACAGGAGACTGTTGATTTGGAGGCTGTGCTAGCTCTTCGGGTATGGACTGTGGATGTTCCTGTGTCTCTTCCAATCCTCCCTCCATCTCCTGTAGTGTTTCCACGGTGTACCCGTTAGGTCTTGGTGCAGGTGTTGTGTCTGTGCCTGTGTGAGACTCTTCCTCCCCTGCATGTTGTTGCTCAGGTGCCTCATCTGTCTGGCTGTCTTCTGCCTGTGGCACAGGTTAGTCTGTGGATACAAGAGGACCATTTACTGTGTGTCCTTATTGCAATTTAATTTCATTAAATGTACATGATTTGGTATTCACACTAAAAGTGCTTAGCTTGGTTATTGACTGGTGTGAGTCCCCTGCGGATGTGTTCACCTGTGTCACTGCTTTGATATTTAATGTTTGGGACTGCGTCTCCCATGATGCATTGCTGGTTGTTAACAAAATGTGGACTGGAGTGGCAATCTAACTTGCTCATGTGTTATTTGGGCTTGGGGAGTTGGGAGGGTGAGGGTTCAGGACAAAATGTGCATGCATCTTACCTTGTCTGGTGTTGTCTGTGGCTGAGCTGTCCACTTCTCCTATGCCACTTATGCTCTCAGTCTGGAGGGTGGACTCCACCATGTCCTCCAGGGGTGTTGTTGCTGGCTCTGTGGATGGTCCTCCACCAGTTTTTTTTGCTTCCTTCAGCCTATTTGAAACCCTGTCTTTCGCCCTGGAGCGCAAGTCGTACCAGCGCTTCTTTAGATCATCAATGGAGCGCTGTGTGACCCCAATAGCATTCACTTTGGCTTTTATTTCCAGCCAGATCTTCCTCTTCTGCGATTCAGGGACATGCAGAGACGTTTTCCCAAAGAGTTGATCATGAGTCTTCACTACTTCCTCTATGAGGACCTCCAACTCCTTTTCGCTGAATTTGTGTTTTCTTTTCCTTGCTGCAGGCTCCTTTCCCTTCTCCTGTGTGTCCATTCTGTCAGTTTGTGCCTGTCTGAGCACTCCTGTTCAGCTCCTGGAGGTGTGCTCCTGCTCCCTGCCTCTCCCACAGCCTCAGGCACTCTGGAACAGCATGGGCGGGGTCACTTCCTGCTTGTGATGTCATCAGACTGCACCTGGATGGCATATTCGCAAAATTGCGATTCCTTAAAATTGCGAAATCGCAAATACCGATTCGGTAATTGCGATTTGGTATTCGGATTAGAGAATTTTAAGGAATCGCTAACTATTAGCGATTTTTCTCTTACATTGTGGTTTGCGATTCTCAAATAGAGATTCGGTAAAAATCGCTATTTGGGAATCGCAAATTTGGATTTTCATACATCTGGCCCTATAAGATTAGGACTAAAATTCACATCATGCAATGCAAAACCCTGAAGTTTAGGAGCAACCCACTCATGGACCTGGGAAACTTGAGAGATTTGGATAATCCTACATTTTTGAGAGTTAATAAACAACACTGAACATTGCTTGTGGGCCTTTTTCTTAAAACGACTTGTTTGCAATATTTACATTTCATTATTTTAATCTGATACATTTAGAGCACTGCTAAATGTTGGTGTTTTTAAACTTGCCTTAAGAAAAATGACCTCAAAGCCACTACAGAATTGTAGCTTGCTCACAATACAGAGTATTTTATTTATAAAAAATACATAGTTGTCTTGCACTCCAAGGTCAGGAGAAAGCCTCTTAGCCAGTCATGTTTTTCCAGCCAACAGTATAAGGCATGCTAGGACTTGTAGGCCCATTCTTCAACTGGGAAATGTACAGTCCCAGGATGCTTAAGGCAATTCAGTGGAAGAAAACTGTACTGGTGTAAAGTTATCCTCACGGGGCGTGGCTTGGCAGCCAAGCATGGCAGACATGCCTCGGTAGAGCTCCGTCTGCCTGAACCCATATCCACCAGTATCTGGCATTAATCCTGACCCCAGTTAGTACCTCGGACCGTGCAGCGATCCGTGACGACGTCACCACCCACCATGGGTCCAGTGGCTGGCTGCGGTTCGGCGCGAGTGAGGCAGCGGCCTGTGAAGTGACGGCACAGAGCAGGAGGCCGGCCGCAGGCGTCTGCGGCCGCCGAGATAACGCGGGACTGCAGCGTTGGGGTCAAGCTGCCGTGCTGTGGATGCGCCCATGTGGCGGAGGCGGAATCGTGACTCCAGGCTGAGGAGCCGTTCTGGGACCCGAGCGGCCCGAGTTTGCCCCTACCAGAGGGCCTAAGTGTGGTAAGACTCCGGGGCCCGGAGGGGCTTGCTGGCGGGCGCTGCCGGAGGCTCCCTGGTCTCGGCTAGGCTGGGGTGCCCTGCGGGCAGACGTCCTCCTCCCCTTCCCGCTCCTCCCCTGCAGGCGCAGTTGTTAAAGCCCAAGCCTAATTACCGGGTGGTGACGAGGATCAATTCCTGGTGCGTAGGCCACGAATCAGGCCGGCGCCTCTGTCAGCACCGAAGCGAGTCGGAAGGGAACTCGGCCCCATTGTGAAACTTTCATCCGGCGTGGCACCCCCTCCCATCCGCTTTGCACCTGCACACAGCGGCGCGGGGGGTTCGCTGGAGCGCCTGAGGGGTGCGTTGGAGTGGGCCACAAAGTGTTTGGAATGCCCTCCTCATTGGTTCTGCGCTGGCATCCATTTGCGCATCGGGGACGGCCCAGCTTGGAGTGACGTCGTGGTGGAGCCCTTCCTCGCTGCCCCCTGTGCACACAGTCGGGGGAGGCTATCGGGTCAGGGGTCCGGCGAGTCTGGTCCCATTAGGGGGTCTACTTGGCTGTCCTCCCCAGGCAGCGGAAGTGGCTGGGCTAGGCCTGGTGCGGCTTGCTGTCAGGGAGACCAGAATCCATGAGGCCTGGCCCGGAATCCTGCCCCCGCCCTGATCGGGGTGACTGCCGCAACTTATTGGGCTCTGCATTGAAGGTTATTGCTCTGAGTACGCGAGTCAGCAACGCTGTGAGAGAAGGTTCCGGTCTCTTCTTCCTCGACGTATCCTCTCCTTCTCCCATTCCAGACTGTTCCTTCTTCCCACAATGGGCAAAGACAAGCAGGGAACGGCCGCCTCCAAACAAAGCACACTGGACCACTACATCACTACAGGTCCAGGGAACGAAGGCGCCGGGGGTCCGTCCCCAGATAACGCTGCCCTGCTGGCGGCAATTAATCAATCGCGTACCGCGCTTGAAGCGCAGATCGGGGCAGTCGGCTCCGAGGTATCCTTCCTACGTCAAGAACTCCGCAAGGCAGTGGACAGGATCACGGAGGCGGAAACCAGGGTCTCTACAGTGGAGGACACAGTGACAACTCTCCAGAAGAAGGTTAACAAACTTACAGTCGTGACGCAGGAGTTGGCTTCGCGGGTCGAAGACGCCGAAGGTAGGGCTTGGCGCAACAACATACGCCTGGTTGGCTTTCCAGAAGGATGCGAAGGCACGTCCATGGACGATTTTCTTACTGGCTGGTTTAAATCCTTACTGCCATCGGATGCTATGTCCCCCTGCTTTGCAATTGAGTGGGCCCACCGCGCCCTGACCAAGAAGCCACTGCCAGGAGAACGATCGAGACCCGTGATTGCCCGACTCCTCAACTACGCTGACCATGACGCTATCCTCCGGTTCACCAGGACGCATAAAGACCAAATACTCTTTAATTCTCACCAAATCTTGGTATTCCCTGACCATACCAGATTGGTTCAGCAACAACGCCAATCCTTTGTGGCTGCAAAATGCAGACTTCGAGAATTGAACCTGTCCTATATGCTGCTGTACCCCGCCAGAATGAAGGTAATCTTTAACTCCAAGATGCTCTTTTTTGGCTCTCCCGAAGAGGTATTCGCCTGGACGGATGAAAGGGCGCATCTCAAACCACACACGCCACCACCACCAGATTCTGACTCCTCGCAGGGCTCACACAGGAGTCGACAGAATAGAGGCACCTTGAGACGGCGGAACAGATCCCGCTCCAACTGGAGAGCCCACGATCAGGCCGAGGCAATCGAGTGATCCTGGGTCTGCCAGACACATAGTAAAACGATGCGGCCGCTGGCCTTTCCAGCGGGGATTTGGAATACAATATACTGGGGTCCCACATGCAGGCTCTAGGCGTTGAACGGTCAGTCCACGCCCGTGGACATCTAGTGTTATGTTATAGAATGTTGGGATGGGCGGGTTCTTTTAGTGGGACTGCTTAGGATTTCACGTTTGGGGCCCGAGTAACGTCTTCACCGCGACAGGTACTCCTTGTTTTTGGATGTATTGGGGAGGGGGCGGGCGGGTGGGGGGTTGTCGGGGTTTTTTTGTTATTGTTAACACAGTTTTTAGCACCGAACACACTGATACACCTCATGCCACCAATATTGTGATTACAGACATGGACTATGACACGGGATGATGGCACAACAAACAGGTAATTCTCTGTTGGGAGAACTGAACATTATATTGTGGAATGTACGTGGTCTGCTGAACAAGATCAAGTGAGGGGCGGTACTCCGTTTAGCGAAGCGATACGATGCAGACACACCTCTGTTGCAGGAGACACATCTCTTGGGCAATAAAACTCCTTGCCTTAGTAGATTCTGCTATGCCACGGTATATCACTCCGGGTTTACACGGGGTGCACGGGGCACGGCGATCCTAATACATCGCCGCGTGCCAATCCTCCTTTCCAAACATTGGTTAGACCCTGGCGGGCGATTCACCATAGTCTCCAGCATGGTGGCGGGGGAACAGATAACGATTGGGAGTATTTATGCCCCCCCCACCGCTGGGTCAACTATTCGTGGACAAAATTACACAGCTTTGGGGTGGCCTTCCTGACGGTCTGACGATCCTGGGCAGTGACTGGAACGACGTGTTGGCTCCCCTAGATAGGTGGCGCGCAGTGCGACCTGACAAACCCCCCCCCCCCCCCCGGCATCCAAGCTGAATATCTTGGCGCACACATTGGGATGGTCAGACACATGGCGCACATTTCACCCTACGACGCCGGAGTTTCCGTATACATAGGACGTGCACCATACACATCCGAGGTTGGACTACATATTTCTTCCACACAGCTATGTGCACAGACTAGCGCATACCTCCATCCTACACAGGGGTCTCTCCGATCATTCGCCCGTTCAAATTAAGCAGGTTCGACGGGCCCCATGCAGGTGGCGTATGTCCCCTTGGCTCCTCCGGGACGCTCAATATCAGGAGACTTTACGACTTGCCATTGCGGAATATCTTCAGTTTAATGTAGACTCATCCCCATCATGTATAATACTGTGGGAGGCCCTTAAGCCAACGATTAGGGGGGCAGACATCAGTTTCCGTACAGGCGAGAAACGCAGTCGCCTGACTCAGGTAATGGAACTGGAGGAACGTCAAAGTCAGTTGGAGTCGCAAATGTTAGACGGGTCGGACCCAAGCTCTCGGCGTAATTTCCTACTTATCCAACAACAAATTCATCAGCTCCTTCAGAAGCGTGGCTGGCGACCCAGCACAGGATCTACCAATGGGGCGATAAGTCCAGCTGTGTCAGGCTAGGTCAACCCCTGTGCAGGTACCTCTCCTGAGGGCCCTGGATGGTGCGCTCTGCACCTCCCCTGACACGGTGGTCCAAGCTTTTGCATCCTTTTATTCCAATCTCTACCGACAGCGGGAGCTGATATCGGAGGCCCTCATAGATGAATTTCTATCGGATATTCCTCATCCTAAGCTCTCCGATCAAGTACGGGACTTGCTAGATAGCCCTATAACGATAGACGAACTAAAGGCGGCATTAGCGAGCATTCATCTGGGCAAGGCCCCGGGTCCGAATGGCTTCCCCAGCGATTTCCTGCGTCCACATATGGCGACCTTGGGCCCACATCTGCTCGAGGCACTGCATGAAGCTCTAGAGCAGCACATTCTGCCCACGGACTGGCGGCATGCTGAGATAGTGGTGTTCCTCAAGCCTGGTCGTCCTCCTGAGGACCCAGCCTCATATCGTCCTATCTCATTGCTCAATTTCGAGCCCAAGCTCCTGGGGAAGGTCCTGGCGGACCGCCTCCGTTCATGCATCCAAGATCTCATTCACCCTGACCAGTCTGGCTTCATGCCACAGCACTCCACCAGACATAATATTAGGCGAGTTCACAACGCCATCGCAGGAGCCCATAGACTTGGTCGTCCAGCGGCCGTTCTGCTGGCCGACATAGATAAAGCATTCGACTCCCTGAGCTGGACCTACCTCTTCAAGCTCCTTCATGCCATAAACCTGGGTCCTCGGTTCATAGCGTATACCCGGCTGTTATATACTGATCTCGCCGCATCTGTTCGTGTGGCTGGTTTTCAATCAGCCCCCTTTTCCATCCGTCGGGGCACGAGGCAGGGATGCCCCCTGTCCCCCCTCCTGTTCGCCCTAGCCATAGAGCCCCTGGCGGTGTGGGTGCGTCAGGACCCGCTGATCCGGGGGATAGATTGGACACAGGAATATTCAGACAGAATCGCGCTTTACGCTGATGATGCTCTTTTCTTTATGTCAGACCCGTGGTTCTCGGGGCCCCCTGTCCTCCAGATTCTTCGAATTTTTGGCGATACCACTGGGTTGAGCACCAACCCATCCAAATACACACGCTTCCCTATATGCGGGGAGCAGAGGAGTCAGGCATGGGCTTCCGAATTATCCAACGCTACTACAGGCTTTAAGTACCTAGGTGTCTTTATATCGCTGTGCCCTACGGTCTCATGGGCACACAATATCGCCCCACTACTCTCAGCTGCCCGCAATGAGACGACGGTATGGTCCCAGCTGCCTTTGTCTTTATATGGACGATCCGCCATCTTTAAGATGGTGTCCTTGCCGCGTCTACTATATCGGCTTCAGAATTTTCCATATACTATTCCTCCAACATGGTTTACGCAACTCAATGCGGTACTGAATAGATTCCTCTGGCAGGGGGGTGCGATCCGGGTTGGGCTTCGCACGTGTGCACAATCCACCTACTGCGGCGGTATTGCAGCAGCTGACGTCCATGTATATTATTCCGCCTCTCACCTTTTGGTGATTAACGAATGGTGGTATGAGTCCCGGTCGGATCCGGCCTACGCAGTCGAACGGGAGGCCATGGCTGGCACCCCCTTGCTACACCTCCTGTATAGCAACGCATCCCTAGAAACTCTCCCTCCAGCATGCCGGCCAGTTATTCAAATCTGGAGACGCACGGTTCGGTCCATGGGATGGTGGGGCAGATTAACTGGCTCCACTCCCCTCTGGCAGGGCACATATCTACGGCCCGTTTCCGCTCTGAGCGGGTTCCGTAAATGGGACCTTATTGGGATCTCTACGCTTGGGGATATCATGCAGGGCACTACCCTTAAGTACTTTCAACAGTTGCAATCCGACTACAATTTACATAAATCTCAGTTTCATCGCTATTTGCAACTTCGACATGCGTTAGACCCCCAGATTCGTCATTTGGAGGCCCTACCAGAATTCCACCCCTAGAAGGCTGCTTGCTGATGGGGGACATAGGGGATCACAAAATCAGGCAAATTTATCAGACGCTTAACACCCACACTAAGACTACCATACACAAAACTAGAGCGGAATGGGAGGCCGATCTGCCGACCCTCACAGACGATGACTGGTCGGAAGCCCTGGCTAGCCCCCGGTATGTGGCGGTGTCTTCCCGGTACCGACTCATCCAGTTTCAGTACCTCCACCGGGTATATTACACTCGTCATAGGTTGTGGAAAATGGGTGTCATCCAGCCTCCTCTATGTCTCCGCTGCAGCGGCGACGACGGTTCCTTTCTCCATACCATGTGGAGCCGTACGGGGATTCAGCCATTCTGGATTAGCGTGACGTCCTGCCTGAGTCAGGTTCTGGCGTGGACCATCCCGCTCGACCCCAGATTGGTGCTCCTACACAGCACAGATGACATTGGGGGGAACCGCTATAAGCAGCACCTCTTATTCTTGGGTCTTACCCTAGCCAAGAGGGATATTGCACAGCATTGGAAGGCTCCGTCCCCGCCTAGTGTTGCTGGATGGAAAAAGGCAATTGACAGATGTATGACTGCGGAAATTGTGGTTTTTCAGGCAAGAGGGTGCCCACAAAAACACAGGAAGATTTGGGCCCGCTGGGCCACATACAGAGGTATCGATTTGCCCCCACTATCGCAGTCCACCTCCCACGATCCCATTGAACAATTGGTGGTTAGAAACTCACCTGTTTAGTCCGATGACTTTGACCTTCTGTGATCGGGTATTTATTCATAATGTGCATGTAACACTCTCTAGGTGTGTTTGGTGTTGTTTGTTGTATTTCTGGTCTGCTGTTCCGCAGGTCATATGGTTTTTGTATGATGTACCTAAATACTGTATGCCACGCACATTACTTGTACTATCTCTGCTGGGCTTTGCCCATTTGGTACCTTGGAAAATAAATAAAAATGTGTTAAAAAGTTATCCTCACAACATGAGAGTGATAGCTATGGAAATGGGAGGATAAATTAGCCAATATGACACTTAAATGTGTGCAAGGGACCTGCATGGGAAGGGATACCTCATTCCTTGATTCAAGAGGGAGGGTTAGGATAAAATAATCCTTTTAAGATTGCCAAATTGGTCTAGAGTTCCATATTACAACTGAGCCACTAGAGGCTGCAACTCTTTCTGCGGATCAGGTTGTTTGGGCCTGTGGATTCAAGACTGTGGTCAGATCAAGATTGTAGTCTCTCTGTCACACAATCTAACAATGCAAGGGCCTTATTAGGAGTTTGGCGGATGGCTTACTCTCTCAAACCTGGCGGATACCCCATCTGCCGTATTACAAGTGCCATAGACTATGATGCACTTGTAATACCGAGGACTGTTGGCTATGGAGTATACTGTCCACCAAACTCTAAACAAGGCCCTTGGATTGTGTGACAGAATGACAACAAACAGTCTTGACCTGACCACAGTCTTGAACCCACAGGCTGAACCAATCTGACCGCAGTGCTGACAAGAGTTGCTGCCTTTAGTAGCTCAGTGGACTAATTTGTTCACTGTAAAGATCTGTGTTTGACCTGATAACACTTCGTTTGAACTTCGGAAAGTCTCAGTCTTTTCACCTTTCTGAGGTCAAAAAACAGGAGTACCATTGGACTTCGGAAAGTCCTCTCAGTCTTTCAGATTTCTGAGGTCAAAAAACTGGAGTACCATTGAGTTGGGTAGCAATATACTTCAGTTATCCCTCAATAGTACCAAAAGCTCCCCATGGGAGTGAACATGCGCTCTACAATACATTTTTTGTACTCTATAAGGTATCCATTACTCACTACTATTCCTGAACAAAAAAAGGCCAATATTAATCAAACTATTCAAAAGTTTGAACTTGGTTCAAAGTAGTTAGAATTCAAACCAGTGGGTTGAACTGCGCTTTCCCACCCACTGAGGCAGTGTTGAGATGATGGTAAGCAGACTTCGAGGCCGAAATTGCAGGAATTGGCTCTTTTAAAAAAAGGGAAAAGGTCTATTTGAATGAGCAGGTTTGCTCGACAGGGAATGAAAAGACAAAAGTAATGCCCTAGTTCTGTGGTCTTGGCTTGAAGTTGCTTGAATGAGGTGAAGCTCCAGCAAGATGTCGTTGAACTACGACTGTTATGGTGGGTAGGCACAGGATTTCTCTCAGATGTTGGTGACTCAAAGGCTCAGGACTTCTTATGATGCTGTGCGTAGGTCTCCAGTCCGGTGAAGGAACCTCTTGCAGCTTTACCTCAATGCAGATTCAGCACGTTGGACCAGGCTTGAATCTGGGACGCAAAAAATATGGTCTCCAGGACTTTTTGGTAATAGGTATCCTTAGTGTGTGTTCCACTGAACCAAGCAGTCTTTTAAAGTTCCTCTGAGCAGCTCCCTCTTCTTCTCAGCCCCTGAACCAATCAGATTCCTTACAGCCCACATAGAACCTTGCACAATCCGATTCCTTACAGGATAGCCAGAACTTTGCAGCATACAAGCTACCCAGCGGCGTAACATAGGCCCCCGGAGCCCCCATGGTGCGGGGGGAACCCTGTGCTGAAGGGGGACCCCTCACCACAGTACTCAGGCCTGAGAGCTCCGGATTAAATCCGGAGCGGGGGCCCTCCGTGTACCTTGCAGGAGGGCCCCCTCAACTTTCGTTACGCCACTGAAGCTACCTTCAGCACCACAGCATCCATGGTTCTTGGGGTAAGTTCCTCCGGCAGGGAGGATCTCTCATGAGATGGGTTCAAATGTTGCTGTGTGCCTCTAGGCTGTAAACTGGCCCTCTCCATCTAGAAAGACTGTTAGAGGAAGAAGTTCAAGACAGAGCTGGCAACAGCTTTCTCCCCTACTTAAAGCAGCCAGAAATTCTGTGTAGCACGCAAGGATGTCTTTCTTAACCTCCTTGTTTCAAGTACAACTGCCTTTGGCTGCTGAGGAATATGGTTGCAGGGAGTCCCCGGGATGCTGAAATTGTATAACTCCAGCCCGCCTGTCACCCTGTCAGCAGCATCACCTGCTCAGTGCCGCTACTGCATCCATAAAGCAGCTCTGCCAAGTATCACACATCAGGGGTTATTGGGACGCATTTTAGAGCACACTAATGCAATTTTCACATACATATAGCATCTCTGAGCATTTTGCTCGAGGTGCTTTGTTTTCAACTGGCTTGAGTGCAGCCAGCGCTCATTTATTATATCTCTAGGCAGCAGTGAGCGGATACAGAGAAGAAGTGACACTGTTTACCATGGAAACCTCCTCTGGGCCCAGCTTGTTACAATTTATATAAATTGTTTCTGGCTCTGGTCTGGAAACAACACCGAACAGTTTCTCTGCAGAGATACACATACTCTGAGCTGCATACAGCTCTTGAGAGCAAGTGTTTTGTACTTTGCTCAATCCTCTAATCCAGGGATGGACAGGCCTTTAGGGCAATCTGGCAGAGGACGAGTCTTACAAAGTCAGTTTATGGCTGTTTGTGGGCCTGTTTTACAGACTGCTTGGTGCTTTGTTTTACTGTTCTTGCCTGCAGCAAGCTCAAATCCATGTAGGCTCCCATACCTTGCAAAGAAACTAGACAGCTTGTCTTTACACGTTTAAAACTGCCCTGATTTTCAAATGTGGACCACTTTCTTAGCTAATTTAATAATGGATGTTACTTTTATTTTGATGCCCGGCTTATTTTCTGTCCCAGTCCAGCCCTGCTCCAGTCTGAGACTAAGACCACTCACACATATGCAGCCAGCCCCTTGCACCCAGACAGCAACTTGGATTTTTAGCCACCAGTACAGAGGCCCCGGGTAGATTATTAAATGCTTATACAAGGTAATCCATGTGAGAGATGCAGTCCTGCTTTACTTAATCTTGCATTCCTTATAAATAAAACTTTTAGGAGATGTGTTTCTGAAGTTTATTTCCAATCAATGTGTGACTCTTATGAGGTGAACTGAGTTACCTCTAAATGTCAGTGTAAATTCATGTTACGGGTGGTGTGCATTATGGAGCGTAACTGAAAGATCTAAGGCAGCGGTTCTTAACTTGTGGTCCTGGGAGTCATGGGGGTCTGCAACATCTACTCAGGGGATCCGCAACTGCTTAGAAATGTAAATAATATTAACAGATAAATCAAGTGTATATAAATAAAAAAGTAACATGTAAAATTGAAATATTTAAATTTTTCTATAAATGTGAAAGATTTTGAAATCGGAGGCTGAAAATTAAGTTGGTATCCTCAATTTGATTCATTGGAGCAGTGCAAGTGCATCAAACAGATTGTAGTATGGACAATAAGTGGCCTCAATTGAATTTAGAAAAGCTCCAACCTTCCCATTAATAGTAACATTTTGATTTTTGCAAATCATCAAAATTGCTTAGGCTGGTGTCCTCAGATTCGAATAATGACACAGTGGGGGGGTCCCTGGATTCCAATAATGATTCAATGGGGGCCCCCAGATTCCAGTAATGATTAAGCGGAGGACCACAGAAGTCAAAAGGTTAAGAACCACTGATCTAGAATGAGGATTAAGGCACCGAGAGCTTCTCACAGTGCCTATTGGTGGCTCATAAAGGTGTTCAGACCACATCTTCTTCCAATCATTGACCTCTCTATAGAGAGTGCACAGACAGACAGCAAACCCTTCCCTTCCGTTAATATATGTCACTGACGCAGTCCCTGCTTACATTTCACATTTTACTTGATCTTGCATTCCCTAAGAGTTCATCCTTTTCTTGATGTTATGCTTCTGTATTTGTTAAATGCAATGTCTGTCTGTATAGTGCATGCTGTGCCGCTAGGTTGTTGGGTAATTTCGAGTTATGGGTATGCATGACAGTGTACAATTGATTACTCTTGAATTGAGGTGAAATCATTGAAAGTTTCTCACAGTGCCTCTTGATGAGTTATTAAGTTGTTTCAACTACATGCTTATCCAATCCGTCCTCTTCTACAAAGCGCACATACAGATTGTCACACATGTGGCATTTGTAATTACAATTCTGTGCGAAGGAGGTATACAGCTGTTTTAATACTGCTGTATTTACATATTTACAGCTGAGGAGAGAGTGAGGGGAATGCGTGTGTGTTTGTGTGTGTGTGTGTGTGTGTGTGAGTATATAAACATGGGTAGAGCCAGGGGGGGCCTTCTTTTAATGTTTAGCCTCAAATTTTCCTATCAAGCCAAGCTGATTGACTCTCGTTCACCCCACGTGTTAGCTGTGGAATTGTCAGGAAAGAATCTCCCCTCCCTGCTAGTGGTAAATTTTTATAACTCTTTCTCTAGAACCCATGAGACTGAACATCTCCTGGCCCTAGAGGATCTTCTGGAGAGTTATGGGGAAGGAAGACAAGCCTATTACGACACGTTAGTCCTAGGGGATTTTAATACCCGCAGATGCTCCCTCAATTGCTTCTCAATGCCGGAGGAGGAAGATGGCTCGCAGGAGCAAAACCATTTTGAACACACACCATCAGGCACCTTTTTAGAAGGCTTTCTATCAGCCCATAACCTGAATTGTTTACAGCAATCAGTTACGTCTGCTTCGGTTCCTACCTATGCAGGACATGGTAGCCCAAGTATAATTGACCACATTCTGCTATCCGCTTTATTAACACCGGCCGTAAATAATTTAAGTGTCACCTGGAACTGCCTTAGCGACCACAACCCTTTAATATTGGTTCTCCTCCTTCCGGCTGCTCTTAAAAGGGGGGGTCGCGAGCCTAGTTACTAATACAAACATCAGCACTAAAGACCAAGCACGCAGACTAAGGTGGGAAAGGAGTACCCCAGAGAGTTTCCTAGATAACTTGTATACTACCTGTGCTTCAGAGTTTCAAGTTTGTATGGACCAGGCACCTCATGATAGAGCCATTCTAGATGCCTTTGATACATTCACTAAGCAGGTTGCCTCTAACTTATCCATCACAACCAGTGTGAAGTGTCCAAAACTTAAAAGGTGGTTTGACGACACATGTTCCCCTGCCCATAAGGAGCTAATGCAGGCCTTAAGCAAAAACCGAGGGACGCAACATCAATTAAGAGCAGCAGAAAGGCCTATAAACTCGCAGTTCATGAGAGGAAAAAACAGTTAAGGGAGCAGGCCTGGGAGGAGCTTAGCTAAGCCAGTGTTCTGACTAATAGCTCTAAATTTTGGTCTGTGGTCAATAGTCCTCTCTTTTCTGACACGCCAAACTCCAGCAGAGATTGTATAGTCCCTGCACAGAAATGGGTCCAGCACTTTGGTAACATCTACAGTGACGCCAACTTAGCCGAAGCCGTGGGACAAACAATTCCCGGATTAGCAAGTTCCTCCCTCCATTTTAATACAGATGAGGTGTACAAAGCCATCATTTTAACTTCAGGTGGAAAGGCTCCTGGCCCGGATGGGGTACCAGCTGACCTTTACAAGGCAGATCCTAAAGTCTGGGCCAAGATTTTAACACATGTTTTTAATGCAGCATGTGCCTGTGGTTTTCCCTTGTTGTGGGCAAAGGCGGTCATCATCCCCATTTTTAAAAAGGGCGCCCGGGAAGACCCGGCATGCTACAGACCGATTTCGCTCCTAGACTCCGCGGCAAAAATAATGGGGAAAGTAGTCCTGATCTCTTTCCTGCACACTGCCCATGTAAACACAACGGCTGCGGTACACTATAATGAAGATGGGAGCCTGACAGACTCCTGGGTTGTAGGAAGGGGGGTCCGGCAGGGGTGCATTTTGGCTCCCCTGCTGTTTACGCTATTTATCAACAAACTGGGGGATTCTTTAATATCTTGCTGCAAAGATATACCCAGGGCTGGCGCCAAGATGATCCCCGCACTTCTGTACGCTGATGATGCGGTTTTATTGGCCAGAACTGCAAGGGGTTTGCAACAACTTTTTAATTGTTTTATAGATTTTATGGATTCCTTAGATTTAATTACAAATCTTAACAAGTCACATGCCATGACCATTGGTTCACGAAAGGCGGCCAAGGTCAAATTTTATTGTAATGAGGTCGAGCTAACTAAAGTGTCCACATTCCCATACCTAGGGGTACTTTTTGATGATCAAGGCACTTGGTGCGTGCAACACACACTAAAAAATAATGTTTTAGCCAGAGCCGCGGGGGCCACCCTGGACTTTGCAAAGAGATTAGTGTCAAAGCCCCTTCCAGCACTTTTGAAGCTTTATAATGCGAAATGTATCCCCATGGCGACTTATGGTAGCGACATCTGGGGCTACAAGGATGCAAAGGGAATCCAAGGAGAATAATTTTATGCGTAAACTCCTTGCAGTCCCTGTTGCTACCAGTGCCGGACTGGGAACCGAAACAGGCCCTGGCAAACTTCTCGGCTGGCCCCCCCTCCAGGGGGGAGGGGGTGCGGCCGAGCTATTTGCTAGGGCCGGTTTCAGCCGATTTTGTTACAGGGGGCCGATATTGCCGGCCCCCGGTAACAAAAACGGCCCCCCACCCTAGCGGCCCACCGGGGAAACGCCCGGTGCCCGCAACTGCCAGTCCGGCCCTGGTTGCTACCCCGATTTTTAATCTACATGAGGAACTGGGGGCGGGCTACATCTCGGACCAGATCGCGGTCGCCCCGCTGCTACGCTGGTTGAGAATCTGGGCTCAACCGACCCCAAGTTTAAATCAACTCATAATTTCGGATTGTATTGCACTGGAGGGGGCTCTACATATTCCCTGGATGAAATACATAAAGGAACAGACAAAATGTCTCGGCTGTCCCGAATTGTTCCTGACCCCCATGCCCCTGGGCAAGACCGCCATTAGAGCTTTTAAGCAGCAGTTCATAGACAGGGGGCAAGGCCTTAGGGAGGACACTGAATTAGCCAAACCCTCAGTGTGAAGGTTTGTCACACTGAGCTTGGGTCATCAGATGCAACCATACTTATCTTATGTAAACAAAGCATACCATCGCTTTGTTCTGACGAGATTTCGATTGAATATAGTTCCCTGGTTACTTGCATTCCCCAAAGGTTATTCGAAACCTGATTTATTAAAACCTTGCCCTTGTGACAATTTCTCGGAGCAGGACACCCAGCATATAATGTTCTTCTGCGCCTATTACGATCCTCTGCGCAGGAAGTACATTCTCCCACTACTCAGAGATTGTCAATTCGTTCAAGTGAGGCCGGCCTTGCTCCATCTTCAAATGCTAGCCTCACCCAGAGTCTGCTTCGGGGTGGCAAGTTTTTTAACTGGGGCCATTAGACACAGGTCCAAGTTTCCGTTGCAGTAGCCATCCTGGGCTCTGAGTCAGTGTAAATATGTTCTCCTGAGCTATGCAATGCAATCTTAATAAGATAATATTTATGATCTTGGTGCACCGTTTTAGCATTGCTGCACTTTATATGATTGAACTTTTGCGGGTTTTTAACGCGACCATTGTAATAGTAATGCTGGATGTTTTTTAACATATAATGTATTTTGATGAAATGTGTATTTTTATAAAAAACAGTTTTGCTTTTCTGGCTCTTGGCTGCCGAATAAAGTATTTTTGACTTGACTTGACTTGAGTATATATATATAAAATCATGGTGAATGGGGTACCACAAGGAAGTAATGCAGAAAGACAGCAAAAAGACACTGGTGAAGAGGAAGGGGAAGCTATGAAACATCTGCAGAGGTAGGATTTCTGAAAGATGTGAGTGAAAAAAGGGCCTAAGCGGCTTATAGAGCAAGAAACTGCACAATAAAGTGGCATGAAGGAAAGAACAGGTGTCATTGAGACACTCTGAAGACTAATATCCTTTCCATAGTCCTAGCAGTTTTCAATTCATAGTCTTATGTTCTCAGAATTTAAATATGTTTAATTCTATTTATTCATAACACAATCATTGGTACTCCTTATTGATCTGATACTGCTAAATAGCATTAGCAAAGCATATAGACTGGCTAGTTTTCTCCATACATGAGAATAACATTTACAGTTATTCAAATACTGGTTATTCCTTTGATTTACTCCAGAGAAAGTGTCATTCAAAGTGTCACACATTTGACATTAGAATGTCACTCATATCCACATTGAAACCATAAAAATGTCACACATCAGCAATTTGAAAACATGGCAGCAATGAATAGCACAGCCAAACCTGCAGTTCCAAGTACTGCTGACCTGAGCACTGAAACGCTGTCGATTTTCTGCCAGCCAGCCTCCCTGAGGTCAGAGAACTCAGCAGGTGGTCGATTGATGCCGGGATCCTGCAGCACTACAGCTGAGGTTCGCCGGGGTCACCGAAGCAGCCTTTAGCCTTCCACCCTAAGCCTGGAGTCCAGAGCCTTCCAGCCCAAGGATGCAAGGGTTGGACCTTGCCTCTAGCTGAGCCACAGAACTGCCCAGGTGTGTTCATGCCCCTTGGGGGGCCTTTCACATCGTTGACCTGCTGCTATTCCTGCCACCTCTCGCTTCTTACTCACCAGCCGACAGCTGCTTGGAGTGCTGTGCTAGAGAGCCAGGGGTAGTTTTCCGTCTTTGCCAGATAGTTGTGTGGGGAGGAGTAGTGGTGGTCTTCAGCAGAGGTAAAGGGAGTGAGGTGGTCCCCCAGGAAAGGCAATCCGGGTGCCCCCGTGCTGCTGGGGGCTCAAGCCAGTGGTAGCCCGCCTCCTTGCTCCGGTCATTTGTAATCTCCAGCCTAACCTACAATATCCTCTGTGCTCATCTGGACTTGTGGGGACCTCAGTGGACACAATGGATTATTCAGGTCCTTGTTAGCTCCTTGTGGGACCTTGCGGGCCTTGCTGATTTCCTATCAGACTACTTTGCCTTCAGCTACAAAGCTGTTTGCTAGTCTGTGCTTTTTCCTCTGTTCACCATTTACATACCCCCCTCAGAAGCCAGTGTGGCAAAGTGACGTAAAAGTGAAGTGACCTGTTTAGGCCCTCTTGGCACTGTACTTAGTTTGTTGTTCGTTTGATCTGCTTGCCCTAGTTAACAATTACACTTACAGGCCATAGATAATATTGTATTCTACTATGAGAACTCGTAGCTCAATCTTGTTGCAAGCTCATCAGCGTGTGAAAAACCACATAGACTAAAGGCCTTGACGCAGCCAAGTGAGGCATCTGACCCTGCTCGCAGGCAGGTCGCTCCCCACGCTGCTGCACGGCTCTGCCTGCATTGTTTTTGCCTAATCCTGTACTTTTCCCCTGTGCCTAACTTGCTTTCTTGCCCAGACTTGTTTTTTCCCCCTGTGCCTAACTTGCTTTCTTGCCCAGACTTGTTTTTATTCCCCTGTGCCTAACTTGCTTTCTTGCCCAGACTTGTTTTTATTCCCCTGTGCCTAATTTGCTTTCTTGCCCAGACTTGTTTTTATTCCCCTGTGCCTAACTTGCTTTCTTGCCCAGACTTGTTTTTATCCCCCTGTGCCTAACTTGCTTTCTTGCCCAGACTTGTTTTTATTCCCCTGTGCCTAACTTGCTTTCTTGCCCAGACTTGTTTTTATCCCCGTGCCTAACTTGCTTTCTTGCCCAGACTTGTTTTTATTCCCCTGTGCCTAACTTGCTTTCTTGCCCAGACTTGTTTTTATTCCCCTGTGCCTAACTTGCTTTCTTGCCCAGACTTGTTTTTATTCCTCTGTGCGTGTACTTGTTTTCTTGCCTAAACTTGTTTTTCCTTCCCGCGCCCAGTTCTCCCGCGGCCCCCGCCCGTTTTTCCCGCCGCTGCGTCCCTGCGGCCCCGCCCCCCTGCAATCCCATTCGCCGCCCCGCTCCCACCTCCCAGCTGCTCCTCCCTCCCACATCCCCTCATATGGAGGCCGCGCAGCGGACGCGCGCAGCGGGCACGCCGCTGGCACGCCTAAGGCAAGCCCGTCTGCTCCCGTCCGCGCCTGGACCGCGCCCAGCGCCAGGACCCCTGGACCCCGCGAACGCCACGACGCCCGACACCGCTACGATGCCAGATCCCTCCACGCACTCAACACCGGACGATCACACACCTGCTTCCTGGCCGCCCCGAAGCGCACCCACGGAGCTTTCACCTGCCGGAACTGCAGCTTCACAAGCATCCGCCCCACCATGCCGCCGACCAGGAAAGAACCCAACCACCTCAGATGCATCCTTCTCAACACCCGCTCCGCCCGCAAACACGCCGTTGAACTCTGGGACCTACTCGACTCAACCTCCCCAGACGTCGCCTTCCTGACGGAGACCTGGCTGAACCCCGCCTCGGCACCCGACATAGCCATAGCCGTCCCGGAAGGCTACAAGATCACCAGCAGGGACCGCACCAATGGAGCAGGAGGAGGAATCGCCATCATCCACAGGAACACTCTCAGAGTCTCGACCAACACCGACGACACCCTCAGCACCGCCGAACACCTGCACTTCCAGATCCACACCGAACCCAACACCACCCTCAGAGGAACCCTTGTCTACAGACCCCCCGGACCCCGACCACAGTTCAGCGACTCCATCGCCGACTTCGTCAGCACACACGCCCTCGCCTCCACGGACTACATCCTCCTCGGGGACCTGAACTTCCACCTCGAGAACAACAACGACACCAACTCCGCCACCCTGATCGACAACCTAGCCAACCTTGGGCTCAGACAACTCGTCACAACACCCACCCACTCTGCCGGTCACACGCTTGACCCCATCTTCTCCGCAAGCCCCCACGTCTCCTTCAACCACACCACCAAACTCCACTGGACCGACCATCGCTGCATCCACTTCACCTTCAAGAAACCCACCACGCACCACCGCACCCAACAGATGCCCCGCCGCTGCTGGAGCAAAGTCACCGAAGACCAGCTAACCACCACCCTCGCCCAGAGCCCACCCGCCGACCCCACCGACCCCGACACCGCCGCCCGCAACCTCAGACAGTGGATCAACGACTGCGCCAACACCCTCGCCCCGATCAAGAAACCCTCCAACAGTAACACCAACAAGAAAGCCAGCTGGTTCACTGAAGACCTCCGGGCCTCCAAGCAAACCTGCCGAAAGCTGGAGAAGATCTGGCTCCGTGAACGAACACCGGACAGCCACACAGCCCACAAGAACGCCACCCGCAGACACCATCACCTCATCAGATCCGCCAAAAGGGCCTCCTTCAAAGACCGCCTAGACAACAACGCGCACAACAGCAAAGAGCTCTTCAACATCGTGAAGGAACTCTCCAACCCCAGCTCCAACACCAACGACGTCCCACCCTCGCAAGACCTGTGCGACTCGCTGGCCACCTTCTTCCACCGCAAGATCGCAGACATCCACGACAGCTTCAACGCCACGACCGCCCCGACAACCACTGAGACCTCCGCCCCACGACCACCATCCGCACCAACCGCCTGCTCTCCTGGACCAACATCAACGACGACGACTCCATCAAGATCATGAACACCATCCACTCCGGATCTCCGTCAGACCCATGCCCACACCACATCTTCAACAAAGCCAGCACAGCCATCGCACCCCATCTCCGGAAAGTCATCAACACCTCCTTCGAGACAGCAACCTTCCCGGAGAGCTGGAAGCACGCCGAGATCAACGCCTTACTCAAGAAACCCAAGGCGGACCCCAAGGACCTCAAGAACTTCCGGCCCATCTCCCTGCTCCCGTTCCCGGCAAAGGTCATCGAGAAGACCGTCAACAAACAACTGACCAGCTACCTTGAGGAGAACAACATCCTGGACCCTTCCCAGTCCGGGTTCCGCAGCAACCACAGCACCGAGACTGCCCTCATCGCCGCCACCGATGACATCAAGTCCCTGCTGGACAACGGAGAAACGGCGGCCCTCATCCTCCTGGACCTGTCAGCCGCCTTCGACACGGTCTGCCACCAGACACTACGAACACGCCTCCACAACGCCGGGATCCAAGAGAAGGCCCTGGACTGGACCACCTCCTTCCTCTCCGGCAGAACACAGAGCGTCCGCCTTCCCCCTTCCGCTCCGAAGCCACCGAGATCATCTGCGGCGTACCCCAGGGCTCTTCCCTCAGCCCAACTCTGTTTAACATCTACATGGCACCGCTCGCCCACGTCGCCCGTCGGCACGACCTCAACATCATCTCTTACGCCGATGACACCCAGCTGATCCTCTCCCTCACCAAGGACCCCCACACCGCCAAAACCAACCTTCACGAAGGAATGAAGGCCGTCGCTGAATGGATGAGGAACAGCCGGCTGAAGCTGAACTCGGACAAGACGGAGGTCCTCATCCTCGGATACACCCCTTCGGCCTGGGACGACTCCTGGTGGCCGACCGCACTGGGAACCGCCCCAACACCCACCGACCACGCACGCAACCTAGGGGTCATCCTCGACTCCACCCTCTCCATGACTAAACAGGTCAACGCCGTCTCCTCCGCCTGCTTCAACACCCTCCGCATGCTCCGCAGGATCTACAAGTGGATCCCCACTGAAACGAGAAGAACGGTCACCCAGGCCCTCGTCAGCAGCAGGTTGGACTACGGAAACGCCCTCTACGCAGGAGCCTCGGCCAAACTCCTGAGACGGCTCCAACGCATCCAGAACGCCTCTGCACGCCTGATCCTCGACATCCCTCGCCGCAGCCACATCACACCCCACCTGAGAGACCTGCACTGGCTCCCGGTCAACAAGAGGATAACCTTCAAACTCCTCACCCACGCACACAAGGCACTCCACAATACCGGACCAACGTACCTCAACAGACGACTCAGCTTCTACACCCCCACCCGCCAGCTCCGCTCCGCCGACCTCACCCTCGCCACTGACCCCCGCTTCCGAAGAGCGACCTCCGGTGGCAGATCGTTCTCCCACCTCGCCGCCAAGACCTGGAACACCCTCCCCATCCACCTACGGCAGACCCAAGACCTGCTGACCTTCAGAAAACTCCTCAAGACCTGGCTGTTCGAGCAGTAGCAGCATTCCCCACCCCAGCGCCTTGAGACCCTCACAGGTGAGTAGTGCGCTTTACAAATGATATGATTGATTGATCTATGGCCAATAAGAACTCTAGGCCCAAAAGCGCTTTAACTATCAATGAGGTAGGCCCACCCACTTTGGCCTCAGTATTCAAGCCGACAAAGGGCATAGCAGATTGTTAGAAACCTCTACTAAATTTATGAGCCCTTTAGTAAGCAAACAATGTAGCAACAAGGATGCACGATGTAGTGAGTATGGCAACAGATCTTCTAATAAAGGTTATCTGAGCTTTGAAGGCTCAGTGGACCTAAATTATTTAAACTATAGTGGCATGGTGGTGAAGACCAATATGGAGGACCATGCTAACTTGGAAAGATTATCCCCCAGCAGGAACAGAGTTTGGGATGTAAGGTTGGAGCCCCACCCCACACAATGGAGCTGTCAGAGGACCCAATAGACCCTTACATAACAACCTTAAACTCACGGCATGGCCCGCCTCTACCACTGATTACTACTGTCCTAAGGGACCTTATCATCTTGTCATCTGACAGCGCAGTGAAGGTGCATGATGGCCAAGGAGCCTACCATTCTACCCACTAACAAGTCAGTATGCAGTCTGCCACCTCAGACCTAAGTTTCCCTGTTAACTTGGTTCTGGATAACTCCCTTAACAACGTTTTGATCAACTTCCCTAACAATTTACAACCCCGTAAAAGCAATGGTTAAAAGGCAGACAATGAGGGGGGTTGGTACAAGGGTACCCTCCAGGCCGAAATGCTTGTGGACAAAGGCACAGATATGAGACCGGCCACTAGTGCCATCAGAGCCGACATGGCCCCATGAATAAAAACAGAGTGCAATGCGTCCCCAAGTGTGAGGCAGAATCGCCACCAGTGTGGAGGTCGGCACTGGATACTGTACTGTCTTCCTTTGTACAAAGAGTATGGATCCATTCAGATAAGCGTGAAACCTATAATGAGTTCATTCAAACTCTGGGCACTTATACTGTTGCTACATACTCTAAACTGAACAACTTAAACACCTAAATCTAAAAAGTGCAAAATGAAAATAAAAAGCTTGAAGAGGCCCTTTACTGTGCTATGGTAATTGATAATATGACCACATTACCCGAAATAATGCAAACAGTCATCCATGACACAAAAAAACCTTGCATCTGTGAAAGACATCAATAATCCCAGTAGTGGTGAGCCGTCTTGTGTACTGGTCATAGTACCCATGCCCCAAGTGGGAAATAAGGACAATGTCAAAGTCGTGGGAGCTATACATGAGGACACAATACAGATCAAAGAAGCTGAGCAACAAGTCAAAATGTCAAAGAAGAGGAAACGTCTGGAAAAACTAAACAAAAAAGAAAGACAGGCGAAGAACAAATTAAATGCCCACTTACCTCACGATCAAAGAGCATTTAAAATATTTGAGAAGATCCCACCATCAAAGCCACAAAAGGAACTCTGACTCTGAGTAATGCCTGACATCAGAATAATTCACTGTCACCAGGAAAGGGGGCAGATCTATTAACCAAGGATCACTGCATGAAACAAGGCAGAACAAGCCACTTAGATGTAGGAATCTTGTCACCAAAAGCTTGCTCATTAACTGATGCTGCGGAGGCTCAACACCCGGCAGAAAATAATCCTAGCCACCCTATAGTAAAAAAGACGAGCAACTCTTAAACCACTTGGGGAAAACGGACTATTCTTCCCTGGAAAAGGCCAGATGTATACATGAAGCGAATCATAGTCTAACCTTAGTAAATAAACATGATACAATTCACACCGGTAATGAGGCTGAAGCGCCAAAGAATGGATACACTTGAGTTGGCAAGATAACTGTGCTGACCGGTGAGCCTAACTCAAAGTCATCTGATGGGACAGTCACAGCAGCAGATGTTGTAGTATCTAAAAGTATAACAATCAATAAAAGCGAGCTCGCTACCAATGTTTAAAACATCTTGAGATGCCCCTCACTCATGTGAGTAGGAAAACCCTTTAGATTTTTAAAATAACCCTCACCCACTAACGCTAGTTAGTGGCATACTTCCTCATAGGGTTCCCACCCAAGACGCCTAGTGCATCTGGGTGTGCTATGATGTCTGAATTTCAGTGGAGCGGGTTTTTTTGTGATTTCGTGGAAATCTATCAATTAAAATTACCTCGAGGTTATCCACCAATCCAGGCAATTTTAATAATGTACACCTTGGGTAAGTAAGGTTAAAAGCAATGGTGGATGTGATGTGAGATAGTGATGATCTCTCATGTCCTGGGTCCACATGTTTCAGCCATTATTTCATATGCCCACAGGGTCAATATGGTTTTTATTCAGGGCCGGGTCTCTAGTTTGTCCTTTCTAGTCAGTGGCTGCATGCACACTAAGACATGCAGTGCTGGTGTAGGAACTCGTGACTTCTGATTTTTTTCACCACTCTGCGTTATTGTTTATATTATATTATTCTCTTGCGACACAGATTTTCTGAGGGGGGCGGACCCTGTACTCACACATTTGTCAAGGTGCCTTGCCCACACCGTACCTCTATCGTCCTTATGAACTCCGTATGTAGGTTTATTACTCATGTGAGTGAGGGGGATCGCAAGATGTTTTGAACATTGGCAGAAGGCTCACTTTTAATGATTGCTGTACTTGATGAGGGAAGTGAAGCGAGCTTCTCTTCCTTCTCACTCTCTTGCTTTGTTATTTCCGTATCACACTTGGCAGAGGCAAGCAAGAAAATTGACGTAGTTCCATATCCAGATTTTCGGTCCAGAAGGCGTGAGGATATTCTAAATAAAAGTAACATTTTAAAACTCTGCTAAGCCCTCCCTGGACTCATTTTGATTTGCTTAAATAATAGAGAAAGAATTGCCTTTAAACCTACACATGAAGGAGAAAGGAATGAGAGTACAGTGGTCACATTCACAAACAGCAAAATCTTTTCATGCTTGAAGGATAATTGCACGCAGCTTGTAAAAAGGGGTATCAAATTAACTGTTTCCCCACCGATGAGATATCCAGCAGTATTTCTTCAGGCGCATGACTCCAATGCTTGGCATAGGGTTAGAATGAGGCCTGGGGGACCTCCCATTAGGCAATGTGTCTTGCAAGGGGTGATTGGATGTTCAGCGAATCAGCGGCTGGATTGGAATTTGAAAGTCTCCACAACATTGGCCAATGTGAGAGATGTTATGTGCCCCCTCATATAAGGCTGCGGTAAGAGAAGATTGTGGCTGGCTGCTGGGAGCACTGCAGAATAGACCCTAACTGGCTTCTTTTGTACACTCAAGGGTCAGTCAGGAAAATGGTCCTGTGCTCTTGGAATATTAGAGGGCTCAAGACAGCCTTGCAAAAGCCACAGCCACTCCCAACATTTAAAATGTTCGACATCATTTGTCTACAGGAAACAGACAATGGAGTTTCTACCAATGGAGGATTTCATCAAGCTTTTTTCCCTGGCTGTTCCATCTAACCATGGTGGCCAACCGTCTGGACGCGTTGCCACCTACATCCACAATTCTGTTCATGAGGACACAATTGAACTCCAACCACAGTTAAATGATATCTTAATTTGCAATTTAACTGTACAAGACATCTGAAGCATCAATCAAATACTAATTTAAAATCCATAATAATATGCAACATTTACGTTAACCCCAAAAAATGTGAGGAAAAGGTAACCATAGAAAAGTTGATATCAGCTGTCCAGGAGATCATGAGCAATAATCCATATGCAAAGTGGATCCTTTCAGGTGACTTCAATTTTTATATATTTAAATACAACAGCGAGTTCTAATTGCATGACATAGATGCTAAATATTTGAACATCCCTCTGTTCTCTGCCGCACACATTAACACTGACAAAAAAGGGATAACTTTAGTCAATGAGCTACACAATCTAGACCTCAGAACATTGAATGGCCAATTCAATTGGGATAAACCAGCTACTTACACTCATGTTTACCTGCAGCGGCAAGCTACTTTGGATTATACTTGGGTCATGATTAAGGATTTGAAATACATCTTTGACTTTGCAATTGTTCCCACTCTCTTAAGCAACTACTTTTTGTTGTGGAGCTCAGGCATGACAATCAGAGGAATTGTCAGAGGGATGCAGCAATGTATCCAGAACCACTTACCCAATGTTTACCCAATGAAAGACTGAGCAGAAGAACATTCAACCCGCCGTTTGGATTAGCTACATATCAAGTTTATATTATGACAATGGGGTTATAGTAAACAATATCAAACTAGAAAGCTTGCATCGCAACAAGGAAGTAAAAGAAGGTGCATTATTGCCCGGTGTTGTAGAGGTAGCCATCAAATCCATCTTTAATAGAGGTGCTCTGGGCCCAAGGGGGATTCCAGCCTCCATTTTCAAATCAATGACAAATTTATGAGCAAGTATTTTATGTTCTCTGTACAAGTCATGCTTAACAAGTGACAATATCCCATATAGTTAAAGAGGCTCTCTCTCTGTACCAATACCCAGAAAAGTGTCAAATAAAGTCCCACAGAAATTTTGCCTTATAGTGCTATTAGATATTGAAGGCAATATTCATGCAAAATTGCTGCTAAAAGATCTTGAGAGGTGGGCTACAGAGAAGAGTTGTATTTCTTTTTTCCAAACAGGATTCAAAATAGGCTGTTGCATTGATGATAAATTTCGTAACATGTTCCATCCTCCTGGAAAATACCTTGGACAACAAAAGTGAAATGCTTTATGGTACCTTCATAGATTTTACTACAGCTTTTGCCAACGTTAATAGAGGTAAGCTTTGGGCAAATGTTTAAAAATGTGATAGTCCCCAACCGTTGCTGAATGCAATCATCAGCCTATATTTAAACACATGGGTTAAGATCAGATTAACCTCCCAATGCATCACCTAAGGGAAAATTCCCACAAAGAAGGCATTAAAGGAGTGGTGTTTATTGGTGCCTCAACGTTTTAATCTATTTTTGGCTGACATTAGTAAATTCCCCGTCAATAGGAGCCTTTCCGCCTAAGCTTTTTGACCAAACAATTAACATCCTCTAGTATGCAGACAATACCATCTTGTTATTCCAAACTGGAACTGGACTCCAAATGTAACCGGACTATTTCGCCAGATATTGTGTTGCTAATGAGATCAAAATCAATGTGACGAAAACACAGTTTATAGTCTTTGGGAGAAGGATTAAAAAAGAAGGGTCACTGGCTGATTGGCAATGAGTACATCAAAAAAGTCACAAGCTACAATTTTGGGAGTATGGTTTGATGAGAGAGGACTGGCCACTCCACACAATACCTCAATCAGGAACTCTGCAAATTTTTCATGTACCAAGTTCTGGCGTTTACTAATTAATGTCTCTTGCCCGGAGACAAGTCAACTTTGCAAAGCTATGGACTGTAAACTTTTGCCAACCATTCGCTAAGTCATGACTGTCTTTAAAGACAAATTGGGGGATTGGCTAGAAATGATACACCGCAACATCTATTGCTATGCATTTCGTCTTCCAAATGCTGCCTCATGATCACACCAACGATTAAAGTTCAATCTGGTTAACTGTAAATTACTTCTCCAAGCCAGATTTCTTTTGTACTGCAACAAGTTAAGAAGGGTAGAAGCCAATAACCTGAACTTCCACCATTGGCCGCGATAATGAAAGGTAGATCCGGGTGATTGTTCTACTTAGAAATATATTTAAAGTACTCAGAAGAAATGGACCTCGGAACAAGAGGTTCCCAGAAAAACGTATTTCCAAAATCCTGAACAAACAGGCAAACTTTTAGCCACCAAATTGGACTGTGAGAACTGGAGTAAAAAATATCATAATAAGCAGGCTCTTCCTCTTTATGACACATCGGTGGGCTCTCAATACTTGACCACTCGAGGAAAAAACAGCTCTGATGAGACATCGGTTTGGGCTGAGCCCCCAAAGAGATATTTGGTATGGCAGACTCGGTAAAGGACCGATCGATCATGCCGCCTGTGTGCGGCAGCCTCCGAGTTATTAATTCACATAATTTTCATCTGCCCTAATCTAGTAAACATTCGAAAATTCTGGCTAAAACTGAGGTTTAGATGTCTGTCCATTTGGTCGTGCTCATTTGCAGTAGATGTTTGCATAAAGGGCGATTGTGGACAGTTGATATCCTGTTTCTTAAAGTGTATTAGATCAGTTGCTAAGGAAATGGACTGTCGCGAGTAATAGCAACCCCCACCAAGTGGGTTTATTAACGTCTTGGTGCCACGCTGACATTGGATGTGGCATAGTTGGGCTCTCACAAAACAAGAAGGACTATTGAACTAAAATTCTGAGCTTTCCAATTTGGATGTTCAGAGGTGCTATTCAGGTCTTATGGTATCCTCTTAGGAAGGAAAACCCAAAAGGTTGTAAATACTGCCCTCGCACACTAGATAGTGGCATGCTTCATCATTGGGCCACTAAAACACCCTGGCGCAGACCAGCGCTCAGGGTGGAGCACATATTTTTTTATATTTATAAAGAGAGCATTTCTCTCTTGGAGAGGGATCCCACATACAGAGAAAAAGAAAAAGTGTTAAAACTGTCTAAGTGATGTGCCCTATTTAATTTTATTCTTGGGCCACCATTGACAGGGTTAAAAAAGTTTAGGAGGGTATGTTTGGAGAAATTATGTCTCCATTTCCCCCACTGCCAGTATCAACATGTTTCAGCCTCTATACACAGCCAATAAGGGTCTTGGCCCTTCTTCAGGATACAGATACCTCTTCTTTTCAATTGTATTATCCCTATTGATAGGTATTTCCTATGTTTAAGGGATACATAAGTTTGGCAATACTTGCCTACTTCTCAACACACTCTGGGCTTGTTCCTGTAGAAACAAAAAGAAAAGGTTTACTAGTATGTTTCTAGAATCTAGTGCCATCCTTATAACGGGTCTTCCTTCCTACATTCAACATAACTGGTCATATGACCTTATAGAATCCATGTGTCATAATAAACCTTAATAATGCACTTCTCACCCAGTGAATAGATAAAACAACATCTTTGTTGTTGTGGAAAGTGCTGGCAAAGTTTGCCAGGCAGGATAAGGGTATCAGTCTTACCCGAATTCCACCTTTGGCGATCTCAACTCGAGGTCTGAGTAGGAACGTTCTCCTGTAATCACACTCTTAATAAAATGACACATTAAGAGATGGTAGCAATAACAACTGGTCCTTAGTGGGACAACCTTTAGTCAGTTTGTGTGCTGTCAGCGTAATTTAGCTCAATGACTGTATGCTCCTATTCCCTATGGCAGCTCTGTTGTCCAGGTCTTCAGTTATTAAACTTCAATATTTCAAGACTATGGGTTTCAAAGTGCATTCTACAGACTCCTTTTAATCAGGACACATAGAATACCAAATTACATTATAACCTGCCGATGTGCGATGCCTAATCCTGCCGTCGGGCATAGTTACAAACTTAGCATTGCCCCCGGTCTTGCTCGGATCTGAGTGCTATAGTGTAAAATTGAAATAGCCCCCCGATTTCCAGCCCGCGTACTTCTTCAAGAAGTAACGTCTCCGTACCGGCTACTCGCGACCCTCCGACGGTGTCAGATTGCCGCTCGGCATCTCCATTTTGACTGGGCGTGTGTCGAAGTCGCAGTTCATGTGACTCCCTTCCTGGCTTCCGTTCTGCCACTAGAATGTCGACCCTCAGCAATCCTATCTGCTGAGTGCGGTCGCCATGTTGGATTCAGAAAAAGGTTCCTCATCTGAGAGGTATTACGATTTTCTTGTAAATACGCAGAGGCCTTGTATATCCTGTATTTTTTATATTTATATCTGTATAACTAAGGAGTTGGAGTTTCTGTTCTACCACTAGAACGGGGACCCTAAGCAGTCCTTCGTGCTGCATGCGGCCGTCATGTTGGATTGGTTTTTATATATTTTTATCTGTCTAGCAAAGAGGATCCAACAGGTATTGTCTTGGAATCTCAGGTCATGGGACTCCCTCCCTGGCTTCTTTTATGCCACTAAAACGGGGACCCTAAGCAGTCCTTCATGCCGAATGCGGCCGACATGTTGGATGCTGGAGAAGGTTCATCGTCTGAGTGCTATTATGGCTAACTTGTAAATACGCAGAGGTCATGCATCTCATATGCGATAATATAATATGTGTCCACCAACAAGAATCAACAGGTCGTACCACCCTCCTCATCTGCACCTCGTGTAGTTTTAAGTATGCATCATTATGAAGCGAGTAATAATCGTCATAATGTCGGTCTCTAGTTCGCGACCACCACTTATTATTGTTGCTATTCCGCTTCTACCTGGACCTGTGCCAGTACTCCCTGGTAAATGCGGCGGCCATATTCGGTTTTTGGAGGGAATCTATTCCATCATCTTTCACCTGTTCTAACATGTTCCTTTGGTTCATTCCAGGAATCCAATGATTAAATCTTATGTTATTATTTCATTGTTGCAACATATGTTTATCGGATATTATTAAGATGGTGCCAAGGAATGGCATCATTCAGACCCCTTTTGCTACTGTTGCCTCTACGTACCCCTCTCTGTTCACGCTGCAATAAAAAACTGCTAACGTCAGTGATTGTTTTTGGGAGGAAAGGTTTGTCTATCACTACCCATCTCATATCTTTTTCTGCATGATTTTGTTCGAAAAAGTGTGTTGTCAGTTTGGTCATGGTCTTTTTGCATCTGATATTACTCATGTGTTCTAAAATCCTCACTTTTAAGCATCTGGTGGTCATACCCACATATTGATAGCTACATGGGCAAGTAATCAGGGCGATGACGTTCTCTGAATTACAGGTCGGAGGGTTTTTAAGTATCCAGGGGTATTGTAATCCTAGATCAATTGTCTTAGTGTTCATTGTTAAAGGACAAGCCTTGCAAAAACCACAGGCATAGTGTCCAGTGACTGGTGGGAGTCCCCAACATGATAGTTTTGTTCTGTCATCTGGTGTTTGATGTCTCGGTCTCGTGTGTACCAAAGTGTCCCTAATGCTGGCGCTTTTTTTAAAAGAGAATAGCGGGGTTTTCAGATTCAATCCGTTGGTGTTAAGAATACGTCAGTTTTTGGATATGATTTTTTTTTATACAGTTAGGAGCGGTGCTGAATATTGTCACACAGATGTTTTTTTCTTCAGTTTGTTTGACATGGGTTTCCAACAGATTATTATTCTTTGCTCGTTTCTGTGCTTTTTTCACTACATGTTGCGGGTAGTCACGTTCCACCAGTTTATTCCTCAATAGTTTTGCTTCTTTTTCAAAGTCCTCCGTTTCAGTGCAGTTCCTTGGGATGGAAACAGTGGAATGAAAGTAGGTTATTTTGGTTGGTGGGTGTTAGAAACGGGTAGCGTGGTGCAGAGCAAGCGGGCCAAACTCCGGAGGAAATGTGTAAAACATCTGCGCAGCACATTCACAGGCGACACACCAGGCACACTACAAAAAGAGACCACACCAGGTGATGTGAAAATAACTTGTGTATTGTGACATAAACACGTCAGAATGTAATCACAGTTGCATATACATGGTGCCAACCGGCACTGGGTAGCAATTTGCACGGGGACTATTTACAAGGCAGGGCCAATCGGGCCGCTGCCAGAACCATCACTAAGTACCGAGAATAAATGTACAGTCCATCAGCAGTCAGCCCTAGGGGAGAAAACATTAGGCATCATCCTAGGTACAAATGCATTCTGCAACCATATTCAGATGGGGCATAAACCATGAGCATCAAAACCTGACATTAGTATTAGGCCTGACATGTGAGTATAAACCTGAAGGCCCATAACGTGGCATGAAAGCATTAGCCATGCACAGTAGGCATAATTCTATGCATTAGGCGTCCTTGTGGGCATGAACATTAGGCGGAACGCCAACAGCATCGGGCATACACATGAAGCCTAGAATGAAAACATCCGGTCAGGCATATAAACACACTATGCGCATGAAGGCATACATCAGCAGTGGGCATCATCCTCAGTGTAAGAGCATTAGGCGTTATCATTAGGCATCACTCCCATTAGCATAAACCCAGGGGGCATCTCAATAGCACCTTATGCATAAGCATACTACCAGGGGGGCATAAGCCACATTATCCGCATGAGGCATGGCACATGAGGCCTTCCCATAACCTTAGCAGGGTGCCCCTTAGAACACAATAGGCCTAAAATCAGCACTGCAAACCTGAGGGAAAAGCATTAGGTATCATCCTAGGTACAAATGCATCGTACAACCCTATTCTTCAATAAATCATAAGGGGCAATAGGCCTCGCCAGCATAAACCCCGGTCGCCCCAATCGGGGGCACAACACTCTGAAACTGGGCCCAGGCCAACTGGCCTCTCAGGGGCTCAGAAGCCCTATGTCCCGCAAAGTCAGGGCTGGCTGCCAGGGCAGCGAAAACAAAGGTGCGCAAAGCGCTAGGGCAGGAGGGTCTCTCACTCCTCTCTCTGTTCTCCTGGGTAATCCAATGCCCCCAAAAGAATACTGGCACCGGGGGCGGGCACCGGCAATGTGCCCCGACACACCCCCCAACCACGGGATGACTGAGCCCCACTCACCACCGCGGGGTAATTGAAATATAGCGCTTAGACAGCACAGCACAGCGCTGCAGGCGCCAGCTCCTCTTCCCCTGGCACCTTGAATATAGCGCTTAGACAGCACAGCGTTGCAGGCGTCAGCTCCTCACTCCTGGCACTTTAGATGTAGCGCTTTGGAATCACAGCGCTGCAGGCATCAGCTCCTCACTCCTGGCACTTTAGATGTAGCGCTTGCGATAGGCTCGGTCCCACCAGCTTCAGGGACAGCAGATAGCGCACCTCTTCTGGTAATCACGCAAATAGTCCCACTAGGCGCTAGAGTGCAGGCAGAGCAGCACAGGCACTTCAACTCTAGAAATATAGCGCTCTCGCAGCGCAGCACTGCAGGTGTCAGCTCCTTACCTCCTGGGCAGTAAGATATAGCGCTCACCAGGTGCTGGGCTTAGGACGGCAGGAGAGCAGGCAGGCAATACTGGGCAAGATCAGCAGGCAGTGGGTACTCATCAGAACAGGACAGCAGCTCCTAGAAGCAGTCATCTCCCATAAAGTGGCACTCCTCCTGACACAGCAGTCTTCACTCCAGTAAAGGGCTCTCACTGGCCCTGTGGACAGCGGAGGGGTGCAGGTGGGCACAGGGGCCAGCCCACAGGCCCAATGTGGCTGTACCTCCTGGCAGAGTGTCCCCTCTCAGTCAAGTCCACGCTCCGTCTGAGCACATGGAGGCACAGCCCCCCTCACCCCACCTACCAGAAAGGGCTGGAAGCTTCTGGAAGGTTCCCTGGGAAACCGGTCCCAACTGGTTTAGGGGGAGGTGTAGAGCACTCTGGGTGCCAGGCTTCCCTCCAAAGGCTGGGGGTGCTGGGAAATAAACAACTAGACTTGTAACCCACCTCTGGCAGGCAGGCACAAGCACACAGCCATGGCGTCCATTTTAAAAGTAACATTTCTTTACAACAGTACAAATAACTCTGCGCACGCCATTGCGCAGCATGTATCATTTCACACATGGTCAAGAAGGCTAGGGGGGAAAAGCGAAACATTTTAGGACAATAAGGGCCAAGTCCAACAGTGGGTTTGTGGTATACCTCGCTCACCAATTTCCCATTTCAAGCGATAATATTCGGATCCAAGAAGGGTAGTGACTCTGTAGTGATAGTTGCAGTGAAAAACAGGAAGGGATTTCTGCTGTTCACCCATGTAAAAAAAGGCTTCTGCTTGTTCTTTGCGCCCTCGCCAGATTAGTAGCACATCATCAATATACCTCCTCCATGATCTTATTGAGTTTTAGAAGGGGTTTTGCGGAGAGTATATGTGTTCAGTTTCAAATTGTGAAACGTACAGACATGCTAAACTTGGAGCAAAAGAGCTGCCCATGGATGTCCCATGGGTGTGCAAGAATAAGCTGTCTCTATATTGGAAAAAAATTCTCGTTAGCACTAGTTCTGCAAGGCATAGAATAAACGTTCTTGGGGTTTAGAAATCCCAATTTTGAGAGAACAGAATATTTTCAATAACTCTCAGTGTCTCCCTCTGGGGGATATTAGTATTCAAGGATTCAATATCCAAACCTATCAGGAGTTCTTGCTCTGGATCAAATTCCAGGTCTCTGATCCGGTTTATTACTTCCCTACTGACCTTGCAGGGGCCATCTTGCTTGAACGCGCAGGTATATCAACCCCGCCTTAGCAACGTCCGATGCTTCACATTGAGGATTTCTCCCAGAGCGGTCCAGCGGCTCTTCAGCTCGCTCCTGAAGGCTCTGGTTGGCGGTTCCTGGCTACTGCGAGTCCTGCCACTGTCAGTTAAGTCCCCGCACTGCATTTTCTTTATTTTTTAAGCCAGTTTCTTTTGGTTTCCTCAGACCGAGGAAGGGCTTACTAAGCGTGGTTGGAGTTTCCTAGACTCTTCAGACATTCCAACTTTGTTTCTTGTGTGTCCTGCGAAAACTTTGCCTTATTGCTCGCAAGACCATGCTCACTCCGCTCAGCCTGCCTGAACCAGGATTCTGTCGTTAATCTGTGTAATTTATGTATGTATTTATTGTTCTGTTTTGATTGCTCCTTCTCGTTATTTGCCTTAGTTCCCTCTTGGAAAAGGTCTTGGTAACGCTCCCAAGCTTTTTGTGGAACTATCTTTTATGGTAATCGTTTATGGTCATCTAGTCAAGTTTGCTTGTGAGGATTATTTCCTACCTATTGTAGTGTGGTATATTATCTGTGTGCAAGAGTGCAGTGTGTGTGTGTGTGTGTGTTTTACTATTACCCATCACGGTGTGTGTGTTTCCTGATTATCTGCCTAAATGCCTGACTATAAGGCACCTTCAGACACAATGCAGAAGTGCATGCATGGTTGTCATTTGAGTTGTTAAAGGTTCCTGGTGTATTTGTGAGGTCACAACAGGAGCTGGTCTCCTCTTACTTCCAGGATCTGGGTCATCGCATCTCTTCCAGGCAGTTCTGTGACCCAGCGTTTGTATTCTCCACCAGCACAAACGTGCACCAGTTGTTTCCTTCTTTATTTTACCTTCTTATTTTAATTTCTTATTTTAGTTTATTGTGTGTTCCCAAACCCCCTTCCCTGGAGGTCATCGAATAAGCACTGGTGTCTCTGGTACAGTGCTCGTTGGATGTTTTCTGGGGATTGTTGGGTTCCAGCTGCCTCTTCGAGACAGCAGAGAGAAGAACGCATTCCAACGTTCATCACCCCAGTTTTGTCCCTGATACAGGCCTATGGTACATTTTGTACTCTATACTAAGTATTTATAGGCAAATGAAATATACCAAGTAGGAATATGCAATTCAACCATATTAATAGTAGGAACACAGGCACTCTGCTACTTAATAGTAGGGGTAAAGTGCACAGTGCTCTAAAGACACAAAAAATATAGGGTCCAGCAAAAGATGAAAAATCCAGGTTGATCACATAAATAAGGGGGATTTCCTACAATATTTAAGTTAATTTATTGTGAATAATAAGAAGATATGTATATGATGTTGCGATGGCAATCCTTTACAGTTTCAAGTTTTATAGTATGCTTGATAACGCCATGGATTGTGTCTGATGTGTACTGTCAGTTCAGCCATTTATTAGGTCTCAGTGAAGGCCTGCCTGCTGTACTAATAAACAGCATTTACACTGGACCAATGAAGGACACTCACAAATTCCTTGTGACGCTAAAACAGTGACGGACGCTAGGGCATGAATGAGAGCCCAAAGCAGAGGGAGCAGGCAAGCTTAGAGAGCCAGACAATCGGTCTCAAGCAACTGGGTTTTTTCCCCAAAGTGGTGTTTCAATGAATGGGGGCTGAAGGGTGCATGTGAAAGGGATAGTATCCTAATATATTGGTCAAAAAGCCATAGAATTTCTGAGCAGTTCCAAATACTTCAAGGTCTGCCACTGTACTCATGGCTTTTGTTCTTCCAGGGCAGCAATTACTTGTGTGTGCTCATTAAAAAGTGGTGTGTCTGTAAAAACTAGATGCATGGGAGACATGTTTGTGCCACAGGAGAAATAGGGCCTATCTGAAACCCCGAAGGAAACAAGCATTTGCAATGCAATAGGTCTCGCATTTACGCGAGTTTAAACTATTGGCATTCTAAATGACAATGCGTTTTATTTATGTTTTAAAAACCAAAACATAAATAAAAGGCATTGTCATTTACAATGTCAATAGCTCAAACTCGCGTAAATGCAAGACCTATTGCATTGCAAATGCAAGGCATCACGGACAACGGGAGGGCAGACGGGGGGAGGGGGACGGAGAGGGAGAAGGCACAGACAATGGGAGGGAGAAGGGGGGTAAACAAGGCATGACAACGGGAGGGAGGGGGGTGGGGTAAAGAAGGCACCAAAGCAGGTCGTGCCTGCAGTAAGAGAAACTGAAGAAAGAAAATAGTGCTCACAGTCTAAATAACACGTACCGTGTAACAACCGAAGTAAAGGGGCCAGTCACCATGGGAGGTGACAAATGAAGAGGAGGCGGTACAAAGGAGAGACAAACAAGCCTATTTTCGAATCAGAAGCCAGCATTTAGGACAGACAATGACACAAGCCAATGGCAAATATGGGCGGAGAGTGGGCGAGGCTTCTTTTCACTACTCCTCCACAACAAGTCTCGCAGAGCAGCGCATGCGCGCTGGCTCAGGCTCGACCTAAAAATGGCTATCATAAATCCTGTCCCAACTGACACTGGTTTTGTAATCTTTCCTACCGGCAGCAAAATGGCTCTTCAAGTTAACACTCATAGTTGACAGTCAAGAGTCCATGCCTTCGTTCTTCTGAGGTCAGTGAATTGAGTACTATTAAATTTCGTAATAACATCTGCTATTTACAGTGCTTAACAAGCATTGGCATAGCCAATAGGTCTCGCTTTTGGGACCTTATAAGTATTTAGTTATGCAGCACAATGTCCTTGGTGCAAGAACATCAACTGTTGCATGGCTAAACACTTGTAAGGTCCTAAAGGTGAGACCTATTGGCTATGCCAATGCTTGTTCCTTCTCCAATAGGAGGGACTCTCTTTTGGTTATCTAATAGTCCTTATTACACATCATAGGGTGTCTATACAGATGCAGGACTCCCCAGTCCTACCAATCTTTCTCAGCAGGCCAGGAAGAGGCAATCATGCCTGCAATAAAATACACATTATGTAATGAGGAAGGCAAATAAGTAAGGCATTTCCAAAATAAATGCACACTAAAATATACATAAATGACAACTTGCACTTTCGACTGCTTCACCCATGGAATCATATTGACCTTTCTCATCACGGGAAAAATAAACACATATAAAAGAGATCAGAGGTAGGTCACTGACAGCTGGCTCTTACGGTTTTTAGACCTACTTACTTTTGAGAAGTTCAAAGCAACAATATCCCTGCCCTGGCAAATTAATTTACTCGCCAGTCACTCTAGTGAAGAATTCAAACCAGGTCCACCTTCAATAGACCTATACGACACTGTGAGCTGCCGACGAGGCCTGTAGGAGATGCATAAATAAACACATAACTGGCCTGACTGGTGCACAACTGACCTCGGGGGTTTCCTCTACATCCCACGTACATTGTTCAGCTTTTCAACAAAGTGCTGCTGTGCTGATAGCCAGGAAAGCAATCCTAAAATGAGGTACCTGACAGACAGTGGTGCAGTTTCAGAAATGAACAGCCACAATATATGTCCCGGTCCTTCACTAAAGAGCACCTTTTGGAACTTGCTTTCCCACAATGTTAGGCCTGCAGCCCCGAGCACCACTGATGTCATCCACTGATGGTCCCACTCAACTGGGATTGCTGGTCGTATCCGGCGCCCTCGGTGCTGATGCCCTGAATCCCGGAGCACCACTGGCTCTTATGCGCTGCTCTGCAGCAGCCTCATTGAACAGTGAGGACAAGATCACCTTGCCAGGTATGCACCACCACCTGGATGCAGATCCCAGGAGAACTCCAGCGAACAAGCATTGCTCAGCCAAGAACACATCCTATTATGTGCAATGCGCCTCTGCTATCCTAGACAACACAGATGTCACATGAACCTTCGCGTGCACATTTCGAACAAGCAGTACATCAGTCCTTGCAACCATTAGCAGGCAGCGATCAACATTTAAAAAAATTGCCAATGACTTCCTGTTGGCAAAAGGGTCAGAACCTATGTTCATCACTGCACATCCCTTCATCCCACCATAATTACCAATATGGCGGATGAGAAGAATTCTCCAGTGCACTCCGCATAATACATGTCCAACATCCAGAGGACAGACGTGGGCCTGGCCCTGCAGGTAGTTCAGCAGTAACAGCAGTGAACAGGCTCTGTCGGTGCCATCTCTGCTTGGAAACCAAACGGGGCCTGACCCTACAGTGACAAACAGGGCCTGACCCTACAGTGACAAACGGGGCCTGACCCTACAGTGACAAACGGGGCCTGACCCTACAGTGACAGACTGGCAGCCGAAGCCTTCCGCGGTCCCCTTGCAATGCGCAGGCTTCCCTCACATACAGCAGGAGGGCAGTTCACAAAACTCACAGGGGCTGGTTTATTTATTCAAAGCACGTTGATACTTGGGACTACCAATGGCAGTGCTTAATTTGAGCCGGTAGCTGCCGTGAATTAATCTCATATCTTCAGCAATATTCCTAGCTGGACACTTGGTTTATTTATTTTTCAATCCGTCTGGTGAAATGTGGTGCATGCAATGGTGGCTGAATAGCTATTAACTGAATATACAAAGAATACGGACCCCCTTGATGACACAGTCCTTGCTTCCTGGCAGGCCTTGTCCAACATCCGCCTCTCCCAGCTCAATCCCTCGTGCGGATCCGGCGCTTCAGCGACACGCAGGGTGCACACATCGCCAATTACTGTGCTATTAATTAAAAGATGCAAAATCCGAAGGCAGACAGCATTGACTAAAGTGCAGTGCCCGTTCAAGGCTCTCTGGGAACCCCAGCGCTGGAGGAGCTCATGGCAATTAGTAGCGTCTGCGGCAGTCCGCTCGTGGACGGCTCCAGGGGGCACTCCTTTTGTCATGTCCGTCCTTTTCCTGTCGGAATCTTCCCATTACTGCATCAATTACCGCCCATGCCCGCCGAACAGTGCTGTCTGAATGACCATTCACTGGCGTGTCTCACTGCACAGCTTCAAAGGAGCCGCTGCCGGTCGAGTTCATTGAAACCAAAGGCAACGAGAGGAGCGGGGGCGAGGGCGAGCGAGCGCGGCAGCCTGCTCAGCTGACCAAACGCTCGTGCGTCATGGCCTTTTGCCGGCATGTGTTTCCAATTATCGCGCCCGCGTCTGGGCACGATAATTGGAAACACATGTATGCCGCGCGTACCCATCTCAAAAAGGCCAGCCACGACGCACAAGCGTTTTTGGGACTGCTTTCAAAACTCACTTACTAAAAGTCTTCGCCTCTAAGCAGCGCTTGCGCGCTACTCGAGGCTCGACCTAAAAATGGCAGAAGCATAGTAAGAAGAGCTATATATAACAAGCATTGACACAGCCAATATGTCTCTACTATACAAGAGTTATTAGCTTGGCAATGTGTTTTACCATGTTGTACACCAGTGTGGGTGTTGTTCAGCATGGCTAAAAGTTAGTGGCATGGAGTGTCATAGTGGAGTTGAGGAGTACTGTCGTAGAGTGGATTTGTTGGAGTACAGTGTCGTAGAGTGAAGTAGGGGAGTAGAGTGTCAGAGTTGAGTGGTTCAGTGGCAGAGAGTGTCAGAGTGCAGTGTCGTAGAGTGGAGTGAAATGAAGGGTGGAATAGGATGGAGTGGGTTGAGGTAGTGGACTGGATTGTATTGGAGTAGAGTCGGGTGGATTGGATTGGGGTAGAGTGGGGTGGATTGAGTGGACGGGGTGGATTGCAGTGTGGTGGATTGAAATGGGGTGAGGGATTAGATTGGGGTGGATTGAAGTGGGGTAGATAAGAGTGATCAATCAATGAATCAAGGTTTATATAGCGTGACTACTCACCCGAGAGGGTCTCAAGGTGCTGAAATGGTGGGGCTGCTGCTCCGGCTGGGCACTGGGGTTCAGTCGAAGAACCAGGTCTTCAGATCCTTCCTGAATTGGTTCAGCAACGGGGCTTGCCTGAGGTGGAGGGCCAGGGTGTTCCAGGTCTTGGCGGCGAGATAGGAGAAGGATCTTCCTCCAGTCCTGGTCTTGCAGATCCGTGGGACAGTGGCCAGGGACAGTTGGGTGGAGTGGAGGTGTCTGGTGGGTACGTGGAATTTGAGGCGGTGGTTCAGATATGCTGGTCCTGCATCGTGGAGGGCTTTGTATGCGTGTGTGAGGAGTTTGAAAGTGACTCTTTTGTTGACTCGGAGCCAGTGGAGTTCTCGTAGGTGTTCGGTGATGTGGATGCAGTGGGGATGTTGAGGACCAGTCTGGCTGCGGCGTTTTGAACATTCTGTAGTTTCCTGAGGAGCTTCTGGGTAAAGCAGGCGTAGCATGTGTTGCCGTAGTCGAGTCTGCTGCTCATGAGCGCATGGGTGACCGTCTTTCTGGATTTGGTGGGGATCCATCTGAAGGTCTTTAGAAGCAGGCGAAGCATGTGGAAACATTATGAGGAGCCGGCGTTTATCTGGTGGTTCATTGTGAGTGAGGAGTCCAGTATGATGCCAAGGTTTTGTGCATGGTCCGTGGGTGTGGGAGGTGTTCCTAGTGCAGCGGGCCACCAGGAGTCTTCGCAAGCAGAGGGCGTGGTTCCCAGGATGAGGACTTCGGTCTTGTCCGAGTTGAGTTTGAGGCAGCTGTCTCTCATCCAGGTGGTGAATGCATTCATCCTGTTGTGGAAGTAGTCTCTGGGGGCTGTGACAATGTTGAGTCTGTGGTTCCTGATGATGGTTGCGAGTGGGGCCATGTAGACATTAAAGAGGATGGGGTTCAGGGATGAGCCCTGGGGCACTCCGCAGCTGATCTCTGTGGGTTCTGAGAGGAACGGTGGTAGTCTGACTCGCTGTGTTCGACCAGTGAGGAAGGAGCGGATCCAGTCCAGGGCTTTGTCACGGGTGCTGGCATTGTGGAGTCTCATGCTTAGGGTGCGGTGGGAGACGGTGTTGAAGGTGGACGAGAGGCCCAGGAGGATGAGGGCTGCTGTTTCAACCCCGGTCCAGGAGGGTCTCGGTTCTGTGGTTGCTTCAGAAGTTGGATTGGGAAATGTCCAGGACGTGGTTGGCTTCGATTAACTCAGAGAGTGTGGCGTTGATGGCCTTCTCGATGACCTTGGCTGGGAAGGGGAGCAGGGAGATGGGTCTGAACTTCTCGAGGTCTGTCGGTTCGGCAGAGTGCTTCTTCAGCAGGGTCAACATATGAGAAAGCAGCCGGTTTATAGACGACTGCACTACCTAGGTCAGTCACGTGGTGTATATGTATTGCCCGCCTCAAATGGTCAGCTGCAACTTGACCACAAATAGAACTATTCACAGAAGATAGATGAGAGGCAATAGAAACGAGTAGCAAGTAACACGATGCAAGGTATACAACTTGATAAACAACCAATAGTCATTTGTTGAAGTCTTTGTGTGTCTTTATTTCAAATACGCTTGGTGTGCATCTTTAGAAACAGCCAACGCGTTTCGCCCAAACATGGGCTTCTTCAGGGCAATTAGTAAATGCAGAATATGTTTTGCCAAGGAAGTCGAAACCGATAGAGCATAGTCGACGTGGAAGGACGTTGGACGTCTCGCCTAGCTTTGCACACCAGCCGGACACGGATCAGAATACACTACACTGCGGTGTACTCAAATCATCACGAAACCTTGAAAATACTTTGGCCTTAGACCTTATTACCTGCCCTGGAGTCTTTTTAATAAGGATACACAGGCGGCTCCTTGGGTCTGAGGCCTCTTTACATTAAATAGACGTCCTTAATCGGACGCCCCATGTCGACTACGCTCTATCGGTTTCGACTTCCTTGGCAAATCATATTCTGCATTTACTCATTGCCCTGAAGAAGCCCATGTTTGGGCGAAATGAGTTGGCTGTTTCTAAAGATGCACACCAAGCATATTTGAAATAAAGACACACAAAGACTTCAACAAACGACTATTGGTTGTTTATCAAGTTGTATACCTTGCATCGTGTTACTTGCTACTCGTTTCTATTGCCTCTCATCTATCTTCTGTGAATACTTCTTCAGCAGGGGTTTGATCTCCGCGTGTTTCCAGTTGTTGGGGAAGGTGGCAGTCTCGATGGAGCAGTTGATGGTGCGGCGTAGCTCAGGGGCAATGGAGGTGGCGGCTATGTGGAATATATGGTGTGGGCCAGTGTTCAAGGGGGCTCCAGAGTGGATGCTCTTCATGGTCTGGAGAGTGTCATCCGTGGTGAGCGGAGTCCAGTTGAGCAGGATCTGTTGGGGGGTGGTGTCATTGGGTGTGGAGGTGGCGGGCATGGTGGGAGGGTTCTTGGGTTTCGAAGCGGTCATAGATCTGCTTGATCTTGTGGTGCAAAAAGGTGACGAGTTTGTTGCAGAGGTCTTGGGAGGGATGCCTGTGGTCTCGCTGTTGGGTTTGATAAATTGATTGACAATGGCAAAGAGTTCTTTGCTGTTGTGTGTGTTGGCGTTGATTCTGTCTTGGAGGGCCGTTTGCTTTGTAGTTTTGAGGAGGCGGTGGTGTGCGGTTACAGCGGCTTTGAAGGCTGCATGGGCTTCCGGGGTTTTCTTGTTCCTTCATCTTTTTTCGAGTCATCTACAGGTGCATCTGGATTCCTGAAGGGCAGGAGTAACCCAGCTGGCTTTCTTGGAATGTTGCTTGCCGGGGGCTTTCTTGAGGGGCACCAGAGTGTCGGAACAGCTGGAGATCCATCGGTGGAGGTTGTGTGCTGACGTGTTGGCATCTGTGGATGTAGGCTGAGGGGTTGTGCTGAGGGAGGCGGTGAGATGTTCTTGGGTGACCTTGTTCCAGCTTCTGCAGGTAAGGTGGTGGGGGTGGTGGTGGTGTACGGTGGGTTTGGTGAAAGCAAAATGAACGCAGTGGGGGGTTGGTCCAGAGGAGTTCCGAGGCGTGGCTGAAGGTGATGTTTTCGCTGGCGGAGAAAATGGGGTCAGGCGTGTGTCCTACTGAGTGAGTTGGAAAGGTGACTAGCTGCTTGAGTCCTACGCCAGGAGGTCTGTAGATGAGGGTGCCATGGAGAGTGGTGTTGGAATTGGTCTGGACTTGGAAGTGTAGGTTTTCCATGCTTTTCATTGGGTCATCTGAGTGGGTGGTCAGGCGGGGGGTGATTTTGTGGGCGATGGTGATGCCTCCTCCTGGTTGGTTGGTGCAGCCTTGCGGTTGATCTTGTATCCATTGGGGATGGCGGTGGAGATGTCTGGGGCTGAGCTAGGGTTCATCAAGGTTTCTGTGAGGAAGGCGATGTCAGGGGAGATGGAGTTGAGGAGATCCCAGATTTCTGTGGCGTGTTTGTGGAGGGAGCGAGTGTTGAGGACTGGGGTGGGGTGGATTGGGGTGGGGTGGATTAGATTGAACTGGAGTGGGGTGGTTTGGATTTATTGGATTGGATTTATTGTACTGGAGTGGTGTGGATTGGACTGGAGTGGTGTGGATTGGAGTGGAGTGGAATTTTGTGGATTGGAGTGGGGGTTGACTGAACTGGGCTGAGGTGGATTGGAGTAGATTAGATTGGAGAGGAGCGGAGCAGGGGCAGATTGGAGTGGGGTGGATTGGAGTAGAGTGGGATGAATTTGAGTCGGTGGGGTGGATTGAAATAGAGTGGGGTGGATTGGGGTGAGGTGGATTGGGGTGGGGTGGACTGAACTGGGGTGGGATGGACTGAACTGGGGTGGATTGGTTTGGAGTGGAATGGGGTTGATTGGAGTGGAGTGGGTAGACTGGATTTGGTGGATTGGAGTGGGGTGGATTGAAATAGGGTGGGTGGATTGGGGTGGACTGGAGTATTGTGGATTGGAGAAGGGTGGGGTGGATTGGGGTGGATTTGATTGGGGTAGTTTGGATTAGAGTGAGGTGGATTGGAGTGGAGTGAATTGGATTGGAGTGGGGTGGGGTGAATTGGATTGAAGAGGGGTGAATTGCATTGAAGTGGGGTGAATTGGTTTGGAGTGGGTGGATTAGATGGGGTGGATTGGAGTAGGATGGAGTGAGTGGATTGGAGTGGGATGGACTGGATTTGAGTGGGGTGGATTGGAGCGGGGTGAATTGGATTGGTGTGAGGTGGCTTGGATTGGAGTGGGGTGGACTTTTTGGAGTGGAGTGGGGTGGATTGGACTGGAGTGGGTTGGATTAAGGTAGTTTGGCATGGGGTGAATTGGATTGGACTGATGTAGATTAATGTGGATTGGATTGGACTGCATTGGACTGGAGTGGGGTGGATTAAGGTGAATTGGATTGTAGTGGGAGGGATTGGAGTGGGGTGGATTGGATTGGACTAGAGTGGGGTGGATTGGATTGGACTAGAGTGGGGTGGGTTGGATTGAAGTGGGGTGGATTAGATAGAACTGGAGTGGGGTGGATTGGATTTATTGGACTGGAGTGGGTGGACTGACTGGAGTGGGATGTATTGGACTGAGCTGCTGTGGATTGGATTGGGTTGCTGTGGATTGAACTGGAGTGGTGTGGATTGTGCTTGAATGGGGTGGATTGGAATGGGGATTGACTGAACTAGGCTGGGGTGGATTGTATTGGGGTAGAGTAGGGTAGATTGGAGTAGAGTGGGGTGGATTGGAGTGGGGTGGGGTGCTGTGGATTGGAGTGGGCTGGATTGAAATTGGGGGTGGATTGGGGTGAGGTGGATCGAATTGGAGTGGGGGTAGACTGAACTGGGTGGGATGGACTGAACTGGGGTGGGGTGGATTGTGGTTGACTGGAGTAGGGTGGATTGGATTGGAGTGGGTGGATTGGGTTGGATTAGAGTGAGGTGGATTGGAGAGGGGTGAATTGGATTGGAGTGGAGTGGGGTGAATTGGATTGGAGTGGTGGATTGGAGTGGGATGAATTGGATTGGAGTGGATGGATTAGATGGGGTGGACTGGAGTGAGATGGAGTGGGTGCATTGGGGTGGGGAGGGCTGGGCTAGATTGGAGTGGGGTGGATTGGAGTGGGATGGACTGGATTTGAGTGGGGTGGATTGGACAGGAGTGGGGTGGATTAGACTGGGGTGAATTGTATTGGTGTGGGGTGGAACGGATTGGAGTGGGGTGGACTTTTTAGAGTGGAGTGTATTGGACTGGAGTGGGTCAGATTAAGGTAGTTTGTTATGGGGTGAATTGGATTGGAGTGGGGTGGGTGGGGTGGATTAATTTGGATTGGACTGGATTGGACTGCATTGGACTGGAGTGGGGTGGATTAAGGTGAATTGGATTGGAGTGGGAGGAATCGGGGTGGGTTGGGTTGGATTGGACTGGAGTGGGGTGGGTTGGATTGGAATAGGGTGGGTTGGATTGGAATGGGTGGGGTGGGGTGGGTTGGACTGGGGTGGACTGAACTGGACTGGAGTTGGGTGGATTGGAATGGTGTGCAGTGGATTGCACTGGAGTGGACTGGAGTGGGGTGAGTGGAGTGGATTGGACTGGAGTGGGTGGAGTGGATTGAGTGGAGTGGGGTGGAGTGGATTGAGTGGAGTGGTATGGGGTGGATTGGAGTGGGGTGGGTTGGAGTGGAGTGAATTGGGATGTGGTGGATTGGATTGGGTGGGGTAGGGTAGATTGGAGTGGGGTGAGGTGGATTGGATTGAAGGGGGTATATAGGAGTGGGACGGATTGGAGTGCGGCAGTTTTTTTTTTCATTAGAGTGGGCAGACTTGAGGGGGAAATTGTTTTCTATTGGGGCAGATTTGTTTGGGCTGCAGTGGGGGAGAATGTTTTGTGTTGGAATGGTGCAGATTGTTTTTATTGGAGTGGGGCAGATTGTTTTGTATTGGAGTGGGGCAGATTGTTTTGGATTGGAGTGGGGCAGATTGTTTTAGATTGGAATGGGGCAGATTGTTTTGGATTGGAGTGGGGAAGATTGTTTTGGATTGGAGTAGATTGTTTTGGTTGAGAGTGGGGCAGATTGTTTTGGGATGGAGTAGGACAGATTGTTTTAGATTCCAGTAGGACAGATTGTTTTGGATTGGAGTGGGACAAATTGTTTTGGATTGGAGTGGGGCAGATTGTATTGGATTGGAGTGGGGCAGATTGCTTTGGACTGGCTTGGGACAGATTGGAGTGGGGCAGATTGTTTTGTTTTGGTTTGGAGTGGGGAAGATTGTTTTGAACTGGCGCGGGACAGATTAGAGTAGGGCAGATTGTTCTGGATTGGAGTGGGACAGATTGGAGTGGGGCAGATTGTTTTGGATTGCAGTGGGAAAGATTGCAGTGGGCTAGATGGTTTTGGATTGGAGCAGTTTGCTTTGGATTGGAGTAGGGCAGATTGTTTTGGATTGGAGTGGGTCATAAGGTTTTGGATTGGAGTGGGGAAGAATGTTTTGAATTGGAGTGGGGCAGATTGTTTTGAATTGGAGTGGGGCAGATTGTTTTGAATTGGAGTGGGGCAGATTGTTTTGGATTGGAGTTGGGTAGATCGTTCTGGATTGGAGTTGGACAGATCGTTTTGGATTGGAGTGGGACAGACTGTTTTGGATTGGAGTGGGACAGATCGTTTTGGATTGGAGTAGGACAGATCGTTTTGGATTGGAGTGGGACAGATTGTTTTGGATTGGAGTGGGACAGATTGTTTTGGATTGGAGTGGGGCAGATTGTTCTGGATTGGAGTGGGACAGATTGGATAGGGGCGGATTGTTTTGGATTGCAGTGGGGAAGATTGGAGTGGGGTATATTGTTTTGGATTGGTGTCGGGCAGATTGGAGTGGAGCTGATTTCTTTTGATTGTAGTGGTGCAGATTTGTTATTGGAGTGGGGCAGATCATTTTGGATTGGAGTGGGGCAGAATGTTTTGGATAGAGCGTTGCAGATTGTTCTGGATTGGAGTGGGACAGATAGTTTTGGATTGGAGTGTGGCAGATTGTTTTGGATGGGAGAGGGACAGATTGGAGTGGGACATGTTGTTTTGGGTTGGAATGGGGCAGATTGTTTTGAATTGGTGTGGGGCAGATTGTTTTGGATTAGTGTGGGGCCGATTGTTTTGGATTGAGGTAGAGCAGATTGCTTTGAATTTGAGTAGTGCAGATGTTTTTATTGGAGAGGGGCAGAATTTTATGGGTTGGAGTGGGGTAGATTGTTCTGGATTGGAATGGGGCAGAATGTTTTGGATTGGAGTGGGCAGATTGGAATGGGTGGATTGTTTTGGATTGGAGTGGGGTAGACTGGAGTGGGCCAGATTGTTATAGATTGGAGTGGGCTAGATTGGAGTAGGGCAGATTGTTTTGAATTGGAGTAGGCTAGATTGGAGTGGGGCAGATTGTTTTGGATTGGAGTGGGGCAGATTGGAGTGGGGTGGGTTGGGAGGATTGGAGTATGGTGGATTGAGTGAGTGGATTGGTCTGGGGTGGATTGGATTGAGTGGGGTGGATTGGTGTGGGTGAGGTGGGGTGGATTGGAGTGTGGCAGATTGGAGTGGGGTAAACTGCATGATTATGTGTTAGAGCATTATTTCAGAAATTACACATAAGACAACAATGTTGTTTTGCAATATTTAGAACAAGATAATCGTCATCTTTTGAGAGCAGTGCCCATGAGCAAAAGCAAAACATGAGTGCAGAGTGAGAAAAGAAGACTTGGCAAAATAAAAGAAACAAGTTGACTACAGAAAAATTAAGTTCGCGTTTTTGTTTGTCCTGCTGGGCACTTTTTGCCAGTCACACACCTATTTGCAGGGCCTAGAAGTTAAAAAGAAGTACCTCAATCACGTCGGGAGCAGCGACTGGGCACTGATTAAATTGAATAAATCAGTGCTTGGTCCCTGCTCCACAGACAGGAATGGAATGATGCTAGGCCTGCAGTGACCAATTATGAAGCTGTAAAGACGAGTGCCACGCAAGCCAACAAATGGTAAGCAACGGGCGGGTAACAAGGCCACTGTAAGATTACAACAGTGTCAAACAGACAGCAAGCACATGCACTGCCTGGCCGAGGCCTAAAAACAGTTGTAATTAAGAAATTAGCATCGACAAACTCACCAGGTCAGTGTTTCTTTTAACAGAATAGTTGCACATTAATTAGCAAGATTACAACAGCTGTCAACGGACGTAACTGATTGATTGATTGATTGAACTGTGGTGCTATTTTCAAATCACATACAAACCCAGCCAATTAGCTCAATGGGTTATTATACATACTACAGAGTTCTGTGTGGAACCTAATAATTTAGCCAGTTCAGTAGACCCCATGGCCTACCCCGCCTAATCCCCCCCACACCCACAGCATTATAAGATCCTTACCAACCTGGGATATCACTGACTTATGAGCATACGTGAGAGTACCAGATGAATAAGAAACAGAAACGTATGCTGAGCGCATGCCCCATTGTTTTGACTCTACTCTGCAAATTTGTTTCTTTTTTTGAAACATCACTCCAAAGTAGGGTTTTGCTTCTGAAAAACAAAAAATACATATCACTCTGATGCACTGGGAGTTTTCTCCCACAGTGGGGGTCATTTGTATTGTTTCCTGTTCAGAAAAGCCAGGCTTTTCCTAGTAGTCCTAAATAGAGTGGGCATTCCAATATAGATTGACCAACAGCCCTGTGATAGGTACATCGTGCATTGGCAAAGATTTCAAGAGCTAAGCCAGTTGAGACACCGCCACTGGAAACCAGGTGCTTCGCCCTCCCAACCAACCTTCCCTGTGCCCCTTCTAAATGAGGTGGGTGAACTAAGAATTTGCCAGAAGGGAGCCTCACCAATGTCTAAATGAGGCCCTGAGTGGTTTAAGCAAGATCTCACCATATGATCAAATATGGAAGCTGGTCAAGAAAACGAATCCCTTGGAAGTCTCACAGTCCAAGTGTTTTAGGACCACATTCTCCATCATTGCAATAATTAGTGTCTTTATTTGTCTCTATGCAGCCTAGATGTCTGTATGTTAATTTCTTTGGAGCTATGTCTCTTTGCCCCGGTGCCTCCGACTCTAAGCCCCTCTATCTCTGTAACATGCCCTGTGAATACCCCTAACTCTGTCACTATCTCTATGCCCCTGCTTTTCTTCTATGTACCTGCCTGTCTCTGTGATGGAATCTGCGTGTGACATGGCAAATTAGCCCCTGGACTACATCTCCTAATAAGCCTTGTAATTCAATGGACAGTTTCAGCATTGTGCAAAACAGCGATTCCAGTTCCCACTGAAGCTGTAGCTGCTGCATTTCTATTAGGATATTGCAGCTACTTTTCAGGAGTAACACACCCATTCCATAAAACAGGAACAGCACACAAAGGTTTTATGATTCCCTCCAGATCACGCTATTTGGCCAAGTAGTGACACAAAGAATAAGTAATATCCCGGGATCACAAGGTCACTATGCCCCCCTTGCTGTTTCTATATCTCTATCAACTCAATTAACTGGGTTTCTTTTTGGTGTCTGTCTCACTGCCTCTAGCTCCCATTCTGTCTCTATGCCTGTTTCGAAGTCTCTCTTATAGTGCCACAATTCACTCTTTTTTTCAACATCCTCATGTCCATGTGCTTCTGTATGCCTCTCCATTTCTATATGTCCCACTTTGGCTGACTAAACTCTAGGTCCCTGTCTATCTTTATTTTTGTCTCTATGCCCTGCATGGTTGGATTTCTTCATCTACCTGTTGGTATGTCACTGCTTTTCTCTTGGTCCCACTTTCTGTCCATGTGACCTTGTCTGTCTCTTTGTAGCAGTTTACCTTTCTCTTACAGTGCGATCTCCATGTCTTTCTCTCCTTGGCCCTATATCTATCGCTAGGCCCCTGTCACCCTGTATGTTCTTATCTTCTCGAAAGAACATTTATTTATTTTACTTTGTGTTGTAGAGGGCAACTGACACCGTAGAAAGGGCATGCTGTTGCTAGAGATTCCAAATGAGCAGATTGTGAAGGAATGTAGAAGAAGGCACATTATCATGTGTTTTTTAAAAAGAGAGAATAGTGCAGGTGAGCAGGCTCCTCCTGTCTTTAATAGAAAGCTAAGTAAAGAATCTATCTCCAGAATTACGCGGTAAATGAGAGTGGAGGAGGCTAGATGAATCCTGACGGACCGTAAAGTACGCGCAGGTTGATGCAGTGGCGGCGCGTCGCCCCACTGGTTTCTTTAGCAGTATAAGAGAAAAATAAAATGATAACTCAGTTTTTATCATTTTATTTTTTCCTTTTTGGTGCACTTCAGCTTTGCAAGGTGAGGCGTGGCGGCGGGGCTGACAGAGCAGCCGAGGAGTGGTTTGCACCCACTCCCCATAGCGCAATGACTGTTTGGCCGGCCCTCTCATCCCTCTCGGGCCGCCCAAACCAGTCATGCGCACTTTACCTCTTATCAACCTGAGCTGCATTACAGCCTGGGTGGAGAACAATGTGTCTGAGCGCCGAGCCATGGAACTCAGACCAATCACAACGCTGCATTGCAGCATTGTGATTGGTTCAGGGGAGCCTGGATGCCTCCAGGGTGCTTCCTGTTCCTGCCGGTGGGAGGAGAGATGCGACCAGGAGGAGCTGTAAGGAGGACGCGGCAAGCAGGTAAGTTAAATTATTTTTTAATTTAAACTCCCCCCACCCCCCCTCGCCGCTCTGCCGCCCCTCAACCCCGATAGGTGCCGGCCTCTGCTGGGTTGATGGAAAGTCAGCCCTTTCTTGAGGATAGCTCGATCAGCATTATGGAGTCCCTTATCAGCAATGCATACGATTTTAAATCTCGTTTGTGCACTGGGATCCAGAGCAAGTCTAATCTTAAAGTGCTGAAAGACATGGTAGCATGGGAGTTATTGACAATGAAATGGACAAAGCAGTTTGTAGTTAAAGATGGTGTAGAACAGAGGTCTTCAAACTGTGGGGCGCCGCCCCCTGCGGGTCTGTGGATGTATTCCCAGGGGTTGCAAATGCCTCAGTAAGTTTTTGTGGGGAGGGCTGAAGAAGCGAGGTAGCCTACTACTCAAGGCTGCGGCTAGCCTATCATTAGTGCAGTAGGTGCAGTTGCATTGGGACCCAGGACTGTGAAGGGCTCACAACACCCTAATTTTGGGAGGTAGAGTTTTTTGGTCAATTTTTGTTTGAATTGCTCGTTTAAAATTCTCACATTTAGTGCAGAATTTGAGCTACAATAAAATACCCCAGAAATTATCTCATATGCCCACCCCATGCGCTCAGCCCTGACACTCCCGCACCCCCAAGTCTTGCCATAAAGTTTTGAAGGAGGGGGCTCCCGACTTCAAAACATTTTACTTAGGGGGGCTCAGAGCAAAAAAGTTTGAAGACCTCTAGTGTAGATGAAGGTCAGAGATTTCAAAGTAGAGGGCCTTCCATTAGTCCAGCTAGGATGTGATAAGAGCCTTCATGGCATCCTCCTCGAGAAGTAAACCCCTGAATTTCTGGGTGCCTTGGGCTGCTCATTGAGTCCAACTTTATTCAATATCTATATGGCTCCAATCACTTGCCTTGTCGAAAAGTTTCATTTCAAGGTTGTCTCATAAGCGAATGACCCACAGTTCATCCTCGAGACTGACAAGGAGGCGACTGCCACCCAAAAATCCTTCTAAGCCTGTCACTGCAGGGTCCTGGACTGGATGAGATAGCAATCTTAAATGCACTTCGGACAAAAGACTGAAGTTCCACTCTTCTGGTCCTATTAAGATAACTGGCTGGAGACCTGCTTGGCTGTTAGTCACCCTCCCTTCAAACCACGCCGTCTCCGCAGCCTGCCAAGTTAGCCAGGAATCTGGAAGTAAACTTTGATAATGAGTTCTAATTCTGTCCTCATATTTCCTCAGTTTTGAAAACTGTTTTACTTTGCTTTGCTCTATTAAGAAATTTCTCTATCTCCTTCCTTTATAGATTTGTAAAACAGTGGTTCACGCCTTGATCCCAGCAAGGCTAGATTGAGCAAACATTCAATATCTTCTCTAACTAGGCCTTCCTGCCTACTTGATTAAACGCCTCCAGATAATTCAGAATGCAGCAGCCATTCTAATTTTGAAGATCCCTTGCTTTGCTCGTGTCTCACACCATCTCAAATCACTTCCTTGGTTGCATATCCAAAAGGGCTTCATTTTAAGAGCGGCGGCCCCTCCATTAGGGTGGAGGAGCGCCACCCCCCACCACCACCCTAAAAATAATTCGATAATAAAACGGGTTTTAAATCCGTCTTATTATCGTTTTATTTTAATCCCCTGGACCCACCCCCAGGACTCTTGACGAGTCTTGGGGGCGGGTCCAGGGGGATGACACTGTGGTGGGGGAGTGGTAGTGCACTCCCTTGTCCCTTCTATGCGCATGAGGGTTTGGCTGGTGCACAGTGAAGCTTTCTCTAGCCCCTGCTGCATTGCTGGGGGTGGAGAAAGCAGGCACAGGCTCCCAGTCTGCCTGGGAGCGCAAAGTCCCAGGGCTCAGACCAATCCTGATGCTGCTTTCATGCAGCGTCAGGATTGGCTGCAGTGCATTCTCGGAGCCTGTGCCTGGAAAAGCGCAATGCAGCGGACGGCGGCAGCGATCAGGGAAGTTATTTTTTTTAAATTATTATTATAATTTTGTCCCCTGACCCCCCACCCCCTCTCCCCAGCTCCTTCCCCTGGCTCACCCCACCACTTTGGCAGTGGACGGGCCGCTACTGCATTTTAAGGCTACATTATTGGCCTATAGGGCCTTTTTTTATTATACCTAGGGCCCAAATACTTGTCCAACCACTTTGTTCACTACACCTCCACAACATTACATTCTTAGGAGGACCAACTAGTTAGCACTCCCAGGTTCAGGCTTTCCAGGAGAGGAGGTTAATCCTTCTCTTTTCTGGCAATAAAAGCCTAGAACAATCTTCGGCCTGTTCTGTGAGGTATGAGAAATGAGTCACATTTCCGAAAACTTCTTAAGACCTGAATATTCACTTCCTGCTAAGTGGGTTTGCTTTGTCGATATATCTGGTCTTTTTCAGTGCCGCCTAGGAGCAGCTGTTGTGCTAATGTCCTTAACATTTATTTTTCATTAAGGCAGTTAGACTTTAACCTGACAGCAATTGAGTTCATACATGATTGATGGTTTGATTGCATCTCAGTGAAGTTTCTAGCAATTGTCACAATAGTCTGTGTATCACTGGAATATGACAGAATGTTGAAACTGAAAGATTGAACCAGATAGGCCAGAGGGGAGATGTATATGTTGAAAAGTGTTGAACTGAGCGTGGTAACCTGGTCAGAGGATGAACGGAAGGGGGGTAGGGAAACTGCCTGCGATCTAATGAACTGAACCATTTTAAGGCTTGCAGGTATATACCAGAGTTAAAGAACCCAGTGAGCAGAATGAAATGAGACACAGTGTTGAATGCCACGGAGAGGTCAAGGAGGGTCTGGGCAGCACAGCCCACCTGATCCAGCATCAGAGATGATGGGTTGCTGCGATGATTGCCATTTCGGTACTGTGGACAATTTGGAACCCTGAGTGAGAGATCCAGGAGGGTATTGGATTCTGTATAGTTGATAAGTTGTCTGGTTACCACCTTCTCTGCCAGGTAAGAGAGTAGAGGTAGGAGTGAAATATTGAGATAGCTAGCATTGGCGCTAGTATTAGCAGAGGGTTTTTTCAGAACTGGAAGAAGTGGGGCATGTTTCCAACATGTAGTGACCGCTACTGAGGAAAGAGAATTGTTACATAGCACAGTGAGTGCGGGGAAATGAGATCCCAGCCCAGTGAGGGAATACTGGTTGGATAAAGTCAAGTGGGGACCCCGATTTGATGGAGGAAAGGATCTTTCTCTTTCAAACTTCCTCAAAGGGGGTGGTTTTTAACTGGGACAGAGACTCTCCATTATGAGGGTAAGACCTGAAGTAAAAAAGATTTATAGAGTCTATACCTCACCAGTCTTCTAAATTAGTTTGTAACTTCAAGATTTTACCTGGAAAGATTGTGGATTGAGAAGAGCAGAGTTCTTGTAAAGGGGTAATGTGTTAAATGTGATAGGGTGAAAGAAGCGTTTATAGCTGAAGTAAGTAAAGCACAACGATCTGCAAGTTCTGGCCATCATGCTTGAGAAGTAGGCTTGTTGAGCTGCTCTAAGAAGGTGGTGATGGTTTTTGACATAATATATATTTGTAAAGTGTATGCTTACCCCTTGGGGCAGCGTGTGGCTGAATAGCATGTGTTTATTGTTACCCAACTCAGTGGTAATCTGTATCTATGCCAATCTCTGCCTATATATTTACCTCTATTCCGCTGGCTGCCTCTGTTTGTGCACCACAAATGGCTTCTTCATACTACTCTGAGATACAGTCAACTTTGTCTTTAATATAGCGCCTCCCACTGCACTTCAGTCATTTTTAAGTGCTGAGGAAACTTGCAGAGTTAAGTTTGACATCGAAGAAACATGCAGTTGCCCATAGGATGACAATAGAAAGAGTAGCATTGGACTTTTGATCCCCTGCTCCACAAGCATGTGTCCCTTCTCCTATTGTACTTTATTATCACACAGGCCAGGTTTCTCCATCGAAATACACCTCCCCATGAGGTGTATCATTCGGAGAGGGGTGCTTCTGTAAGGGGTCATCACAAGGGTCTTGCCCATATTTGCCGTCTGTACACATTGGTGGTGCCTGGTGTGACAATCTTTGTTGCCCTCCCCATAAACTTCCTTCTTCACGAATTCCCTCATGACTACTCTCCAATGATGCAAAAAGAACAATTGATGGACGGAATGCAGAACAATGTCATACATTCACCCCAGTACAGAGATCTGGGCCTAAATCCTTCGTTTTTTTGCTCACCATGTCATTCCAGTTTGAACCCAGCCATATGCAAATCAGTCTTGACCCTACGCCCAATGGGAACAGTCCAGCCCGAACTGCCAGGCCAGGTCCTCCCTGGACTGGAAACAAGCATCCTAGGACCGGTTTTGGGGTTTCACCCCTCATCAGCCAGGATAGCTTGACTCCAGTGGCATGGAGAGCACGGGACCCACCTCTGGGCATACCCGTCCCACTCGGGGTGACAAATGCAAAAAGAACAATTGATGGACAGAATGCAGAACAATGTCATACATTCACCCCAGTACAGAGATCTGGGCCTAAATCCTTTGTTTTTTTGCTCACCATGCCATTCCAGTTTGAACCCAGCCATATGCAAATCAGTCTTGACCCTGCGCCCAATGGGAAAAGTCCAGCCCGAACTGCCAGGCCAGGTCCTCCCTGGACTGGAAACAAGCATTCTAGGACCGGTTTCGGGGTTTCACCCCTCATCAGCCAGGATAGCTTGACTCCAGTGGCATGGAGAGCACGGGACCCACGTCTGGGCATACCCGTGCTCACTACACCACTGGATTCAACCTAGCCTGGCTGAGGAAGGGTGATGCCCAGAAACCGGTCCCAGGATGCTTGTTTCCGGTCCAGGGAGGACCTGGCTTGGTAGTTCGGGCTGGACTGTTCCCACAAGGAGCAGGGTCAAGACTGATTTGAACATGGCTGGGTCCAAACTGGGGTGGTGTGGTGAGCAAAAGAATGATGGATTAAACCCAGATCCTTGTGATTGGGGGTGAATATTTGCATTGTTCAGCATTCCGTCCCTCAATTGTTTCTTTTGCATACTCTCCAATGATGCCCCTCATCTCTTCTTAGCTCCTCTCTTGTGTTCATTTTTATAGCGCTACTCATACCATTGTAGATTGTCAGAGCACCATACATCAGAAACATACAGAGACAATAAGTCATACAGGTGTGCAAACCAGTGTATAGGACATGTTTTTTATATTTTTTTATTTTTATTTTTTTATTGTTTTTTATTATGATTTATACAAGTCCAGAAAAACACAGTACATTGCATTCGTAGTAGTATTTACATATTTGAAATAATCATGAGTAGGTGATGTACATTCAAGGAAATAATACAATCCTGTAAAGGGATAAGTTGTTCTCAACAGAGTTCTTAGTGTTAATATGCATAGTACTGTTCTTGGACACACCAGGCAAATCTTAGGAAAGGAAATCGTAACATAATAACTTCCAACTTTCCCCACCTCCCTCCCCCCCGGGTCACACAAAAAAAACCTCCTCATCGGATCATGTAACACAGGTCAGCTTACGTGTCTGAACAGACGTTTCTACCCAGTTCTTAGACTAGAGTGCTGTGCAACACGTCTCCCCATCTGGTCTGTCACTGTCAATGTGTAGTTCCCCTGACATTTGGGGAGTGAGGCCCTCTCCCATGGGGATCTCCATGAGCATAGTATACCAGGCCCTCGCCTCTTCTTCTAGACTTTCATCTCTACAAACACGCCTCATTCGAATTAGCTCTGCCGTCGCCCATCCCGGAAACCCCTGGCCCAATTTTCCACTGCGGGGGGGGGGGCACCAAACCCATCCAGCTAATTGCAATCCTCCTTTTAGCCAGCACTAGTCCCAACTGGAGGAACCTACGTGTAAGCTTTTTCCCTTTGGGCCTAGGGAGAAGACCAAACAACACCTCCTTAATGGATTGGGGTAGCGTCCATCCCGTCACCCATCGTAAGTGTTCCAATATAAATCCTCAAAAGTGACTTAACTGTGGACAATCCCATACCATGTGCAAGAACTGGACTTCGTTATATCCACATTCGGGACAATTAGCTGGGCGGTCCGGATATATTTTGTGGAGTACATTTGGAGTCAAATAAGTTTGATGGACAATATTGAATTGGGTTAGTTTAAATCTGGTATTTGAACTAACTTGCTTAACCCCTTCATGTACCCTTTTCCAGTCCGATTCCATTAGAGGCTCTTCCAGCACTGCATCCCACTTAGTTTGAATTGGAAGCGGAGTGCGGCAAGGTCCTCCTGTAATGCCCTGTAAATGTGAGATACCAGCCTGCGGCCCCCCGCCAAGGTCACGAGAGCCTGAAGCGAGGTGATGATGGGCGGCTCCTCCACGAACGCCGGCCACACCTCCTGTGCCACCGCTGAGATCTTAGCGTATTGTAGGTATTGCCCCCTTCCCAACTCAAACATTGATTCCGCCTCCTCCCTAGTGAGGAATTTCTGTCCCGAGTACAAATCTCCCATCATCTGGCAGCCTCTCTCCGTCCATCTGGTAATAGATATTGTTTGATTTATTTGTTTAAACGGAACCACAGCCCATAGTGGGGCCTCCAGGACATAGGGCGCGCGCTTCACCACAGTTTTGATTGCAAATTCCCAAATGGCAGCCACGTGTCTAATAATATATGGGAGCCTCTCGGGCACCCAGGATCCCAACATAAGGAGGTCCGGGAGCGGAGTCCCCTGGTACGTACCTTGCAACAGTCGCTTCTCCCAGTAATCATTCTCATCAAACCATTGTACAGCATGTTGAAGCTGTGTCGCCATGTAATAGAAGCCCAACCTAGGGACCTCCAGCCCGCCCCTCTCCCATGCCCTCTGCAGTGTACCTAGTTTCACCCTTTTCCGTTTGGATCCCCATAACAGATCAATCAATAGATGGTCCGGTGTGTATAGGACATGTTATTTAAGAACAACGAGGTCTACTAGGTGTAGGAGTCATGTCATCCACACTGGTAGGCATTATATGTTAAGGTACTTGATCTGGAGAAATTAGGAGACAGATTAACTAAGTTTTTATAATATGCAGTAACCAAAGTTGCCGCACTGCGTTACATGAAAAGGAGACAGCACAACAGCCCCCTATCTACCATGGTAAAAGGGTGTTTGAGTGATTTCAAGCTTAGGTTTTATACTTGAGGAAGAACCTTCCAGCACAAAATTGTATGCTGTATGGTGCAGCGCACATGTAAAGTTGGAATGGTTTGGACGAAATAAATCTTTTCACCAATTTTATGCCTGCCTCAAGGGTGCATACATTTTTTATCCCAATCCTTTTCTCCCAATGTTTGTAGATAGGAATTAACATAAAAATCCATGGGTACGTGCATGAGAACATCCATGTGCCACCCATGATATGTCTCCTGGACGCAAATTAGCACACAGTGTAACTTTTGGTTAGTTTATGGCTACTGTCCAACACAATTCAGGATTTTTCCTGGGAAGTACGCCCTAAAACAACACTTTGCACTAGGGTTTGCATCATTTTGGTGATGCAAACCAGGCACAAATTGTTAGTAAATCCACTCCATAAACACAACACAATGATTGGAGTGTCAAACTAATAAAATTGTATTGCTACCCAAAGGAACCATTTTTAGCAACCTTAGAAAACAAAACATTGTGGGAAATGCCCAGTGAGGTTCTATGCCCTTCAATGTGCATTCAACACTTTGATGCCAGTTCATAGCTCAGTGTGTTGTAGTAGCCAGATTATTAACCTCCAGAGTTATCATGCCAATGTAATATGCTGGCAAGACAAAGATCTCTGCTGACTCTTGGTTCAGCCTGTCATGAAGAGAGCGCCCCCTTCAATGGCACCGGTCGCACCCCCAAAAGAAAGCCCCGACAGGAGTGCTTGCAGATTTATATAGTGGGAACACGATCAAAGGTATTGGAGCGCTTTAAATGAGCCCCAGTTACGTTTACACAAGGACACATTCATTGTTTGGTAGGCACGGTGAGATTAAGTGATTTGCCCAGGATCACAGCATGTTGAGCCGACGCCGAGACTCGAACCTGTTTCCCCAGCTCCAAAGTCGGCAGCGCTGGCAGGTAGCCTACATCTCTCTTTGTTTGTCTTCGTCAGAGTTAAGCTGCTCACACTTTCGTTTCGAGGGAAATCGCTCACTGTCCTTCCTCGCGGGAAAAAAGCTATTTTCTCGGCTACGGGAATCGCATCTGCAAAGGCCGGGAATTGAAACTGAAACTAAAGCCCCAGGAGTAATTGTAGGTCTGAGTTAGTGACAGATGAGACTGAAGACAACTATTGGAGTTGTGTTTCTTTAAATCGTAGCATCGCCCAAAGCGGCAGGAGAGAGAGAAATATTTTTTTTAAAAGCGAGGAATAAAGGAGAAACAAAAATGTAGAAAGAATGAAAGATGAGTGCGAAAAAGGGGGCATTAGAGAGAAACAGGGGACGCGAGAGCGTTTAAGTTTAGCACGAAAGTGAGACGCACCGAGAAGAGGAAAGAGCACGAGAAAGGGAGAAGGACCAGAGTAAGGAATATGGATAAAACTAGGACGAAGTTGACAGAATGAGCGAGAAAGTGATAACAAGTGAGTATAAAAGATACGGGGGTGAAATAGAACGAGAGAAAAATAGGCTACGACTTCTGGTCAGAAATATGGACAGTGCTCAACAGAGAATGTTTGACAGACAGGGTGAGATAATGAGAAGGAGCTAGGAAAAAGGAATGCAAAAGAAGAACGAGTGAGATTTGAAGAGGAGGGAATATAAAAACAAAAAGGAGAAAAACAGTAGGGTTACGTTCAAGTCAAAAGAGGGACAGATTTCACTGGGCATGTATGGGAGGACAACCATCCTTTTGAGTGGACTTTAAATTTGTGTTAGATTAACCCCTTCAGAAAACGTATAGTTAACTCTACCTCAGAATTCGCGTATCGTAACATTAGAAACATGCTCTCTGGTGTCAGAAAAAGGCTAAAGGAGATGTATTTCAAGTCACACAAAGGGTTGAATGGCTGGCTCGCCCTCTCGACGTGCAGGTTTCATGATTCTTAAAGACGGACAGTGAAGGGACACACGCAACCTCGATGAGTCGCTTTCAAAAGCTGCTCACTAGAAAGAGTGCGATCTCCTCATCGCGGGCAGATGATACATGCGGAAGGTTACTCCAATGTATGGAGAGCTTCAAAATGTGTGAAGCGCCCTGGCATCCTCTGGATAATCAACATAAATACATACAAACTGACAGGACAAGGTGCATGCATGTCTGAAAACAAAATAAAGGCGCCCACTAACCTGAGTCTGCACGGATTGCGCAGCTGCAACAGAATGAGGCAGGGGAGGCTTCACCTCAAGCTCTCCCCCTCAGTATCTCACGAACTCCGTTTAGGCACCTGCTCGCTCTCTGCCGACACATGAAGCCGTAGTAGTACCCTCCCTTACTATTAACATCACCTAACTTTCAGAAAGAGGGCGTGTCTTGTTGCTGCGAGAGGGCAGTGCAATTGGGCAATTTACTGAGCTCAGAGCACCGCGGAACAGAGCGAGGCGATCATCTAAAGGCGAGTCAAACGTGAGTGAACTCCCTCAGTGTGCAGGGAGAGGGAGCTGCCAGTGACACAGATGCCTGTATGTATGAGTGACACTCTTGTGTGCAGGGCAATGCTCTCACGTTTCTTCGGTTCATGTGTTAAAAGCCTAACCAGCAGTGTTGTTTGCTCTGCATTCTGGGACTTGTAGACCTGTTTTATACCATTCTATCCTTAGTATAAGTAGCAGAGTGCAAGTTTCTTGCCTTGAGTAGCACTTTCAGAGCAGCAGTAGACCAGACGGGCAATCAGAGGTCAACATTTTCATTCTAGCTCCAGCCCTAAACTATGTTAGGAAAGTGTAAATATCCCCAAACTAGGTCAGAAGGCGTATTTACTGTAGGAACTCCTGCCCTGGAATATTTTAAAGAAATTAAAAATTACCCTGTATTTAATAAAAAAAGGGGTAAAAAGTGATAATTTTGAATTGACCAACGTTCCACCCTGAGGGCGCTGCTCAAGGCAAAAAACTAGGAATACAGGACTGGATGAGCTACTTATACGTGGGTACTGCTTTAAATGGGAAGGCACAGTCCGGTACGGAGTACCTGCACTTCTTTAATTTGAGAGGGAGAGTACCCGCACTTCTCAGCACTGCATACATTTATTGGAAGTGTACAGGAGCAAGCAAATACTCTAAAGAGTGAGTACCTGCACTTCTGTGTTTCTGTTTGAAGCACTGTATATAGGAAACCTAGAGCTCTGAAACATGCAGCCCTGTTTATCCCATTATAAAATCAGGAGTACAAGATCCAGCTTGCAACGAGAAAACCTGGATTGGATTTGCTTATATGCATGGACCTAGGAAACTTGCATGTGGAAAGCTGCTTCTAAAGGCAATATGGTTTTCTATCTTTTAGAACTCTGAAGGTAGCGAGCTTTTAGCTATCGGTGTGTCTGTATATGAAAGCCTGTTTTGGACCATACCACAACTTCGAGTGGGCTTACAGGCCGCCCATTGTTTAGGAACTCTGAGAGTGCATATGTTTCTTGCTCCCCCCCCTTGTGTTCTGCTTCTCCCCTCAAATCCCTGCTCCTGCACTTTCTGTGTTGCCCCCTGCCCCCTCACACCTCTTCCGTTGATTCCCTCACAACTCCCCATCTGGATTTTTGTTGGCCGTGCCTACCAGACAGTTTTTAGCTGCTGTTGTATACCAAGCTTACAGTGGGCTCAGAGCCTGCCCACTGCATACTATTGATTGGCTTTTTTGTCACTCTCATTTGATTGGATAATATTCAATGGCTTGCTTTCCTCTTCTTGTGTTTGTCCCTCTCATGAAGCATAGGCTCTTTGCAACACTCTTGACTGGCCTACTTGTAGCCTTCCACTGCTCACTTTTAGGGAACTACTTTTTTCTTTTTCATTAGGCAGTCCATAAGAGTGCATGTGTTTCGTTCTCTCTCACTCTTGTGCAGCTTCTCCCATCAAATCTCTGCCCCCTGCGTTCTTCATATTCCCACTCCCTCCCACACCAAGGCTGCCCCAGCACTTATCGTCTGGCTTTTTTTCTTTTCTTTTTCAGTCTGCCCACCCTCACCACCCCAAGCTCCTCACACCATATGTCACCTAAGTGGATGCAGGGTAGCGAGGGCCACTGTCCCTGTGTTTAATCAGCCAACAGCAACCAGAATGGTAAAACCTCCCCTTGGGAGTTGCAGCCAACCCCTACCTCTACTCACAGCCCTCAAATCTGACAACATGCCAGAGCTGGATGAGGAACTCCCCCCCCCCTCTGCTGATATTGTACTGAATTACCAGTGCAAGAGCAAACATGAATCAGGGGACCAATACTGCCCTCATCCAAAAGCAGGGCAGGCACAATAATTCACCAGAAGCATCCACACGGCCCGTCAACCAATATTTATCAGTTAAATGTTATCATGGGAAGTGGCAGGACGCGGCACAGTTAATAGAGAAAAAAGAAATTAGTTAGGACAATCTATTTTTCACATGCCTGTTTTTGGAGTATACGATCGATGTCCAGTAAAATGGAATGTTTGCAGCATTCACTTTGAAAACTATGCTCGCTAGTCTGCAGGGCTCTCAACAGAGAGCGAGGCAATGCCAACTGGCTATCATTGGACTCTTAGAGGCGTCCTGTGAAAACCTGGTCGCGAGAAGGGATGAGTGCATATGTTCACATGAGAGACTATGCATTTAATGTTCTCATTACTGCCCATCATGCAGCATTTGTTACTTTAGAAGTATCTGATGATCACAGGAGCTTATGCAAGATTCAAAGGTTATGCCTGGGCCAATACCGCTCATTCAACAAAAGATCAATAGGTTCAAACACTTGCCCTTAGAGCACGATTGGAGCTGGCTGCCCACACACCTAGGCACAAAGTCCTATAACGACTCCTAGTACAGCTCAATATCAAGCGAACAACAGCAAAGCAAACAGTAACGATCCCAAGCTAATTTCCTGGAACGTTGCAGGGTTTAGTGGATTAGTGGACAACAGTGATGCATACGAATTCCTGATCAACTGGAACATCCTATGTCTCCAAGAAACTCACTTGGAGCACTGGATTTCTCCCATTCGAGGGGTTTACGGAGGTCCACTATCTGGCAGCAAAGCCAAACAAATCTGGACAACTGTTAAGAGGCCTCCCTCTGTACATCATGATTAACTTAGGACCAAAAATTACACCCATTAGCTGCTCCAGTCATTCATTGCAGGCTGTCACATTAGACCAGTATCATTTCAATCACACTTTCTCTATCCTGATTGCTATTCTTTTCTTAAATTTGCATGAAGATGACCACAGAAAGGCAGCCTTTGATTTCAGAGGAAATCAAAGCAATACTGCACAGGCCCACAGGGCATGAGATTGTCATTACTAGTGACTTTAGCCTACACTCACTAGATGAACCTAAGTACACACAAACTCCAGATGCCGAAGGAGTGCACTTGACATTGACAATACTCATACTTGCCAGATCAGCAATCACTTCAACTCATTTGGTCTCCAATCCCTATCAAAATGTGAATTTGACGCCCAACTCCAAACACACAGATATGAGTCTCGAGGCAAATCTACTAAGATAGACTACACTTGCACCTCACAATACCATTTTACCATGTGCTACTTCCTTCAGATAACTAGTTGTACAGAAAGATACCACCTTTTCCAAACCTATGACTATGGAGTGGAAGTTAGCGCCATTAATGAAGAGACTAAAATGGAGCTCGGCAAACTTCAACAAACTAAAGGGCATATTGATAAAAATTGTGGCGCAGGGCAGCCCAGCAAGACACCTTGCTGCGCCACCCTGAGTTACAGGGAAAGGGCAGGAATGTGCCGTACTTATCCAATACGGCGCATTCCTGTCCTCCTCCCTTGCGCTGGCGGCATTTTGGCCGCCTAGCGCCAACGCAGGCACCCTCCCACCATGGTGCAGGGGTGCCTGTGTTGCATGCAGGATTGTGTTTGTGCAAGAAGGGGCACCTTCCTGCACAAAAGCAATCCTAAGAGGCATTTTCCTCTTTCTATGTATTCTGCAGAATGGAGCACACATAGAAAGAGGAAACAATGAGGAGAAATAACGATATTTCTCCTCGTTACGCCTCCCCTGGGAAGGCGTACTATTTTGGTGCATTCCCAGGTTTACAAATCCTTGCAAACCTAGGAATGCTTCAAAATCCATGGGAGTTGTGTGGGAACATCCACTGCAACGCCCATGGAACACCTACCCAGGGCAGAGTAAAGCAACGCAGCGGTTTGAGCTACGTTGCCTTCCTGCAGATTTATGAAGCCACTCAGAGCCACGCAAAGTGGCTTTGCGTGACTTCATAAATCTGCCATACAGTTTTACATCATGCATGTACCACCTTGCACGGTGTAAGCATGACGCAAACCTCTCCTAAATATGCCCCTAAATGCGTGGGAGCAAATTAGTTGCACCAAGGTGCAGCTGGATTGCCTATCAGGCCCAGCCTCTTCTATAATCACCTGGTATAAAGTTATTAAATCACTGCTCAAATGTCTGCAGTAGGTAAATGCCATGGACACTCTTTCAAAGCAGAGAACCTCAAACCCTGGTTCATGGTTGTATTAAGAGCACTAAAGTCCAAGATGCGCGCACTGAGCAGAAACAGAAAGAAAACCCACCAGACCACCCCATAATGCCATATTGTTAGCCAAATTAAACAAGCATTTGCAATGCAATCGGTCTCGCCTTTGGGACCTTATATGTATTTAGCTATGCAGCACATTAGCCTGGGTGCTGAAACAGCTACTGTTTTTTAACATGGAGGGAAAATAAGCACCAAACTGCGTGACACGCCAGGTATGGGAACACATGGAGCGAAATATTGCCTTTCAGCAGGAAATGGTATAGTCCAAAGCTCTGTTTTTAATATAAAATCAGGGCCTTCGGTGGTCATATCACTAAAAATACAAGATTTGAAAAAAATATTATTGCCTACGAGTGCTCATGGAAGACAATTTCTATGGACTGGAATCTAGAGAATGCTAAAGTGATTCTGGTATTTTACTGACCTCTGCTGGTCGTTTTCTATCAAGAAAGTTAAATAGAGGCAGTTGCCAGAAAAATTAAAAAAAGAAAGTCCCTAAGCAGAAAGCAATTCTGGTATTTTACTGACCTCTGCTGGTCGTTTTCTATCAAGAAAGTTAAATAGAGGCAGTTGAACAGAAAAAAAAGTCCCTAAGCGGAAGCAGACAAGTCCTAGGGCTAATCTCCAGAGCCCACAAAGTACAGACACATAAGTATATACTAAAGTATATACAAGAGGTCTCAAATGCTCGACCTAAAAACTGTTATCACAAACTGCTGTGGGTGGAAAAGAGAAAACACAGTCTCTTAAGACAGAAAGACCAAGTCAAGATATGGCAATTCATAAACACCTTAGGTACTTCCACTTCTGACACTAAGAGGAATGTGGTATGCTCGCGAGCGTGGATTAAACACATAGAAAAATGTTACTGCTCCAAAGAAGTTCTCTATCAATCGAGCAAAACAGTCCATCAGAATTTGTGGATCCAACAGGGCTCCAGGACCCTATGGGATCTCAGTCTCACTATATAAATCCAATTTAGACAGCTGGGCAGTAAAAATAAAGGCCCTTATTTTTTGCAGCATTCGAATTAGGACTAGTTCCATTTTCATGGAAAGGCTCTATCTTACATACTATATTCAAGACAGGTGATAGACAAAACCCTGTTAACAGTCTCTTTATTGTACTTCTAGATGCAGAAGCTATACCTAATACCAAAATCCTTTTGGAGGACTTGGAACAAGTGGCTAGTGACAAATGCATCAACCCATTTTTTAGCCAGGATTTAGGCCCAAATGTAGTACAATAGGCAACATTTTGCACAAACTTAAATGACACATACTTCTATAAACAAACCAGATTCACCTCTCTTTGCATGTTTTAGAGACTATTCAGATGCCTTGCAGAGTGGATCGAAATATGCTGTGGTCAATACTTGCAAAATGGAATATTTGAAAAACTCTTTTAAAAGCTATTTTTTCTCTTCTCACAGATATGTGGGCCCAAATCAAGACGTGTTAGACATGGCTCTTTTTGCAAGTTTATCCTCAAACCTTTAGCCTTTTGCCTCATATTTTTCAGACCCTGTTCTTGCTGGCTATAGGATTCTAGGCACTTTACCACTGCTGATCAGTGCTAAAGTGCATATGCTCTCTGTGTAAATTGTGATTGTGATTGGTTATCCATCATTGGCATATTTGTTTTACTGGTAAGTCCTTAGTAAATGTGCACTGTGTGTGCCCAGGGCCTGTAAACCAAATGCTACTAGTGGTCCTGCAGCACTGGTTGTCCCACCCACATGAGTAGCCCTGTAAATGTGTCTCAGAGGTAGAACATGTACTGGTGTGTGTTACATGTCCTGATAGTGAAATACTGTGCATTTCGTTTGACACTATTGAAAGGATGTCTGTCCCATAGGTTAATGTGGGAGCTGCCTTGTAACATCTTACAAGTGAAACTTTCCATTGGGACAAGAAAGAGAAATGGAGTTTAGGCTCTCTGAAATCAGAATTTAATAATATACCTTTTAGTGAAGGTGTTTTTTAAATTGTGTGTTTGAAAATGCCACTTTTAGAAAGTGGGCATTTTCTTGCTTTACCATTCTGTGTGCATCTGCCTGTTCGTGTACTCACCGCCTGGTTTTGGAGTGACAGGAGCTGGGGATGTGCATTCAATCTAGACAGTCACAAGGGGGGTGAGGAGTGTCCTGCCCTTCTTGGGTGACTCATAGCCAGGCTGAATAGACCTTTCTGCATTTAAAGTGGTGGCAGGAGTTTTCACTAGCACCGGAGTACACTGTGTCTCCACTGCACAATGCTGTCTCCACCCCCTGTGGTCAAGCTGAACCAGGGAGGACCGAACTTGTTTGTACTGAGCTCAGGGACTCTGACACAAAGACTACAAAGAGAAAATGGGATATAAGTATTGGACCTAAAACTCCAGAATTTTAGTTCACTTCTGGACACAAGAGAACCCTGTCACGAAGGAGCACTGCCCTTTATTGTGTACGGGGTGGCCTGCAGTTGCTGCTTCTATCTGTGGGAAGAGGAAAAGGACTGACTCTTTTAGCCCTGCTGTGGTATCCTGCTTGAGAAGATCTCCAAGGGCTTGATGCAGAGCTTGCCTCCTGTCGGAAGTCTCAGGTAAATCATAGACTTCAAAAGATCCTTGCTGGATCAAAATGAACCTGCCTGGAAGGAGAGCTGGGAGAGCTGTGTGAGGAGTGCTGCCCCTGATGTGTGTGGAGTGGGTCGGCCTGCAGTTGCCGCTCCTGTTTGGAGCAGAAGAAGGGCTGGACTGTTCTTCACCTTTGGTAAAAGAAAACGTGTGAAGAGCGCTTTATTTCTCAGCCGGCACATGTGGAGTGCTTTGTGCTTCAAGTTAGCACGTTGTGAGTGCTACGTATAACTAAAGGATCAGCGGGTGGCTGTTCCTCTTGGAATTTTGAAATGCTTCCCAGGTCTGGAGCGCGTGGTGAGTGCTGACCTCAGGCCCCCAAGAAACAATGGAGAGGGCCTCGACGGATTTCCCCTCCATTCCCTGCTTCCTCGCGCCGCATCCTCCAGCAGGAGAGAGGGATGCCGTTGCGGCGTAGGGAGTCCAGCACAGCCTCAGGGAATTTCCTGAGAAGAAGGCGGAGGAGCTCCGCTGTCGTCTTGGTGTGGATAGGCCCCGGTGAGGAAGGCGGTGCCTGCCCTTCACTGTCAGCAAAGTAGAGAAAGTTGATTGCGATACCACCTTCGCCTGAGCCGGCCGTACCATTGTTTATTGGGCTATTCAGCAGCTGCAACGCTCGGTCGGAGGCAGATGCCTCTTCACTACTTGGGTCACTGGTTTCGTGCTGCTGCGAGCAGTTCCCTGCTGTGGGTGCTCCCCCCATGCCTGTGCATACCTGTGGGGCACCGGATCTTATCCCTAGGACGGGGTGAGACCTCAACGGAGGCCCCCGGTCACCATGAGACACTTGCCACATTTCCCCATTACCATAATATATCTAGAAGGAGCGCAGAGGCCCCGGTGGCACATAGGGAATCCCTAAATTACCGCATAGTAGGTAGCAGGAGGGCTGCTACACTGCCTCCTACGCTCTTATGGTGATTTCTTGTGGTTTATGTCCTACTTGTTACATTGGGAGATGTTTGCCGATGTATGTGTAATGCCTAACCTAACTGCTGCATTTCATACTCGATATTGTGATTTATGTCATTTTATACCTTGCAAGGATAGGATAACGAGTATCGTTTCAGGATCTGCATAATGTGTACAGTGATGGTGTAGGGTGTTGTTTTCATGACGTGTTCAACCTATAAGTATGTTCTTTATTGCACTACCTGTGATGTTATGACAATTGCCTAGTTGGCAAAGAGATTTATGATTTATGTGATTGTGGTCTTTGTGTTATATACAATATATGAGATATTTTTTATATACTACTGTTTGGAGTCTCTTTTGTGGTGTATTTGTTGTATCACTGGTGTGTTGCGCAAACGCTTTACACATTGCCTCTGGGATAAACCTGACTGCCCGTGCCAAGCTACCAAGTGGTTGAGCAGGGGTTAGCTTGGGTGTGTAACTCCCTTACCCTGACTAGAGTGGTGGGTTCTGCCTGGCTTAGGTGCATACCCTAGCCAACCAGAAGCCCCATTTCTAACAAGACGGGACCGGGCAATTATGTCACAGAACCAATCAAAACAGATACTGGGCTTAAACAGGGCTGTGTTTTGGCTCCACCCCTATTCAGTCTCTGTACCACAGACATAGCTCCAGCCTTGCAAGAGCACAGATTCCCCCCTATGATTGGATCGCAAAAGATCCAGTTACTTCAATAGGCCGACGACCAGGGAATACTCGACCTAACAATGGTTAGGTCAATGGTTAGCACAGAATGAGCTCCATGTCTACAATCAGCAGAACAAGCTCATTGTGAACAAAGCCAAAATATTGATCTTTAAGAAATACAAAACAAAACAGTGCTGAATTCCTGGCTGTTGCCCTCTCCACTATACACCACTATATAACTATCAAGGGACGGCTCCTCCTTTATAATGGCGGAGGAGTGTTACCCCACTCGTCAGTCACAGAAAAATAAAATGATAATAAAACATAATTTTATTTTTCTGTGACTGCCTCAGGCATGCGTGTAGCGCGGGGTGGGAGGAGTGGTGGGCACTTAGAAGTGCGCATGTAAGTTTGGCAGTCTGTCTTAGGCTAGCAAAACGTACATGCACATTTCTATTTCTCCAACCCAGCTGTGTTCACAGCTGGGTTGGAGAAAAGTCGCAGGCTCCCAGGTACTGTCTAAGCGGCAGACCAGGCCGCTCAGACCAATCCTGGGCTGCTCTCATAGCATGAGAGCACCGTCTGGATTCGGTATGGAGCCTGCTTTACAAGAGACTGCTAGGAGAGCACCAAGGCTGGCGTCGGAGGCAGCAAAAGGAAAGGTACATTAAAAAATATATATTATTTTCCCTGCCCCTCGCCCCCTCTGTCCGTCTGTCTGTCCCCCGCACCCCCACTTGGGTTTTATGGCGGCCGCCACTGTAACTATCTGGGTGTATGGCTTTCTGACAACGCCTCTCCGAGATACCAACTTACAAATATCATGAACAAGGCATCCAGCTTAACATTTGCTATCTGTAAAATAATTGCTTGGCTGCAAAAATCGTCCGTGTACACCATTCTTAAAGTAATAAGAGCTAAGTTTCTTCGATCACTCTCATATACCCAACATGTTTTTCCTGCTAGAATACCCCAATGCTGGTCTTACTACAGTGTAAAATTTTCAGGAAAGTTTTTTGACTCTCAAATCACACAAAAAAATAACAGATCTGCTTGAAATTCGGTTAAATAAACTAGGAACCAGCGTGTAATGCTGCATTCATAACATTAAGCTACACTGTTCTAAAAGCTAAAGCTGATATATTAAAGTACCATCTGCAAGATATGATTAAGGCTCAGGGAGGCCCCACAAACTCTTGGGCCAAACAGTTACGCAAAGCCATGGCAGATCTAGAACCCACCCCTGAATGGGGCAATTCAAGTTCCAAATCAGCTATTTCTACTACTTTAAAGGTGCAACTCTACCTCATCTTGCATGCTAATGACTACACAGCCTTCATCCAATTCAATAATGCAGACTTGATTAGTGACTCATTCAACACACTAACAAAGCAATGCTACTTGAAGGAAACACTAAACAAGCAAAACAGACTCAGCATTATAAAAATTTGCTTTCTGCTGTTTCCAACAGTAGACTTCAGAAGATGATGGGCAATTTACGCACAAAAAACATTTAAATGTAGGCTGTGCCACTATCGAAAGGAAACTATATTACACCTTTTCTGCTGCAGCCCTTGGGCTAAAGAGGAAAGGTGAACATTTTTAATGCCAATCTTTATAAAAAATGTTTTTTTTTTAAAGCAGCATCTTCAGTAGTGCAGAGGCCCTCAAGCACTGTCTGAATTCAGAAGATGTCACATCTTCAGCAGCGGCGGTCGCCATTAACAAAGTGTGGTGAGGCGGGTGGCGGGAGCGCGAGAGGGGGAGAGCGTGCGGGGGCATGTTAATAAAAATACATTTAAAAAACGTACCTGCCGCCGCCGGCCGCCTCCCACGTCACTCCTGCTGGCCTCTTCCTGGCTCCTAGCAGCCCCTGGGTCAGACTCCTAGCCAATCCCTGCTCTGCAGAGCAGCACGTGGATTGGCCTGAGCAGGCAGGAATGACGCCCTGGTCAGGTCATGGAGTCTGTGGGGTTTCTCCAGCCCGGCTGCTGAATGCACCCGGGCTGGAGAAACCTAAGTGCGCATGTGTGTTTTGGTCGGCCTGAGCCGGCCGGCCAAACACACATGAGCACTTAGGAAGTGCACAAGCACTCCTCCTCCACCCTCCCATGCCCCGCCCCTCCCTGTACAAGCTGGCTCAGAGCCAGCAAACGAAAAATAAAATTATGCTAGAGCATCGTTTTATTTTTCGTTTGCGGGCTCTGCGCCAGGCAGTGGGCGACGCTCCTCCGCCATTGCGGAAGAGCCGCAACTGATCTTCAGCTCTGTCGGACAACAGCATTTTTATGGATCGCTAAAAAAAATTAACTGGAGTACCCTGAAACCTTTCATGGACGAAATGGTAACTAGATGTGCCCTCTCGTGGAAGCACATGCAGTATGTGCTGCACTTGTTCTAAGTAGGGTGCTTCACAGTGGTGTTGTAAGCTGCCACCCGTGGACCCTGTGTTTGCCGCCCGCGGTGGCTGCATGTAAGAGCGGGGGAGGCCACCGCCCCCAAAACTCAGACCGCATCCCCCACTCCCCCCTTGCAATGCCACTTACGCCACCTAAATAGCACCAAATTGTAAAGCATCCTAAATACCTAAATAGAATCAAGTTCTTGGCCAGGTAGGTGACACCCTAACTACTGCTGCTCGCATTTCCTGGCAAATGACACCATTTTCTGATTTTCAAAAGAGTGTTAATATTAGCCCATTAGCAGTGAAATGTTTGCATTTGGTTCTGAAAGGCTAGCTAATCTCTGCCCTCTCTCTCATCAGTGGTCTGTTTAACCCGTGATTGCATATAAAAAAGGCAAAAACGAAATTTTATTTTGCCTTTTACAATTCTACACTTAGGATGTTTATTTTTCAGCCAACGGCATGTTGAATTGTGGGGCTTGTAGTTTTGCTTCTTCATGGGCTCAGAATCCCAGAATAGAAAGTGCAATTTGCAAAAATATCAGAAATGGCCACTTGTCAGCTATGCTTTCAAATTTTACAAAGTCACATGTCAGCTATGTTTTAAAATTTTACAAAGTTAACTACTCCCGTTAAAAAATGCTTATTTCATGCATAAATCCAAAAGTAAACTTTGCTCACATATTTGTACGAGAGTTCACTCTTTTACTCACATCATGCATTAAAACAAGGATTGGCAATGTGAATATATATATTCACTGAAAAAACCATAGGTTTCAGGGACGTTATAGTTAGTAATTATTTTTTCAAAAAACCTTAGAAATTCACTGAAAAAACCATAGGTTTCAGGGACGTTATAGTTAGAAATTAGCATTTAAAAAACCATAGAAATTCACTGGAAAAAACACAGGTTTCAGGGACGTTATAGTTAGTTGGACATTTCACTTGTACAAAACCAGAGAAATTCGGTCATTATAGTTAGTTGAGCTAACTATAAATCGCGCCCCCGCAATGCACTGCTGATGACATCACATAGTACATCACTCATGACATGGTCAGTGACATCACATTTTTTTTTTTTTAGATGGGAAGGGGGCCGTGTGACCCCCCCTCCCATGGCCGATTTCGGCCCCGGGGACCCCATCCCCCGGGCATGGCCACATATTTAATTGTTTGTTTTTTTTTAAGCAGGGGGGCTGCGCGGCCCCCCTCCTGAGGCCATTATTGGCCCTGGGGACCCTATCCCCCGGGGCTTTGTCTTGTTCTTTTTTTACATTTTTTTATTTGTTTATTTAGGGAGGGGGGCTGCATGGCCCCCCTTCCCTGGGCCACTATTGGCCCCGGAGACCCCATCCCCCGGGGCTGGCCCTCACGTTGGTGGCCGCGGGGTGAGCCCCAATGCCCCCGCGGTCCCAGCCGGCTCCCCGCCTCCTGCAGGAGCCGGCACTGCTTTTGGGCAAGGGGAGCTACTGACATGCAGCTCCCTTTGCCCAAAAGCAATTCTGCTTTGCTTCCAAGAAGCAAAACAGTGTTTGCTCTGGCAGGCTGGGACCCGTGCTCCCGCCCTGCCATAGCAAATAGCAATGTCCCAGGGGGTGGGCACCCCGGGACATTGCAGGAGCCGGCCCTGGTGGGTGGCAGTCCCCAGGGCCATCTAGGGCTCCAGGAGGGGGCCACACGCCCCCCTCCCAACTGATTAAAGCCCCGGGGAGGTGGTGGTCCCTGGGGCCGGGGGTCCGCAACGGACCCCTGCATTTTAATCAACAGTGCCCCGGGGAGATGGAGGTCCCCGGGGCAGTGTGGGGGGGCTCGAGCCCCCCCCACACTTTGTTTTTGAAAGTAGTCCTGGGGAGGTGGCAGTCGTCGGGGCTGTGGGGGGGCCACGTGGCCCCCCCACATATAAAACATGTAGCCCAGGGGAGGTGGTGGTCCCCGGGGCTTGGGGGGGTCCACGAGGCCTCCCCACCCAAAATAATTTAAAGCCCCGGGGAGGTGGCAGTCCCCGGGGCTTGAGGGGGGCCCTCGAGGCCCCCGCCCTAAAATAATGAAATGCCCCGGGGAGGTGGCGGTCCCCGAGCCAGCGTGGGGGGGCAGGAGCCCCCCGCATTTAAATCATGTAGCCTTGGGGAGGTGGTGGTCCCCAGGGCTTGGGGGGGCCCGTGAGGCCACCTCGCCCAAAATAATTTAAAGCCCGGGAGGGGGTGGTCCCTGGGGCTTGGGGGGGCCCGCAAGGTCCCCCAGCCCTAAAATAATTAAATGCCGCGGGAAGGTGGCGGTCCCTGGGGCAGCATGGGGGGGCAGGAGCCCCCCACGCATTTTTTTAAAAAATCCCCAGGGAGGTGGCGGTCCCCGGGGCTGCGGGGGCCCCTGCATAAAATTTCCTCATTGCACCTGGGACCTGGCCCACCCGGGGGCTCAAAGAAACGGAGCCTGCGCTACATTATTTTTTATTTTTTCAGCCGGATTTGCGCACCTAGCGCGAATTCGGCACAAAATATTTTAAAAAAATGCTTTTTTGGACCCTGGGGGTCCCTGTGGGACCCCCTGAGCAGGCCTAGGGGTCAGGGTGTTTCTACCCTGCCCCCTTTTCTTGTTTTTTATCTTTTTTTTTTAATTGTTTTCTAGTGATCGGTTCTACCGACTCACAAGATGGCTGCCAACACATTTTGGTTTGGAGTGTTGGCAGCCAATCAGAATGAAGCTCGTGCTCGGGAGGGTTCGCAAATCCTCTTTGGCCCTCAGATATCGATATTTTTATTTTTTGAATTTCCCAGGAACTACTGAACGGATTTACACCATTTAAAAAAAAAGCACGCTTTCTGAACCAAGACCTACCTTTTTGCCAAATTTGGTGTAATTCCGTTCAGCAGTTCGGGCTGTAGCTTTGTCTAAAGTTTCCAATGGAAATTAACATGGAGAAAACGCGTTTTGGAACCCCCCTTTTTTTCTCGGCCCCCGCTTGACGAATCACCCCGAAACTTTCAAGACAGGAGCTGACTTGAGTGAACCATTATTTTAGAAAATTTTGCGAAGATTCGTCAAACGGCGCCAAAGACATTGGCAAAAGAAAAAACGCTTTTTGAATAGAAACAAGGTCCTGACTATAACTACCTACTGGCGACTGTATATATAGATATATATAAAAGTTTTATACCAAACTTCACAACGAAATGAAGGTACAACATGAGTAGAAGCAGCGCAAACTTCCCCAACAAATAATAAGTTAAGGACAAGTGGCAGTAGCAGAAGGAACATAACATGATTCTCTCACACATACAGGACAGGTATAACACTTGTAGCTGATACAATAAAGAGTGAGTGAAGGTATTAAAGGACTGTTATACAATTTCAGTAAACATACAAGAAATACAAAACTCCCTGGAAGAAACGGCCAAACCTGATATGAAATTAACATACATTAATGTCCTCATATAGGATGATGAACACTCATCTACTTGGCGTTATAAGCTTCATCAGTGGGTTCCTTATCTGGCACTGGAAAGCATTCAAGAGTACTACTATTCACTGATTACACAGTGTCCTAACTAGGGGTGGGTGGAATTTTCAGAATTTCACACAGTGAAATTCCACAGTGTTACACAAAAACTCACGAGATTCCATAGACTTCCACCACTGGGTGGAAAAAATGTATGTTGCACTGCTTGTACTACGATTTAGCTCCAATAGAGCATTCCATGCTGAAAAATCAGCACGAATGGCAACACATGGTGCACAAGTGTGCGCTGCCATTCAAGTTGATTTTGCTGCCACTCAAGTAGAAAATATACTCGAGAAGCAGCCCTCTGACCGCTCATGTTAGAAAATTGTGATGGAAGGCTTCTTAGCAACCAGAAATCGGTCTAGGGGACGCCAAATCTCGCTTGTGTGCACCAGCTCGCTTGCTGAAGCCTCTCGCTCTTCCTGTTATCATCGCTTTGCTTGAACCATAACAAAAATCTGCCACGCTCCGATTGCCAAATTTAGTCAGAACTCCATGTTAAAAGAGTAACGTTAGTCGCCAAATTCATCCAATTCTGCGAGCAGAATTAAAAATTCCATCCAGGCCTACTCCTAACTATGGGTTCTCTAGTTTGGGTGTGATTATATTACTTATGTTGACATTTATGTTCTCCCTTTGTGAAACTGTCAGCCTTATAATAAAATTGTATGTGGGCTAAAACGTTGTTTGCTGGTGTCTCCTTACAACAAGATTAAAAACAGGAGGGTCAAGCAATGTGCCCTACTTCTCTTTTCCATCGACTTATCTTGATGCTCAAATATCACCTCTGTAGGGTTCAGCAACTTCCCAAGAAATATAGGTATCTCACATCAAATACTGTGAAACAGTCCCAGCTTCATATGACATGTTCACTATCCTTAGAATGGGAGAGGGTGGGTGCGGGCCTGGGGCCTGCCAGCCACCTTGTTGAAATCTATTGAGCAGCTGTATACTAACACCTGGGTGAGGGTCAAATTAGGAGATGGCTCTTGGATCTCTAGGAAGATCCACACCAAATCTGGGCTGAAGCAAAGATGTGTGCTCGCTCCCTTGCATAAATATTGCTGATATGTCGAAACTCCTCCATGAAGATAACTGTCACCCGCCCAAACTGGGAGGTCCCACCTGCTATATGCAGCCAACCTTGTGTTCCTAATTCAAAGATTGGCCTTCAGTGGCAACTATCCATCATAGATGCTTATACCACCAGGAACAGGCTGGAAATCAATCAAAAAATAACCTTGATGTTTACATTCGGGCATAAACCAATCAGACATGGCAGGAGGTGGCAGCTCAATGGCGCCTGGCTCCATCATAGCCACGAATACAAATATTTGGGCGTTCATCTAAATAGTAAAGGATCATTCAAATCTCATGTTAGGTATCTGAACAGCAAAGGCTCCAGCTTAATGTTTGCTCTTTCAGCTGTCGCTTAGAACTTGTTAGGATCAAGTCTTGACCCCCTTCTCCAGGTGATGTAAGCAAATGTCATCCCCGCATTAACTTATGGGAGCGAAATTACACTGGGCAGGGAGGCTACCGTGACAGATAAACTTATCACCAGAGTTTACAAAGCGGTTCTCCGCCTACCAAAGAGAGTGTCAACAGTGCAAGTCAGACTTGAGTTTAGCATCATAAAACAGCACTGGGCCAGAGCAGCTGCTTTTTAAGCTTGTGTCGCAGGCTTAGGCCTGCACCGCATGACTCCATGCATGGCCTAATTTGGCACTAATTAGAGGACCCCGGTCCAAATTCGTCTATCACCAAGGTCTTGGGCCAGCATCTCTCTCACCGGGTCTTCAAAAAACTAAAAGCAACCACAGCAAAAAACTCTCCAAACTAGAGGATATGGCGGCACTGAGCAAGCGCTCCCATGCATGATCAGTTATCAACGCCTACTCCTCCAGCAAGCATCAAAACTACATTTCTTGCACATATCCCCAGTTGATTAAGGCCAGATTAGTGGCATTAAGACTGGATGAGTGGAACCTGTGAGCTCACTTTCCGGCATTGGGTCGCTCAGATCCCCACGATATAAGATGCAGTCTCTGCGGCCAGGAAACATAAGCGTGAATCCATATCTTATGTACCTGCCCTTTTTTGGTGCAGCAAAGAAATCCTTCTCCGCACTGACTTCATTCGCCTAGGAGTTCGTACCTGCCAACAGGCAATAATAGCCAGTCTGAACCCTATGAACTCCTTATTAAACTTTAAAACTGTTACGTTTCTGCAGCCAAACTGGACGATGTTAATGCTATCTGAGCTGCAAACAACCTGATATCAAGTGCAGCAGTTTATGCACCCCTTCTATTTGTCCAGCACATTGCACTTTTTTCTTTAAAAATGTTAACACCCGTGCAACCTGATTCTGTTTGTTTTACATGGGGCTGGTCTGTGCTTGCAAGAATGTCTTAGTACACGTTACATTTCAAAATTCTGTTGCACAGGGCACCGCGTGCCTTAAAAGGGCTTGTTATTGTCTATGCTGCTAGTGCATTTTTTTACATTGCCTTTTAGTGATCATATATGCTGCAAATCCTGTTCTTCCATTTTAACAATGATTTAGCATAATCATTTTGTGCCTTAAACGGGCTTGGTAATGTCTATGTTGCTTCTGCAATTTTGCACATTGCCTTTTAGCAATGAAATATGCTGCAAATCCTGTTCTTCCGTTTTAACAATGGCTCAGCTCAATCTTTTTGTGTCGAACTCAGACTTGCTTGTTCTCATGGGACGTTTTAACTTTGCATGCTGAATGCTTTTAATCTATATGTCTGTTTGTTAAGGTTTTTATTAACCGTACAATAAACATTCTCATTCTAGGGTGGGTGATGGGGCAAATTTCCTTAGGCCCCAGTTCTTGAAAAGGCCTTGATACATGCTATTAGCGAGGCTGTCAGCACATGCATCATGGTTCACAGGGCGAGTCACTGTAATCGTAGCCTATGCTATGAAACAGGCCATTCCCATGCTTCCAAACAACGCTCACAGCTGACTGGATGTGGAAAGTGGGAGTGTATAGGTATTGAGACCATGAACCATGCATCCAACACCAAAGCATCTCCTGCTTCGCTACCAGCTCCAGTAGGAAAGTGGTAGTGAGGAAGTGATGGCCGCGTCCCATAATTCTGAGCAGCCCTGTCTGGGTTGCATCCTTATCTGGAAAAGGAGCACATTGGAGGCTGAGGAGAGCAGCTCTTAGCTTATCCTGGACCTCCTGCCCTGTTGCACTTGTCACTGACTGACACTTTATTTATAGTTGAGGTGCAAACTTTTACATAAAAAGGATTTTGGTTTGCTTCACTTTAGCATCTTAGATTATGTCACTGCACTGAGTGGCCTTTACTAGAATTAGTCAACCACACCCTTTCTGCCATGACAGTTCTTTTAATAACTCAAAAGGAAAGTTATTTATCTTGTTTCTCCTTCATAAACCTTTATTTTTATAGGTGGAGAAACATTATGATTTATTAAACTGAACACAAGAGAGCTTGTTTTACCACGTGCATCCTGAAGTTAATTATTTGAAGGCTCTCTCAGAGATGATGGTGATGGAGCAGGGTAAATATAAAAATGTTAACCTCCTAATATTTTCGTATAAAAATAATAAACATGTTCGTTCAAGTAAATAACCAACAATGTATGTCTGGGAAAAGGATAACACGCAGTTTTATGTGCAAAGTAATGAACTAATAGTTGTTTACGTTTCTAATATAACATAATATTTTGCGTACTGAAATAATAATAAAATGCATGTTTTCGTGCTTTGAATAAAACGTGTTGTCGCAAAATAAAGTGATGGTAAGTAAGGGACAGCTTTATATGTTGCTTCTGCTAGGTAATACCTAATTGGGGTACGTAGAAAGACGGGAGGGAAACGAAAGGGTTTATATTTCATTGTTTTAATAACATTTTGTTTTCTTTAGAAATAGTGCGCTTAGGCCTGCTGAGCAGCAATATAAAATGGCCGCGAGTTATTAGAGTGCGCAGGAGCGGATGCGACCACATGATAGAGGAGAGAGGCTGTTGCAAAGAGATGATCACGTGCTGATGCCGAGAGGCTAGGATGAAAGTATGGTCAAGGCTGCTGTGACCCTTCTGAGCAGATGTGTGCCAAGATGATCAGCAAGAAGCGTGAGAAGCCTGGTTGAATCAATAGAAAGAACATTATTATACAATTGTTGCAGAAAAAGAAACAATTTGGACTGATCGAAACGGATGAGCGAGTGCATGAACTGTGGGAAACGATGCTTGCATGGACATTCCTCACGGAACTAGTTAAGACCAGGAAGCTTGATTAGAATGTATAGGGACCTGAGTTTTGGACCAATGAGAATGAATCGCGCCATGTAAGAAGAAACATTTTATGCTGTAAGCTAGAATTAGGGTATAAGAAGACCTACTCTTGGTGGGAGGGGGTTAGAATGCTGCGGGATGCTGCGGGAGATGCTGAAGAAGTTAGATGCTGTAGATGGGAGAGTTTGCGGTTGCTGATGCTGACGAGCTGATGCTGCTGCTGTTATTTTCCTTTTCCAGTTGAGTATGAAATGCCGCTTTAGGAGAACTAGCATTTGACAAGATCTATATTAGAATTATTAGGATTTCCCCGAGAGATAGATAGGTTGATCTATAGAGTCTTTAGATGATAACTTCATTTTCGATCTAATAAAAGTGACATGCAATTTGCAATTATTCTTATAATGATGATAAACGCAATGATCTGAATAATAAATTAATCCTGAATTTTTCTGCATTCAAAACTTTATATAAACTTTATTATTCTTTAAACCAATGACTCAGTGATTTTCTTTAGCATAATGATTAATAATGTTTTGGTAAAAGAGTTCATTGTGATTGAGCTGGTCTTAATCATCATCAACTGATTCCTACTAGTTGGTCCATCGACCAATGAGCGGAATACCTTAAAAGCAAAATGAGAATTATTGTGTCTTTAGAAAAAAAGGTATCCCGTCTCCTTCCAGCAAATCGTTTTTCTCCTAGGTTTCATTATCGGAGGAAAATCCAGGGAAATAAATGAGTAAGTGAATGTATATGCGGTGTTATGGGCCCCACCGTCATATGGATATAGTGTGTGTATGTTAGAGAAATAATTGCACCTGGATGACCCAAAACCATAGTAGGAGAAAATATTTTTATTGTAAGCGCTGGATCAGATTTCTTGGTAGCAGAGTTATGGTTACTATAGATTAGTTTGGTGATTATTGATTTTTGATTATAGATTATTGATAAGTTTTATGTCTAACACTTTTTGTTGAGTCGCGTTATGTTATATGTAAGTTTTCACGCTTCCGGGAAGTAGGAAGTGGAACACGTGTGGCAAGAGAAGTCGCATGGAATTTTACACTGTCTGAGTTCAATTTGGTAATAACACAGGTTGTGTTATTCAGGGACATTTTGCGTATAAAAGGTGTGTGAGTGAAATAGTGATCGGTTTTCTTGTGAAACTCTGGCCTTAATTCTCAGGAGCAGTATAGTCTCCACATGTGTTTTATCCCCAGAGAAACGGGTTTATCGTTTGCTTGAAAGAAGGGTAAGGTAGAGGGAAGTGCTACTTTATCGACGTAACTGAAAGTTCTGTGGTAGGGTAGAGGTAAGCGCTGCCTACTGGAAAATACAGAATTCTTGTGTGAATGGTCAAAGCTATCTTTTCGGTTTAGCGAATCAGACAATGGAAATGTGGATAAAATGTTGTAACTAACAAGAATTGTTGAAAAAGAAATTGCCGATAAATTTTGTAAAGGAGGGGTCAAGAGCAGAAGTGACGTAGACAATAGCCGCGCTGGGATTGGACAGTGCGCTAGTCACATGAGAACAGGAGCAAAGTGACGTAGACAAAAGCCGCGCTGGGATTGGACAGTGCGCCGTAGACAGAAATCGTTGTGATTGGAGCGTTGGTGTGAGTCGCGCTAGCATTGGTTGAAATAAACGCATAGGGAACAGAGTTGATTTGCCGATTGTTTTAAGGAGAAAAAGGTTGTGAATCATGACGTACTATGAGTATGGAAGAGAGAAAACGTCTTGGATGTCGAAAGTTAAGAACTTCTTTAAGAAGGACAAAAAGGTAGTGACTAGAGAGGGACAAATTATTCCTCCGCCGAAGTCACCAGCTTCACATATGATGCTGAAATATGGATATCATACATGCATTTGGTTAGAAAATTGGACAAAATACACCAAGAACGATGGAGCATTGGCTTTTCCTGAAAATGGTTCATTTAATGTAGCTGTATTACGGAACTTGCGAGAAAAGATGGTGATGTTAGAACCTAGACCTAGACCAACACAGTTTGAAGCTTTAGCGGAATGGGAAGATGAGATGTATGAACGAGAGAGATCCAGAGGATTGAAGAATCATGAGTTTTTACCAGGAAGGTTGTGGGGAATAAATCATGAGGACAGAGTAAAGCGTTGGAGATACGCTAACATGGCAGGAGGTTTGTTTCCAGCTTTTGCGGTTGAGGAAGAAGCAAAGAGAAAGTGTACTGAGAAAAAGAAACATGTAGTGGTAGAAAAGTATGTGTATGGTGGTAGTGAAACAGATGACGAATTGCTGGAAGATATTTTAAACAGAAATCCACCTCCATATCAACAGACTTCTGTAGTGGTGACACCTAATGCACCGCAAATGGAAACTGAGAGGAATAAAAAACCCGAACGAAGAAATGAAATAAATAGGTCACAAGAAACATTTAAAATTTCACAAAATGATGAGACAGAAAGTGACAATGCAACTGAACTAGCAAAAACGACAAAAGAATTGACAGAGAAAATAAGAGAATTGACAAAGAATATGGAAGCTGTAACTGTACCAGTAACGATAGGTCCAGTAATGCCAATTTTTGAAAATCAGAAAATAAATGAACATTCTTTGGTGATTCCCATGAATTCACATATGCAAAGAAAAAGAGAAGGGATGGAACTGAATAAGGAAGGTGCACACAATTCGGCGAGTACGTGTAGACCGAGTCCACCTACAAATTTGACGATAAATGAGAGTGAGGTTAGAAGAATACCTATGGTGACAGAGTCCGCATCAGGAACACCAGAAAGAACCAGTGCTTGGATTGAATTAAATAGTACACCTGTAGGTCCGACTCCAGAAGAGTTAAATGAATGGATGAAAGCGCTAAAGGCGAAAGAACCTGAAGAAAAACCATTAGATGTAATTAGGTTAAAAATAGACATGGAAGAGTTGATTTTGGGAACAATTGGAACGGAAAAACTAAAGAATTATCAGGATGATGAGATTATGTTTTTGTGTAAGAGTCTTACATGGAGAGCTAGAAATTTACATGACAAATTGGAAGAGATTGCAGGTGAATTGGGAGTGGAATTTGTGAAAGTGAGGACATTGCAGAAACCGTACAGAGTAGATTTTTGTGAGAAAGACATAGAAAATTTGAACACATCAGGAAGACTGACCCAGATAAAAGAGCTGATTGTTTTATTGAGAAAGTGGGGTGATGTGGATAGATGGAGAAACAGATGGACAAAGAGGAATGAGAAAACGACAGATAAAGCAGCTTTAGCTTTTGCAATGACAGATAAGGAACCAGTTACCAGAGAGTACCCAATGAGAGAAACACCAGGTGGTAGTTATGTGCATGTTCCGTGGACCAGACAGGATATACTGTCATTTACAAATGACTTCCCAAAATTGAGAGAGAAACCAGTAGAATGGTACAGACAAGTGGAGAGATTTGTTAAAGTGTCAAAAGTGCTGTGGATAGATCTAGATGGATTGTTTGACATAGTAGTGCCTGCTGATTTATGGACGGAATGTAAGATTACAATTGATTGGCCAACTGTAGAATATCCAAGGGATGCCAAAACAGGAGCGCCAGGTCCAGAAGTGATGCGGAAATATGATCAGGTAGTTACCTTTTTGAAGAATAAAATTCCACCAAAAGAAACAGATTGGGTGAAAATAGACAGAACAACACAGGAAAGCAAAGAATCAGTGCATGCGTACTATGAGAGATTGTTGTTGGTTTTCAAACAGTATAGTGGTTATGAGACGCTAAGTGAGAAGGACATGAGTCATTTTGTATATAGGTTCGTGTATGGATTAACACCGGAGATAAGTGAAAGGATTAAGCAGCATTTGATAGGGTGGCAGAATAGCACAGTGGACGAAGTTTTGAGATATGCTAAGTATTGCAGTGATGAAATTGAGAGTAAACAGCGTAAATTGAAAGAAAAAGCCATGTGGGCACAGGTGAAAGTTGCAGAGAAGCAAGAAGCTGAATTGAATAATACTAGCAGTGAAACAGGACAGTTTAAATCCCGACCTAATATAGGTAAAGGAAAAGGACAAATGAGCATAGATGAGGCGAAGAAAAAGTGGCCATGCCACAATTGCGGAAAGCTAGGGCATTGGAGAAACGAGTGTAAATTTCCTCCTAAACCTAATGTAGAAAATCAAACATTAAATTCACAGGTGCAGAGTGAGGTAGTTACTCAACAAGGTCAGGTGCCACAACCACCACTTCCCAAGAGTGCTAATCAACAGAAGTACAGTGCAGAAACAGGATTCTACGGAGGAGAACAGGTAAAACAGTTGTCACGTGCAGCTGAAATCTCACAATATTGGTTGCGACAGAGTGAGGATGAGTCGTATGAAAGCTCATGACGGTGTCTGAAAGAGAGGGGAGAGTGCGTGCTTGGCGCAACTCTAGAGGTAGACCAGTCAGGTCCATTTGTGGATGGAGAAGTGAATGGTGCAAATATAACATTCCTTGTTGACACTGGAGCTACCCGTTCTACTGTTAGGTCAGTGGAAATTCCAAATCTTCCTCTCTCAGGTGAACATATACAAGTGGTTGGAGTTTCCAATCAGCAAATTGAAACGCCTCTTACTAGATTAGTAAAGGTGAAAATTGGTCCATTTAATGAAATGCACCGATTTGTGGTGTGTGATTGTAGTCCCGTTAATCTTTTAGGACGCGATTTATTGTGCAAGATGAACTGCACAATTTATTGTACTCCAGACGGAATTGCATTTCAGACTCCAGATGAGGATGTGCTGTACAAAATGACAATGGTAAATTTGGAACCAGAAGTAAATCATTTGTTTCCTGTATTTGATGCAGAGAAAATCCCAATTGAGTTGAAAGGGACAGTAAAAGAAGAAGTATGGGACTTGACAGGAGAAGATGTAGGATTAATGAAAGGAGTAGATCCCGTAAAAATTTCCGTAAAAGAAGGAACGAGTTACCCAAATACGCCTCAGTATAAATTGACTCCAGAAATAATTGAAGGAATAACGCCAGTAATAAATAAAATGATTGAACAAGGAATTCTAAAAGAAATCATGAGCAGTCCATGTAATTCGCCAATAATGGGACTGAAAAAGCCAAATGGAACATATAGAATCGTACAGGATTTAAGAAAGGTAAACAAAATTGTTGTACCTTGTTGCCCAATAGTACCAAATCCTGCCGTGATTCTATACCAGATTCCACGCGAAGCAGAGTGGTACACTGTGATTGATTTATGTCATGCATTTTTCTCTATTCCATTACATCCAGATAGCCAGCCAATATTTGCGTTTAGGTTTGGAGAGCGTATTTTGGCATGGTGCCGAATTCCTCAAGGGTATACAGAGAGTCCCTCAATCTTTAATCAGATCTTAAAGAAATCATTGGAAGACTTAAGAATGCCAGAAAAGTCAGTAATGGTTCAGTATATTGATGACCTACTGGTGGCATCAAAAACGAAAGAAGCCTGTGTCAATGACACGATTGCTTTGCTGAACCATTTAGCAAAAAGAGGACATAAAGTGTCCCCTTCAAAATTGCAGTTTTGTAAACAAGAAGTCCAGTATTTAGGGCATAAAATTGAGAAAGGAGTACGAAAGGTAACGACAGAGAGAATAAAAATGATTCAAGGAATGAGAGCTCCAATGACACAAAGAGAGGTAAGAATGTTTTTGGGAATGGTTGGATATTGTCGACAATGGATAAGTGGTTTTTCACTAATTGCTAAACCATTGCAGAAACTGACAAAGAAGGATGTTAAAGATCCTTTTGAAATGAATGATGAAGAAATGAAAGCATTCAAAGAGCTGAAAAAGAAACTGTGTGAGGCTCCAGCATTAGGAATGCCTGACTATGAGAAAGATTTTGAGCTGTTTTGCAGTGAAAGAGATGGATGTGCATTTTCAGTTTTGGTACAGAGACATGGAACTATGAAAAGACCAATTGCATATTTTTCTGCTGTGTTAGACCCTGTAGCCAGAGCGTTGCCTGGATGTTTGAAAGCGGTTGCTGCTACTTGTGTGAGTCTGGAACAGAGTGAAGGCATAGTGATGGGGTATCCATTGAGAGTGTATGTTCCCCATTCTGTGGAAATTCTCTTGACAAGAACGAAAACACAATACATGACACATAGTCGGCTGACTAGGTATGAAAAGGTAATTTTGAGTGCAGATAATGTGACCATTGACAGATGTATGAATGTAAATCCTTCAACATCATTGCCAGATGAAGAGAATGTGATTGAAATGGATGAAGTAGATCACGATTGTCTGAATGTGCTCGAATACTGTACTAAACCAAGAGCTGACATCCGAGAGGAGCCCTTAAAAGAATCAGATTATATTCTGTTTGTGGATGGCTCATGTTTGAGAACGAGTGATGGAGTTCTAAGTGCAGCATATGCAGTTTGCACAGTAGCAACTGTTTTGGAAGCATCTTGTCTGAAAGGTGTACGGTCTGCCCAAGTTGCAGAATTAGTAGCTCTGATTCAAGCATGTAAGTTGGGAAGAAATGTACGAGTCACAATTATGACTGACAGTCAGTACGGCTTTGGAGTCGTTCATGACTTTGGTCAGATTTGGTCACAAAGGGGTTTCTTGACGTCTGCAGGGACACCCATAAGGAATGGAGATTTTGTGAAAAGATTGCTTGAGGCGATACAGCTGCCTAAAGAGATTGCTGTAGTGAAGTGCAATGCACATAAAAATGGGGAAGACTACATTACTGTTGGCAACAAATATGCTGACGAAATGGCACAGTACTGTGCAAAGAATGTGGTCTCTTTAAACAAATGCCGCGAAAGAGAGCATATTTCTTGTCCATTGCTTTTTACTAACTCAATTGAAACATGGGATGAGGTAAGACAGTTACAAGAGGCTGCAGAAGACGAAGAGAAAGATACATGGCTAAAAGCAGGATGTAGGAAACATGAAGAAACTGATGTATGGGTTTACAGGGATGAGAGACCAGTTATGCCTGATAGCATGATTTCTGACATGGCACGGATGTACCATGGGCAAGCCCATATTGGGAGAGATTCAATGATCAGACTTTTTAGACAAACATGGTACAATCCAAAATTCAGAGCCATAGCTGAGAGTCTTTGTCAAAGATGTCTGATTTGTCAACAGTTAAATCCAGGAAGGAAGACAGTAGTGAGTCTAGGAAGAATAGGACGAGAAGGGGGTCCTTTCACCAGAATGCAGATGGATTTCATAGAAATGCCACCTTGCAGCAGATTGAGGTATGTTTTAGTGGTCGTCTGTTTGTTTTCCCGTTGGGTGGAGGCATATCCAACAAGAAGGAATGACAGTATCACAGTAGCAAAACTTTTGCTGAGAGAATTCATTCCGAGGTATGGTTTTCCAGTCACGATTGAAACAGATAGAGGAACACATTTCCAAAACGAATTAGTTAAACTGATTTGTGAAGCCCTTAGTATTAAACAGAAACTGCATTGTGCATACAGACCAGAGGCTTCTGGAATAGTAGAGCAAGTAAATGGAACAATCAAGAACAGGTTAGGAAAAATGTGTCAAGCTACAGGACTGAAATGGCCAGATGCTTTGCCATTGGTTCTGATGACAATCAGAAGTATTCCGGAAAGGAAGACTGGACTCAGTCCACATGAGATAATCATGGGACGAGCAATGAGACAAGCACAAGTACCTGTCAACAAGCTACTGACTATAACTGATGATCTAGTACTGGATTATTGCAAAGGATTGGCTGATGTGGTGCGTTCTGTGTTTCATCAGGTTGGACCGGATGCGACCACTCTTGAAAGAAAACCAGCACACGACTTGAATCCAGGAGATTGGGTTCGAATAAAAGTCCACCGGAGAAGAAATTGTTTGGTTCCTCGCTGGGACGAACCACGACAAGTGATCCTAGTGACAACGACCGCAGTTAAGTGTGCAGGAGTGAAACACTGGGTTCATGCCAGCCACACCATCAGAGTTCCAGAACCTAAAGATCGACCTGTGAGTCGGCATCTGGAAATAATAGACAACAGTTCAGCATCAGAAAGAGAAGAGGAGACAAACAGGGTGCCAGAACTTGAAGATCGACCTGTAAGTCGACATCTGGGAGACCCAACTACAAGTGAAACGATAGAAGAAGAAGAAGAAGAAATAGAGGAAATAGCTGAAGTTCCAGAATTTGAAGATCGACCTGTAAGTCGACATCTGGAAATATCTGATACCAGTTCAGAATCTGATACAGAACAGTCAGAAGGAGAAGAAATTATAAAGACAAAGTGGAATTTTGAAAGCATAAGAGAAGAAACTGAGCCAGAAAACAGTGACAGTGAACAACCAAGTACGAGTGGTAGTAGAATTCCTTCGAAAGTAATATTAATAGATGAAGAAGGGAGAGTTTCAGACCAAAAGTTAGAAAAATCGGAAAAGCCAGGAGGAGCAGTAGGGACAGATAGTCAAACACAAGAACAGGGAAATTTAGATAGAGAAACTGACACAAAACCGGAAGAACCTCGAGGAGGGACAGAAGTAGGTGAACGAAGGAAGATAAGAAAAGAACCACAAGTAGCTGAAAGCGAAATAATTAGTTTCAAAATAAGAGGAAATAACGAAAAGATTGAAACAGAATCAGAAGAAAGTGGAGAAGAAAGAAATGAAAAACTAGAGACAAGAAAAAGAAATTGGAAAACAGAAAGAGAGGAAAAAGGGAGTGAAGCAAAAAGGCCGAGAAAAGGAGACAATTGGCCCAACGAAGTAAGAAGATTAAGATACAGAATAGTAAAATTGGATGGAAAAAGTGCTGAACAAGTGAATGAAATAACAAGTCAAAAGGAGCAAGGAAAACAAGGTGGTAAACACTTGCAGAAAACAAAAAGAATAAGGAAAGTGAATCAGAAGTACAGATCACCTGAATGGTTGTATCGTGCTCTGACTAGCTACAAAGAAGAATTGAACACTCACAAGAACCCAGAACAAAGAAACCTGATGGGAGAAAGTGAAGTGCAACAAACCTGAAGAAACAAACCTGAAGTGGTTGCTGTAGATAGTTTACCGGATTTGACACTGTAGATAGTTTACTGGATTTGACACTGTAGATAGTTTACCGGATTTGACAAAAACACTGAACTGACAAAATTTACCGGATGTGACAAGGAAAGAATTCTGAGAAAGAATTGAAGAAAGAACCAAGCAAAGACAACATTCTGAAAGTACAGAGTGGCAAGCAAGTCATTTCTGAGGTGTAGTGACACAATTTTCTAGAAAACAAGTACAAAATGGAGAATATTAGAGATAGAAAATGTAAATGTGAGTTTTTAAAAAGATGGTGCAAAATGTGCTGTTTTTGTACAGGATTATTAATAACAGTATGGGTAGTTTTAGCAATAACTATTCCAATTAGTTTAGCTGTAGTGGAAAGGTCTAATAACACTGAGAAGGAAAAAGGAGCTAACACTCAAGAGCCAGTTATTTTAAGGAGTAGTGCAGAATTACATAAGGATAAATCAATAACAGATTTTTCAAAGAATGTGTTTACTAAATTACTGTATGAGTACGTAGAAACAATGGATGTAAGGGATTGTTATGTTTGTATGCAGTTGCCTGCATCTGTAGCAGAAGGTGTGACTTATCATCACCTCCCTTTGACGTATGGAATAACATGTAGTGTATTAGCAAGCTTATTTTATAAAACAGGCAGATTAGAATATTATTACACTGATGTAGATAGGATTTTTGCAAAGGTTTCTGTAGTTCCCGAGCTTAATAAAATAAAAGAGGGAAAGATTTTTGGAGAATATTTCTTAGAAGATAAGATATTAACATTAGATAATATATTTAGGTACAACCTTACCTGTGAGTTAAAGAAAGAAGAAAAAGTATTTCTAGAAATGGTTGAGGATAGAAGAGTGAAATTTGAAAGAAAAGTAATTGAAGAGACAAAAACACCTCTTTGGGCGTTTGAGGAAGACCATCATGACAAGAAAAAGATAAATGCAGCTATGACTCTGGATTGGCCCCAACAGGGAAGGTTGTGCATTAGAAGAAATAAGACAAAATATGACAATTATTTTGTGGGTTCCAGTAATTGCTATGACAATTACCTAATTATAGGTGGATGGGGATTCAAAGGGGGAAAAGATCCAATATTTCCAGGGATTTATTATGTTTGTGGGAATAGGGCTTATTATAGGTTGCCGGACCATTGGTATGGATCATGTTATTTAGGCCTGGTCTTTCCAAAGATTTTTCATGTGGATAGAAAAGAAAAAGGAACACACAAAATGATAAATACCTTTACACGTAGAAAAAGGGAAAGTTTTTCAGAAATAGTAGGTGATATTTTTGGTGCATTGATACCAGCAGTGGGAATATCTTTGAATGCATTCAGAATTAGGAAATTATCCACAGTAGTAGATCGTTTATCTACAGATACTGCTGGAGGGTTCTTAATGGTAAATACCGAAATGGTTGCCATGAGAGCTATGGTGATGCAAAATCGTCTTGCCCTTGACATTCTTTTGGCAAAAGAGGGCGGAGTCTGTGGAATGCTGAAAGTCCAACATTGTTGCACTTACATTCCTGATAAAAGCGAAAATATACAGAAGTATATAACAAATATTACAAATTTGCACAAAGAACTAGTACCACTGGAGGTTGAAAGTGTTTGGGGAAAACTTGGTAAAGGGTTTTCTTCTGTAACGAATTGGTTAACAAGAATGAGTGGATTAATAATAGGGAAAGTTATAATAATAGCAACCATGATAATAATAATAATATTAGTATTGAAGCTTGCAGTAACATGTATAAAGAGACGAAGAAAGCAGAAAAAGTTAGAAAAAGAAAATATGATAAACAAAGAGAGAGAGAGAGAAATAGGTGAAATAGAGTTAGAAGAAATAAAAGAGAATCTGTACAAGAAGACAAAGAGACAAGTTGAAAGCGATACAGAAGTATAAAACTAACAAAAGCAAATGGATAAAAGATATATGCTGTCTGAGAAAATTGTATAACTTGGGTTTATGTGGTGATGTTAAAAATCACCAAAGGGGGAGTTGATGGAGCAGGGTAAATATAAAAATTTTAACCTCCTAATATTTTCGTATAAAAATAATAAACATGTTCGTTCAAGTAAATAACCAACAATGTATGTCTGGGAAAAGGATAACACGCAGTTTTATGTGCAAAGTAATGAACTAATAGTTGTTTACGTTTCTAATATAACATAATATTTTGCGTACTGAAATAATAATAAAATGCATGTTTTCGTGCTTTGAATAAAACGTGTTGTTGCAAAATAAAGTGATGGTAAGTAAGGGACAGCTTTATATGTTGCTTCTGCTAGGTAATACCTAATTGGGGTACGTAGAAAGACGGGAGGGAAACGAAAGGGTTTATATTTCATTGTTTTAATAACATTTTGTTTTCTTTAGAAATAGTGCGCTTAGGCCTGCTGAGCAGCAATATAAAATGGCCGCGAGTTATTAGAGTGCGCAGGAGCGGATGCGACCACATGATAGAGGAGAGAGGCTGTTGCAAAGAGATGATCACGTGCTGATGCCGAGAGGCTAGGATGAAAGTATGGTCAAGGCTGCTGTGACCCTTCTGAGCAGATGTGTGCCAAGATGATCAGCAAGAAGCGTGAGAAGCCTGGTTGAATCAATAGAAAGAACATTATTATACAATTGTTGCAGAAAAAGAAACAATTTGGACTGATCGAAACGGATGAGCGAGTGCATGAACTGTGGGAAACGATGCTTGCATGGACATTCCTCACGGAACTAGTTAAGACCAGGAAGCTTGATTAGAATGTATAGGGACCTGAGTTTTGGACCAATGAGAATGAATCGCGCCATGTAAGAAGAAACATTTTATGCTGTAAGCTAGAATTAGGGTATAAGAAGACCTACTCTTGGTGGGAGGGGGTTAGAATGCTGCGGGATGCTGCGGGAGATGCTGAAGAAGTTAGATGCTGTAGATGGGAGAGTTTGCGGTTGCTGATGCTGACGAGCTGATGCTGCTGCTGTTATTTTCCTTTTCCAGTTGAGTATGAAATGCCGCTTTAGGAGAACTAGCATTTGACAAGATCTATATTAGAATTATTAGGATTTCCCCGAGAGATAGATAGGTTGATCTATAGAGTCTTTAGATGATAACTTCATTTTCGATCTAATAAAAGTGACATGCAATTTGCAATTATTCTTATAATGATGATAAACGCAATGATCTGAATAATAAATTAATCCTGAATTTTTCTGCATTCAAAACTTTATATAAACTTTATTATTCTTTAAACCAATGACTCAGTGATTTTCTTTAGCATAATGATTAATAATGTTTTGGTAAAAGAGTTCATTGTGATTGAGCTGGTCTTAATCACCATCAACTGATTCCTACTAGTTGGTCCATCGACCAATGAGCGGAATACCTTAAAAGCAAAATGAGAATTATTGTGTCTTTAGAAAAAAAGGTATCCCGTCTCCTTCCAGCAAATCGTTTTTCTCCTAGGTTTCATTGTCGGAGGAAAATCCAGGGAAATAAATGAGTAAGTGAATGTATATGCGGTGTTATGGGCCCCACCGTCATATGGATATAGTGTGTGTATGTTAGAGAAATAATTGCACCTGGATGACCCAAAACCATAGTAGGAGAAAATATTTTTATTGTACGCGCTGGATCAATGGTCATGGAAAAGGAGGCACAGGGAACAAAGATAATCACGTAGGAATACACCGCTTAGTCAAGTTTGAAACCAGGATTCCTGATTAGACTTTGTGCAGTTCTGATCCTGGATGGGCATCACATTCTGTCCCCCTTCTGCCCTGATGACAATTTTATTCTGGCTAATGAGGCAATGGCTAATGAGGCAAGTCAGTTGTCGAGAGCCACCTATAAAAGGTCTTTCCTTTCTTGAATATTTTTTTAATTTACCTCGTCAACATTGGTGTCCACTTTCTTGGAATGGTAAACTGGAAGTTAAAACAAGCATTGGCATAGCCAATAGGTCTCGCCTTTGGGACCTTATAAGTGTTTAGCCATGCAACAGTTGATGTTGTTGCAACAGTTGATGTTGTTGCACCAAGGATATTGTGCTGCATAACTAAATACTCATAAGGTCCCAAAGGCGAGACCTATTGGCAATGCCAATGCTTGTTTAAATTAGGATTAACAGCATTGCTGATGAAAGTAAATTCGTCGTTGGGGATGTTTCCTAGCGTCTCTGTCATAGTGAGTTTATTATCTGTCCTGAAACCAGCATGGTAGGGCTGTGGAATGTTTTCTCACTGAGCTTTTATGACTTGGAGCTCTGTGCAGCAGGGAAGGTAAACAGCCACCTCCTTTCATCTTGCTCTCTATACATTTGGTTGGTTGTTTCACCAGTGGTGTGTCAGAAAGCGAGTGGAGAAATGTGCCCCCTTCAGATGCCGAAGACAAGGGACCCTGTTTTGACTAGATACAAGGAACTTTGTTGTGTGTTTTAGATTTGAGGCCTGGCTTCAAGTCGATTTTATCCCAGGGGCAAAGCAGCTGCCATGATTAAGATTTTGCACTCTCAATGTGGCTTCATGTATGTCTGTCACACCCTTTATCTGTTGGTTAAGGCGATTTTTTTTATTTAACATCATTTGCAAACTACCTGTGAGGTCGGAGTTAAAAATCGAAATAAGAGCTGGTGTTGTCAGTTCCAACATGTGCGTGTAGGTCAAATGTAAACGTCTTTTGATAGGTGCGGTTTGCTTAGTGTCTTTCCAGGTAACTGAAAATGAGTTTGGCTTGATATAATCCACAATCTCAATGAAGGTAGTTACCACCTCAGATAAAATGTAAAAAAAGAAAAAAGTTCCCTTCGCATACATTTATTTTGAAGTGGCTGAAAACCTTTGGGGGGGTGCGTGGGGAGCTTGTATATATTCTATTGTTGTTTGTTAAAGTGAATTTCCGAGTGGTCCGAGTGGTAATTTGTTCCTACTCGTCTCCCAGTGAACACATTGCATGACCAAGAACTGAAGAGAGAGCTATAGGGACAGATGGGGACTGCCAGGTGCACAAACCTTTGTTTGCCCAGGTGCTGAGTGCTTGAGACATGAGAGAGAAACAAAGGTTTGAGTGTCAACCCTCCTCCTGGAGTCCAGGGACAGGACCTGATAATCTCCCACTGCGTTTCAACCTGGCCTGGGCTCACAGAGCTGAAGGCCTGGACCTGGGTTCCTAAAGCCACCAGCACTCTCTCTGCTGCTCGCCAAAAAGCGCTTTGCGGGTCACCCCATCAGGCGTAGTAGGCGCTATATAAATGCAATTACAAGGGTTGATGGTTCTGTTTCACATCCTCCTGCAAAGCATACCCATTTGAGAATTAGTTCCTCTTTCACTGCTGCTCAAAAAGAAGGAAGGATAGTGTTGACGTAGGTGCTCATCTGAGAAGATGTCGCCATTGCTCCAGTCTCATTGACCTACTGTGCATTGTTAAGAAGGCGCGTGTGGTTTCCGCCTGTGTGGGCCACAGTACGTCATTGATGTCATTGTGCAACAATGACTCCACAACCAAACAATAGTCCAACGGAACAGCAGGCTACACAAGTTACTGTTCCAAATCTTGTGGTCTGGGTTTGCTTGAGTATGAAATAGATCCAGACTTGTCATTACTGGAAGAACTAGTTTTTGTTTACTTTGCTGTACATTCTTAAATGTCGCCACAAAATATATAATGCCACCCATTGTCCCAAACTCAGTTCCCCGAAGCATCATAGATTAAAAATTTTAAAAAAAGTGAAACAGTACTCCGGGTTAAAGAAGTGGGGGGAGTGCGATTCCCTTGCGGGAGCGAGCGGCGCCAGGAGCGATAATTGCTACCATATGGCGCCAGCTGCTCGCTCCCGCAAGTGAATCGCCAAACGTGCACGCGTTGCCATTGAAGGCAATGGAACACGTGCATGTTTTTGGCAGAAAAGCCGAATCGATTGCAAAAGGTCTTTTTGCCTAAGCAGCGCATGCGCGCTGCGTATGCGAGACCTAAAAAGGAAGAAAAATGGCTGCTGTGTGATGACGCATTCATGTGCATGCACTGTGACAAATACGTATGCCACCTTGATGTAGCAGATTTTGTTTTTGCCCTTGCTGTTTGCATCTTTTGCTCAGATACGGAACAGCATCTGCAAAAAGCATTGTCAAAGCCAAAAGTACAGGTAGCAACTTTGCAAAGCAAGGCATATTGGCTTTGCCAGTGCTTGTGGCCACTTGGGACTTCAGTACAGAAGAGGCAGCCTCCTTGTCTGCTGGGAAGCAGGGCCGAACTTAGGAACCAAAAGCAGCCATGGCAAAAATGCCTAAACCAGACCTACTCCCTTCGCCTCCCCGCACCATCTCTCACATACATCCTCTCTCCCCTACCTCTGTGGTTGCTTACTGTCTATGTTCCGTCTCTCCCCCCACACCCCTTCTGTTTCTCATGAAGCCTCCCGTGCCTACTGCAGACCTGCCGAGTATAACGCAAGAGGGTTTAGATCAACACAAAGGAGACCATTTTAACTTATCACTGCATGTGCCCAGCTTCTTTCTCAATGCTTGGCTTTTTGCAGACAGCACTGCTGATTTGGGATCAAACATTTTGCAGGCTAGCGCTGGGATCAACCCGTGCTGCAGGCCAGCTCTGGGCCCAAAGAAGTTCAATTATTTCTGCCGCTAACACTCTGTTAGCATTTAGCTCCTGCTTGGAGACCGCTGAGTTGTTGTTGTCATGGCTGTGAGAAGTTGGCCTGGCATATGCTGTTCACTAATTAAAGTGGACACCTTGCACCAGGGCAAATCGACTCTTATGGTAGATAGGTTAAAGACAACCTTATTGAAAGCTATCCTAGTGGTAGCTATGGAGAGCAGCCTTCAGGCTAAGTCTTGAAGGAATGTAAAGCAGCTTGTTTTACCAGTCTATAATCTCTTGAGTGACCAAATGAAAGAGCACCACACCAGGTATATATTCAAAATATATGTATTTATTGCTAAACACACCCCTCTAGTCTCTTTATGAGGCTAGAGTTCGAAAGTACATAAGTTATAAGATCTTAAATCACAATAATAGCACAAATACACGTTTGGGCCCTAGGGGCGTACCAAACCATATACCAATAAAGTGGTATGCGAACCACGACTGAACTAGACACTAGGCCTAGAGCCTCTAGAAGTGCTTGGACCACAAGGAACCACCCAAGGTAGTGACACAGGGGACCCACGGGAGACGCGTGCAGTGTAAATACACAACCGCGATACGCCGTTAACTTCTATGGAGAAAGTCGGGATCGGGAAAATAGAGGAAAGGGACACTTAAAAGAGGACTAGGACAAAACCCTTTGAGATCTAGGACTTTGAAGAGTCTCTACCCACGGGAGCACCGGAGTACTCGTGTTACCTCACCCAGGGAAGCCGGGTGCATAGGTGCCTTTCGGGGTCGGGTTTCGTCGTCGATTCGAATGGCGATCTGCTGCAAAGTGCTGCTGGCGGCCAAGAGAAAAGTGTCCGGGTGGATCCAAGAGTGGATCGGAGTTCTGGTGAACCTGAAAGCAGAGGGGACAGAGTCTGGGTAACTAGCCAGTGACCAGGAAGGCGATGGGCAGATGCCCACCGATGTCGAGTGCTTCAAGTGCGTTGACGGTCGTCTTGACTCTTCAGCCACGAGGTCCGGGAGGCGTTGTCGGCGACCAGGAGCAGGATTCGGGCTGCTGCTCGATGTCTGTCGAGTGCTGAAGTGTCGGCGACCGGATTGGACCCAACAAGCCTTGGCAACGGCAAGTCTCGAGTAAGATGTAGATCGTCGATGGTGCAGACCAGTAAGGTCTGTGGAACTCACCCAGCGAGGGTAAGTGAGGGCAGGCCTGGAGCAACCAGGATGCCAAGTAAGGAAAAGATTGGCCTTCGTTAAGGGCTACTAGCCAACGGGCTAGCGACCGCGAAGGAGCCTCGTGACGCCGCACGTGGAGCTGGCTTGCTGGACACTCGTGGAGTGGGGGCCAGTGATCTTCGGTGCAGGTGGTGCTGGAGGCTAGGGCTACTCGGAGCCCAAAGCACGACTTCTTGGGAGACCCAGAAGATGGTGCACTTGCAAATGTGCTCGGTGTCCAGGGGTCACGGTCTCAAGTCACCCACGATAGCCACGGGCCTCAGCTTTGCTGGGGACTCAGGGTAGCCTCTGGGAAGTCTGAGAATCCACCTCTGGTGATGCGATGACTTCGGCGTCCGACGGGAGCTTCAGTAATGCGAACCGGACAGATGCTTCTTTGGTGCCTGCCAAGCAGGGGAGTCACTCCTTGACCCCAAGGGAGATTCTTCAGTCCTCTAATCTTGTCGTAGAGCGTCGAAGGTCCAGGATTCAGTGTCAGAGTTTCGTCCAGGTATAATCTAAAGTCCTAAGGACTGGGTTCCTACCTTTATTCTAAAAATAGGGGTTGGACTACTCTGTGGCCCCACCTATGGGTGGGTCAGGGCAGAGGGGTGGCTACACCCCTTTCCCTTTGTCCAGTTCACGCCAAAGCAGGGGCTGCAAGCCCCTGATCCGGTTTGAACTGGGGTATGCACTAGGGACACCAAATGTGCCCCCAGTGCAGGACTTCAAAGCACACAGATGGTGCTCCCGCCCAGCCCCAATACACATTATCCTGTCTGGGGAGGTGGTCACACCTCCCTGGGACAGGAAACCTATTGTCCAGGCCTCCCCTGCCGGAGTTTCGTCCAGCAGCAGGAGGCCAGACTCGTGTCTGTGGCAGCAGCATCCATTTTGTGATGCCAGGGCTTTGGAGAGAAGTTACCGGGTTAGTCAGGGTTAACATGTCTTTCCCTCTAGAAGGGTGGAATGCTACCCCCGCCGCCAGGATTGGCGGGGGGTAGTATTCCAAGATGTTTGACACCAAACACGACATGTTTAGGTGCAGCCATTCCAAAGTTAGCATTTTACCGCGAGGATATAATGCGCTTAAGAGTATATGGTCAGGCTGCACTACAAACAGCATCAGAGATGGTCTCTGAACGCTGCAGAGGGGCCCTGCTCATGCAGGGGCACCCTCTCACATAGGAACCATGCACTCTGCCTTTAGGATTGATAAGGCCTGCCTTAGGAGTGACTTATAGGTTTATATGTGTGTATGTATTTCGTGATATAGGTAACCTATATCACAGTAAGGGGTGCATGCACCACCTTACCCAGGCTGCAGTAGCAGACCTGTGGTGTCAGTTTGGATGGCCTTCCAGGGGTGGCATAATACATGCTGCAGCCCCTGGCAGGCCTCTGAGGTACCTATGCCCTTGGTACATAGTATACCATATACTAGGGACTTATAAGGGCACTCCAGATTCCAATCAGAGATGTGCCTAAGGCACATGGAAACCTTTTACAGAGAAAGCAGATAGACTGGGGCCCTGAATAGCAGGATCCCAGTCCAACTAAGTCATAAACCAGCAAAACACCATAAAAAAAGTGGGGGCAACCATATACTCAGATTCCACCTTCCTACATAACCCCCCCCAAACGAAAGGAGATAAGGCTAACCTTGGCCAGTTGAGCCTTCATTGACTAAGTGGTCATATAAGGAAGCACCTGCACTAGCATGGTTGCCCCCTGTCTTATGGTCCACTAAGCAATCCCTCACCCTAAGGGTATGAGAGGGTCTCCACCATGGGGAATCACTACCTGTGGTGTGCTTAGGTAAAGTACAAGGCTGGTGAGGTGTCTGAGTAGGGAAGTGAGGCCCTAGGAATGTTGGCCTCAGCTTCCTCAGATCACTGGTCACCATGTATGCCTGTCTTTCCATGACTGAGTTGCACTTTGCTCTAAGGGTCAACCTTTGGCTGCCTACAGCTGGGGGTTGGGTCCCTTTGGATGGACTGCTGGAGGGACAGGGCAGGTTTGGAACCTTCAGGTCCCAGGTTTGCCCTTGCCTACCAGAGTCCTTCTGGGGGAGGTCCCTACATAAAGGCATGGGGGATCCCTCAGTGTGTAGAGGAGTTTTCACCTGGCTAGGGCTACTAGACTGGGTGCCCCTAATCTGCTGATGGGGGTTCCTCTGGACAGGGGGCCCTGGGGGTCCACTGACCTCCCTGACCTCTGCAGCCCTGGGCTGGCTGAGGCAGGGTAGAGAGGGGCAGGTTACCTGCTCCAGACTGGGTACCACCTTGGAAGGGTCCTCTGCCATCAGGGGTGTGGCCAGGCCAGGCCTGACTACCTCTGGGGCAGTTCCTTCACTAGGGGTAGGGTCAGTTCCCTGAGGAGGCTGACCCTTACCTACTGTCTGGAGGGAAGAAGACTTTTCTTCAACCCTTGTGCTCTCTTTTGGGGGAGAGTGGGCCATTCTTCCAGGCTCCATCTCTCCAAAATCTTGGGCTGGGGCTGTGGCCATCACAGCCCCACTAACCTTTACAGGGACGCCCAGCATCCTGAGATGGGTTTGGTGTTCAACTTCAGCCCAGGCTGAAATTTCCAGATCATTGCCCATCAGGCAATCTACAGGTAGGGTTGGGGACACTGCCACTCTCTTTGGGCCTGTGACCCCCTCCCAGCTGAGATTGACTATGGCCATGGGGTGATCTGTTCTGACACCATCAATGTTGGTCACCTGGTACTTAAACTCAGGTAAAAGCTGGTGAGGGGGACTAGTTTCCCTGCCACCATGGTGACACTAGCCCCTGTGTCCCTAAATGCCACAGCTTTCTGACCATTAATTATTGGCTCCAATCTGTACCTGCCCAATGCTATGGGACCCATGGTAAAGGTGGCAAATCCTATACCACCATCAGAGTCAGAGGAGTCTGTTGAGGGGTCCCTGTCTAAACTAGGGCCCACCTCTGTTCCTCTTGCAAAAGCACCTAACTTTTTGGGTGCACTACTCCCAACTGGAGGATTACTACTGGTAGTACCAGGAGGGGTGGTAGTAGTTGTGGGAGGAACATTTTCTTTATTGCCAATCCTGGGGCAACTGGGATCAGTTTTCCAGTGCCCAGGCTTTTTACAGACATGGCAATATGGTTTCTTTTCAGGAGAGGAAGGAGTTTGGGACCCACCCCCAGAAGAGGAATTTTGGGGCCCTGTAGGGGACTTATCCTTAGATTTATCCCCACCTTTCTCTTGGGACTTAGTAGAATCTTTCTTCTGGTCACCACCCTGATTTCTAGTTTTTACTCTGGTTCTGACCCATTTGTCTGCCTTCTTTCCCAATTCTTGGGGAGAGGTCAGATCAGAGTCCACCAGATACTGGTGTAAAAGCTGGTTTTGACAATTATTAAGGATCTGCTCCCTCATAATCAAATTGTACAATCCTAAAAAGTCATGCACTTTGTTGCCATGTATCCAACCTTCCAGAGCCTTTGTAGCACAATCTACAAAATCAACCCAGTCTTGAGTCTGAGCTTTTTGGGTGTCTCTGAACTTCAACCTATACTGTTCAGTGGTTAGGCCAAACCCATCTATCAGAGCACTCTTCAAGACTGTGTAATTGTCAGCATCCTCTTCTCTTACAGTGAGGAGCTTGTCTCTACCTTTGTCTGCAAAGGAGAGCCACAAGATTGCTGCCCACTGCCTCTGAGGGACCTTCTGAACTTTACAGGCCCTCTCCAGTGCAGTTATCCATTTGTGGATGTCATCCCCACTCTGGTAGGGAGGGACAATCTTGTTTAGGTTTCTATGGTCATAAGACCTGTCCCTATCTCTAGGGATATTGCTGCCACCATGGGACTCTAGTCCCAACTTTCTTCTCTCTCTAAGGAGATCTAGGGATTCTCTATCTAAAGCTAATTGCTTTTTTCTGAGTTCCAGCTGAGTTTCCTCATACTGGACTAGCCTCTTTCTTCTCTCATGAGAGGATTCTCTCCTATGAGATGAGACAGAGGCTCCCTATAGAGGTGCCAGAGTGGTTAGACTCCTGAGAAGGAGACCTAGACCTTCTGGGCACACTCTTAATCCTTCCTGGGGGACAAAGAGGGCATCATTTTGATCATCCTCATCATCATCCACAGGAGGGATTGGGTTTTCCAGGTCAGGGTCATTGTCACCCTCCTGGCCAGTTTCAGAGGGGGGCTGGGGGTATTGGTACCCCTGGCCTCCTCCTCTTCTTCTGCCCCACCCTCAGCTCCTACCCCTTCAGTCCCTACAGGCTTACTAAGGTCATAAGCCACCAACAACTCCTTGAGGTGTTGGGTGGTGGGGCTTTGGCCTGTCCTTATTTTTCTCAAGTTGCATAAAGCTCTCAATTCCAAGAATGGGAGTGTATCATACTTGGAGGGTGGAAGCTCAATGGCTTCCTGCAAGGATTCTTTGGATCCTGCCCTTAAAGACATTACTAGTGTGGTGTGGTGTATGCACTACCTACTCTAGTGTGGCCTACTAAACTCTCTTGAGTTGTAGAAAGGGTTGTGCTATCCCTTAACACACAACTCTAAGTTCAGTAGAACTTACTGTTATTCTAAGCTTAAATTATATGTACCTTAGGTACCTTTAGTGGTTTTCAGTTGATCAATTCAATTGAGATTATCTGGTAAAACAATAGCAAGCTGGAATCCCACACGCTGCACACCAATGTGAGAAGTTGGCCTGGCATATGCTGTTCACTAATTAAAGTGGACACCTTGCACCAGGGCAAATCGACTCTTATGGTAGATAGGTTAAAGACAACCTTATTGAAAGCTATCCTAGTGGTAGCTATGGAGAGCAGCCTTCAGGCTAAGTCTTGAAGGAATGTAAAGCAGCTTGTTTTACCAGTCTATAATCTCTTGAGTGACCAAATGAAAGAGCACCACACCAGGTATATATTCAAAATATATGTATTTATTACTAAACACACCCCTCTAGTCTCTTTATGAGGCTAGAGTTCAAGTACATAAGTTATAAGATCTTAAATCACAATAATAGCACAAATACACGTTTGGGCCCTAGGGGCGTACCAAACCATATACCAATAAAGTGGTATGCGAACCACGACTGAACTAGACACTAGGCCTAGAGCCTCTAGAAGTGCTTGGACCACAAGGAACCACCCAAGGTAGTGACACAGGGGACCCACGGGAGACGCGTGCAGTGTAAATACACAACCGCGATACGCCGTTAACTTCTATGGAGAAAGTCGGGATCGGGAAAATAGAGGAAAGGGACACTTAGAAGAGGACTAGGACAAAACCCTTTGAGATCTAGGACTTTGAAGAGTCTCTACCCACGGGAGCACCGGAGTACTCGTGTTACCTCACCCAGGGAAGCCGGGTGCATAGGTGCCTTTCGGGGTCGGGTTTCGTCGTCGATTCGAATGGCGATCTGCTGCAAAGTGCTGCTGGCGGCCAAGAGAAAAGTGTCCGGGTGGATCCAAGAGTGGATCGGAGTTCTGGTGAACCTGAAAGCAGAGGGGACAGAGTCTGGGTCACTAGCCAGTGACCAGGAAGGCGATGGACAGATGCCCACCGATGTCGAGTGCTTCAGGTGCGTTGACGGTCGTCTTGACTCTTCAGCCACGAGGTCCGGGAGGCGTTGTCGGCGACCAGGAGCAGGATTCGGGCTGGTGCTCGATGTCTGTCGAGTGCTGAGGTGTCGGCGACCGGATTGGACCCAACAAGCCTTGGCAACGGCAAGTCTCGAGTAAGATGTAGATCGTCGATGGTGCAGACCAGCAAGGTCTGTGGAACTCACCCAGCGAGGGTAAGTGAGGGCAGGCCTGGAGCAACCAGGATGCCAAGTAAGGAAAAGATTGGCCTTCGTTAAGGGCTACTAGCCAACGGGCTAGCGACCGCGAAGGAGCCTCGTGACGCCGCACGTGGAGCTGGCTTGCAGGACACTCGTGGAGTGGGGGCCAGTGATCTTCGGTGCAGGTGGTGCTGGAGGCTAGGGCTACTCGGAGCCCAAAGCACGACTTCTTGGGAGACCCAGAAGATGGTGCACTTGCAAATGTGCTCGGTGTCCAGGGGTCACGGTCTCAAGTCACCCACGATAGCCACGGGCCTCAGCTTTGCTGGGGACTCAGGGTAGCCTCGGGGAAGTCTGAGAATCCACCTCTGGTGATGCGATGACTTCGGCGTCCGACGGGAGCTTCAGTAATGCGAACCGGACAGATGCTTCTTTGGTGCCTGCCAAGCAGGGGAGTGACTCCTTGACCCCAAGGGAGATTCTTCAGTCCTCTAATCTTGTCGTAGAGCGTCGAAGGTCCAGGATTCAGTGTCAGAGTTTCGTCCAGGTATAATCTAAAGTCCTAAGGACTGGGTTCCTACCTTTATTCTAAAAATAGGGGTTGGACTACTCTGTGGCCCCACCTATGGGTGGGTCAGGGCAGAGGGGTGGCTACACCCCTTTCCCTTTGTCCAGTTCGCGCCAAAGCAGGGGCTGCAAGCCCCTGATCCGGTTTGAACTGGGGTATGCACTAGGGACACCAAATGTGCCCCCAGTGCAGGACTTCAAAGCACACAGATGGTGCTCCCGCCCAGCCCCAATACACATTATCCTGTCTGGGGAGGTGGTCACACCTCCCTGGGACAGAAACCTATTGTCCAGGCCTCCCCTGCCGGAGTTTCGTCCAGCAGCAGGAGGCCAGACTCGTGTCTGTGGCAGCAGCATCCATTTTGTGATGCCAGGGCTTTGGAGAGAAGTTACCGGGTTAGTCAGGGTTAACATGTCTTTCCCTCTAGAAGGGTGGAATGCTACCCCCGCCGCCAGGATTGGCGGGGGGGGGTAGTATTCCAAGGTGTTTGACACCAAACACGACATGTTTAGGTGCAGCCATTCCAAAGTTAGCATTTTACCGCGAGGATATAATGCGCTTAAGAGTATATGGTCAGGCTGCACTACAAACAGCATCAGAGATGGTCTCCGAACGCTGCAGAGGGGCCCTGCTCATGCAGGGGCACCCTCTCACATAGGAACCATGCACTCTGCCTTTAGGATTGATAAGGCCTGCCTTAGGAGTGACTTATAGGTTTATATGTGTGTATGTATTTCGTGATATAGGTAACCTATATCACAGTAAAGGGTACATGCACCACCTTACCCAGGCTGCAGTAGCAGACCTGTGGTGTCAGTTTGGATGGCCTTCCAGGGGTGGCATAATACATGCTGCAGCCCCTGGCAGGCCTCTGAGGTACCTATGCCCTTGGTACATAGTATACCATATACTAGGGACTTATAAGGGCACTCCAGATTCCAATCAGAGATGTGCCTAAGGCACATGGAAACCTTTTTACAGAGAAAGCAGATAGACTGGGGCCCTGAATAGCAGGATCCCAGTCCAACTAAGTCATAAACCAGCAAAACACCATAAAAAAAGTGGGGGCAACCATATAGTCAGATTCCACCTTCCTACAATGGCCACGGGCTTCTGGGCACTAACTTTCTCAGCGCCCGTAAGGCCTGCTGTCCGATAGCAGAAACACGTTTTAGCCCTGAGCGCGACCTGCTGTACACTGCAAACAAAAATATGCAAAAAGCACAGACTGTCTGTCTGTTGCAGACAGTGACCAGATCTATGCCATGTCTTGACATCAGGAGAGAGGCTTCTAAACCATGCTATCTTTGTTGTATCTAGCCGTTTTGGGGTTGAATCAACATTTTCTGTTTGCAAAAGGTACGTTAAATATTATAATTGTTCCTAGCTGTTCTCGTACATTTTCCAATAAAATAGGGTTTGGCCTGTGGGATTGTACCCCTGCCTCGCAGAGACTTGGTTTAACAGAATATAATAGTTGCATGGGATGATCCTGGCCTTTGGCCAATAAATGCAGAGTAAACATGTAGAACTCTCTAGTAGAAAACAATATTGGAAAGAATTTGACTTATTGACACAGTTAGCTCTAGGCAGGGTCGGACTGGGTAGGTGGGCAGTCAGGCATTGGGCGATGGACCGGTGCGTCAGGGTCATCTGTGGGCCGGTTTTTCAGGGCCTCTGTAAACCCTACCATAGAGACCTACTGTCTCCAACACCCCCCCTCCCCCGCCTCCCCCCCACCAGACCACTGTAAAGTGTGCCAGTATCACTGACATACCCTGCCATTTATTTATTTTATTTTTATTTTTTTATTTTAAAAGTTTTATATAGCGCTGGCTAGACCCAGAGGTATCAGAGCGCTTTACATGAGTAAGATGATATAAAGCAAACATGGCATACAAGTAGATAAAAGATAATGAAACAACATGCGAAATATACAAATCAAAATAGATAAGCAGGTGCAAGAGCTATACACTTCAAGTAATTAGGTAGGTGATGTTAAGGAAATGGACAAATAATTGGACAAATATAACATGGTGATTGGAGATCAAGTGCAGGTCACAGGTTAGGACCCCCAATAATAATTGGGCCAACATGGCATACAAGTAGATAAGGAATAATGAAGACAACATGCGGGATATACAAATCAAATAGGTAAACAGGGGCAAAAGCTATACATTTCAGGTAATTAGGTAGATGATGTTCAGGAAATGGACAGGTTTTAATAGCCAAATATAACATGGTGATTGGAGATCAAGTGCAGGTCACAGGTTAGGATCCCCAATAATAATTGAGGAGATGGATTTTGAGGTCTTTTTTGAAGCTGGAATAGGAGGGGTTACAGCGCAGGTTTTTTGGGAGGGCATTCCAGATGATAGGGGCATTACCACGGAAGGAGCGTGATTGTGTGGATTTCTTTTTATGAAGTGGTGGGATTAGGAGGAGGGAGTTGGTGCTTCTCAGAGTTCGTGTGGTGCCTGCAATGAGGAGTTTCTTGGAGAGGTACTGCGGAGTGTTTTGGTGGAGGACTTTATGAGTAATGCAGGCAGTTTTGTAGGCGGATCTGCCTTCAATAGGGAGCCATTTAAGAGATTTGAGAGCCGGGGATATATGATCGAAACGTTTGCAGTCTGATGAGCCTGGCTGCAAGGTTGAGCACAGCTTTGATTGGAGCAAGGTGGACCTTTGGGATTCCGTTGAGGATGGCGTTACCATAATCAATACGTGAAATAACAAGTGACTGAACAACAAGTTTAAAATCATCTGTAGGTATAAAGGGTTTGATTTTCTTGAGGTGACGGAGAGTGAAGAGGGCTCCTTTAGCGGAGTTTTTGATGTGGACGTTGAGGGTTAGGGTGTTGTCGATAGAAATACCAAGAGATTTGACGGAGTTGGACAAGGTGAGTGAGCAGTTGAGTGCGTTAAGGTCAGAGATCCAGGATTGAACGGGGAGAGGGTTATTTTTAGGGGAGAAGAGAATGATTTCGGTTTTATTAGGGTTAAGTTTGAGATGATTGGAATGAATGGAACCAGGTTTGGATCTTGGTGAGGGTGTTGTTCAGGTGTAGGATGTCATCGTGATTTTTAATCTTGTAATAGATTTGGGTGTCATCGGCGTAGAGGTGGTAGTTGATGCCTGCTTGTTTAAGAATGAGGGTGAGGGGTTCCATGAAGAGGTTAAAGAGGGAGGGAGAGAGAATAGATCCTTGGGGGACTCCAAGGGAGACAGGAGTGGGGTTAGAAAGACAGTTTTGAATTTTGATTTGCTGAGATCGGTGTTGTAGGTAGGAGACGAACCATTTGTAGGCAGTACCATTAAGGCCGAAACGGGTCCTAAGCACGTTAAGGAGGGCTGAATGGTTGACTGTATCGAACGCTGCGGAGAGATCAAGGAGGATAAGAAGGCAAGTCTCGCCATTATCAAGTGAGTGGTGGATGTCATCGATAACATTGAGCATTGCCGTTTCGGTGCTGCAGCCTTTCCTGAAGCCTGATTGAAAGGGGTCGAGTAGGTTGAAGTTTTCGATGTGTTTGTCTAGTTGTAGTAGGACACATTTTTCAAGGACTTTTGAGAGAAGGGGAGGTTAGTGATGGGGCGGAGATTATTTAGGTCATTGGGGTCAGCATTGGGGTTCTTGATTATGGGAGAGATTTGTCCAAGTTGAAGGGAGGTGGGGACACAGCCAGTGGAGAGAGAGGTGTTGATGATTGTGGTCCAGTATGGGGTAATGATGTGCTTAAGGGCAGGGACAAGGTTAGAGGGTAAGGGGTCTTTTGTGTGGGAGGACGGTTTAAGATTACCAATTATTTTAAGGACTTCTAGCTCAGACATGGGATGGAAGTTGAGCAATGAGGCATTAATCTTTAATTGTGAGTTAGGGGAGTTGGATTCCGGAGATGTGGTAGGGGATAGGTGTGAGGAGTGGTTAGAGGGGGGTGGGGAAGTAGGTAGGTGAGGAGAGTCGCTGGGGAGCGGTAGGGTAGCGGGCGGAAGAGAGAAGGGGTCAACAGGTGGAGGGGATGTGGCGTAGGAATTAGCGGTGAAGACAGGTTTGCATTGGGAGTTGGAGGGGAGCTGTGTGGGAAGGAAGGATTGATCAATTTTAGCTATTTTTTCAGAGAAGAAGTGGGAAATTTCTTCACATCTGGCGGAGGAGGCGATCAGATTTGGAGGTGCGGGGGAAGTTTGGTTTCAAATGATTTTGAAGAGTTCCCTAGGTCTATTTTTGGCACGATCAAGTTGAGTGCGGAAGAAGGATGCCTTTTCCTTGAAGATGTGTTTTTTGTACGTGGATCTAGCACGTCTGAGGAGTGCAAGATGGGAGGGAGAGTGATGGTGTCTCCAGGTTCTTTCCGAAAGTCTGTGTGACCGTCTTTCGTTATTAAGCTCGGTATTAAACCAAGAGTTAGAGGGGGTGTTTCTTTGGTTTTTGAGTTTAGGCGGGGCCAATTGGTCAAGGATACCGGTGACAGTATTGTTAAAGTGTTCAGTGAGCTCATTAGCATTTTGTGAGGGGGGAATGAGAAGAAGTTGAGCTTGGAGTTTAGACTCAAGAACACCAGGGGGGATATGTTTTAGATTCCTGGTCAATTTCTTAGGTCTGTTGATTTTGGAGGTGGGGAGATTTGCAGTGGTAGCAATGGTGAACAGTACAAGGTGATGGTCAGACCAGTCGATGCGGACGATATTAGTCACGGAGGCCAGATCTTCGTTGGAAAGGATGGCGTCAAGGATGGCTCCTTTAGTGTGAGTAGGGGACAGGCATAGTTGTTTGAGTTCATTGATCTCAAGTAGATTATTGAGGAGGGAGATAGTAGGATCATCGGTATCGTTCCAATGGAGGTTAAGATCTCCAAGAAAGAGATTTTTTGAGTTTGATAATGAGGATTGTGTCAGGAGCTCAGATAAGTCCTCGATGAAGGGCTGGGGGGCTCCAGGGGGGCGATAGATGTTGTGTAGACGAATTGGGTGGGAATTTTGAGTTGTCAGTTCAGTTTCCAGGTATTCGCAGGAGGAGTAGCCAGAATTATTGACAAGGGATAGCTGAAGTTCATTTTTAAAGATAATGGCTAGACCACCCCCAACTCTGTCAGGTCTATCTTTTCTAAGAATAGAGTATCCCGGGGGGGAGAGTAGGTCTAGTATGCTCGTTGAGTGATCATTGAGCCAGGTTTCTGTGAGGAATGCAATGTCAATGGATTCACTCAGGATAGTTTCCGAGATTTCCGTGGCATGCTGGACTGCGGAGCGACAGTTGACAAGCATACATGTAAGTGGTGTGGTGTTGCATATGGTGGGTGGGCAAGAGTGGATCAATGTGAGTTGGGGGCGGTGGTCTGGGGGAGGCGGGGGAGGAGGGGATTCTATTAGTCCCTAGCATAACAGGGATGTGGGAGTAGGGGAGTGGAGGATTGGCGGAGGGTAAACTGGGAAGGTAAGAGTTGCATAGGTCAGAGAGGTCGGACGGAGAGAGATTGTTTGAGGTGCGGCGAGGTCTTTGTATACGGCAGCGAAGAGGAGTCGATCTCCAATGATTGTGTTTGGAGTTAGGGGATTTTGGGGGGGGTGGGAGGAGATTTTATGGTGAGGGGGGTTCTGGAGCTGAGGAAGATAAAATCTTTCCTGAATTGAGAAAGTTTAGTAATCAAATTAGATAGGTCAAGTTCAATGTTGTGTAGGCTCTGGGCCATTATGGTGAAGGGAGGTACCGAGGGGGCATGGTCTGGGTTAGTTGTGGAGGGCGGACTGATGTGTGAGGGGGGAGAAAGGGTAGTGAGTGTGGGGTGAGGGGTGACGGGGCTGTTAGGTGTGAGGGGTTCGGTAATCAAATTGGATAGGTCAGGTTCAGTGTTGTGTAGGCTCGGGGCAATAGGGGTGAAGGAAGGCACTGAAGGGGCGTGGGAGGGGGGTAGGGAGTGGTCTGCGTTTGTTGCAGAGGGTGGACTGATGTGTGAGGGGGGAGAAAGGGTAGTGGGAGTGGAGTGAGGGGTGACGGGTCTGTTAGGTGAGAGGGGTTCAGAAATCAAATTAGATAGGTCGAGTTCAATGTTGTGTAGGCTCGGGGCAATTAGGGTAAAGGGAGGTACTGAAGGGGCATGGGCGGGGGGAAAGGAATGGTCTGGGGGTAGGGAATGGTCTGGGTTAGTTGCGGAGGGTGGACTGATGTGTGAGGGGGGAGATAGGGTAGTGGGTGTGGTGTGAGGGGTGAAGGGGCTGTTAGGTGTGAGGGGTTGGGCTAGGTTGGACAGGAGGTTAAGAACTTCAGGAGATGTGGTCAGAGAGGATAAAAGGGCATAGGGTTGTGAATTTATCGGGGGTTGGGATAAAGGATTGGGAGGCAGAGTTGGGAGGGCCTGAAGGGGCAGGATAGGGGGGATGGGGAGGAGAAGAGGGTGTTTGGGATGGGAAAGAGGAGGGGGGTAAGGAGTTGTGTTAGGGGATTGAAGGGAAAGGACGGTGGCGTACGTGAGTGTTTGGGAGGGGCGGAGAGAGGTTGGGGGGTCAGGAAGAGGGGGATCATGGGAGGGAAATGATAAGTAGATGGCAGGGATTGGGGGCTACCGTTTTTAGTGGAGGGGTCCGAGGAGTGTGAGTTCCGGAAGTTAGGAGGAGAGAGGGAAATTAGAGGGGGATGAGAAATAGGTAATGGTGGTTGGGGGATGTCGTTTGCTGTAGAGAGGTCCAGGGAGGGTGATGGTGAAGTCCATGATTGGAGGATGGTGTTAGCTGGATGGTTGAGAGTGGAGGTGGAGCAAGGGGGAAGGGGGGAGGGAGAGGTTGGAGGGGCGTTATTCTGTTGGGGAGAAGGAGTGTTAGGCGTAGAGTGGTCAAGGAGGAGAGATATAATGCTGAAGTGGTGTTCGAAGATGGAAAGGTGGGATACCGTGGCTTGTATGAGGATGTTACCTGTTGTGAAGATGGAGATATCGATATCACCATGAAAGTCTGGGGAGGGAGCAGTGGATATTTTGAATCCATAAGGGATTGTAGTTGATTTAGAGATTGGGAGGTGTTGTAGGAAGATGCTTTTCCATTTGGAAGGACGTTTGGAGTAAAAGATGTAGTTGGTTATAATGGGGGAGGTGAGGCTGAGGTAGTTATCAACAATGAGTGTTTCAGAGTTACGGATAAGGAGTTTATGTTTGAAGTTTTTCTTAGCATGTTTGGAGAGATTGGGGGGGTAGAGAATGGTCCATGAGTTGGGGCCATGTTTGGAGAGAGTATGGTCCTGGGGGTGGTGGTCAAGGCTGTGAGGGGGCATGTTGGGTAAATGTGAGAGGGAGAGAGAGCGGAGAGAGGAAAGTTTAGGAAATGGGGGGTAGAGCAGGAGAGGAGGATTGGGAACCAAGGGGGGCACTGGGAGAGTGGAGGGTAGAAATATGGGGGATAGACAAGGAATAGGGTAGACACACGAGGAATTATAATTGGCAAAATGGAGCAGATCAAATAGATAGACAATTATATCGACAACATGGAGCAAATCAAATAGATAAACAATCGGCAAAATGGAGCAGATCAATATATCAGCAGAAAAGCTTGCGATCAGATAGATGGACAATCGGCAAATAAGAGCAGATCAGTATAAAACAACAACAATGCTTGCGAGGGCGAGGAATGTCTAAATAAGAGAGGGAATACTGGAAGAGAGAGTAATACAAGAGCATAAATATAGAAAGAGTTAGAGAGACATATGGATAAATCACTGAGCCAAGAAATTAATAGGCGGTGGAAGTTAGAGTAAGAAAATAGAGTCACATAAGATTCACAAAAAACAGATACATAAGCACTGTTGAGGGACAACATAGTGTGGGGTCAGAGGCATTCTCCATTTTTTAGAGTTTGAAGAGAAGTCATCCATTTTGGAGAATTTTTGAAGAAAGGACACCATTTTAGGAGAAACACGGAAAACAAACCATTCAGGGGGAAGTCAAGGTAATGTAGGTGGAAAGAGAGAAACAAACAATATCCAGCATGTCTGAAAAAGAACTCACATCTCCAGCGTTTGTGAGAGAGTACACATGACGGAAAAAGTGTGATTCTGTCGATGAAGGGGTCGTCAGACAAAGAGCGAGTAGATTAGCCCATAAAAGAGAGCCATCTGGACACAGCAAGGCTCCCGGTAGGCCGGAACCTCGGATGCGGCACAGCTCTGGGTTAGCGAAGAGTTTCAGGCAGGGAACTGGCCAAGCTGTCAGCGAGGAGGTAGGGCGCGGAAGCCCCCTCAAGCCCCCCCAGGGGGGTCAGAGCAGAGGCAAGAATCAGAGGAAGGGAGGACCAAGTGCCGGTCAGGATCCCTCGCTCCACTTGCTCAAACACGGGGGCAGTGCGTACGGCTCCGGTACAGCGAAGGTCGGAGTGCTGCGAGCCGGAGCGGTGCAGAACAAGAAGTGGAGTGTCGCCAGCATGGACGGCCGCGGCAGCGGGAAAGGCAGCAGGAGGGCAGTGCGCACGGCTCCGGTACAGCGAAGGTCGGAGTGCTGCGTGCCGGAGCGGTGCAGAACAAGAAGCGGAGTGTCGCCAGCATGGACGGCCGTGGCAGCGGGAAAGGCGGCGGGAGGGCTCTGGTCAAAAACGAGGATCGAGGCAGAGTAAGCCGGCGGGGCGCAGATCAGCCAGTGAGCCTTGTCCAGTCAGAGCAAGGACTACGCGCCACCAGACCTGAGGCGGGAGGACACCGGACAGTTCACGGAGCTCCGTCCAGCCTCAGCCAGCGATCCCAGCAGCACGCCACTCCGAGGGTCCTCAAGCGCCTGAGAGGCCGCCGAGATGAGTGGGAGTTAATGTTCGGCGGTGAGGTCGAGTCGTCAGCCCAGAATAGATCGGGCGGCAGTCGCTGGAGGGGCCACGCCAGCCAGGGTCCAAAGATGTGGCGGACTCGTCCCGACTAACCTCGGGGGGTCAGGTCACAGCGAGGAGCGGCCCGGTACAATAGTCCACGGGTTATCCAGTTCCGTCCGGCCAGGACCAGAATCGTGCGACAGCAGAAACGAGGCAGCAGGGCACCGGTCAGCCCACGGGGCTCTAATCGGCCTCAGTCTGGGGCCCCTGAACTCCGAGGGACCTCGAGCACCAGAGAGGCCGCCGGAACGAACGGGGGCACAAGATCCGCAGAGGTCACCAGAGAGGCAGTCGGAAGGATCGGGGGCACAAGATCCGCAGAGGTCAGGCAACCAGCCAAGTGAGGATCATGGGCGATAGTCGATTGGAGAGGCCACAAGTCCAAGGGTGCAGGGGACTCGCCTCAATCCGGTCCCAGCGAGGAGTCGGTCCACGAGTCGGCGGGACGCCAAGTCGTCAAATGTCGTCTCCAGACGGGTAAGAAGCGATGCAAGCTTATTTCTGATGAAAGTAATTAGATTGGTTGCAGGATAGTTGTGTGATCGTGGTGAATGGCTGGGTAAATATGGGATATCTACCGATTTAGTAGACCCAAAACCCGGGAGCTTCATTCGAGAGCTCCTAAGCGGCGGCCATCTTGTTGCGACTTGTTGCCATGATGTCAAACTGAAGCTGAGGGCCAGGTGTTGCTCTGGCTCTTAGGGCATTCTCACCTCGCCACCCTGCCTGGTGTGGCCGGCCTAAGGCCTATCCCAGGAGCAGTGCCATTCCCCCTCTGGGCCGTCACCTTCAGGCTATGGTGGCTGTTGGGAGGGAGGGAGTATGCAGGGGCCTCGCAGGGAGGCGCATTCTCACCTAAGCCCCCCTGGAGTAGCAGTAGCAGCCCTGTGCTTTTCTGGGCCCCCTCCCGTGCCAGGTCATACCCTGAGGCTATAATGGATTGGGGAGGGAGCGAGTAAGAGAAGTAGCCTTGTTAGGGGGCAGGTGTTGTCACCTCGGACCCAGTGGAGAGGCGGGGAGTGTTTGCTTAGGCCTTGCAGTGAAATCGCCTTTCGAAGAGGAAAATAAAACGGAGAGCTCAACACCCAGTGATTCTGGGCAAATCACTTAATCTCCCTACCTAAAATAAAAATTAATTGGATCTTGTGTAATGTAGCTGGTGCTCATGGCACTAGCTCCAATGACTTTGGACCGAAATTCACGCTAAATAAAACGACAAAAAAACTAACCATTCAGAAATGTGGGCCACTTTTTTGGGAGTGCCCTGCCCTAATTGTGATCCCAGTCCGACCCTAGCTAGGTATCAATGCCAGGCACACTGATGAGTTGGCGCACAGTTCTCTCGAGATAGCTGTACCATTGGAACCCATTAATATTTGCAATTGAAAGGTGAGTGTTGCTGCTATTCATAGATACCATCGTTTTGTCTTGTATTTGAGGCCACAGAAAGAAAACAACGGAGTCTAGAGTTACGTTATTTTTTTACATTTCTGAAACCTGCCGATTTCCAATCCCACCTTGAATGAAATGCAGTTCATTATGTAGGCAGTTCGTCTCTGCTGTGGTACTGTCTTGTCACTTTTTTTTTTTTGGCATGCACGCTGAACTTTTGTGACACAGTCTATCTCCCACGCTCGGGGCACATTTATCACATTGTCCCATCATGACATATCACCACTACACAGTCAGTCAATGTCAGAGATCTGGAACTGCCTTCCACGCCAAGGCGTCCTACCTTGTATCAGGACTTTGATGAAAAAAACGATTTCACAGAAGTAGTATGTTATGATTGTCTGACCGGTCTGCCGTTTGCCAAAAAGCCAACATGGTAAATCAACTTACAATATTTGATATATTTTTTTATCTGATGTAGAGGAAAATCCTTCCTTCCGTCCGTGTTAAATGCAAATACCACTACACCCGCCAATGTGGGCAAAGCATTCAACTGTAATACACTGAAAGAATAAAAAGAAAATGGTTAAAACAGCAGATACAACTAAAAATAAAAGTGTGAAAAGGTGACTTTAAAAAAAAAAGAAAGAAATAGTCAGTGACAACACATCTAAACTCCAAAAATCCACAAAAAGAAAACCATGCTATATGCATAGCATCTGAGCTAATGTCAGGACTATAAAATTGATAAAATGCGAACACTGTCGCACAGGGCCGGCTGACCTGGGGGGGGGGGGGCGCTGATCTCGGGGGGGGGGGATGGAGGGGGTGCTATGTTTAACAATAGCTTATGATTGCAGAGATGAGGGACACTTTTGCCCGGTGGTAGTGAGAGAATCCGAGGAGGTGGTCATGGGGTGTGGGGGCGCTAAAAATGATTGTCGCAGCGGGCGCCACCAGCACTAAAGCCGGCACTGCTGTCGCAACTGCAGCCACATCTTTAAAATGGTTAGAAAATGTAAGTGCCATACTCCTAATGCAGAAAAATACAATTGCATTTCGAAAAGCAACTAAATGGCTTGATTATTGTTTATTAAAGCTCCAAATATGTTTCTAGGACTAGCAAAGCAATTTAGGTGAGAGACCTAGCATAAGCATTTGGAGTTCTCCAGCATTATTTTGACCATTTCTGAAATGTATCTCACTATATGAACACATCTGCTTCCTTCTGCCAGCAATAACGTGTCACTCAAAATGTCACACATAAGCACACTTACTAGACCATGGGCTGAAAGGTGGGTTCCACCCTGTCTGCCCTGGGATTATTAGAGGAGGGAAGGCACAGGCGTGATGGCGAGTGGCGGAAGGGCCATTGCAATGGCATCATTGTGCGTCTCCTGAGGTGAACAGCTTTCCCTCAGAAGACAATGTCAGTGGGAGATGCATCGCGCATTCCCTCCATAGATCAAATTGAGACCACTCTGGCCACACTGCGAGCGACCCACCAACCGCTAGTTTTTTTTCAGCGGACTGAGGTGCTTTTTAGGTCTCAGGCTGTCTGGCTATGAAAAAGACATTTTGGGGATTTTCAGAAAGTTGACTTGGGAATGCATTCCTCCCGTTGCTTGCTATTGGCTTTGTGGTTTGTACCTCAAGTTTTCTGGCTTTCCATTTACTGGCTTTATTTGGTTTAGGCTGTCCAGCTTGAGTTCGTACATCCCCATGCCGAAGCCGTGTTTACAGTATTCTTCCACAAACTCGTTTTATGTATTAAACAGGCCTGTAAATCTTGTTCTTATCTTGTCACATTTGCTGGGCATTGAAAGACTGAGGTCAAATGTCAAGCTGTGTCTTCGAGGGAGCCTGGAGTTTATTTTGCTTTCAGCTGACTTCAAAGTGAGAGCATTAAAAGGAAAGAGGAATGAAGACTACTTTCTCCATGGAACCTGCTTGTGCCTTTTTTAAAAATATATATTTTCGACATAGCTATCTCAAAAGGTATCTTGTTCTTCAGCTGAACAAAACATTTGCCTTTCATTCATGGGGCATGAAGTTCACTATTGGCATTGTCAGGGTGGGTGGAAGCATGAACGTTTCTAAAATCATATTTGAAAACCATTACTTACAAAAAACAACCTGCACTGATTTTGATTGATGTACTAGTACTACTAAGATGAAACAGTTCTGCATGTGAATGAAATACATTTTTGGAATTTTTGCAGAGATTTTTTCATATTTAACACATTTTTTGCAAAATATCTTTACAAATGAAGGTGGCCTGAAAGTTAAGTGTGCAGGACACCCTTGTTACTTGTTTTCTTTCACGTCGATTAACTTGTAAATAAATGCTTGTCCATTTTCAATGGAGGCCGCATGCAAAGCTCAGGAGGGCGCTTGCAGACCACACGGATTTAGTCTGATGTACTAGCACTACTAAGATAAAACAGTTCTGCATGAGAAGGAAATACATTTTTGGAATTTCTGCAGAAACATTTTCATATTTAACAAATTTTTTGCAAAATTCCTCCTCTTTGGTGAGTCCATTTAATTTGGCAAACTGCCTTTTTAGGCGCAAAGTACAAAAATGCATTTCATTATCAGCGTCAGCATGACATATGGTGATCTTGGGCAATTTACACTGTTTATGGCCCATTCACTGTTAAGCACAGGCTAAGATCTTTTCACAGGAAAGATTCATCTACATTGCAACACAATGTAACAATGCTTGGTTTTCACTTTGATGTGTAAAGCATGCTTTATTTATGACATTTGTGTGGAAACTCGTTTTGGAGAGTTGAATAGTTTAATGGCACTTTTTATGAAAGCATTTATGTTTATCTACACAATAGTTATGTATGCCATCTGCAACTGTGCCTTTTTCGGAACACCTATATTACTGTATTTAAATGATTTCTTCATTTATCCTTGCAGGCACTAGGGTCATGATTTGAATGGTGCAGCAGGTGCAGTGGCACAGGGGCCAAAAGGTCTAGGAAACCCACTAAACACAGATTATTGCTATATTTTACTACTAAACAAACAGTCACTAGTGCAGTTACCTTGCAGTCACTAGTATCATTATTTGAATGGTGCAGCGGGTGCAGTGGCACAGGGGCCGAAAGGTCTTTCTTTCACAATGATTAACTTGTAAATAAATGCTTGCCTGTTTTGAACAGGGGGATGCATGCAAAGGTCAGGAGTGCGCTTGCAGCCCCCAGACTATAGCTCTATGGGGATGTTATAGAATAGATTATACAGCTGTGCTGGCTTCAGTGCAGCATAGCTGCAAGTAAAAAAAAAACACTATAATGCAGTCAATGCTGGCTGTGTCATAAAGCTTTTCTTCTTTACTTTCAGCCATTTGCAATATGACTAAAAAGCATTGCAAAGCCAATGGATCTCGCATAGGCAAGATCTATTGGATTTGCCAATGCTTGTTCTTCCAAGGAACGTTTATCATGCATTAATGGGCACCTAATAGGTCCCTAGTAGACCGCGTAGAGCATTTTCGGCTAGTGTTATGGTCACAACAGCTACATGTCACACTCCTCCCAGAAGGAAGAAATGCTAGGGCTATTCTTTCCGGGTTTCTGACCTCTCCCAGCAAGAGTTGAACAGAGGAGAGCCCGGGGCCCTCCACTTCCATAGTGAGAAGCGTTACAAACAAAGAAAGCCCAAGAGGGCTAAAGGAGGGTGGCGGGGGGTCCTCCAGCTGGATCATCTCCTCAAAGGCCTTTTTAAAGAACAAAGGGGCGGATGGACACACCACTGCCTAGGGCAGGGACAGGGGTTCAGTGCAAATTTTAAGATGGAGGGCCCGGTATGAGGCATATGGTAGAGAGGGAGAAATGAAACATGAGAAGGACGGGTATCTGGCAGAGCATCAGCAGCCCTTAGAGGGTGTTGATACGGATCTAAGAATTGAAGATGTTGATCAAATAGACATGCCACCAGGATCTGAGTGCAAAAGATGGTCAGAATGCTGAGTTAATCAAACATTCACCCCCAGTCACATATCTATGTTAAATCCATCGTTTTTTTTTGCTCTCCATGCCATTCCAGTTTAGACCCAGCCATATGAAAATCATTCTTAACCCTGTTCCCCATGGGAACAGTCCAGCCCGAACTGCCAGACCAGGTCTTCCTTGGACCAGAAACAAGCATCCTGGGACCGGTTTCGGGACAACACCCCTCATCAGCCAAGCTAGCTTGAATCTGGTGGCGTAGCGAGCACTGAGTAGGCAGATGATCGGGCATCTCCGCCACATCGTCTAGGAGCATATGCACCAGCCCAAATCTATCTTTGTCAGCAGAACAGTCAGGAGCAGTACACAGGGACATCCCAAGTGCAGCCCGTGGTACTCTAAGCAAGCAGCTGAGTCGGCATTCAAGGATTTGTGTCTTGATGAGTAGCAGTTCCAGAACAATCTCAGGAGTGAAGGTGACTATTCAGAAACAAGTGAGAACAGTAAACCTAAGGATGGTGGAGGAAGAAGAGGTGAATACTAAAGCACTGCAACCACAGTCTTCAGAGAGGTACACAGACATTAGGGAATGTACAGCAGGAGATTGTCAAAAGACGGTAGGAGTTTGGCTTGAAATAAGATCAGCAGTGGTGGTGGCTCACAATCAAGAAGAAAGCAGTAAACATATAGGGGTCGATTCCGATTCGGGCCGGAAAAAGCACCGACCGACTCGGAGCCGGAATTAATTCCGACCGACACGTACCTGTGGCGCCCGACACGCCAAGTACGATGCAAGGCGTGCAAAATCCGACCGACACGTACTGAACCCAAGCCGAACGACCGAGCCGCACGGAAAAAGCAATCCGGCCGGAAAAACACGCGAATCGAACCGACCGACACGCACCCGGAACAAATCCAACCGAAACGTACACGCGAACTCCAAACCGCTAAGTACGATGCAAGGCACGAAAACCACGACCGAGTCGTACGGAGGACAAGCCGTACGACCGACACGCATACAAAACCGAGCCGAAGTAACACAAAACACCGCGACCGACGCGTACGCAGCATAGAAAACTGCACAAACACAGCATGAACGAAACGGAGAAGACCGTACGAGACAAATGCAGGGTCCGACTCGGTCACAAGAACGTTTCCAACATGCACAGAAAGTACTAAGGAAAAATACACAAAAAAAGGCCAAACAAGCAATTACAAAGCCAATAAATACTGGGGGGTGGGGACAGAGAACAAAGACACACCCACAACTCCACCCATATAAAGGACACAAATCCCAACCATGATCCTTTGCAAATGCTATTCTACTGCCAGCACTCAACAGACAACAACCACACACCCACAGCTCATCCCTCACACAAGCCACACACCATCAGCACACCAACAAATAGCTACCTCACATACACCCAGCAAAACACACACTCACACACCCTCACCTGCACACCAACACACACATCACTCACCATCACCACCCATCACCATGCCCCCCAAGAAGAATCACAAGTTCCTAGATTGTGAATTGGAAGTCCTGGTAGACGAGATCCTCAGGGTAGAGCCACAGCTGTTTGGCACACTGGTCCAACAGACACCCAACTCCCAGAAAACCAAGATGTGGGAGAGGATCATCAACAGGGTGAACGCACAATCACCATGTCTGCGCACAAAGACCGACATCCAGAACAGGTGGTATGATGTGCGCAGGAGGGTACGGGAGCTGCTCAAGAAGGACTACCTCCTGAGCCAATACAGCGGCAGTGGCCCTCCTGCCAAGCCAGTATACCTCAGGCCCTGGGAGGAGAAGGTGCGTGCCATCCTTCCGCCAGTGAGCGTCTATGGACTAGAGAACATCTCAGAGCCTGGTGAGTACACAACAAATGTACACAATATTCTGCCACAATACACACACACATCACTGTCAAGGGGAGAGTCAAACCATGCACTCATAGCAATTACACAGCAACCAGAACAGAATCATCCCAAAATGTGTATGTCAGTCAGATAAACATAACACATGCCATCTCAAAGTTACATTTAACCGTGTCATCACATGTACAAACACAACTACAACTACAGCTAGGCAGTGGCACAAATAGAACCAACAAACACATCCAGACAGGTAGCCACCACTACAACACCAACACACAGTGAAGACCACTGAAAGGAAGGAATTCTGTGTATGCTGGGCAAGTCAGTGTAGCCAATAGCATCATGGGAGTCGTAGTCACAGATATTGCTCACCCCCACAACTGTCCCATCAACACCACCATGAACCATGCGCACATCACAGGGAGTGGAAAAGGACTCACAAGATGGCTGACACTGGCTACTGCTGTGGGGAGCACAAGGCCCTGCTGGCAACTGTGCAACAACCAACAGCAGGACACCACTGACTGACATCCTGAGAGACAACTTCCACTCCCTGCAATGGAAGCACGTTCCATGGTGGGATATCTGGCTGGGTGGGAAGGAGGACTCGCAGCACTGACCATAGTCACAAGCACCTCCCCTCACACACCCCCTCAACACAAACTCCACAGAACCCACCTGGGAGAATGCAATGCCTCACATCCTAACTCAAGATCCCACAAAGAACCACCACCCTGGGTTATGTTGTGTGAAGCACAGGGACACTCCTGGGACTTTTAGCCAAACAACTGCCAGGACAACACTCCCAGCCATCCTGTCAGCACAGGCAGCCCACCCCACAGGGAAGCAGAGTCAAAAGGAAGGAAGCATGGGCATGCTGGGAAGGGGGTGGAGGCAATAGCATGATGGGAGTAGTAGGCACAGATATTGCTCAGCCTCACAACTGTCCCATCAACACCACCCTGAACCATGCTCACATCACAGGGAGTGGATAAGGACTGACAAGATGGCTGACACTGGCTACTGCTGTGGGGAGCACACGGCCCTGCTGGGAACTGTGCACCAACAAACAGCACAACACCACTGCCTGACATCCTGAAAGCCAACTTGCACTCTCTGCAATGCAAGCACGTTCCATGGTGGGATATCTGGCTGGGTGGGAAGGAGGACTCGCAGCACTGACCATAGTCACAAGCACCTCCCCTCACACACCCCTCAACACATACTCCACATAACCCACCTGGGAGAATGCAATGCCTCACATCCTAACTCAAGATCCCACAAAGAACCTCCACCCTGGGTTATGTTGTGTGAAGCACAGGGACACTCTTTGGACTTTTAGCCAAACAACTGCCAGGACAACACTCCCAGCCATCCTGTCAGCACAAGCAGCCCACCCCACAGGGAAGCAGAGTCAAAAGGAAGGAAGCATGGGCATGCTGGGAAGGGGGTGGAGGCAATAGCATGATGGGAGTCGTAGGCACAGCTCTACATCCCCCACCACATGGCCCGGCAAGCTCACACTCACGCATGCACATCCCACAGAGAGTGGAAAGGCCCATCAAAGATGTCTGACACTGTTGCTGTGTCGTGGGGAGCACAAGGGCATGCTGGGAACTGCACACCAACCAACAGCAGGACACCACTGTCAGCCATCTTGCCATTGCTCTCACACCCACACACACTGAACTCCCCACAAAAGCAAGTAAGTATGGGAATGCTGGGAAGTGGGGTGGAGGCAATAGCATGATGGGAGTCATAGTCACAGACATAGCTCACCCCCACAACTGTCCCATCAACACCACCATGAACCATGCGCACATCACAGGGAGTGGAAAAGGACTCACAAGATGGCTGACACTGGCTACTGCTGTGGGGAGCACAAGGCCCTGCTGGCAACTGTGCAACAACCAACAGCAGGACACCACTGACTGACATCCTGAGAGACAACTTCCACTCCCTGCAATGGAAGCACGTTCCATGGTGGGATATCTGGCTGGGTGGGAAGGAGGACTCGCAGCACTGACCATAGTCACAAGCACCTCCCCTCACACACCCCCTCAACACAAACTCCACAGAACCCACCTGGGAGAATGCAATGCCTCACATCCTAACTCAAGATCCCACAAAGAACCTCCACCCTGGGTAATGTTGTGTGAAGCACAGGGACACTCTTTGGACTTTTATCCAAACAACTGCCAGGACAACACTCCCAGCCATCCTGTCAGCACAGGCAGCCCACCCCACAGGGAAGCAGAGTCAAAAGGAAGGAAGCATGGGCATGCTGGGAAGGGGGTGGAGGCAATAGCATGATGGGAGTAGTAGGCACAGATATTGCTCAGCCTCACAACTGTCCCATCAACACCACCCTGAACCATGCTCACATCACAGGGAGTGGAAAACAACTGACAAGATGGCTGACACTGGCTACTGCTGTGGGGAGCACAAGGCCCTGCTGGCAACTGTGCAACAACCAACAGCAGGACACCACTGACTGACATCCTGAAAGACAACTTTCACTCCCTGCAATGCAAGCACAGTCCATGGTGGGATAACTGACTGGCTGGGTGGGAAGGAGGGCCGGCTGTCAACCAAATACAACCAATGCAGACCATGTTCACATCCCAACAAATACATAGAAATGCCCAAATAATGCAGGACAATGTGCTACACCAATATCAACCCCTGACTGTGACAATTTAGGACAATGCAATGTACAGGCCCGCACCCAGAGGCACAGTCACAACTGTCAGGTGTGTCAACCATTGATGCCTGCAGAAACATAACATACATTGTGTGTGTCTCCCAAAAACAGGTGATGATGGGGACACAGCAGCAGACGCTGAGGAGTCCCAGTCCCAGGCTCAAGAGGATACGGAGCTCACTGGTGTCGTACAGCCTCTGCCCTCCTCGGACGAAGAAGACCAACCTGGCACATCCGGTGCAAGTCAACATGCAGCACCAGCAGGACCACCAGCTGCAGCACCAGCAGGACCACCAGCTGCACCCCCTGCACCCACCCCTCCAACGACTGTCACCACAAATACCATCCCTGCCGACATGGACAGAACAAGGAGCACCACCAGCACAGGGACCCTGGACCAACGTGGGGCCATGGACACCACCACCACCACCAACCCCCAAGGGGGACCAGGGTCATCTGTGCGTGCCACTGCACGCACTGCACATGTCGGCAGGGGTGGTGGGAGGGGTGGGAGACAGAGGTCGCTGCTTGCAGAGGTTGCTGGTGTGCATGATGACCCACAACTGGTACGCATAGCCGATGCGTACCAGTCCAGCACCGGAGATCTCAGCCAGGTAGTGGGGCTCCTCAGAGACATGAAACAGCAGCAGGCTGCCCATCATGCCCGCTTGGACTCACACATGTCCCGCGTGGAGTCCAAGTGGGACGCACTGCAAGAGATGACGGCGGTGCACAGGGACATATTACAATGCCTCCGCCAGATGAACAGCAACCAGTCCACACCTCCCTGTGTGCCAACAACATCTGGTGCTGAACAAACTGCAACTGCCACAGGGAGGGAGGATGACTCTGGCGGAGAGTCCCCTGCACCGCAGCAGCCTGTACTTGAGGGGCCCCCCCAAAGAAGAGGGGTCGTCCGAGGAGGGGCAAGTGAGAGGCCGATGGCCAAGTGCAACCCCCAGGAAGCCTGAACCTGTTCTGGATGTTCACCTTTGTGCACAAACTGTTCACCCTGTTGACGGCAACACAACTCCCACACATGACATGGGGAGTACAAGTTGGACCAATGTCTCAGACAACTGTGGCCCCGATACTGGGGATTTTGTCTACCAGGACTTTCAATTCACCTAGGAACTTCTGATTGCAATATATATGTACAGCACTAACCATCCTATGCACTATTCACACAAATGTATCACAATAAACACACTAATACACCATACTTGCCTCGTTGTGATTCCAACGTGGGTGCTGTCATGGGGATGATGAACTGCAAAATTACACTGTGTATGCGAACTGCAACAGCAAGTACAACACAGGCATGTGAGTAAAGGCAACGTGACACATATGAGGGAGACACACCACCAGGGCTACACAACACATACACACCTAGGCCATCTAACTCATTGCCTACACTGATGTTGCCAGGGAAGACGGTGCAATGCACAGACACCACACCTATTCCCAGTTGTAGTCAAGTAGCCCACAGGTGCAGTAAGCAAATGGCAGTCAAATGTGTGACCACAGACAACACACATCACAAAGTGAAGCACAGGTTTATTACACAGTTGCAACATGTCGTAACCACTACAGATGCAAGGTAATCCCACCTGGCAGCGGGCACACAGTCAACAACTGTAGAAGGAAGGAAGTCCATGGGTGTGGCGCACATCACCTGTAGGGACACAACAGCTACCATCCTGGAAGTACAATCACGTCGTCGGTGGACACAGTTGACCAAACTAATCTGAAAGTACCCTGTGAAGGACAGAAATGACACACAGTCAAAAGCAATGGAGAACAGGACAGAACAGCAAAACTCATGCACAATACATGTTACAAGATACCCACCCAGAACCAAGTTAGCATGTCAACACTGTTGGGGAGTACAGACCACCTGTAAGCACACATCGCTACACACATCCAGTCAAGTAGCCCATGGACACACTCCAACAGCACCAGAGCACCACCTACACATATCATGCCAACTCACATCATTGACATGACACCTCAGGATACTCACATTCAGCTAAAGAAGTTGGTGATGAGCTGTGTGCGGACATCACCCTCATCATCATCATCATCATTGGCATTGTGGTCCAGGCCAGGATCCTCCACAGGTGGCGGATGTTGGTCATTGTCATCCTGGATGAGAGGCAACTCCTTCCGCACTGCCAGGTTGTGGAGCATGCAGCAGACGATGATAATCTTGCACACCTTCGCTGGGGCATATGGGAGGGACCCTCCTGTCTTGTCCAGGCAGGGATGCGGCTCTTCAGGAGACCAAATGTCCGCTCAATCACTCTCCTGGTCTGACCATGTGCCTCATTGTAGCGCATCTGGGCTGGTGTCACAGGGTTCCTGAGGGGTGTCAGCAACCACGGCATGTTGGGCTATCCCGAGTCACCTACGGACAGACAAGTGCACATTAGCTGACTTGGAAAAGTGGGCGGAATACTACAGAGCAGATCACACACAATGGCACAAAGTCAGTACACACCGACAAGCCAGGCACGCTGGTTCTGCATCTGTGCCATCATCCTGGGGATGCAACTACTCCTCATCACAAAGGCATCGTGTGCTGAACCAGGGAAATGGGCACACACGTGTGTGATGGTCATATCTGCAAGACACACCACGAGTGCATTGACCGAGTGGTAGTGCTTGCGGTTACGGTAGGCCTGCTCCTGGGCCTGTGGTGGTACCAAAGCCACATGTGTCCCATCAATGGAGCCAATGACATGCGGCATCCTCCCCAGGGCATAGAAGTCACTCTTCACGTCAGTGAGTCGTTGCAGTCTAGGGAAATAGATGTACCGGTTCAGGAATAGCAACATTGCCTGCAAAACATCGCGGAGCACACGGCTCAACATGGTCTGTGACATCCCACCAGCAGTCGCCACAGTATGTTGGAAGGTACCGGTGGCAAAGAAGTGTAGGGCTGCCATCACCTTCACCTTGGGGGTCAGCGCTGTAGGATACGGCCGGCCAGGCTGCAAATGTGGGGCCAAATGCACTGCCAAATCCTCAATCAGCTGCCTGGTGAAGCGGTACCGTCGGATGCTGTCCCGTTCCACCATCGTTGCCAGGTCTGGGAATGGTCTATGGATTGCAGGAGCCCTGCAGTGCAGAGGAGAAGAAAGCAAGATTGTCAGTCACCCCACATATGCGGCATTGAACACACTCAATATCACAACATACATCATTATGAGGCACAACTACATGAAGTGTGCAGTTCCGTAAGGACATGTATGGTACATACATGGCCAACATCTGTCATCACGGTTCAACAAGTGGCATCAATAAGTCCCAGGTTGGCCCATTGGATATCATGAGGCCGTGTCACAGTTCCCATCTCCTGCTGCCGTGTCACAATCACCCCCCACAGTGACATGTGAGGACAGATGTGCCCCAGGCATCACAGCTCAACGACAGGTACATTCCCAGGGACCCTGTATTGCCACATGGACACTGGCATTACATGGAGTATCATGTATACACCACAGCAAAACAACCATGACCCCCACAGGTAGTGGTCCCACTTGCCACTGCAGGACAGACATGGACGTCTGTGACACACAGACGCACAACATCAAAGTCCATGCACACACAACGTGGATGTGGAGACTGTCTCCCATTGTGCACATGAAATCAGAGACATTGTAAACACTACATGCACACAGACTGTGGAGGACCATCACTATTGTGCCACTGGGACACCCTGGCTCAAACATACCGTCCCACATGGGACTCACGGGGTATGTGACATGACATACACATACACCACCGTGAAATGTGACCATGGCACATGCACAGATATGAACAGTTGCACATCACAGTGGTCATGTACACGTAACACCCAGGATCCTGTCCCCATGAACACGTGCACAGCCTGGGGGTGGCTGCCCCCAGGTGACACCCACAGGACAACATGTACACCAACATACACACAATAGGAAATGCAGCCTTACATGCCTTATGATACAGTTTGGACAGGCTGTCGTGTTGTAGGTGTGCCCCTCACTCCCTGGGAGCTATCTGTGGCTGGCATATGTTCATCTGAGACAGGCATGGTGACATATGCCAGTCACTTGTACAGGGATGCGTTGAACAGCAATGGACCGATCGATGCACCCGGCCGGCCCATTGCATTCAATGTGTGCGGGTACGCGTTGTACCCCTGTACGCGTTGTACCGCAATGGACCGATCGGTGCGCCCGGCCGGCCCATTGCATTCAATGTGTGCGAGTGCAGCGTTGTACCCCTGTACGCGTTGAACAGCAATGGACCGATCGGTGCCCCCAGCCGGCCCATTGCATTCAATGTGTGCGGGTACGCGTTGTACCCCTGTACGCGTTGTACCGCAATGGACCGATCGGTGCGCCCGTCCGGCCCATTGCATTCAATGTGTGCGGGTACGCGTTGTACCCCTGTATGCGTTGAACAGCAATGGACCGATCGGTGCCCCCGGCCGGCTCATTGCATTCAATGTGTGCGGGTACGCGTTGTACCCCTGTACGCGTTGAACAGCAATGGACCGATCGGTGCCCCGGCCGACCCATTGCATTCAATGTGTGCGGATGCAGCGTTGTACCCCTGTACGCGTTGAACAGCAATGGACCGATCGGTGCCCCGGCCGGCCCATTGCATTCAATGTGTGCGGGTACGCGTTGTACCCCTGTACACGTTGAACAGCAATGGACCGATCGGTGCACCCGGCCGGCCCATTGCATTCAATGTGTGCGGGTACAGCGTTGTACCCCTATGCAGCGTTGAACAGCAATGGACCGATCGGTGCCCCGGCCGGCCCATTGCATTCAATGTGTGCGGGTACAGCGTTGTACCCCTGTACGCGTTGAACAGCAATGGACCGATCGGTGCACCCGGCCGGCCCATTGCATTCAATGTGTGCGGGTACGCGTTGTACACCTGTACGCGTTGTACCGCAATGGACCGATCGGTGCACCCAGCCGGCCCATTGCATTCAATGTGTGCGGGTACTCGTTGTACCCCTGTACGCGTTGAACAGCAATGGACCGATCGGTGCCCCCGGCCGGCCCATTGCATTCAATGTGTGCGGGTACGCGTTGTACCCCTGTACGCGTTGAACAGCAATGGACCGATCAGTGCACCCAGCCGGCCCATTGCATTCAATGTGTGCGGGTACGCGTTGTACCCCTGTACGCGTTGTACCGCAATGGACCGATCGGTGCCCCCGGCCGGCCCATTGCATTCAATGTGTGCGGGTACGCGATGTACCCCTGTACGCGTTGAACAGCAATGGACCGATCGGTGCCCCCGGCCGGCCCATTGCATTCAATGTGTGCGGGTACGCGTTGTACCCCTGTACGCGTTGAACAGCAATGGACCGATCGGTGCGCACCCATTGACAATGGGCTTGCCTGGCAACGGACGCGTTTTCGAAATTCGAACGAGTCGGTTGCTGGAAATTCAGTTGGTCACCCACAACAATGTTGCAAAATCATGTATGTCATGAAGTTGAAGATTTGAAGGATGCTGTGGGCGTGTATTGGTGCTGCTATTCCATGGATTGGCCAGATTCAGAAGATGCAAACGACTTGGACCTATCACTTTGGACACATGGGACAGTATCTGCCTCTCCAGCACATATATATTGCTGGCTGTTCCCCTGAGAGCTCACTTGCCTGCACTACATGCTCCAGGACGACATCTGCCACTGCACTGCTGCTGTCTCTGCCCCCTCTGGACCCTGCAATGGCACGTACTGTGGAGAGAGCCCCAGCCTTCAGCCTTGAGGAGAACCAGGCCCTGCTGGACAGCCTACTTCCACAGTACAGCAAGCTGTATGGGACACCAGGGGAGCAGGTGTGTTCTGTGCACTGCCTTTCTGAATGTGCATTTTGTCTGACTAGCAAGGCTGAAAGTCTGCACGTCACTGGCTAGCAGGCTCACTGAGTAGTTGTCACCCCCCATAGTGTGTAGTGACATGCACTGGACAGGTATGGTGCAGTGACAGTGCATTTGAACAAGGTTTTACTTCCCATGCAATGATACCATGTAGTGACTTCTGGCAAACTGTCCATGGGCAGCGTTGCACTGCCTGTGTACATCATGTGCCCCTGTGATTGAGACATGTATATACAACTGTGTCATGCACGGATATGTTGCATGTGTAGTAATGGCCTTTTCACTTTGTCATCCTGACAGGTTAATGCCCATCGGAAGCAGGAGATCTGGAAGGACATCGTCCGGGCTGTCCGGTCCGTGGGGGTCTACAAGCGCCGGATCCGCAACTGCCAGAAGAGGTGGCAGGACCTTCGGGGCTGGACCCGGAGGATTGCACGGGTCCAGCTGAAGCTGTCGCCTCCTCGCAGGAGGGGCGGAACACGGACCCTGACCCCCACATGCTCCAGATCCTGGCGGTGGTGTTTCCAGACCTGGATGGGCAGCTGAAGGCCAGACAGCAGCAAGGAGGGGGTGAGTCAAAGACTGCACTGTGAACTCTGTATTACATGCTATGTGCCCTCCTCTGGCCTGGTTAAACTGCCACAGTACAGCAGTCATGTTGTCCAGGAGCCATGTCCCTCTATTGTGCACTGCCCACTCCTCATCTGATACCCAGGTGTGGCCCTTACATTCAGGGAATTGTGTCACTTGGGACTGTGTCCTTGCAGTTTGCTTCACTCAAGGTGGGGGACAGCATCTGTTTCCCTAACTCTGTTGTGGGCATCATGGGTGGGTCCATTGTTCACACAACACCTGTGTTCGGACATGTAATCTGCGTGTTGCTTTGATATGCGGTCCACTTGCTGAGCTGAGCCACCACATGCAGCGGGTGGGAACGATGTTTGGGCCCCAGGAGTGTGCAGATTACGTGTGTCACACATACATAGCCAGCTATCCACTGTCTAGGGCTCATCCCTCATTCATGTGGGGCAGGACAGTCATGCCTACTCCAGCCCATCCAATACACCTGTACTCCCACTCCCGTGTATCAGCTGACACATTGTGCGCAGTGATTTGACCCCTCAGGTGTCTGCCTCTGTGTCAGTGTGCTGTGGATTTGTTGCCAGGACTGCTGGGGTGTTTCTCGGTAGGGGCTCAGCATGCCACTGGAGATGTGACCATAGGAGACGATACTTGTGAGTCACATAGGTGTTTGATCAGCTGCCCGTGCAGACTGGGGTATGCAAATGTGAAGTTCAGGCAGCTGTTTCCCATTCACAGCAGATTGTGAGGGGCTCAGGTTCAGAGGGTAGTGTCACAGGTCTCCCATATGTCCAATCGGTATTACCTGGACAGATGAGGGTTAAGATGATGTGTTGTGTGGGGGATGTACATGTGCACTTGTGCAGCTCCAGGACTTGCATTCCCCATGACCTACTATTGTGACACAGTGCAGAGTGTTGTTGTCTGGCTGCCAAGTCATACATCACTGAGACAGTGATGTATGACTTAGCAGTCATGCCTCCGCCATGGCATGTGTCTACTTATTGGTGATCCTGCAGGGGAGTGACATGTGCTACATGCACACCATTGTGGCGATGGCTATCAGGACATGGGTGCATCATGGTGTCTGTCGCTGGTATGCATCACATGCATTTCCTATTTGACTCTGGGCATCCCTTTCATCCGGAAACCTGTACTAACTCAGTGGCAAGAGTTGTGATGTGTGCATGTCCACATGCTACACCGTGTCCTCTGCACTGTCCAACTACTGTGTAGGTGGTGCATGTGTCCACACTGGGGTGTTGCTATCCAACAGACACCAGACAGATGGGTGCAAGGCCATGGGGGATGTGAGTGCCATGGTTGGCATCAGACTGAAAATTGGCTTCTCCTGTTCAGTTAGGGCACTTTTAGCAATGTTCAACTAATGATGCCAGGGCTTGCTCTGTAATGTGCTGTGCTCACAGTGGTGTGTGCGTTTGGTGCAGGTGACTGATGTCTGTCTGTTTCCCCATTGTTTGCAGATACATCCACGGCCACGGAAGGGGACAGCTCCACGGACCAGGAGGAGCCGGAGAGCCAGACTGGGTCAGCAGCTGAGGAGTGGTCGGAGGGACCCAGTGGCACGGAGGGCGAGGGAGCCACACCGAGGAGTCCTCAGCAGCATCCACCTCAGCTGAGGACCACAGCGGCTCGGAGGATGACTCCCTTATGGAGGCGGGTGTCAGCAGCCACCACACCCCAGCTAGTGTTGCTGTCCCCGCCACCACCAGCACCACCACCGCCCTCCCATCGGCTCCCATTCCCCAGGTCCATGGAGGCTCCCATGTTCGGGAGCGTGTCTCCTTTGGGCCAGGCACCGCACCCCCTGCCCCTGTGTCCCCTGCTGCCCTGAGTGAGGAGTCTGTGTACCTCCTTCGCCAGCTCCATGTAGGGCAGACAGCCATGCTGAGTGTCCTCCATGCGCACACCGCTCTGTTGACTCAGCTGGTGTCGTTCATGGAGGGCATCTCATTGGGCATGTCTGACCTACAGAGGGGCAATAGGTCCATGGACTCCTCCCTGACGGCAGCAGTGTCCCTCCTCAGACAGTCCCTCACCCCTCCTGCCTCTGCTCCATCCACACTCCCCAGCACCTTACCCGTCCCAAGCACACACACACCGGCACAGGCACACACCAGCACACACACGTCCAGCACACAGACACACACGCTGGACGTGTGTGTCTGTGACACGCACACGCACGCACAGTCAGGGGACTGAAACCAGACTCACAGGGGATGGGGCCCTGGAACACACACACGCATCCACGAGCACTGTGCAGTCCTCAGTTGCCTCTCCCTCCAAAGCACCCTCCCTTGCCTCACCTGCAACCCCAAAGACCCAGCGGCTCTTCCTCAGTGACCTCGGCCTCTTCCCCTCCGATCCAGCTGATACAGCATTCAGGGGGAAGAGGAAGCCCACCCACACGGAGCAGAGTGCCCCTCGCCCCCGGACACCCTCCCCCAGGCGCAGACAGACTGAGGCCCCCACCCGCAAGTCCCCCGGAGTCGTAAGAGCAAGACCCCGCCGCCGCCCTGCAGCTCAGGCACCAGGTCTCCTTCCTCCATCCCTCAGGCCCCCACTCCACAGGTGCCCCCACCACACCCTGCCCCAGGTTCCCCCACCCACAGATATACCATCCCCAAGAGGATCCGGCCTTCTCCCCCTGCCACTTGCTCTCCCGGCACCACACCCCCCGCTGCGCTTGTCTGTGCCACTGATGTGGTGAGGGTGTCCTCCCCCTCTGTCCAGCCCACCTTGCCTGTTCCCCATTCTCCTCCCCTGGTGGTAGGCACTGCAGTGGAGTCCACTACCACCCTGTCTGACTTGGGCACTGCAGTGGCGGACCTGTCCACTCCATCTGCAGGGTTCACTGCAGTCGTGCCGGCACCCACAACATCTGAGTCATGCCCCCAGTTGTGCCGGCACACACCATGTCAGACACCTCCACTGCAGTTGTCAGTGGCTCTCCAGCACCCACCACCCCTTCCCTGCCTCCTCCTGGTGAGCCCTGATCCTGTCCCTGCGGTGCCTGGCCTGCCCCCCGGTTGCCCCTCCTAGTGGATTGTCCCTGGTTTTGTGCAGTGCAGGCATGCGTAGGGTGACATCTGCCACTGTCACCCTGTTTGGACTTTGACAATGGACTGGCCATTGGCCTTTGTGTTTTTTCTGGACTTTCACTTTTAAACACACATATGCTGAATAAAGCAACTTTCTGTTCTCTAGTGCTTATGCTTCTGATGTACATGTTGTTGATGATGCTACCCATGCCCTTGCTGCAGTGATGGTGATATTTGGTCTCATGATAATGAAGTGTTACTGTGCAGGAACCCATGTGGTCCAGGGGGAATGCGTCCTATCCTGTGGTGTATCCATGTCATCCATAGCAGCATCTGAGGGTGTCATGTGTTCAGTATTTGGCAATGGGATTTCCTACTTACATTAGCAATTTCACATCTGTGGCTTCCACCCCTGCACATCTGTTGTGCCTGCCATTGTTCAATTCGTCTACTTCCCTGACCGTGTGGCCATCTCCACTGGACATGCAGGTTTGGGCATCAATGGGGAAGGACTCATCTGTGTTGTCAGTGCAACATTGCTATACAAGTGTGTTGGATCTGTGCTGATGATTTCGTTGGCACTTCCATGACCAGGCTGATGTGACAGGAGCCTTCATTTGGTGCTAATTGTTGATTGTGTGACCAAGTGCTCAGCTGACATGATGGGGCCCTACTGAGGCAACATATGGCACAGCTTTCCTCACACAGGAGTGGAGTCCCCTCATGGCAGTGTGTACTCCTGTGACATTGCCTGCGCCCAAGGTGTGTGTTGTATGAGCATGTCTGTGTGTTCACTTCCGTTTAGCTGTACATGCTGTGATCCCTAGTGTTGTACCTGTTTGTGATGCTTGCTGGCTTGACCTATGTTCCCCCAAAGTCTTCTCCCTGGGTTCTCTGTGATGTGGGTGCATGGCACATTACTGGTCATCAGGGTGTCACCCATAGGTGTGTTTGCTGTCAGGGCTGAGTTTGTGTGCAGACGCAGATGGGTCACAGTCAGGTTTCCCCTTGGCACTTGTTGTTTGCACCTGTCATGTGATTTCCAGTTTGTGTTATCTTTCAGTGATTGTGACACGTTGTGTGTGTGACTGCTGGCACTCCTCAGGGTCCGGGCTGCAATGTTGGTTGTTGTCTATGTGTGTTCTTTGTGGGTGACCTTGGCTTCTTCATTGGTGTGTGACTGTGGCTGGGATCCCATTGGTTGGTGTGGTATTGCCGTCATGTACAGTGTAGTGTGCAGTGTGTCAGACATTCAGGAGTCTTGTTGAGTGGCCATGTGTGATGTGTTTCTGCACCTTGGTTCCCACCCACCACCCTAGAATAGTCATGGGTGCATGTGCAATGTCACCAGTGCATGTGTGCTTCACTGCTGCACATTGTTGGAGGTCGAGGTGTGTGGTGTTGAGTGTGTGCAGATGAGAGTTGTTGCCCGGCAAGACCCCTGCCTCCATGTTGGCCTTGGCTTACTGGCCGTGCTGATTGATTTGTGCTTGTGTAGGTGTGATGGTAGTTTGTTGCTCAGGACACATGACTGTGGTTCACAGTGTGAACGACATTTAGCTTTGTCATCACAGTGGGATTGTAATGCAGCCCAGGGTCACCACATTGTGGGGGCCCTGTGGGTAGTGCTGTGGTGTGTCTGTGTCTTGCTGTGTCAGTTGCTGTTCCTACGTGCCTGTGTGACATGTGTGATTTGTGCTCCCTCTCATCTGACAATGCCTGCTTGCCCACATAGGGGATTTGGATCCATGAGTTACCTTTGTGTGGCACTGAATGCACATCTGTATGATTGGTATTCAGGCCTCCTCATGTGTTGTGTGGTTGCCTGGGGACACTGGCACCCCCCCCCTCACCTGTTGTGTATGATGTGTAGTGTGGGTCTGCCTGTTTGTGTTTGTGCATCTGCACCACTGCATTGGCATATCTTGGGTGTGCCATTGGCTGTATGTAGTTTGGTGGGTTTCCCCTGCTGTCCCTGGGACTCCTAGGTCAGATGGTCAGCACAATGATCATGGTTTGTGTGTCCCATTGCTGCCATGGTATAGTATCTGTTCACCTCACATCTACAGTCTCCACAGGGTATCTGCATTTGTGTGCCCATTGGTGCAAATATGTGGGTCTGCATTCTGATGGTCACTTCTGTCATTGTGTCATTGATGAATGTTGACAGTGTCAGCCCCCATGGGTGTTGTTTGTCTGCACATGGCCAAAGGTATGTCTTATTTGCACTGCAGTATTTGCCTCCCCCAATCTATGTTGCAATGGGACACATGCACTACTTTGCCACTGATGTGTTTTATGTTCTGTGACCAGGAATCATCCATGCAGTTTGGCAGTTGCAGCTTTTTCTTTGTCAACACTTACCTTTTGGTCACTGTGATGATGGGGGTTTGGACCCCATTGCCACACTGTTCAAAATGTGCTTCAGCTATGGACCCCACACTTACATTTTGGTCACTGTGATGATGGGGGTTTGGACCCCATTGCCACACTGTTCAAAATGTGCTTCAGCTATGGACCCCACACTTACATTTTGGTCACTGTGATGATGGGGGTTTGGACCCCATTGCCACAATGGTCATGGCCTGCTTGCATTGTGGGGGCCACACACATATATGTGTGGCACATGTGATAGGGGGTCACATTGTATGTTCAAAGTCATGTTCAGTGTTGTAGGCATTTGACACAGTCTACACACGCTTGTCATGGTGTTGGAGGGATGTCTTTTTCTTGCATTCCCTAGGTTGTGGTGTGCTGGTTGTGTCATGCATTGTCCATCCTATGAGTGGGGGTGGTGTTGGTGGTAGGCATCCAGCCCCCATGGGTAGAGGTGGTAGTAGTGACAGGCATCCAGCCCCCCCTGGGTAAGGGTGGTAGTTGTGGTAGGCATCCAGCCCCCCTGGCTAAGGGTGGTAGTAGTGGTGGGCATCTGGCACCCCCATGGCTAAGGGTGGTAGTAGTGGTAGGCATCCAGCCCCCCTGGCTTAGGGTGATAGTAGTGGTAGGCATCCAGCCCCCCCTGGGTAAGGGTGGTAGTGGTGGTGGGCATCTGGCACCCCCATGGCTAAGGGTGGTAGTAGTGGTAGGCATCCAGCCCCCCTGGGTAAGGGTGGTAGTTGTGGTGGGCATCTGGCACCCCCCTGGCTATGGGTGGTAGTAGTGGTAGGCATCCAGCCCCCCTGGGTAAGGGTGGTAGTTGTGGTAGGCATCCAGCCCCCTGGCTAAGGGTGGTAGTAGTGGTGGGCATCTGGCACCCCCATGGCTAAGGGTGGCAGTAGTGGTAGGCATCCAGCCCCCTGGGTAAGGGTGGTAGTGGTGGTGGGCATCTGGCACCCCCTGGCTAAGGGTGGTAGTAGTGGTAGGCATCCAGCCCCCCTGGCTAAGGGTGGTAGTAGTGGTAGGCATCCAGCCCCCTGTGTAAGGGTGGTAGTAGTGGTAGGCATCTGGCACCCCCATGGCTAAGGGTGGTAGTAGTGGTAGGCATCCAGCCCCCTGGCTTAGGGTGGTAGTAGTGGTAGGCATCTGGCACCCCCATGGCTAAGGGTGGTAGTAGTGGTAGGCATCCAGCCCCCTGGCTAAGGGTGGTAGTAGTGGTAGGCATCCAGCCCCCCCTGGGTAAGGGTGGTAGTGGTGGTAGGCATCTGGCACCCCCTGGCTAAGGGTGGTAGTGGTGGTAGGCATCCAGCCCCCCTGGCTAAGGGTGGTAGTAGTGGTAGGCATCCAGCCCCCCCTGGGTAAAGGTGGTAGTAGTGGTGGGCATCTGGCACCCCCATGGCTAAGGGTGGTAGTTGTGGTAGGCATCCAGCCCCCTGGCTAAGGGTGGTAGTAGTGGTAGGCATTTGGCACCCCCTGGCTAAGGGTGGTAGTAGTGGTAGGCATCCAGCCCCCTGGCTTAGGGTGGTAGTAGTGGTAGGCATCTGGCACCCCCATGGCTAAGGGTGGTAGTAGTGGTAGGCATCCAGCCCCCTGGCTAAGGGTGGTAGTAGTGGTAGGCATCCAGCCCCCTGGGTAAGGGTGGTAGTGGTGGTAGGCATCTGGCACCCCCTGGCTAAGGGTGGTAGTAGTGGTAGGCATCCAGCCCCCTGGCTAAGGGTGGTAGTAGTGGTAGGCATCCAGCCCCCCTGGGTAAAGGTGGTAGTAGTGGTGGGCATCTGGCACCCCCATGGCTAAGGGTGGTAGTTGTGGTAGGCATCCAGCCCCCCTGGCTAAGGGTGGTAGGCATCTGGCACCCCCCTGGCTAAGGGTGGTAGTAGTGGTAGGCATCCAGCCCCCCGGGCTAAGGGTGGTAGTAGTGGTAGGCATCTGGCACCCCCATGGCTAAGGGTGGTAGTAGTGGTAGGCATCCAGACCCCTTGGGTAAGGGTGGTAGTGGGCATCTGGCACCCCCCTGGCTAAGGGTGGTAGTAGTGGTAGGCATCCAGCCCCCCTGGCTAAGGGTGGTAGTAGTGGTAGGCATCCAGCCCCCCCTGGGTAAGGGTGGTAGTAGTGGTAGGCATCTGGCACCCCCATGGCTAAGGGTGGTAGTAGTGGTAGGCATCCAGCCCCCCTGGCTTAGGGTGGTAGTAGTGGTAGGCATCTGGCACCCCCATGGCTAAGGGTGGTAGTAGTGGTAGGCATCCAGCCCCCTGGCTAAGGGTGGTAGTAGTGGTAGGCATCCAGCCCCCCTGGGTAAGGGTGGTAGTAGTGGTAGGCATCTGGCACCACCATGGCTAAGGGTGGTAGTAGTGGTAGGCATCCAGCCCCCTGGCTGAGGGTGGTAGTAGTGGTAGGCATCTGGCACCCCCATGGCTAAGGGTGGTAGTAGTGGTAGGCATCCAACCCCCCTGGGTACGGGTGGTAGTGGTGGTGGGCATCTGGCACCCCCCTGGCTAAGGGTGGTAGTAGTGGTAGGCATCCAGCCCCCCCTGGGTAAGGGTGGTAGTGGTGGTAGGCAACTGGCACCCCCTGGCTAAGGGTGGTAGTAGTGGTAGGCATCCAGCCCCCTGGCTAAGGGTGGTAGTAGTGGTAGGCATCCAGCCCCCCTGGGTAAGGGTGGTAGTAGTGGTAGGCATCTGGCACCCCCATGGCTAAGGGTGGTAGTAGTGGTAGGCATCCAGCCCCCTGGCTTAGGGTGGTAGTAGTGGTAGGCATCTGGCACCCCCATGGCTAAGGGTGGTAGTAGTGGTAGGCATCCAGCCCCCTGGGTAAGGGTGGTAGTGGTGGTGGGCATCTGGCACCCCCTGGCTAAGGGTGGTAGTAGTGGTAGGCATCCAGCCCCCCTGGGTAAGGGTGGTGGTTGTGGTAGACATCCAGCCCCCCCTGGGTAAGGGTGGTAGTTGTGGTAGGCATCCGGCCCCCTGGGTAGGGGTGGTGGTGGGCATCTGGCACCCCCCTGGCTAAGGGTGGTAGTAGTGGTAGGCATCCAGCCCCCCCTGGGTAAGGGTGGTAGTGGTGGTGGGCATCTGGCACCCCCCTGGCTAAGGGTGGTAGTAGTGGTTGGCATCCGGCCCCCCCTGGGTAGGGGTGGTGGTGGTGGTGGTGCGCATTCAGGCCCCTGTGTGCATATGTGGCATTGGTGATGGGCATCCCGCCCCTATGGTGCTGCTGTTGCTGGTGTAAGTAAATTCTGCATCCCTCTGTGTGTGTGTGATGTGTCGTGTACGTGTTGTATGTGTTTTGTGATTGGTGTCTGACTTACCTTCTGCGCCGTACGCGTCCGTGCCTGTTCCGGTAGTAAATGTAGAATATTGGTAGGATCGGGACGAAGGGATTCATGGTTGGTTCGTGTCGTTCGTCTTTCTCGTCGCTTCGCGTCGTCCTCGTCGCTGGCGTGTTCGCCTCGTAGCCGTGGATCGTGTTGTGGCGCGAATCGGAGCTTATGTGCGCCTCTCCCGGATGCTTTGACGTGCCGTGCGTAGCGACGGGTTCGGCGCGTACGGAAAGCGCATCGTACTTGTTCGGCCGGACGGGGCTGCATTTTCCCTTCCGTGCGACTCGATTCTGCGTTTCCGGATTCGCCTCGGTCGGAGAACAGGACCTGGATTGGGTGAGTACGACTCGGCCGGATTCTGTGCTGTTGTGCGCATCGTACTTACTCGTTCGGTATGATGTACGTATCGGTCGGGAAACAGGCATTCGCATGGCTTTTTTCCCGACCGAATGGTATTGGGTGCGCCTCCGACCGAGATCGGAATCGGCCCCATAGTGTACAGTGAAAAGAGAAAGGGAACGACTGTGGGGAGAGCTCAAAGCAGCAAGAGGGCAGGTTTGAGGGTCATTGCAGAAAGGGAAGATAAATGATCAGGAAGAAGATGTGAGAAGAGAAAGGAAGAGGACCAAAGGCAAAGCTCCAGAGGAGAACAAGAAGGGGAGGCCCAACTGACAGGAATGCAGAGACTGAATATATAGCAAAGGCAGCATAGAACAGAAAACAAAGATAAGAGACAGGCTGTAAGAATCTGGGTTATTGGTTGATGGGGGTGGAATCCCCACTCAGGCAACAACTATGACCCTTGACAGCATGAATCACAAAAAGTCACTAAATGAACCTGTGCTTAATCCTCTGGGGCATTGGCATGAAAGTAGTCAGGCCTAGCTTAGAGGCAATGTGTAAAGTAGTTATAAAGCACACAAACAGTAATGAAGTGAAAACACAGCACAAGAAAAACCCTCCACCAATTTAGAAAAACAGAGTAAATATTAATAAATAAAATGACACCAGAATGACAAAATCATCAGTAGAACCAAAGATATTCAAGTTTAAAGTATTTAGTGACAAATAATGCCTAAAAGATCAAAGTGCCAGCTGCGTGAATTTTGTTGCACTAGACCAAGTCAAAGTCAAAAGTTAAGGCCGACCGCGATGGAGCACGAGTCGGATGCATGGGGTGAATTGGGCTCGGTCTCAGCTTACCTTCGTACTCTGATGAAATTTCAGAAAAGTTCTTGGAGAAGGTAGAGTCTTCGCCAGGGCAAGGCATCAGGCTGTGTCCGAGTAAGTGTCATTGTTGTTGGGGCTCTACTGGATAAAGTGGTGGTGAAGATTTTCACCTTCGGACTTAGAAGAGTTTTTGGAAGTTGAATCCTACAGTGGAAAGAGGTTGCAGGCTGTAGCCAAAGAGGGCTTTTAAAAGGCCAGCTATCTTCGAGAGGTTCAGCAGAAAATGATTTGCTGCTGCAGAGAAGAACGTATCTGGAGCTACTGCAAAGTCAGGCTGACTGGCGATGCACTTTAGGCAGATCAGCTGGCAGGTAGGTTCTGGACTTCTGTGAGCCTCCAAGCAGTTTTTCCTGCAACATTTTTCAAGTCCCTACTTTTAGGGTTAGGCAAGAGCACCACTTCCAAGGGTCGAGAACTTGGGGGGGTGGTGGCAGCACTTGGGGGGGGGGGGTGGTGGTGTGTTAGGACTCAATCCAGCAGAGGCCATCAGCAGGGTTCAAGGCCTCTGGAGCTTGTTGTGTCCCTGTAGCTCCCACAGGAGGCCAGCCAACTAGACCTTTCAGTCACTCTGGTGGTCCTGGGTTCAAAGGGGCAATCTAATTGTTGTTCCGCAGGCAGCAACACAGTAGTGCAGTCCTTCCAGCATTAGGTAAGTAGAGTAGTCCTTCTTCTGAGTCTTCAACAGGTCCAGATGTGATCTGAAGAGTGGTTCTGGGGGTCAAACAATTATACCTGGTTCCAGCCTTTGTGTGTAAGGAAACGCTCTGTCCTAACCCCATATGTGGTTCTGGAAAGTTTAGCCGTTCCCCTGTCAAGGCTCCAAACTGCCTGGGAATGACAAAAAGCTGGTGTAGTGTTACTTTGTGTGTACAGGAGGCAAAGGCCTTTGAAGTAAGTGGGACAGGGCACAGCTCCGCCCCAGGTATACTGGTAGGATGGCCCACCTTGTCCAAACCTAGTCCCCTTTATGTCACGGTGTGGGAGGAATACACAAACCCCAACAGCAGAGCCATTCACTGTCATGTGACCCAGGACGCTGGCAGAAGTCACAAATGATTGGCACAAGGAAATGCTAACTTTCTAAATGTGTTCAAAAAATGGATAAAGGAATGCACTCCAATCTTTCTGAGATTACTTCTTTATTACAGTCACTCAAAGCAATGTTGTCGTGTGCAAGCTGGATGTGCTCTGTCCCAAAAGCACAAGTTCCAATTAAGAAAATCGACGGTGCACCGTCAATTTTCTTAACTTTCTAAATGTGCCATTTTCAGAATTGTGACTTAAAATCCAACATTATCATTAAAGAGAACTTTAAATTACAATTCATTTGCGTCTTAAACAGCACATCTCCATGTGCTCCCTGTGAGAAGTTGGCCTGGTATATGCTGTCCACTAGTTATAGTGGGCACCTTGCACCAGTCCAAACGACCTTTATTGATGATAGGTTTAAAGACAACCTTTATTGAAAGCTATCCTAGTGGTAGCTATGGAGAGCAGCCTTCAGGCTAAGTCTTGAAGGAGTGTAAAGCTAGTTGTTTTACCAGTCTATAATCTCATGAATGACCAAATGAAAGGAGAACCACACCAGGTATATATATACAATATATGTATTTATTACTAAACACTACCCACTAGTCTCTTTATGAGGCTAGAGGTCAAAGTACACAAGTTACAAGTCAAATAGCACAGTAAATTAGCACAATATACGATTAGCCCTAGGGGCGTACCAAACCATATATTTAGAAAGTGGTATAAGAACCACGACTTAAGTAGACACAAGGCCTAGAGCCTGTAGAATTGCTGGGACCCCAAGGAACCACCCAAGGTAGTGACACAGGGGACCCACGGGGCTGTGTGCAGTGTGTGAACACAGCCGCGAGCTCCGTTAAAAAGTCTATGGGAAAGTCGCGGTACGAATTTTAGAGTTTAAGGACACTTAGAAATGGACTAGGACCAAACCCTCTTGGACTTAGACAGTTCTAGGGTTAACACCCACGGGAGCACCGGAGTACTCGAGTTACCTCACCCAGGGAAGGCGGGTGCATAGGTGTCGAATGGTGTCGGGTTGCGTCGTCGATTTCAATGGCAGCCTGCGAAGAAGTGCTGCTGCCGGGAAGATGCGAAGTGTCCGAAGAGATCCAAGCCTGGATCGGAGATGAGAAGAACCTGAAAGCAGAGGGGACAGAGTCTGGGTCACTTCCCAGTGACCAGAGGCACGATAGGCGAATGCCCACCGATGTCGGGTGTTTCAGGTGAAGGAGGTGAAGCTTGACTCTTCAGCCAAGAGGCCCCGGAGGCGTAAACGATGACCAGGAGCTGGATTCGAACTGTCCCACGAAGGATGTCGAGTGCTGCATCATTGGTGTCCGGATTGAACACAACAGGCCTTGGCAACAGCAACCCACGCAGAAAGGAGAAAGATGCTTCGGCGCAGACCAGCAAGGTCTGAGGGACTCACCAGTCGGTGGGGAGTCAGGACACGTCTGGAGCAACCAGGAAAACCCAAAGAAAATCAGAGTTGCCTTCACAGGGACCCACCAGTCGACAGACCAGGGATCGCAAAGGAGCCTCGAGCGGAAATGCAAGAAGTGGGCCCACGGAACACTCGTGGAGTGTAGGCTCACAATCTTCGGTGCAAAGGGTGCTTGCGGCCTGGGCTACAAGTAACCCAAAGCAGGACTTTAAAAGACGTCGAGAAGTCAATGCACTAGCAAATGTGCCCGGTGTCCAGGAGTTCCGGTTCCACGTCACTCGTGAGGGCTGCGGGTCTCAGCTTTGCTGGGGACTCGGGTCGGCCTCTGAGAAGTATGGAAATCCTCTTCCTGGGCTGCAGGTACTTCGGAGTCCGGCGGGAGCTTCTGAGTTGCAGACCGGCAAATGCTTTGTTGGTGCCTGCCAAGCAGGGGAGTCACTCCTTGACCCCAAGGGAGATTTCTTCAGTCCTCTAGTCTTTAGTAGAGCGTCGAAGTTCCAGGATTCAGTCGCAGAGTTTCGTCCTGGGATATCTAAAGTCCTGTTGCCAGGGGTTCCTTACTTATACCCAAGGAAGGGGTTGGACTAACTCTGGGGACCCACCTATGGGAGGGTTTGGAAAGAGGGGTGGCTACACCCATTTCCGTTGTCCAGTTTCACACCAGAGCAGGGGCTGGCAGCCCCTGCAACCGGTTTGAACTGGGGTATGCACAGGGACACCAAATGTGCCCCCAGTGCAGGACTTCAAAGCACTCAGAGAGTGCCCCCACCCAGCCCCAATACACTAAAGCCTGTCTGGGAGGTGGTAACACCTCCCTGCGACAGGAAACCTATTGTCCAGGCCTCCCCTGCCGGAGTTTCGGTCAGCAGTGGGAGGTCAGACTCGTGTCTGTGGCTGCAGCATCCATTTTGTGATGCCAGGGCTCTGTTTAGCTGGTACCTGGTATACCGGTGCTGTCATGTCTCTCCCTCTAGAAGGGTGGGATCATACTCCCACACCAGTTACTGGTGTGGGGGTATGATTCCAAGGTGTTTGACACCAAACACGACATGTTTCCGTGCAGCCATCCCAAAGTTAGCATTTACCGTTTACGATATAATGCACTTAAGAGTATATGGTCAGGCTGCACCACAGACAACCCCGGAGAGGAGATTCCAAAGGCTGCAGAGGGGCTCTGCTCATGCAGGGGCACCCTCTCACATAAAACCAAGCCCCCTGCCTTCAGGATTGATAAGGCCTGCCATAGGGGTGACTGATAAGGTTTATATGTGCAGTGATAGGGTGAGATATAGTGAACCTATATCTCAGTAAGGGGTGCATGCACCACCTCACTCAGGCTGCTGTATCAGTCCTGTGGCGTCATTTTGGAGGGCCTTCCAGGGGTGGCATAATACATGCTGCAGCCCCTGGTAGGCCTCTGGGGTACCTATGCCCTGGGTACATAGTATACCATATACTAGGGTCTTATAAGGGCACCCCAGAATCCAATCTGAAGTGTACCTAAGGTACTAGGAATCCATTTAGAGAGGAAGCAGCTAGGCTGGGGTCCTGGATAGCAGGGCCCCAGCCAGACTAAAGTCGAAAAACAGTGAAGCATCAGCAAAAAGTGGGGGTAACCATAAGAGGCAGATCCTACTCTCCTACACAACCCCCCCCCAAACGCAGGGACATTAAACTAACCTTGACCAGTTGAGTCTTCATCTTCTAAGTGGAAATATCTGGAGAGTCCATCTGCATTGGCATGGCTACTCCCAGGTCTATGTTCCACTGTATAGTCCATCCCCTGTAGGGAAATGGACCACCTCAAAAGTTTGGGGTTTTCACCCTTCATCTGTTTTAGCCATAAGAGGGTCTTATGGTCTGTCTGAACAAGGAAGTGAGTGCCAAACAAGTATGGCCTCAACTTCTTCAGAGCCCAAACCACAGCAAAGGCCTCCCTCTCTATGGCTGACCAACGTTTCTCTCTGGGGGTCAGCCTTCTGCTAATAAAAGCTACTGGCTGATCCTGACCATCATTCAACTGTGATAGTACAGCCCCTACCCCCAACTCAGATGCATCTGTCTGCACAATGAACTTTTTGGACTAATCAGGACTCTGCAGAATGGGAGCAGTGCACATGGCCTGCTTCAGGTCATCAAATGCCTTTTGACATCTAACTGTCCACTGAACCTTTTTTGGCATTTTCTTAGAGGTTAAGTCATTCAGGGGTGTCACTATTGATCCACACCCCTTGACAAATCTTCTGTAATACCCAGTCAGGCCTAAGAAGGCTCTCACCTGAGTCTGGGTAGTTGGAGCAACCCAGTCCATGATGGTCTGGATTTTGCTCTGCAATGGTTGAACCTGGCCTCCACCCACAAGGTGGCCCAGGTACACAACCTGACTCTGCCCTATCTGGAACTTAGTGGCCTTGATAGTTAGGCCTGCCTTCTGCAGGGCCTCCAAAACATTTCTGAGGTGGACCAGGTGATCCTCCCAGGTGGAGCTAAAGACAGCAATATCATCTAGATATGCTGCACTATAGGCTTCCAGACCTGTAAGGACTGTGTTCACCAACCTCTGAAAAGTGGCAGGTGCATTCTTCAAACCAAAGGGCATCACCACAAATTGGTAAAGCCCACCAGGGGTAGAAAATGCAGTTTTTGGCTTTGCATCATCAGCTAGTCTGATCTGCCAGTAGCCAGCTGTCAGGTCAAATGTGCTTAGATACTTGGCTGAGGCCAAAGTGTCTATTAGCTCATCTGCCCTGGGGATTGGATGGACATCAGTCCTAGTGACTGCATTGAGGCCCCTGTAGTCCACACAAAACCTCATCTCTCTCTTGCCATCTTTGGTGTGAGGTTTAGGCACCAGGACTACTGACCAGGACTACTGGGCTAGCCCAAGGGCTATCTGAGGGCTCAATGACTCCCAGTTCCAACATTTTCTGGACTTCTGTCCTGATACAGTCCCAGACTTGGTCAGGTTGCCTGTAAATCTTACTTTTAACAGGCAGACTGTCCCCAGTGTCCACTTCATGAGTGCACCAGGTGGTCTGACTTGGAGTCAGAGAGAACATGTGTCTGAACTGATTAAGCACCCGTCTACAATCAGTTTGCTGCTGGTCAGTGAGGCTGCCTGCCAAGGCTACACCATCTACTGACCCATCATCAGGGTCTGTGAGAGCAGGTCAGGGAGTGGGTCACTCTCTTCCTCCTCTCCCTCATCAGTTGCCATGAGCAAGCCCATGTCAGCCCTGTCCACATATGGCTTCAGCCTGTTGACATGGAGCACCCTATGGGGGCTCCTGGGAGTTCCCAGGTCTACCAAATAGGTAACCTCTCCCTTCTGTTCAACAATGGTATGGGGGCCACTCCACTTGTCTTGGAGGGCTGCTGGGGCCACTGGCTCCAGCACCCACACCTTCTGCCCTGGCTGGTAAACAGTCAGCACAGCCTTTGGTCATGCCAGGCTTTCTGTAATTCCTGGCTAGCCTCAAGGTTTTTGGTTGCCTTTTTCATATACTCAGCCATCCGGGAGCGGAGACCAAGTACATAGTCCACTATGTCCTGTTTAGGGGGTTTGAGAGGTAACTCCCAACCTTCCTTCACCAGACACAATGGACCCCTGACAGGATGGCCAAACAAAAGTTCAAAAGGGCTGTAGCCAACCCCTTCTGAGGCACCTCCCTGTATGCAAATAAAAGGCAGGGCAAGAGTATGTCCCATCTTCGCCTAAGCTTTTCTGGGAGCCCTTTAATCATGCCCTTTAAGGTTTTGTTGAATCTCTCAACTAAACCATTGCATTGTGGGTGATAGGGTGTGGTGAATTTATAATTCACTCCACACTCCTTCCACATTGCAGTCAAGTAGCTGGACATAAAGTTTGCATCTCTGTCAGATACTACCTCCTTAGGAAAGCCCACTCTTGAGAAAATTCCCAGGAGGGCCCTGGCCACCACAGGAGCTGTAGTGGTCCTAAGGGGAATGGCTTCTGGGTACCTGGTGGCATGGTCCACCACCACCAGGATAAATCTGTGCCCAGATGCTGTTTGGGGATCCATGGGACCAACTATGTCAATCCCCACCCTCTCAAAGGGAACCCCCACCACAGGTAGTGGTATCAGGGGGCCTTTGTGGTGCCACCTGCCTTCCCACTGGCTTGGCAGGTTACACAGGAGCGACAAAACTCCTTGGTGTCTTCAGACATGTGGGGCCAGTGAAAGTGAGGGACAATTCTGTCCCAAGTCTTGTTCTGGCCCAGGTGACCTGCTAAAGGAATATCATGGGCTAGTGTCAATAGGAAGCCCCTGAACTTCAGAGGTATAACCAACCTCCTGGCTGTTCCAGGCTTGGGGTCTCTACTCTCTGAGTACAGGAGTCCATCATCCCAATATATCTTATGGGTGCCACAAGCATTCCCAGCAGCCTCAGCAGCAGCTTGCTGTCTGAGGGGTTCAAGAGAGGGGCAGTTCAGCTGCTCCTGGCTCAGATCTTGCGTGGAAGGGCCCCCTGTCCCCAAGAACTCCACCTGATCAGGTTCAAGCTCCTCTGGGACAGTTCCTTCTTCAGGCCTGAGATCATCTTCCTCAAAAGACTGATCTTCTTCCTGAGCCAAGGGGGAAGGCACTGCCTTAACCCTACTGCTCCTCCTCTTGGGAGGCACCTGCTGGCACATGCATCAAAAATGCCATTTGCGATTCCTTATTAGCGAAAAATAAGGATTAGCTAATAAGGAATTGCAAAAGCCAATGCATGTAGGAATTGCAAAAAAATAGCGATTCCTACAAATTCCTTAATTGCGACTCGCAAGTTGCGAGTCGCAATTAGGAATGGCTTCCCATTCATTCCTATGGGCCTAGAGGCCCATAGGAATGAATGGGAATTACATGCGCAATTTGCGCATGCAATTTCAAGTGCAAGGGTGTCAAAGGACACCCTGTTGCACCCTGAAATTGTAATCTGCACCCATGTTGCGCACACACATGCCCCAAGGGCATGTGTGTGTGTAACATGTAACTTTGAAAAATGCAGTTTAGTGCATTTCTCAAAGTTTTGCAATTACCATGAAGTTCAACTTCATGGTAAATTGCGCCCTAATAGCGAAATCGCTAGTTTTTTACTTTGTTGCATTGCATTTAAGGAATCTCAATTTGCGATTCCTTAAATGCAGTCGCAATTTAAGTAATCGCAATTGTGCGATTCCGTAAATTGCGATTTTTGCATTTGGGATGATGCATCCCAAATGCAAAAATACAGGTCGCAAATGGGCAGATTCTGCGAATCTGCCCGTTTGCGACCCGATTTTCGGATGATGCATGGGGCCCCTGGTCCATTATTCCAGAATCCAGGGCCTGTTCAGCTTTTGACATTTTTGCCTGTGACCTAGTCACAGCAAAGACATGTGCAGGGATCCCTAGCATTTCTGCATGTGTCTTGAGCTCCACCTCTGCCCAAGCTGAGGTTTCAAGATCATTGCCAAGCAAGCATTCGACTGGTAGGTCTGCACTCACCACAACCTTCTTAAGGCCAGATACCCCTCCCCAGGAGAAGTTAACAACTGCCAGAGAATGGTCTGTTCTGACATTGCTAGCATTGGTTACTTGGTACATTTCAACAAGTATAATCTGCCCAGGATCCACAAGATCTTTTGTCACCATTGTGACACTTGCTCCTGTGTCCCTGAATGCCCAAGCCTCTCTTCCATTAATTAAAGGCTGTTGTCTGTATTTGCCCAAATTATTGGGACTCACAAAGGGGGACATATCCATGCCCCCATCACAGACTAGGACAGCCTTAGTTGGCACTCTGACTAGGCCAGAGTCCATCTCAGTACCCAGGGTCAACCCTACTACACCCTTATTCTGAGTACCTCCACCACCACTTGTAGCTGGACTAGGGGGAACAGTTGCCTTAGGGGCAATGGTGGCTGGATTAGTGTCTTTGGCCTTGGTGCAGTCACTGGTCCAGTGAGTTTTCTGCTTACAGATTTTGCACCAAGGTTTCTTTTGGCCTTTTCCTTTAGTAGATTGGGATTCCCCACCAGATGCAGATTTTTGGGGACTTTGAGAAGACTTCTGGTCTTTACCCTTCTCCCCACCCTTGTCAGAGTTTTTGGCATCTTGCTTCTTCTGGTCACAACCTGGGTTCTGTACCTTCTGCCTCACCCTGGTTCTGACCCATTTGTCTGCCTTCTTTCCCAATTCTTGGGAGAGGTCAGATCAGAGTCCACCAGGTGCTGATGCAACAGCTGATTTTGACAGTTATTAAGGATCTGCTCCCTCATGATTAAATTATACAATCCTTACTGCCCAGTAACCAACCTTCCAGAGCCTTAGTAGCACAATCTACAAAGTCCACCCAGTCCTGTGTCTGTGCCTTTTGGGTATCACTGAACTTTAACCTGTATTGCTCAGTGGTTAGGCCAAACCCATCTATCAGTGCACTCTTCCGGACATGGTAATCATCAGCATCCTCTTCTCTTACAGTGAGGAGCTTGTCTCTACCTATGTCTGCAAAGGAGAGCCACAAGATTGCTGCCCACTGCTCCTGGGGGACCCTCTGAACTTTACAGGCCCTTTCCAGTGCAGTAATCCATTTGTGGATGTCATCCCCACTCTGGTAGGGAGGGACAATCTTGCTCAGGTTTCTGTGGTCATAAGACCTTTCTCTATCCCTAGGGAAGTTGCTGCCACCATGGGACTCTAGTCCCAACTTTTTTCTTTCTCTATGAAGCTCTAGGGACTCCCTGTCTATAGCCAACTGCTCTCTTCTGATCCTAAGCTGAGCTTCCTCATACTTGAGCAGTCTCTCTTTCCTTTCATGAGAGGATTCCCTCCTATGAGAGGAAACAGAGGTCCCTACTGAGGTGTCAGAATGGTTAGACTTCTCAGAAGGAGATCTTGCCCTTCTAGGCACCTTCACAACTCTTCCTGGTGGTACAAAGGGGAGGTCATTCTGATCCTCCTCCTCATCTGCAGGAGGAGCTGGATTTTCCAGGGTAAGATCATTGTCATCTTCCTGGCCAGCTTCAGAGGTCAGGTCCTGGGTTTCTTCACCCTTGGGCCCTTCCTCTGTTGCTGTCCCACCCACTCTGCCTACCTCTTCAGACCCTGAGGCCTGCCTGAGATCATCCAACATCAGCATCTCTATGAGGCCTTGGGTGTTTGCAGTCTTGCCTGGCTTCATCTTCCTAGCATTGCACAATGCTTTTAATTCCAAGAATTGGAGATTGTCATACTGGGATGGGGGAAGTCCAGTGGCTTCTGGCAGGGACTCAGTGGTTCCTGGCCTTGAAGACATCACTAGTGAGGTGTGTTGTATGCACTACCTACTCTAGTGTGGCCTACTAAACTCTCTTGAGTTGTAGAAAGGGTGTGCTAAGTCCTTGACACACAACTCTAAGTTCAGTAGAACTTACTGTATTTCTAAGCTTGAATTTATATGTACCTTAGGTACCTTTAGTGGTTTTCAGTTAGTCATACAGTTGAGATTATCTGGTAAAACAAAGGCAAGCTTGAATCCAACCGCTGCACACCAATGTGAGAAGTTGGCCTGGTATATGCTGTCCACTAGTTATAGTGGGCACCTTGCACCAGTCCAAACGACCTTTATTGATGATAGGTTTAAAGACAACCTTTATTGAAAGCTATCCTAGTGGTAGCTATGGAGAGCAGCCTTCAGGCTAAGTCTTGAAGGAGTGTAAAGCTAGTTGTTTTACCAGTCTATAATCTCATGAATGACCAAATGAAAGGAGAACCACACCAGGTATATATATAAAATATATGTATTTATTACTAAACACTACCCACTAGTCTCTTTATGAGGCTAGAGGTCAAAGTACACAAGTTACAAGTCAAATAGCACAGTAAATTAGCACAATATACGATTAGCCCTAGGGGCGTACCAAACCATATATTAAGAAAGTGGTATAAGAACCACGACTTAAGTAGACACAAGGCCTAGGGCCTGTAGAATAGCTGGGAACCCAAGGAACCACCCAAGGTAGTGACACAGGGGACCCACGGGGGCTGTGTGCAGTGTGTGAACACAGCCGCGAGCTCCGTTAAAGTCTATGGGAAAGTCGCGGTACGAATTTTAGAGTTTAAGGACACTTAGAAATGGACTAGGACCAAACCCTCTTGGACTTAGACAGTTCTAGGGTTAACACCCACGGGAGCACCGGAGTACTCGAGTTACCTCACCCAGGGAAGCCGGGTGCATAGGTGTCGAATGGTGTCGGGTCGCGTCGTCGATTTCAATGGCAGCCTGCGAAGAAGTGCTGCTGCCGGGAAGATGCGAAGTGTCCGAAGAGATCCAAGCCTGGATCGGAGATGAGAAGAACCTGAAAGCAGAGGGGACAGAGTCTGGGTCACTTGCCAGTGACCAGGGGCACGATAGGCGAATGCCCACCGATGTCGGGTGTTTCAGGTGAAGGAGGTGAAGCTTGACTCTTCATCCAAGAGGCCCCGGAGGCATCAACGATGACCAGAAGCTGGATTCGAGCTGTCCCATGAAGTATGTCGAGTGCTGCAGTGTTGGTGTCCAGATTGAACACAACAAGCCTTGGCAACAGCAACCCACGCAGAAAGGAGAAAGATGCTTCGGTGCAGACCAGCAAGGTCTGAGGGACTCACCACTCAGTGGGGAGTCAGGGCACGTCTGGAGCAACCAGGAAAACCCAAAGAAAATCAGAGTTGCCATCACAAGGACCCACCAGTCGATGGACCAGGGATCGCGAAGGAGCCTCGAGCAGAAATGCAAGAAGTGGGCCCACGGAACACTCGTGGAGTGTAGGCTCACAATCTTCGGTGCAAATGGTGCTCGGGGTCTGGGCTACAAGTAATCCAAAGCAGGACTTCAAGAGACGTCGAGAAGTCAATGCACTAGCAAATGTGCACGGTGTCCAGGAGTTCCGGTTCCACGTCACTCGTGAGGGCTGCGGGTCTCAGCTTTGCTGGGGACTCGGGTCGGCCTCTGAGAAGTATGGAAATCCTCTTCCTGGGCTGCAGGTACTTCGGAGTCCAGCGGGAGCTTCTGAGTTGCAGACCGGCAAATGCTTCGTTGGTGCCTGCCAAGCAGGGGAGTCACTCCTTGACCCCAAGGGAGATTTCTTCAGTCCTCTAGTCTTTAGTAGGGCGTCGAAGTTCCAGGATTCAGTCGCAGAGTTTCGTCCAGGGATATCTAAAGTCCTGTTGCCAGGGGTTCCTTACTTATACCCAAGGAAGGGGTTGGACTAACTCTGGGGACGCACCTATGGGAGGGTTTGGAAAGAGGGTGGCTACACCCATTTCCGTTGTCCAGTTTCGCGCCAGAGCAGGGGCTGGCAGCCCCTGCAACCGGTTTGAACTGGGGTATGCACAGGGACACCAAATGTGCCCCCAGTGCAGGACTTCAAAGCACTCAGAGAGTGCCCCCACCCAGCCCCAATACACTAAAGCCTGTCTGGGAGGTGGTAACACCTCCCTGCGACAGGAAACCTATTGTCCAGGCCTCCCCTGCCGGAGTTTTGGTCAGCAGTGGGAGGTCAGACTCGTGTCTGTGGCTGCAGCATCCATTTTGTGATGCCAGGGCTCTGTTTAGCTGGTACCGGGTATACCGGTGCTGTCATGTCTCTCCCTCTAGAAGGGTGGGATCATACTCCCACACCAGTTACTGGTGTGGGGGTATGATTCCAAGGTGTTTGACACCAAACACGACATGTTTCCGTGCAGCCATCCCAAAGTTAGCATTTACCGTTTACGATATAATGCACTTAAGAGTATATGGTCAGGCTGCACCACAGACAACCCCGGAGAGGAGATTCCAAAGGCTGGAGGGGCTCTGCTCATGCAGGGGCACCCTCTCACATAAAACCAAGCCCCCTGCCTTCAGGATTGATAAGGCCTGCCATAGGGGTGACTGATAGGTTTATATGTGCAGTGATAGGGTGAGATATAGTGAACCTATATCTCAGTAAGGGGAGCATGCACCACCTCACTCAGGCTGCTGTATCAGTCCTGTGGTGTCATTTTGGAGGGCCTTCCAGGGGTGGCATAATACATGCTGCAGCCCCTGGTAGGCCTCTGGGGTACCTATGCCCTGGGTACATAGTATACCATATACTAGGGTCTTATAAGGGCACCCCAGAATCCAATCTGAAGTGTACCTAAGGTACTAGGAATCCATTTAGAGAGGAAGCAGCTAGGCTGGGGTCCTGGATAGCAGGGCCCCAGCCAGACTAAAGTCGAAAAACAGTGAAGCATCAGCAAAAAGTGGGGGTAACCATAAGAGGCAGATCCTACTCTCCTACACAACCCCCCCCCCCAAACGCAGGGACATTAAACTAACCTTGACCAGTTGAGACTTCATGTTCTAAGTGGAAATATCTGGAGAGTCCATCTGCATTGGCATGGCTACTCCCAGGTCTATGTTCCACTGTATAGTCCATCCCCTGTAGGTAAATGGACCACCTCAAAAGTTTGGAGTTTTCACCCTTCATCTGTTTTAGCCATAAGAGGGGCTTATGGTCTATCTGAACAAGGAAGTGAGTGCCAAACAAGTATGGCCTCAACTTCTTCAGAGCCCAAACCACAGCAAAGGCCTCCCTCTCTATGGCTGACCAACGTTTCTCTCTGGGGGTCAGCCTTCTGCTAATAAAAGCTACTGGCTGATCCTGACCTTCATCATTCAACTGTGATAGTACAGCCCCTACCCCCAACTCAGATGCATCTGTCTGCACAATGAACTTTTTGGAGTAATCAGGACTCTGCAGAATGGGAGCAGTGCACATGGCCTGCTTCAGGTCATCAAATGTCTTTTGACATCTAACTGTCCACTGAACCTTTTTTGGCATTTTCTTAGAGGTTAAGTCATTCAGGGGTGTTACTATTGATCCATACCCCTTGACAAATCTTCTGTAATACCCAGTCAGGCCTAAGAAGGCTCTCACCTGAGTCTGGGTAGTTGGAGCAACCCAGTCCATGATGGTCTGGATTTTGCTCTGCAATGGTTGAACCTGGCCTCCACCCACAAGGTGGCCCAGGTACACAACCTGACTCTGCCCTATCTGGCACTTAGTGGCCTTGATAGTTAGGCCTGCCTTCTGCAGGGCCTCCAAAACATTTCTGAGGTGGACCAGGTGATCCTCCCAGGTGGAGCTAAAGACAGCAATATCATCTAGATATGCTGCACTATAGGCTTCCAGACCTGTAAGGACTGTGTTCACCAACCTCTGAAAAGTGGCAGGTGCATTCTTCAAACCAAAGGGCATCACCACAAATTGGTAAAGCCCACCAGGGGTAGAAAATGCAGTTTTTGGCTTTGCATCATCAGCTAGTCTGATCTGCCAGTAGCCAGCTGTCAGGTCAAATGTGCTTAGATACTTGGCTGAGGCCAAAGTGTCTATTAGCTCATCTGCCCTGGGGATTGGATGGACATCAGTCCTAGTGACTGCATTGAGGCCCCTGTAGTCCACACAAAACCTCATCTCTCTCTTGCCATCTTTGGTGTGAGGTTTAGGCACCAGGACTACTGACCAGGACTACTGGGCTAGCCCAAGGGCTATCTGAGGGCTCAATGACTCCCAGTTCCAACATTTTCTGGACTTCTGTCCTGATACAGTCCCTGACTTGGTCAGGTTGCCTGTAAATCTTACTTTTAACAGGCAGACTGTCCCCAGTGTCCACTTCATGAGTGCACCAGGTGGTCTGACTTGGAGTCAGAGAGAACATGTGTCTGAACTGATTGAGCACCTGTCTACAATCAGTTTGCTGCTGGGCAGTGAGGCTGCCTGCCAAGGCTACACCATCTACTGACCCATCATCAGGGTTCTGTGAGAGCAGGTCAGGGAGTGGGTCACTCTCTTCCTCCTCTCCCTCATCAGTTGCCATGAGCAAGCCCATGTCAGCCCTGTCCACATATGGCTTCAGCCTGTTGACATGGAGCACCCTATGGGGGCTCCTGGGAGTTCCCAGGTCTACCAAATAGGTAACCTCTCCCTTCTGTTCAACAATGGTATGGGGGCCACTCCACTTGTCTTGGAGGGCTGCTGGGGCCACTGGCTCCAGCACCCACACCTTCTGCCCTGGCTGGTAAACAGTCAGCACAGCCTTTTGGTCATGCCAGGCTTTCTATAATTCCTGGCTAGCCTCAAGGTTTTTGGTTGCCTTTTTCATATACTCAGCCATCCGGGAGCGGAGACCAAGTACATAGTCCACTATGTCCTGTTTAGGGGGTTTGAGAGGTAACTCCCAACCTTCCTTCACCAGACACAATGGACCCCTGACAGGATGGCCAAACAAAAGTTCAAAAGGACTGTAGCCAACCCCCTTCTGAGGCACCTCCCTGTATGCAAATAAAAGGCAAGGCAAGAGTATGTCCCATCTTCGCCTAAGCTTTTCTGGGAGCCCTTTAATCATGCCCTTTAAGGTTTTGTTTAATCTCTCAACTAAACCATTGCATTGTGGGTGATAGGGTGTGGTGAATTTATAATTCACTCCACACTCCTTCCACATTGCAGTCAAGTAGCTGGACATAAAGTTTGCATCTCTGTCAGATACTACCTCCTTAGGAAAGCCCACTCTTGAGAAAATTCCCAGGAGGGCCCTGGCCACCACAGGAGCTGTAGTGGTCCTAAGGGGAATGGCTTCTGGGTACCTGGTGGCATGGTCCACCACCACCAGGATAAATCTGTGCCCAGATGCTGTTTGGGGATCCATGGGACCAACTATGTCAATCCCCACCCTCTCAAAGGGAACCCCCACCACAGGTAGTGGTATCAGGGGGCCTTTGTGGTGCCACCTGCCTTCCCACTGGCTTGGCAGGTTACACAGGAGCAACAAAACTCCTTGGTGTCTTCAGACATGTGGGGCCAGTGAAAGTGAGGGACAATTCTGTCCCAAGTCTTGTTCTGGCCCAGGTGACCTGCTAAAGGAATATCATGGGCTAGTGTCAATAGGAAGCCCCTGAACTTCAGAGGTATAACCAACCTCCTGGCTGTTCCAGGCTTGGGGTCTCTACTCTCTGAGTACAGGAGTCCATCATCCCAATATATCTTATGGGTGCCACAAGCATTCCCAGCAGCCTCCGCAGCAGCTTGCTGTCTGAGGGGTTCAAGAGAGGGGCAGTTCAGCTGCTCCTGGCTCAGATCTGCCCTGGAAGGGCACCCTGTCCCCAAGAACTCAACCTGATCAGGTTCAAGCTCCTCTGGGACAGTTCCTTCTTCAGGCCTGAGATCATCTTCCTCAAAAGACTGATCTTCTTCCTGAGCCAAGGGGGAAGGCACTGCCTTAACCCTACTGCTCCTCCTCTTGGGAGGCACCTGGTCCATTATTCCAGAATCCAGGGCCTGTTCAGCTTTTGACATTTTTGCCTGTGACCTAGTCACAGCAAAGACATGTGCAGGGATCCCTAGCATTTCTGCATGTGTCTTGAGCTCCACCTCTGCCCAAGCTGAGGTTTCAAGATCATTGCCAAGCAAGCATTCGACTGGTAGGTCTGCACTCACCACAACCTTCTTAAGGCCAGATACCCCTCCCCAGGAGAAGTTAACAACTGCCAGAGAATGGTCTGTTCTGACATTGCTAGCATTGGCCACTTGGTACATTTCAACAAGTATAATCTGCCCAGGATCCACAAGATCTTTTGTCACCATTGTGACACTTGCTCCTGTGTCCCTGAATGCCCAAGCCTCTCTTCCATTAATTAAAGGCTGTTGTCTGTATTTGCCAAAATTATTGGGGCTCACAAAGGGGGACATATCCATGCCCCCATCACAGACTAGGACAGCCTGAGTTGGCACTCTGACTAGGCCAGAGTCCATCTCAGTACCCAGGGTCAACCCTACTACACCCTTATTCTGAGTACCTCCACCACCACTTGTAGCTGGACTAGGGGGAACAGTTGCCTTAGGGGCAATGGTGGCTGGATTAGAGTCTTTGGCCTTGGTGCAGTCACTGGTCCAATGAGTTTTCTGCTTACAGATTTTGCACCAAGGTTTCTTTTGGCCTTTTCCTTTAGTAGATTGGGATTCCCCACCAGATGCAGATTTTTGGGGACCTTGAGAAGACTTCTGGTCTATACCCTTCTCCCCACCCTTGTCAGAGTTTTTGGCATCTTGCTTCTTCTGGTCACAACCTGGGTTCTGTACCTTCTGCCTCACCCTGGTTCTGACTCATTTGTCTGCCTTCTTTCCCAATTCTTGGGAGAGGTCAGATCAGAGTCCACCAGGTGCTGATGCAACAGCTGATTTTGACAGTTATTAAGGATCTGCTCCCTCATGATTAAATTATACAATCCTTTGAAGTCACACACCTTACTGCCCAGTAACCAACCTTCCAGAGCCTTAGTAGCACAATCTACAAAGTCCACCCAGTCCTGTGTCTGTGCCTTTTGGGTATCTCTGAACTTTAACCTGTATTGCTCAGTGGTTATGCCAAACCCATCTATCAGTGCACTCTTCCGGACATGGTAATCATCAGCATCCTCTTCTCTTACAGTGAGGAGCTTGTCTCTACCTATGTCTGCAAAGGAGAGCCACAAGATTGCTGCCCACTGCTCCTGGGGGACCCTCTGAACTTTACAGGCCCTTTCCAGTGCAGTAATCCATTTGTGGATGTCATCCCCACTCTGGTAGGGAGGGACAATCTTGCTCAGGTTTCTGTGGTCATAAGACCTTTCCCTTTCCCTAGGGAAGTTGCTGCCACCAGGGGACTCTAGTCCCAACTTTTTTCTTTCTCTATGAAGCTCTAGGGACTCCCTGTCTGTAGCCAACTGCTCTCTTCTGATCCTAAGATGAGCTTCCTCATACTTGAGCAGTCTCTCTTTCCTTTCATGAGAGGATTCCCTCCTATGAGAGGAAACAGAGGTCCCTACTGAGGTGTCAGAATGGTTAGACTTCTCAGAAGGAGATCTTGCCCTTCTAGGCACCTTCACAACTCTTCCTGGTGGTACAAAGGGGAGGTCATTCTGATCCTCCTCCTCATCTGCAGGAGGAGCTGGATTTTCCAGGGTAAGATCATTGTCATCTTCCTGGCCAGCTTCAGAGGTCAGGTCCTGGGTTTCTTCACCCTTGGGTCCTTCCTCTGTTGCTGTCCCACCCACTCTGCCTACCTCTTCAGACCCTGAGGCCTGCCTGAGATCATCCAACATCAGCATCTCTATGAGGCATTGGGTGTTTGCAGTCTTGCCTGGCTTCATCTTCCTAGCATTGCACAATGCTTTTAATTCCAAGAATTGGAGATTGTCATACTGGGATGGGGGAAGTCCAGTGGCTTCTGGCAGGGACTCAGTGGTTCCTGGCCTTGAAGACATCACTAGTGAGGTGTGGTGTATGCACTACCTACTCTAGTGTGGCCTACTAAACTCTCTTGAGTTGTAGAAAGGGTGTGCTAAGTCCTTGACACACAACTCTAAGTTCAGTAGAACTTACTGTATTTCTAAGCTTGAATTTATATGTACCTTAGGTACCTTTAGTGGTTTTCAGTTAGTCATACAGTTGAGATTATCTGGTAAAACAAAGGCAAGCTTGAATCCAACCGCTGCACACCAATGTGAGAAGTTGGCCTGGTATATTATTATTATTATTTGCATTTATAGAGCGCACGGCTACCTCCAACGGAGGTGTCCCGGCGCTAAATGCTATATGCTGTCCACTAGTTATAGTGGGCACCTTGCACCAGTCCAAACAACCTTTATTGATGATAGGTTTAAAGACAAACTTTATTGAAAGCTATCCTAGTGGTAGCTATGGAGAGCAGCCTTCAGGCTAAGTCTTGAAGGAGTGTAAAGCTAGTTGTTTTACCAGTCTATAATCTCATGAATGACCAAATGAAAGGAGAACCACACCAGGTATATATATAAAATATATGTATTTATTACTAAACACTACCCACTAGTCTCTTTATGAGGCTAGAGGTCAAAGTACACAAGTTACAAGTCAAATAGCACAGTAAATTAGCACAATATACGATTAGCCCTAGGGGCGTACCAAACCATATATTAAGAAAGTGGTATAAGAACCACGACTTAAGTAGACACAAGGCCTAGAGCCTGTAGAATCGCTGGGACCCCAAGGAACCACCCAAGGTAGTGACACAGGGGACCCACGGGGGCTGTGTGCAGTGTGTGAACACAGCCGCGAGCTCCGTTAAAGTCTATGTGAAAGTCGCGGTACGAATTTTAGAGTTTAAGGACACTTAGAAATGGACTAGGACCAAACCCTCTTGGACTTAGACAGTTCTAGGGTTAACACCCATGGGAGCACCGGAGTACTCGAGTTACCTCACCCAGGGAAGCCGGGTGCATAGGTGTCGAATGGTGTCGGGTCGCGTCGTCGATTTCAATGGCAGCCTGCGAAGAAGTGCTGCTGCCGGGAAGATGCGAAGTGTCCGAAGAGATCCAAGCCTGGATCGGAGATGAGAAGAACCTGAAAGCAGAGGGGACAGAGTCTGGGTCACTTGCCAGTGACCATGGGCACGATAGGCGAATGCCCACCGATGTAGGGGTGTTTCAGGTGAAGGAGGTGAAGCTTGACTCTTCAGTCACGAGGCCCCGGAGGCATCAACGATGACCAGAAGCTGGATTCGAGCTGTCCCACAAAGTATGTCGAGTGCTGCAGTGTTGGTGTCCAGATTGAACACAACAAGCCTTGGCAACAGCAACCCACGCAGAAAGGAGAAAGATGCTTCAGTGCAGACCAGCAAGGTCTGAGGGACTCACCACTCGGTGGGGAGTCAGGGCACGTCTGGAGCAACCAGGAAAACCCAAAGAAAATCAGAGTTGCCATCACAAGGACCCACCAGTCGATGGACCAGGGATCGCGAAGGAGCCTCGAGCGGAAATGCAAGAAGTGGGCCCACGGAACACTCGTGGAGTGTAGGCTCACAATCTTCGGTGCAAATGGTGCTCGGGGTCTGGGCTACAAGTAATCAGAAGCAGGACTTCAAGAGATGTCGAGAAGTCAATGCACTAGCAAATGTGCATGGTGTTCAGGAGTTCCGGTTCCACGTCACTCGTGAGGGCTGCGGGTCTCAGCTTTGCTGGGGACTCGGGTCGGCCTCTGAGAAGTCTGGAAATCCTCTTCCTGGGCTGCAGGTACTTCGGAGTCCGGCGGGAGCTTCTGAGTTGCAGACCAGCAAATGCTTTGTTGGTGCCTGCCAAGCAGGGGAGTCACTCCTTGACCCCAAGGGAGATTTCTTCAGTCCTCTAGTCTTTAGTAGGGCGTCGAAGTTCCAGGATTCAGTCGCAGAGTTTCGTCCAGGGATATCTAAAGTCCTGTTGCCAGGGGTTCCTTACTTATACCCAAGGAAGGGGTTGGACTAACTCTGGGGACCCACCTATGGGAGGGTTTGGAAAGAGGGGTGGCTACACCCATTTCCGTTGTCCAGTTTCGCGCCAGAGCAGGGGCTGGCAGCCCCTGCAACCGGTTTGAACTGGGGTATGCACAGGGACACCAAATGTGCCCCCAGTGCAGGACTTCAAAGCACTCAGAGAGTGCCCCCACCCAGCCCCAATACACTAAAGCCTGTCTGGGAGGTGGTAACACCTCCCTGCGACAGGAAACCTATTGTCCAGGCCTCCCCTGCCGGAGTTTCGGTCAGCAGTGGGAGGTCAGACTCGTGTCTGTGGCTGCAGCATCCATTTTGTGATGCCAGGGCTCTGTTTAGCTGGTACCGGGTATACCGGTGCTGTCATGTCTCTCCCTCTAGAAGGGTGGGATCATACTCCCACACCAGTTACTGGTGTGGGGGTATGATTCCAAGGTGTTTGACACCAAACACAACATGTTTCCGTGCAGCTGATCCAGCGCTAACAATAAAAATAGTTCTCCTATTATGCTTTGGTCATCTAGGTGCAATTATTTCTCTAACACACACACTATATCCATATGACGGTGGGGCCCATAACACCGCATATACATTCACTTACTCATTTGTTCCCTGGATTTCCTCCGTCATGAACCTAGGAGAAAAACGATTCGCTGGAAGGAGACGGGATACCTCTTTATAATGTCTTAATATTTCTCATCTGCTTTTAAGGTATTCCGCTCATTGGTCGATGGACCAACTAGTAGGAATCAGTTGATGGTGATTAAGACCAGCTCAATCACAATAAACTCTTTTACCATTTCATTATTAATCATTAAGCTAAAGAAAAATCACTGAGTCATTTGTTTAAAGAATAATAAAGTTTATATAAAGTTTTGAATGCAGGAAAATTGAGATTAAGCTTATTATTCAGATCATTGCATTTATCATCAATATAAGAATAGTTTGAAATTGCAAGGCACTTTTATTAGACGGAAAAATGAGGTTATCATAATAAGAACTCTATAGATCAATCTATCTATCTCTCTGGGGAAAGCCTAATAATTCTAATAAATCTATCAATAAAAGTTCTCCTAAAGCAGCATCTTTATACTCAACTGGAAAAGGAAAATAACAGCAGCAGCATCAGCTCGTCAGCATCAGCAACCGCAACTTCTCCCATCTACAGCATCTAACTCCTACAGCATCTCCCGCAGCATCCCGCAGCATTCTAACCCCTCCCACCAAGAGTAGGTCTTCTTATACCCTAATTCTAGCTTACAGCATAAAATGTTTCTTCTTACATGGCGCAATTCATTCTCATTGGTCAAAAACTCAGGTCCATATACATTTCAATCAAACTTCCTGGTCTTAACCAGTTCCGTGTGGAATGTCCATACAAGCATCGTTTCCCACAGTTCATGCACTTGCTCATCCGTTTCGATCAGTCCAAATTGTATCTTTTTCTGTTACATTTTGTGTAATACAGTTCCGTCTATTGATTCAGCCAGGCTTCTCACGCTTCTTGCTGATCATCTTGGCACACATCTGCTCAGAAGGGTCACAACAGCCTTGACCATACTTTCATCTTAGCCTCTCGGCATCAGCACGTGATCATCCCTTTTCCACAGCCTCTCTCCTCTATCACATGGTCTCATCCGCTCATGCGCACTCTAGTAACTCGCGGCCATTTTATATTGCTGCTCGGCAGGCCTAAGCGCACTATTTTCAAAGATAAACAAAATGTTATTAAACAAAGAAATATAAACCCTTTCGTTTCCCTCCCGTCTTTCTACGTACCCCAATTAGGTATTACCTAGCAGAAGCAACATATAAAGCTGTCCCTTACTTACCATCGCTTTATTTTGCAACCACACGTTTTATTTAAAAGCACAAATCATGCATTTATTATTTAATTAGTACGCAAATATTATGTTATGTTAGATACGTGAACAATTATAAGTCAATTAATTTGCACACTGAATTGCGTGTTACCATTAACCCTTAACATACATTGTTGGTTATTTACTTAAACGAACATGTTTATTAATATTGTACGAAAATATTAGGAGGTTAAAATTTTTACATTTACCCTGCTCCATCAACTCCCCCCTTTGGTGATTTTTAATATCACCACGAAAACCCAAGTTATACAATTTTCTCAGACAGCATATATCTTTTATCCGTTTGCTTTTGTTAGTTTACACAACTGTGTCTCTTTCAACTTGTTTCGTCGTTTTCTTGTACATGTTCTCTTTTATTTCTTCTAACTCTATTTCACCCATTTCTCTCTCTCTTTCCTTGTTTATCATGTTTTCTTTTTCTAGCTTATTCTGCCTTCTTCTTCTCTTTATACAAGTTATTGCAAGCTTCAGTACTAATATTATTATTATTATCACGGTTGCTATTATTATAACTTTCCCTATTATTAATCCACTCATTCTTGTTAACCAATTTGTTACAGAAGAAAACCCTTTACCAAGTTTTCCCCAAACACTTTCAACCTCCAGTGGAACAAGTTCTTTGTGCAAATTTGTAATATTTGTTATATACTTCTGTATATTTTCGCTCTTATCTGGAATGTAAGTGCAACAATGTTGGACTTTCAGCATTCCACAGACTCCGCCCTCTTTTGCCAAAAGAATGTCAAGGGCAAGACGATTTTGCATCACCATAGCTCTCATGGCAACCATCTCGGTATTTACCATTAAGAACCCTCCAGCAGTATCCGTAGATAAACGATCTACCACTGTGGATAATTTCCGAATTCTAAATGCATTCAAAGATATTCCCACTGCTGGTATCAATGCACCAAAAATATCACCTACTATTTCTGAAAAACTTTCCCTTTTTCTACGTGTAAAGGTATTTATCATTTTGTGTGTTCCTTTTTCTTTTCTATCCACATGAAAATTTTTGGGAAAGACCAGGCCTAAGTAACATGACCCATACCAATGGTCCGGCAACCTATAATAAGCCCTATTCCCGCAAACATAATAAATCCCTGGAAATATTGGATCTTTTCCCCCTTTGAATCCCCATCCACCTAGAATTTGGTAATTGTCATGGCAATTGCTGGAACCCACAAAATAATTGTCATATCTTGTCTTATTTCTTCTAATGCACAACCTTCCCTGTTGGGGCCAATCCAGAGTCATAGCTGCATTTGTCTTTTTCTTGTCATGATTGTCTTCCTCAAACGCCCAAAGAGGTGTTGTTGTCTCTTCTATCACTTTTCTTTGAAATTTTACTCTTCTCTCTTCAACCATTTCTAAAAATACCTTTTCTTCCTTCTTTAACTCACAGGTAAGGTTGTACCTAATTATACTATCTAATGTTAAAATCTTATCTTCTAAGAAATATTCACCAAACGTCTTTCCCTCTTTTATTTTGTTAAGCTCGGGAACTACAGAAACCTTTGCAAAAATCTTATTTATGTCAGTGTAATAATATTCTAATCTACCTGTTTTATAAAATAAACTTGCTAAAACACTACATGTTATTCCATATGTCAAAGGGAGGTGATGATAAGTCACACCCTCTGCTACAGATGCAGGCAACTGCATACAAACATAGCAATCTCTTACATCCATTGTTTCTACATACTCATACAGTAATTTAGTAAAGACATTTTTTGAAAAATCTGTTATTGATTTGTCCTTATGTAATTCTGCACTACTCTTTAAAATAACTGGCTCTTGAGTGTTAGCTCCTTTTTCTTTCTCAGTGTTATTAGACTTTTCCACTACAGCTAAACTAATTGGAATAGTTATTGCTAAAACCACCCATACTGTTATTAATAATCCTCTACAAAAACAGCACATTTTGCACCATCTACTTAAAAACTCACATCTACACTTTCTATCTCTAGTATTCTCCATTTTGTCTTCTAACCTTATTTATTTGTTTTCTAGAAAATTGTGTCACTACACCTCAGAAATGACTTGCTTGCCACTCTGTACTTCCAATATTTTGTCTTTACTTGGTACTTTCTTTTAATTCTTTCTCAGAATTCTTTCTTTGTCACATCCGGTAAATTCGTCAGATCAGTGTTTTGTCAAATCCGGTAAAACTATCTAAACTTCTTCAGGTTTGTTGCTTCAGGTTTGTTGCACTTCACTTTCTCCCATCAGGTTTCTTTGTTCTGGGTTTTCGTGAGTGTTCAATTCTTCTTTGTGACTAGTCAAAGCACGATACAACCATTCAGGCGATCTATACTTTTGATTTACTTTCTTTATTCTTTTCGTTTTCTGCAAGTGTTTTCCACCTTGTTTTTCTTGCTCTTTTTGACTTGTTATTTCATTCACTTGTTCAGCACTTTTCCCATCCAACCTTATGATTCTGTATCTTAATTTTCTTACTCCGTTGGGCCAATTGTCTCCTTTTCTTGGCCTTTTTGCTTCACTTCCTTTTTCCTCTCTTTCTGTTTTCCAATTTCTTTTTCTTGTCTCTAGTTTTTCATTTCTTTCTTCTCCACTTTCTTCAGACTCTGTTTCAATTCTTTCGTTATTTCCTCTTATTTTGAAACTTATAATTTCATTTTCTTCTACTTGTTGTTCTTTTCTTATCTTCCTTCGTTCACCTATTTCTGTCCCTCCTCGAGGTTCTTCCGAATTTGTGTCCGTCTCTCTATCTGCTTCTAAAATTCCCTGTTCTTGTGTTTGACTATCTGTCCCTACTGCTCCTCAGGGTTTTTCCGATTTTTCTAACTTTTGGTTTGAAACTCTCCCTTCTTCATCTATTAATATTATCTGCGAAGGAATTTTACCACAACTTGTACTTGGTTGCTCACTGTCACTATTTTCTGGCTCAGTTTCTTCTCTTATGCTTTCAAAATTCCACTTTCTTTTCAGAATCTCTTCACATTCCGAATGTTCTGTATCAGATTCTGAACTGGTGTCAGATATTTCCAGATGTCAACTTACAGGTCGATCTTCAAATTCTGGAACTTCAGCTATTTCTTCTATTTCCTCTTCTTCTACCGTTGCACTTGCAGTTGGGTCTTCCAGATGTCGACTTACAGGTCGATCTTCAGGTTCTGGCACCCTGTTTGTCTCCTCTTCTCTTTCTGATGCTGAACTGTTATCTGATATTTCCAGATGCCGACTCACATGTCGATCTTTAGGTTCTGGAACTCTGATGGTGTGGCTGGCATGTACCCAATGTTTCACTCCTGCACACTTGACTGCGGTGGTCGTCACTAGGATCACTTGTCGTGGTTCGTCCCAGCGAGGAACCAAACAGTTTCTTCTCGGGTGGACTTTTATTCGAACCCAATCTCCTGGATTCAAGTCGTGAGCTGGTTTTCTTTCAAGAGTGGTCGCATCCGGTCCAACCTGATGAAACACAGAACGCACCACATCAGCCAATCCTTTGCAATAATCCAGCACTAGATCATCAGTTATAGTCAGTAGCTTGTTGACAGGTACTTGTGCTTGTCTCATTGCTCGTCCCATGATTATTTCATGTGGACTGAGTCCAGTTTTCCTTTCCGGAATACTTCTGATTGTCATCAGAACTAATGGCAAAGCATCTGGCCATTTGAGTCCTGTAGCTTGACACATTTTTCCTAACCTGTTCTTGATCGTTCCATTCACTTGCTCTACTATTCCAGAAGCCTCTGGTCTGTATGCACAATGCAGTTTCTGTTTAATACTAAGTGCTTCACAAATCAGTTTAAGTAATTCATTTTGGAAATGTGTTCCTCTATCTGTTTCAATCGTGACTGGAAAACCATACCTAGGAATGAATTCTCGCAGCAAAAGTTTTGCTACCGTGATACTATCATTCCTTCTTGTTGGATATGCCTCCACCCAATGGGAAAACAAACACACGACCACTAGAACATACCTCAATCTGCTGCAAGGTGGCATTTCAATCAAATCCATTTGCATTCTAGTGAAAGGACCCCCTTCTCGTCCTATTCTTCCTAGACTCACTACTGTCTTTCTTCCTGGATTTAACTGTTGACAAATAAGACATCTCTGACAAAGACTCTCAGCTATGGCTCTGAATTTTGGATTGTACCATGTTTGTCTAAAAAGTCTGATCATTGAATCTCTCCCAATATGGGCTTGCCCATGGTACATCCGTACCATGTCAGAAATCATGCTATCAGGCATATCTGGTCTCTCATCCCTGTAAACCCATACATCAGTTTCTTCATGTTTTCTACATCCTGCTTTTAGCCAAGTATCTTTTTCTTCATCCTCTGCAGCTTCTTGTAACTGTCTCACCTCATCCCATGTTTCAATAGAGTTAGTAAAAAGCAAAGGACAAGAAATATGCTCTCTTTCGCGACATTTATTCAAAGAAACCACATTCTTTGCACAGTACTGTGCCATTTCGTCAGCATATTTATTACCAACAGTAATGTAGTCTTCCCCATTTTTATGTGCATTGCACTTCACAACAGCGATCTGTTTAGGCAGCTGTATCGCCTCAAGCAACTTTTTCACAAAATCTCCATTTCTGATGGGCGTTCCTGCAGACGTCAAGAAACCCCTTTGTGACCAAATCTGACCAAAATCATGCACGACCCCAAAGCCGTACTGGCTATCTGTCACAATCGTAACCCGTACATTTCTTCCCAACTTACATGCTTGAATCAGAGCTACTAATTCTGCAACTTGGGCAGACCGTATACCTTTCAGACAAGATGCTTCCAATACAGTTGCTACTGTGCAAACTGCATATGCTGCACTTAGAACTCCATCACTCGTTCTCAAACATGAGCCATCCACAAACAGAATATAATCTGATTCTTTCAATGGCTCATCTCGGATGTCAGCTCTTGGTTTTGTACAGTATTCGAGCACATTCAGACAATCGTGATCTACTTCATCCATTTCAATCACATTCTCTTCATCTGGCAATGATGTTGAAGGATTCACATTCATACATCTGTCAATGGTCACATTATCTGCACTCAAAATTACCTTTTCATACCTAGTCAGCCGACTATGTGTCATGTATTGGGTTTTCGTTCTTGTCAAAAGAATTTCCACAGAATGGGGAACATACACTCTCAATGGATACCCCATCACTATGCCTTCACTCTGTTCCAAACTCACACAAGTAGCAGCAACTGCTTTCAAACATCCAGGCAACGCTTTCGCTACAGGGTCTAAAACAGCTGAAAAATATGCAATTGATCTTTTCATAGTTCCATGTCTCTGCACCAAAACTGAAAATGCACATCCATCTCTTTCACTGCAATACAACTCAAAATCTTTCTCATAGTCAGGCATTCCCAATGCTGGAGCCTCACACAATTTCTTTTTCAACTCTCTGAATGCTTTCATTTCTTCATCATTCATTTCAAAAGGATCTTTAACATCCTTCTTTGTCAGTTTCTGCAATGGTTTTGCAATCAGTGAAAAACCGCTTATCCATTGTCGACAATATCCAACCATTCCCAAAAACATTCTTACCTCTCTTTGTGTCATTGGAGCTCTCATTCCTTGAATCATTTTTATTCTTTCTGTCGTTACCTATCGCACTCCTTTCTCAATTTTATGCCCTAAATACTGGACTTCTTGTTGACAAAACTGCAATTTTGAAGGGGACACTTTATGTCCTCTTTTTGCTAAATGATTCAGCAAAGCAATTGTATCATTGACACATGCTTCTTTTGTTTTTGATGCCACCAGTAGGTCATCAATATACTGAACCATTACTGACTTTTCTGGCATTCTTAAATCTTCCAATGATTTCTTTAGGATCTGATTAAAGATTGAGGGACTTTCTGTGTACCCTTGAGGAATTCGGCACCATGCCAAAATACGCTCTCAAACCTAAACGCAAATATTGGCTGGCTATCTGGATGCAATGGAATAGAGAAAAATGCATGACATAAATCAATTACTGTGTACCATTCTGCTTCATGTGGAATCTGGTATAGAATCACAGCAGGGTTCGGTACTATTGGGCAACAAGGCACAACAATTTTGTTTACCTTTCTTAAATCCTGTACAATTCTATATGTTCCGTTTGGCTTTTTCAGTCCCATTATTGGCGAATTACATGGACTGCTCATGATTTCTTTTAGAATCCCTTGTTCAATCATTTTATTTATTACTGGCGTTATTCCTTCAATTATTTCTGGAGTCAATTTATACTGGGGCGTATTTGGGTAACTCGTTCCTTCTTTTACTGTTATTTTAACGGGATCTACTCCTTTCATTAATCCTACATCTTCTCCTGTAAAGTCCCACACTTCTTCTTTCACTGTCCTTTTCAACTCAATTGGGATTTTCTCTGCATCAAATACAGGAAACAAACCATTTACTTCTGGTTCTAAATTCACCATTGTCATTTTATACAGCACATCCTCATCTGGAGTCTGAAATGCAATTCCGTCTGGAGTACAATAAATTGTGCAGTTCATTTTGCACAATAAATCGCGTCCTAAAAGGTTCACGGGACTACAATCACACACCACAAATCGGTGCATTTCACTAAATGGACCAATTCTTACCTTTACTAATCTAGTAAGAGGCGTTTTAATTTGCTGATTGGAAACTCCAACCACTTGGATATGTTCACCTGAGAGAGGAAGATTTGGAATTTCCACTGACCTAACAGTAGAACGGGTAGCTCCAGTGTCAACAAGGAATGTTACATTTGCACCATTCACTTCTCCATCCACAAATGGACCAGACTGATCTACCTCTAGAGTTGTGCCAAGCACGCACTCTTCCCTCTCTCTTAGGCACCGTCATGAACTTTCATCCGTGTCATCCTCATCCTGTCGTAACAAATATTGAGAAATTGCAGCTGCACGCGACAACTGTTTTACCTGTTCTCCTCCGTAGAATCCTGTTTCTGCACTGTATTTCTGTTGGTTAACACTCTTGGGAAGTGGTGGTTGTGGCACCTGACCTTGTTGAGTAACTACCTCACTCTGCACCTGTGAATTTAATGATTGATTTTCCACATTAGGTTTTGGAGGAAATTTACACTTGTTTCTCCAATGTCCTAGCTTTCCGCAGTTGTGGCATGGCCACTTTTTCTTTGCCTCATCTATGCTCATTTGTCCTTTTCCTTTACCTATATTAGGTCGGGATTTAAACTGTCCTGTTTCACTACTAGTATTACTCAATTGAGCTTCTTGCTTCTCTGCAACTTTCACCTGTGCCCACATGGCTTTCTCTTTCAATTTACGCTGTTTACTCTCAATTTCATCACTGCAATACTTAGCATATCTCAAAACTTCATCCACTGTGCTATTCTGCCATCCTATCAAGTGCTGCTTAATCCTTTCACTTATCTCTGGTGTTAATCCATACACAAACCTATATACAAAATGACTCATGTCCTTCTCACTTCGTGTCTCATAACCACTATACTGTTTGAAAACCAACAACAATCTCTCATAGTAGGCGTGCACTGATTCTTTGCTTTCCTGCGTTGTTCTGTCTATTTTTACCCAATCTGTTTGTTTTGGTGGAATTTTATTCTTCAAAAAGGTAACTACTTGATCATGCTTCCTCATCACTTCTGGACCTGGCGCTCCTGTTTTAGCATCCCTTGGATATTCTACAGTTGGCCAATCAATAGTAATCTTACATTCTGTCCACAAATCAGCTGGCACTACTATATCAAACAATCCATCTAGATCTATCCACAGCACTTTTGACACCTTAACAAATCTCTCCACTTGTCTGTACCATTCTACTGGTTTCTCTCTCAATTTTGGGAAGTCATTTGTAAATGACAGTATATCCTGTCTGGCCCACGGAACATGCACATAACTACCACCTGGTGTTTCTCTCATCGGGTATTCCCTAGCAACTGGTTCCCTATCTGTCACTGCAAAAGCTAAAGATGCTTTATCTGTTGTTTTCTCATTCCTCTTTGACCATCTATTTCTCCATCTATCCACATCACCCCATTTTCTCAATAAAACAATCAACTCTTTTATTTGGGTCAGTCTTCCTGATGTGTTCAAATTCTCTATGTCTTTCTCACAAAAATCTACTCTGTACGGTTTCTGCAACGTCCTCACTTTCACAAATTCTACTCCTAGTTCACTTGCAATCTCTTCCAATTTGTCATGTAAATTTCTAGCTCTCCAAGTAAGACTCTTGCACAAAAACATAATCTCATCATCCTGATCATTTTTTAGTTTTTCTGTTCCAATTGTTCCCAAAATCAACTCTTCCATGTCTATTTTTAACCTAATTACATCTAATGGTTTTTCTTCTGGTTCTTTTGCTTTTAGCGCTTTCATCCATTCATTTAACTCTTCTGGAGTCGGACCTACAGGCGTACTATTTAATTCTATCCAATCACTGCTTCTTTCTGGTGTTCCTGATGCAGACTCTGTCACCATAGGCATTCTCCTAATCTCACTCTCATTTATCGTTAAATTTGTAGGTGGACTTGGTCTACACGTACTAGCCAAATTGTGTGCACCTTCATTATTCAGTTCTATCCCTTCTCTTTTTCTTTGCAAATGTGAATTCATGGGAATCACTAAAGAATGTTCATTAATTTTCTGATTCTCAAAAATTGGCATTACTGGACTTATCGTTACTGGTACAGTTACAGCTTCCATATTCTTTGTCAATTCTCTTATTTTCTCAGTCAATTCTTTTGTCGTTTTTGCTAATTCAATTGCATTGTCACTTTCTGTCTCTTCATTTTGTGAAGTTTTAAATGTTTCTTGTGACCTGTTTATTTCATTTCTTCGTTCGGGTTTTTTATTCCTCCCAGTTTCCATTGGCGGTGCATTAGGTGTCACCACCGCAGAAGTCTGTTGGTATGGAGGTGGGTTTCTGTTTAAAATATCTTCCAGCAATTCGTCATCTGTTTCACTACCACCATACACATACTTTTCTACCACTACATGTTTCTTTTTATCGGTACACTTTCTCTTTCCTTCTTCCTCAACCGCAAAAGCCGGAAACAAACCTCCTGCCATGTTAGCATATCTCCAACGCTTTACTCTGTCCTCATGATTTATTCCCCACAACCTTCCAGGCAAAAACTCATGATTCTTTAATCCTCTGGATCTCGCTCGCTCATACATCTCATCTTCCCATTCCGTTAAAGCTTCAAACTGTGTCGGTCTAGGTCTGGGTTCTAACATTACCATTTTTTCTCTCAAGTTCCGTAGTACAGCTACATTAAATGAACCATTCTCAGGAAAAGCCAATGCTCCATCATTCTTTGTGTATTTTGTCCAATTTTCTAACCATATGCATGTATGATATCCATATTTCAGCATCATATGTGAAGCTGGTGATTTCGGCGGAGGAATTATTTGTCCCTCTCTAGTCACTACCTTTTTGTCCTTCTTAAAGAAGTTCTTAACTTTCGACATCCAAGACGTTTCTCTTTTCCATACTCATAGTACGACATGATTCACAACCTTTTTCTCCTTAAACAATCCGCAATTCAACACTGTTCCCTATGCGTTATTTCAACCAATACTAGCGCGACTCACACCAACACTCCAATCACAGCGATTTCTGTCTACGGCGCACTGTCCAATCCCAGCGCGGCTTTTGTCTACGTCAGTCCTGCTCCTGTTCTCATGTGACTATCGCACTGTCCAATCCCAGCGCGGCTCTTGTCTACGTCACTTTTACTCTTGACCCCTCCTTTACAAAATTTATCGGCAATTTCTTTTTCAACAATTCTTGTTAGTTACAACATTTTATCCACATTTCCATTGTCTGATTCGCTAAACCGAAAAGATAGCTTTGACCATTCACACAAGAATTCTGTATTTTCCAGTAGGCAGCGTTTACCTTTACCCTACCACAGAATTTTCAGTTTCGCCGATAAAGTAGCACTTCCCTCTACCTTACCCTTCTTTCAAGCAATCAGTAAACCCGTTTCTCTGGGGATAAAACACATGTGGAGACTATACTGCTCCTGAGAATTAAGGCCAGAGTTTCACAAGAAAACCGATCACTATTTCACTTACACACCTTTTATACGCAAAAATGTCCCTAATATAACACAACCTGTGTTATTACCAAAAATGAACTCAGACAGTGTAAAATTCCATGTGACTTCTCTTGCCACACGTGTTCCACTTCCTACTTCCCGGAAGCGTGATAACTTACATATAACATAACGCGACTCAACAAAAAGTGTTAGACATAAACTTATCAATAATCTATAATCAAAAATCAATAATCACCAAACTAATCTATAGTAACCATAACTCTGCTACCAAGAAATCTGATCCAGCGCTAACAATAAAAATAATTCTCCTATTATGCTTTGGTCATCCAGGTGCAATTATTTCTCTAACACACACACTATATCCATATGACGGTGGGGCCCATAACACCGCATATACATTCACTTACTCATTTGTTCCCTGGATTTCCTCCGTCATGAACCTAGGAGAAAAACGATTCGCTGGAAGGAGACGGGATACCTCTTTATAATGTCTTAATATTTCTCATCTGCTTTTAAGGTATTCCGCTCATTGGTCGATGGACCAACTAGTAGGAATCAGTTGATGGTGATTAAGACCAGCTCAATCACAATAAACTCTTTTACCATTTCATTATTAATCATTAAGCTAAAGAAAAATCACTGAGTCATTTGTTTAAAGAATAATAAAGTTTATATAAAGTTTTGAATGCAGGAAAATTGAGATTAAGCTTATTATTCAGATCATTGCATTTATCATCAATATAAGAATAGTTTGAAATTGCAAGGCACTTTTATTAGACGGAAAAATGAGGTTATCATAATAAGAACTCTATAGATCAATCTATCTATCTCTCTGGGGAAAGCCTAATAATTCGAATAAATCTATCAATAAAAGTTCTCCTAAAGCAGCATCTTTATACTCAACTGGAAAAGGAAAATAACAGCAGCAGCATCAGCTCGTCAGCATCAGCAACCGCAACTTCTCCCATCTACAGCATCTAACTCCTACAGCATCTCCCGCAGCATCCCACAGCATTCTAACCCCTCCCACCAAGAGTAGGTCTTCTTATACCCTAATTCTAGCTTACAGCATAAAATGTTTCTTCTTACATGGCGCGATTCATTCTCATTGATCAAAAACTCAGGTCCATATACATTTTAATCAAACTTCCTGGTCTTAACCAGTTCCGTGTGGAATGTCCATGCAAGCATCGTTTCCCACAGTTCATGCACTTGCTCATCCGTTTCGATCAGTCCAAATTGTATCTTTTTCTGTTACATTTTGTGTAATACAGTTCCGTCTATTGATTCAGCCAGGCTTCTCACGCTTCTTGCTGATCATCTTGGCACACATCTGCTCAGAAGGGTCACAACAGCCTTGACCATACTTTCATCTTAGCCTCTCGGCATCAGCACGTGATCATCCCTTTTCCACAGCCTCTCTCCTCTATCACATGGTCTCATCCGCTCATGCGCACTCTAGTAACTCGCGGCCATTTTATATTGCTGCTCGGCAGGCCTAAGCGCACTATTTTCAAAGATAAACAAAATGTTATTAAACAAAGAAATATAAACCCTTTTGTTTCCCTCCCGTCTTTCTACGTACCCCAATTAGGTATTACCTAGCAGAAGCAACATATAAAGCTGTCCCTTACTTACCATCGCTTTATTTTGCAACCACACGTTTTATTTAAAAGCACAAATCATGCATTTATTATTTAATTAGTACGCAAATATTATGTTATGTTAGATACGTGAACAATTATAAGTCAATTAATTTGCACACTGAATTGCGTTTTACCATTAACCCTTAACATACATTGTTGGTTATTTACTTAAACGAACATGTTTATTAATATTGTACGAAAATATTAGGAGGTTAAAATTTTTACATTTACCCTGCTCCATCACAGCCATCCCAAAGTTAGCATTTACCGTTTATGATATAATGCACTTAAGAGTATATGGTCAGGCTGCACCACAGAAAACCCCGGAGAGGAGATTCCAAAGGCTGCAGAGGGGCTCTGCTCATGCAGGGGCACCCTCTCACATAAAACCAAGCACCCTGCCTTCAGGATTGATAAGGCCTGCCATAGGGGTGACTGATAGGTTTATATGTGCAGTGATAGGGTGAGATATAGTGAACCTATATCTCAGTAAGGGGTGCATGCACCACCTCACTCAGGCTGCTGTAGCAGTCCTGTGGTGTCATTTTGGAGGGCCTTCCAGGGGTGGCATAATACATGCTGCAGCCCCTGTAGGCCTCTGGGGTACCTATGCCCTGGGTACATAGTATACCATATACTAGGGTCTTATAAGGGCACCCCAGAATCCAATCTGAAGTGTACCTAAGGTACTAGGAATCCATTTAGAGAGGAAGCAGCTAGGCTGGGGTCCTGGATAGCAGGGCCCCAGCCAGACTAAAGTCGAAAAACAGTGAAGCATCAGCAAAAAGTGGGGTAACCATAAGAGGCAGATCCTACTCTCCTACACTCCCAATCCAATGTTAGCACTTTTTAAATGTAATAAGGTAACCCAGTGTTAGTCAATGGGAGAGATAGGCCTTCCCACAGAGAAAAACGACTTTAGGAGTTTTTCACTGCCAGTTTTTCACTGCCAGGACATATAAAACTTAAATATACAGTTGTTCCCTTTCTCTTTTCACTGCCCTTGGAGCTGTTAGGACCTACCTTATGGGTTACCTATAAGTATTAAAAAGGACGTTTTAGGCTTGCCAAAAGTTTTATTTTACTAGGTCAAAATGGCATTTTAAAACTCCACTGCAGGCTGCAGTGGCAGCCTGAGGCAGGTTTTAAAGTGTTACTTTAGTGGGTGGCACAATGAGTGCTGCTACCCACTATTACCATTTAATTTACAGACCCTGGGTACATTTAGGACCATATACTAGCGGCTTACAAGTAAATTAAAGGTGGCAATCCTTTGTATGTGAATTTTACCAATTGTAGGGAGAGAGCACAAGCAATTTAGCACTAGTTAGCAGTGGTAAAGTGCACAGCGTACTAAAGTCTATCAATCAAAATAACTTTATTCGATCTTAAACATTAAGATCATAAAAGTACAGAAATTCATAAGATACACGTTTAGAGTTGTGATACATTCCTGTCACATTTAGATAAGACACAAAGTAAAGCACAGATAGGAACCATATTAAAACTTTAGATAAAACACTAGATAAACATGCTGAGATCATTCAATATATCGTAAAGTGCATAGTGCAGTACAAAAACAAGTTGGGTTGCAGACAACGGGCCAATTTATCTACCATCTGCTGACTCCGACTAAAAACAAATAATACCAGATAAAAAGGGGGCTCCCCTTAAACGCGACCTCAATTCATAAAATAGATAATATAAAGTGCAGAACAGTGCCACAATCAATTCAAATACAAGTTATGAACTAAATCTCCTTTTTGATAGGCAATTGTAAGAGTAGCATTGACTACATTTTGACATCTATCGGGTTCTGGCCAAATGTACAAGATTTGGTAGTTGATGCCAGAACTGATAGTGACCATTACCCCCTACATCTGACACTTGCAGCCTATCCCTTTCAACCAACTTTTGGGAGTAAGGAAGATACTAATATTATCCCGGATGAACCTCTAGTAAGCAACAACTGCAGAGTGTTAAAATGGCCACTTATAGTGGGAAATAACGAGGCTATGGCGCAAATTTATGACACCTTTACAGATGTCATTTCTCCATATACCGATTTGCCTGCTGCAGAGTTCCCAATACTGACCGTACACCACGTATTGGTAGAAGCACTAAAACCTATTTTGAGCAGAATCCCTAAAAAGCGCTGGGGGGGGGAACACTGAAACAAGTAGCTTAGTAAATCCCTGGTATAATAAGGAGTGCTGTGAGGCTAAAAAAGAGCTTATATTCGCAACAAAAAATAACAATGTTACGGCCTTAAGGGAGAAAAGGATTAAATACAAGAGACTACTTGTTCAAACTAAGAAAAACTGGGATTATAACATCTGGTTGGAACTAATTAGTGCAGCAAAAATTAGAGATCACGCTGGTTTTTGGCGATTGATAGCAAAAGGTAACAAAACAGGAAGATGTAGTAAAGATCTTTTTTTAGATGCTAATACATGGGTCAATCACTTTTCCCGCCTTTACTCTGCATCTACAATTGAAACAACATATAACCAGCAAGATTGTGTAATCATCCCTAGTACAGCCCATCTGCACTTTAGTCTGAAAGATACACTGGCAGCAATTGATGCAGTAAAACCGGGAAAAGCCCAAGGCCCCGACAAGATACCAGGAGATTTACTGAGGCATGACAAAACTGTTTGGGGCCCTTATATCAACCTTCTTTGTAATTCAATAGCTGCGGGTGCACCGATCCCCAAATCATGGAAAGGGGCAGAAATCACTACTATTTTTAAAAAAGGTAACCGCCAAGACCCTTCAAATTATCGACCTATCAGTTTAATTGACATTTTACAAAAAATGTTCGCTAGGCAAATTTTAACAAAATTAAATGACTGGATTGAGAATAACTGCATTCTTTCAAAATTTCAGGCTGGACTTAGAGCTAGAACCAGCACAATCGACCAGGTTTTTAGATTCCTTTGCATGAGCTGGAAATATACAATCTTAAAAAAAGGCCATCTGTATATTGCCTTTGTCGACCTGAAGGCCGCATTTGACCTTATCCCCGAAACCTACTATAGAAATCATTAAAAGATCAAGGGGTGCCAGATGAACTCCTCGTGCAAATAATAAGGTTGCACGAGGACAACTATGCAAAAGTTAGATGGGGTCCGAGGGGCGAACTCACCGAGGCAATTCCAGTAAAAAGAGGTGTAAGGCAAGGATGTGTGTTGGCTCCCACCCTATTTTCATTGTATGTTAATGATATTCCAGAGTACTTAATGGGTTGTGCACATGATTCACCCAAGCTAGGGGGGGGGGGGGCAGTACCAGCCCTTTTATTCGCAGATGATACCATTTTAATATCTCAAACTCCAAAAGGTCTACAATGTTTATTAGATTCCTTTTGTGCATACTGCGATATTAAGGGCCTAGAAATAAATTCCAGCAAAACCAAATACACGGCAATTAACCCGCATAGATCTTTTAAAAAGAATTTAATGGTCAAAAACCAAAAGCTAGAATATTTGCACAATTTTAATTATTTAGGTATAACTTTAGATACTAAAATGACCTGGAAACCGCAACTGGAGAAAAGTAAGACTGTCCTGCTCCAAAACTCCCTACCGATAGCAAAGAAACATGGGAGCAGCACTTCTAGGGCTGTGTCCCCTGCCCTTGAAGTTTACAAGTATAGGGCACAATCAGCATCCCTTTATGGGGCAGAACTATGGGGGCCCTTAAGTAAGAATACCCTTGCGGTAGGAGAAAATAAGTTTTTCAGAAAGTTATTATGCCTTCCAGTGCGTACACCCCTAATCCCTATTGTTATGGATCTAAATATTAAACGTACAGATCATCAAGCCATACTGAGACCACTACTATTTTGGGTGCGACTGTGGGCCACAATAGAACTTGCCCACTACAAAGATGGCCTAGAAGAAATTCTAAGGTTTGATCATAGTATGAGTCTCCAGTGGATTAAGCATGTTTTTTATTGGTTTGGTAAATTAGGGCTGAAGCACTTCTGGGAAGAACCAACACAATTGACACTGGCTTCCAAGAAATTATTAAAATCTACTTTTTGGGCGTACATCCAAAATAGTGTGTCTCACAATTCTGCCATTGGCACACTAACAACTCAGTTTCTTTTAATGAAGCCAATAGCGAGCTTTGAGCTATTTCTGGATGAAGTGCAGCCAAAGTTAGCAAAATCACTATACATGAAATTTCGATATGGTGTTCTACAAACCAACTCGAACATATCAAAATGGGTCAGTAAACAAGGGGAGAACAATAGCGAGTGTTGTGTATTATGCCAATCTGATACTCTAGAAAATGACCTACATATATTATTCTTTTGCCCCGCTTATGTTAACCCTAGGAAGAAATGGATCAAACCCATTTGCCGAAATATGGGCATTAGGTCCTGCATGGAGGCTGAAAGAATATTGAAAACTGGCACTTCTCAAAAAATTGTTTTTAGTGTTAGTAGGTATCTGTTTAATGTTGGTATAATAAGAGTAAAAGTAGGCCTGAAGTTTTAAATGATTCATGTACATGTGTATCCGGATCTACGCTCTTAAATAGTTACGCACTTTACAAATTAATGATAGACTACAAGGAATATCCTGTTAGTCATTTTATTGCACTTAAAGCATTTGCACTTTTTGATCAAACTTCAACCTGGAAGTTGTACTTAAGGAATGTACACACAGTAACTCACAGCCTATTGCACTTTATAAGCACCTGCACTTTTTAAGAACAGATCCTCTCCAGGAAGTTACACTCAAAGGATGTATAGATAGTCACCCATAGTGCTTGGCTACTACAAGGTTAATTGATTTAATTGATTTATGTACTCCTCAAATGATTTTATAAATGTAATTACGCCTAGCTTTTTAATGTATTTATAATATTTATACATTTTAAACTGGTATACAGATGATCAGTTTTCTTTATAATGAACTTTTCTCTTTTTGTTGAAAATGGTCTAAAGTGGAACCTTTTTGGTTCAAATGCATCTACATGTATTTTTAATATGGGATATGATTAATTATTGTGTATCTTTTTTGGTTTAAATCAAAACCGAAATAAAGAATTGACTTGACTTGGTAAAACCAGACATAGATAGGATGCAACAGAGAAATTTACATAAGGGTCGGGGAGCGTCCTAAAGTCAATAAAACATATTCAGCAAAACAGGTGGGGAAGACAGAAAGTAATGGGGTGACCCTGCAGAGAGGGCCAGATCCAAAATAGGCAATGTGGGACAGCGAAAGGAGGCAGCAAATAAACTGCCCGAAATGGTCCAGAAAAGCAATGGCAGACAAAAGAGATGCACACCAGTCTGAGAGGGAGTATCAGAAATGATTGGTGGACTGGGGAAAGTGAAGTGATGGGGACAACAAAGGAGCAGAGAGTAAGGGAGAAGAAAGATAAAGATTGAGGGGAGAGAAAGGGTTTGTCAGAATTTCCAAAAACACTTTTAAAGTCATGGGAAAAATATACCAAAGACAAAAGTAGAGGAAAAGGTAAAACAGTTGAGCTGGCATCTAGCGTTAATAAGAAGGAAGAAAAGGATCAGGAGGGATAAGTAATGGAGAATGCAGGATAAAGGAAGTGAATCCCAGGATTTAGAAGGAGAAAAGGGTGAGATGGGGTCCCCTGGTACACCAAAGGTCAAGGCAAAAGGGAACAAAGAAAAAGGCAATAAACACAAGGATAATGGCGGGGAGGGGGACAAGAAACTGCCATATATGGGAGTACAGGATGCTTTGGGTACTCATTTGTTGTTAAGTACTAAAGAGAAGATATGGGCAGATGAGTCCATTGAGATATTTAAACTACTACACAGAGATACAAGATGTAAGGAAGGGTCAAAGGCGGAGGAGAGAATGCTAGCTAAAAGTCAGAGATTTCCTATAAATATAGATACATGGACATCGCTATCACCATCTATGCAAACATTAGATGTGAAAACAACCTGAAGAAAATGTTGGGTTGTAGAAATATGTAGACATGATCAGAATGGCCACTGTCCGCTCTGGTGGCCTTGCATGGCTTCAGTATGATGAAGAGTTTTACTCCAGAAAAAGTTTGAAACAGGCAAAAGCAGGGGGACTTGTATAATGAACTATGGATAAACCAGGTGAAGCCTACTAAACCGTTACCCACACAGCACACGGCGAGATGTCTTTCCCTTCCCATAGAACAATTTCTAGGGCGTCTCACCTTGACGCGGGGAAGCGACAAACCGGGAAAGCGGGATCTGTCGTGGCTTGTTCAGACATGAGTGCCAAAAAATGCAATGGGCAGGACCTTCCTGTCCTACAGTGCAATGTAGGACAGGAAGCACAACAGGGGGACAGAGGAAAAGGTTTGACTCGAAAAGGCAAAAACGACAATTAAACTGAGATATTATAGAGATGGTTGCAATTATAACCTGACCACAGAGCTGCTCGATTTTTGGAGGAGAGTTTCACAGAAGGATTAAGGATACCAAACACAGGACCTAAAATCAAAAGATCTGCAGACAATTTAAAATCTTGTAAAGGGAAAGAGAAGTTAGTGCAAGAGAAGCTTGACAAAGAGGTGGCAGAGGACAGGATGTTGGGACCATTTGAGTTCCTACCAAATAATAATTTGATTGGTTTGGTTCCCAAAAAGACGGAAGGGGAATATAGGCTGATTCATCATTTATCATGGCCAGATGGTAGATCGATTAATGATTAAATTGATCAAAAAGACTGTTCATTAGTATACACTAGCACCGATGAAGCAGTACATTGAATGAGAATTTGTGGGACAGTAGCATAAATGGCAAAAGCAGACATTAAGTCAGCTTTCAGGCTTTTGCCAGTTCACCCACATAACATGCCTTTGTTGGGAATACAATTACTTTGGACAGTTGTATATTGATAGAGCGATGTCAATGGGTTGTGCAGTAGGTTGTGCAGCTTTTAAAACACATCACATTTTTGGAATGGACAGTGAAGAAGGCAGCAATGCCAGAGCATGTGTTGCACTATCTTGAGAATTTCCTTATGATAGGGAAGGGTGACCACAAAGGTGAGTGTTTACGACTGTTAATAATATTTAAGGAAGTGTCTAATCATTTGGCAATAACACTAGCTGAAGAACAGACAGACTGTTTGACATTTCCAGGCATAGAACTGGATTCAGTAGCTATGGAGTTGTGCTTACCAGCTGACAAGATACAAACATTACAGGGGTTGCTAGAATATTCATTAACTAAGAGCAAATGTGAACTGCATCTAATTCAGCAGATTTTAGGATATCTCAACTTTGCATGTGGAGTAGTAGTTCTAGGCAGAGCTTTTACCAGGAACTTGGGGTTTACAATGAGAGAGGCGTCCAGACCTCATCATAGGGCTCGCAGGACAGAGCAAGTGAGGGGGTATTTATGGATGTGGTAACGCTTTTTGTCAACACATTAATGGTGTGATATTGTGGCATCTTGATGAACAGCTTGATTGGACATATTTTCTGATGCCTCAAGGAAATGGGGGTTTTGGCTTTATTGGAAAGGATAATGGTCTGCTGAAGATACAGCATTGCTTTTCTGGTAGTGGTTGCTGTTAAATTATGGGGCAAAGAGCTGTCAAGGAGAAACATTATATTTCGTATAGAAAATGAATCAATAGTACATGTCCTAAATCAACATCTACAAAAGACATGTCATTTGTTTATTAAGAGAGTTTGTTCTACTGTGTTTGCAATGGAACATATGCTTCAGAGCGCAATATATTCCTGGGTTACAAAACTAGATAGCTGATGCTCTGTCTCGTTCACAGTGGGAGAGATTCTGCAGTTTGGCCCCAGAAGCAGATACCATGGTGACAGCAGTCCCAGAAGAGATGTGGGTACTTGGTTAAGAGCAAGAAGTCTTTTTGGAGCAGTCGTTAGCAGAGTCAACTCAGAAAATGTACAAAACAGCATGGCTTGAGTTTGTGCAATCTGGAGCAAGAGGCAGGGATAGGGATCATTTAGAGTTAAGATTAAAACAAGAAGACACAATACAATACACGGTAACACTAATTGACACAGGATGCTCTGCAGTTTCCATTTCAGCAAAAATAGCAGGCATTGCTTTTTATGGCAAATGCTTTTGGGGTGATAAGCTGGTGAAAGGAGAATTGGTTCGAAGGATTTTGGAAGGTTGGCCAAGAGAGAAAGGAAGAACAAAAGATGAAAGGAAACCTATAAGGGAAGGTATCCTGGAGGTGGTGGTGGTTCAGGCCAAACGTGCATGCGCATCTGCTTGGGAATACTTTTTGTTGTGTTCAGTTTTCACTTTGATGTTTTTCAGCGCCTTAAGATTTTTGGAGGTAGTTGGTTCATAGGTCACAAGAGGAATTCAGAGGGAAGATGTTCAGTTAAACTGGAATGAGATATGTCTTTTTTTAAGAAGGTGAAAAACAGACTAAAGAGGGAGAGGTACGTGGATATCAATGAGGGAAGCAAGGAGTTTGCACAGGGCAATGAAAAAATATTTGAAGAAAAGGGGACAAGAAAAGGGCCCATTATATACATGTGAATGGAACTCAGTGACAGATGGGGAAGGCTTTTTACGATGTTGCTTAAGGAGTTGAGGTTTAGAAGACACTGACTTTGGAACACACATTTTACGATAGGTGCGGCAATGGTGGATTTTCAGAAACGGATGGACAAGAAAGAATTAAAAGGATTGGGGAGGTGTCCAAGAGTGATTGCATGTGGGGATATGTGAGGCTATAAAGCAATGGAATATAAACAATTTCTCTCACTTGGCAAGAGGGCAACGAATAGAAGGCTGTAAGGAGGAAATATGGATGTAGAGACACTCCATAATTTATTGGGCGGGAGGGCAAGTAGAACAGTTACAGTGTTATGTTATTCCACCAGAAGCCCAGATAGGAGGGATGTCCGAGGGGTGAACCCTCCTCCCACGCAGGTAATGGTTGGTGCCGGCGGGGGGAGGCGAAAAAGAAATAAATGGGCCCGGGGAACATGCCTCGTGGTCTTTGAGAATACCACTAACTAAGGGGCCGATTCCGATCTCGGCCGGTAGTGCTCCGAATCGGATTCGGATTTACCGGATCCGATTCGGAGCCCTGTTTCCCGACAGAATCGTACGCGGGTCCGGCCGAGCGAGTACGATGCAGGCACCCGCGAAATCTCCGACCGACTCGAACGCGGCTTCAACACGCTCCGACCGACTCGCATGGACACGACTCGCACCGCGCTATGGAGACGTATCCCGGCCGGGTAAGTACGATGCGCGCCGCGAGCAGTCCGACCGACTCGCGCCGTCCGGCTCGAAAAAGCTGTCGGAGCCGGACTTTGGGGGTCCGCGTCGGACCCCCTGTCCGCGTAGGCGCGCGAGTCGCACACAGGGGGACCCATGGGTCCCCCTACCTGTGCATGTACGCCGCGATGCGCATGGACGCGTACACGCTGTAGGGGGCGCCCTTGTCCGCCTCGCACCCATTGAGTCAATGGGAGCCCGCGTACGCGTTGTACGACAGGCTCCCATTGACTTCAATGGGAGTCCGACCGACTCGAGTCCGATGGCATGCGTGCGCATCGTACTCGTTCGGTCGGACTGCCAGAGTCCGATTCGGTCGGAAATCTCTTTGGGTCCGGCTCGGTCGGAGAGATTTCCGGCCGAGATCGGAATCAGCCCCTAAGTGTCCGCATCATTTGCTAAGCGCACCAGCACCCGAGAGGCCTATTGCCTCACAACATAGAACAACTGGCGACGAGGACGGTCGAGCCCTGGTGCTCCGCCATGTCCTTTTACCTGGTTCGCCATCCGGTGGCTGCTTTCACCACAGTGCAGTGGTTCCCGGGGATGGCCTCCCCCATTTGTCTCACTTTGCTGGCCGGTCCGTCTCATGCCGGCCTATTGTATCCTGGTGACAATCAGTCTTTATCCTGAGCAATGACAATAATGTCCAAAGGTTCAAAATGTATAATGGTCCAAAATCTTCTTCTTTATTTTCAAACTTTCACTCCATGTATCTTGACAGTCAAATCCGACAGTACAGTTGTTTCACTATTGCTAGTACAGTGGTTGTTATAGTCACAACCTGATGATGGACGTAGCTGCTAGACGTAGCCAACACGTGTTTCGCCATAGGGACATCACCCATCAACTTTCTCAGGGCTACAACAACAACAAGAATATATGGACCCTGTAACTATTTTGCTTATATAGTTTTCAAAGGTTAGTCAAGTTAGGGTATCAGAAAGACCCCTTGGTAGGAAAACCCGTAAATAGCAAGTTGTTTTAGGAAAAATGAAAATAAGTGGGCGGGGGAAAGGAAAGAGTAAGGTAAAGAAACGTAATTTACTTGTGCCACTAGAATGCGATACGCCAAGTGCAAAAGGAGTTAAGAAAACCCTCACCGGAGCGCCAAGAGGAAAAACATGCAAAAGAGAAGAAAAGAAAAAAATATATAAAAAATATATCTCTTTAGTGCCTATTGTAGACACCAAGGCCCACCACCATAGTGGTGCCATATAGGTCAAAGACTCACCAGTAATATCTAAAAACGATTTCTGATGATAAATCCAAAAACAGATTATTCCATGTTCTATTGTTCAACCTAATCATAAAAAATAGTATCATAAGTATGTAACATCTGGGGCATTAGACTGAAGAGACATAAGAAGTAAAAAGGGATACGTAATTGCATACCTATATCCTCTGCTATCCCTCGGTGAGGTATGTGTTTAGTATATCTGAAAATGAAAAAGAAGGGACAGTATCAACATAAGACCAGTATCTCAATAAGTATATAAAAGGGTTTTAGCAGTGCTCACTATTCGTGAATAAATAAGAAATTATAAAAACCAATCCAGAAGGCGTAAAGCCACCTTTATTGTGCAATAAGTATTCCATATTCCGAAGGAGGAGGATATTTCAGCCAAAAAACATCCGTGAGCCGTACGGCCAAGAAATTAAGGTAATGGTGCCGTAAAGTTCAATATTTAAAGCATACATCCGTAAAATAAGTCTTGCGTAGTTAGAACCGTGGTGAATACACTATTTGTATGGAAGCCTTAGGCTTACTTGGGAAATCATGTTCCCAGTAAAACTTTACTTCGAAGAAGGTGCCAATTGGCAAACATACAATATAGCCAAATCTAGGTGCGGAGTAAAGGGCAATGATGAAACATTCCACACCAAGTCAGTTGCGCTCGCCTTCATCAATATCGTCTTACCTTGTCACAAACGGCAGAGAGTACTCACAAGAATGTGTTCAGCTTCTCGCTGGTGCCTCAAGCAATAAGCTTCCATTTAAGTGAAAGAGAAGTACATTTCTGCCCAGAACAGCGGGTAGTCAGAAACGGTGTAGTCGATGGCTGCCATCTTATAATGGGTATATTAAGAAAATTACAGCCTGTATCCCTCAAAACCAAGATGCTATAATCAGTATAAGGTATAGTTAATTCAAACGGTAATCACGTAAAACCAGTAAGAAGTTCTCCCCCCTATAGAGAGGAAACTCCGCAATCGTGCAGAAGTGAGTGCCCGTCTGTAATGGCGTGATAGTGATAAACGACATACTCTTAGCCGCCATCCGTACGGTATAGGCGATCTCTCCGGGACCGGTATATTCATGGTCGCCATATTGTAGTGGGGATATGAAACAGTAACTGCCTGTGTAACCGTTATTGCGGTCAAAACAATACTATAATCGTCTATATTCCACCAAATCAAAAACGTATCGGTTAAATTGAGTCATACTAAGCCATTATTGACACGAAATTCGTATCTACCTATCCACGTCCCTACATTGAGGGCGAAAAGAATATATACAGCAGCCAGATAACCAGTGTGTAACCAGTAATTAAGGCAATGTAAACAGGTAAGTAATAACCAAACCTAGGACGCAGAAGTAAGGAGAAGTCAACCTCCAGAATACACTTAGCGCTTCATATAGGTAACCGACTGAGTAGTTATTCCAACCTCAGAGTATTCAGCTTATAAACCAAGTATACAATCCCAATATTTCAGACCAGATCTGTTCCTACCACAGAAGGTAGGGTTGCCATTGTCATGACAGAAAACAGGAAAGGTAGTTGGCAATAACCCACACGTGTAGTGGTTAAGATATACAGAAAAGGGGTGGTGGAGAGAGGGAGGGTGGGGGCGAGGGTTGGCAGTTAGTAACCCGGCATCTCTATCCACTTAGAAAATATTGGAGTTCATTATCCATGTTGATGCCCAGTTCCACAGCCCGTAACCTCATAATCCAACGTGCTTCACATTGTCTCAATTTGAGTTCTCTGTTGCCCCCCTTACATCAGACATAACAGAGTCTATACCATGCAATCTAAAACCAAGTTGTTTCCTCTGTGCAGTACATTCATGTGCATGACTCCCAAATCGGGTACCTGACGTCCAGGTTTTTAAGTACATGGAAATGTTCCGCTACACGTTCTTTGAGTGGGCGTATTGTGCTCCCAACATAAATTTGATCACATTTGCATTGAATCACATAGACAACATATTTGGTCATACAATCAATATGCTTATTTATCCGGAACTTCCGGGATCCATTGTATTCAAATTCCTTCACACCATTAGTCGCCATTTTACACATACTGCAATAGCCACAAATTAATGACCCCTCATTTAGTTTGTTTAGCCATGTATCTCTGGGGATCCGTGATATGGGGTAACTGGGACTGACCAGGTTTCTGATTGTTTTGCCCCTCCTGTATGTAATACTAGGATGTCTAAGTACATGGTGTTCTAGTGTTTTATCCGCTGTTAGAAGATGCCAATGGTGTTTCAGAATGCTGTACATTTTATGTGACCATGGGTGAAAATTAGTCACCAATCTCACTGGTGTTTTCTTATTCCTGCCACTTATACGGTCCTTTAAAGTATCAGACCATTGCAGTTTGGAAGATCTAGTCTTAGCCTTAAGTACAATCTCATCAGGGTATCCTCTAGCAAGGAACTGTTGTTGAATACTATCCACATTATGTGCAAAATCTGTATCCTTGCTACAGTTCCTGTGCAGCCCTAAGCATTTCCCCAAAGGGATAGCATTTATTTGACTTTTTGGGTGTGAGCTTTTCGCATGTAAGAGTGCATTGCAGGCGGTAGCCTTTCTATACATTCTACTGTGGATATTTCCTCCCTCTGTGTACAGTTTTATGTCCAGAAATGGGATCCTACAAATGCTATGTGTCATGGTGAAAGCCCTGGTGTATGTGTTATTGTTCATGTGTTAAAAAAAAAACTGTAACTCCTCATCATTGCTTGTCCATGTTAGGAGGCAGTCGTCAATGTATCGTCCATAATAGACAATACATTCTTGCCATCTTGCCCCCGAAGGGGCCCAGACATGCACCTCCTCAAACCAGCCCATGAAGAGACAGACAAAGGACGGCGCAAATCTGGAACCTATCGTGGTCCCGTATGTCTGTTGATACCAGTTGTTATTAAATAGAAAGGCATTGTGTTTCAAAATCATAAGTGACATGTCAATTAGCATATTAGAGTGCTCCAAGTGTTCCACAGGTCGTCTATGTAGGAAATGCTTCAGAGCAGACAATCCATATTCATGGGAGATATTTGTGTATAATGAGACCATGTCCATGGTCACAATTCTCATGTTTGGGTCCCAGGTAAGGTATATAATATCGTCAGTCAAAATATCGAGGTACCAGAATATCGTCGCCAAAATATCGATGGACAAAATATCGACTTCCTATCTCCATAATGGTAAGTACCAAAATATCGAAACCAAAATATCGTTGTTAAAAATATAGTTGTACAAAAATATCAATTTTTTTAATGTCTTAAAAATAATATAAAATTAATTAAATTATAAATATAATGAAATAAAACATAATTAGAATTATTTAAAAAATGTTAAAATTAATAAATAATAAATGTAATGTAAAAAAATATTAAACATGCATAATTATTTTTTATATATATATATATATATATATATATATATAAACTTAATAATATTAATACATAATTATTAAGCTTCGTTATAAAATGTTAAAAACATAATTTAAATTATAATTACATATATATCTAAATAAACCTGTAATATAAATATAAAAATTAATTTTCTATATAATAAATTAAATTATTAAAATTATTATTTTTTTTTTTTTTTAAATAATATTTCACACTACATTAATTATAACAATAGGGAAAACATTGCATAGCGTAGGGGATAAAATTACTAATCCCACTCCAACAAGTGTAACAGTAGGGAAAGCGTTGGATAGCGGGAAGGTAAAAATTACTATTCCCACTCCAGTGAGTGCAACAGTAGGGAAAGTGTTGGATAGCAGGAGGGTAAAAATTACTCTTCCCACTCCAACGAGTGTAACAGTAGGGAAAGTGTTGGATAGCGGTGTCAAAACCACGAGAACTCCTCAGGATCCGATCGATGCTCAAAGGGGTCCACCTCTCGACATCCCCAACTCCAACACCTGTGTTACAGAGTTTTGGGGCGATCAAGTGAGGGAAAGGAATTTAGGGTGGGAACCGCCGGGAAAGGGAAACCTGTAATCAAAAAACACATCAATTAATACAGGCCTAAAATCATGGCTACTCTCAAAAGGTCTCACTAGAGGGGAACTAGTACCTGTAACACAAGCTCCACCGGCCTTGGTGTTTCTTTTGGACCTCACTACCTCAGGCACGATTCATCTCGCACAGGAGGAGGATACACCTACAACACAAAGCACACAGATTATTCCACATTCACCACTTCTTCAGGCCCTTATAATTACCTCCCACTACTGTACCTACCCTTGTTATTCAATTCCCTTCTTTAAATAACATATGAGCCAGAATAAACAGAAATGCCACCAGCATTGATATAAGAGTGAAGGCACTGCTCCAAAGAAAGGTACGAATTTCAAGTCCCAAGGGTTCTCATTAACCCATGCAGTCTCGGAACAAGGAATCAGGCCAATTACATCATTCGCCAGATCTTGGGAAATTCCTAATCCACGTTTACGATATGGGATCCAGTATAACACTCTCCTCCTCAATATTTAAGGCATCCAAAGAAAGTAAAATTGCACTCTCAGCAAGAACTGCCAAAAGTGGTAAGAAAAAACGTTATGAAATGGAGCGCGTTCAGCTTCTACCTAACGCTCCGCTCACCCGAGATACTCTGTTGCTTCAATGGCTGATGAAGCTTCGACACAGTCTTACCCGGAACAGTTGAAGGCAGCCTCGATGCCCCTCTCTTGGTAACGCCTCCCTCGGCGCTCGCAACCAGAACACTGCAGACTCCGGTTTGGAAAAGAACCGCGAGTCTGCCTCAGAACGAGGAATGGCTTCGCTAAGTCCAAGCGGCAGAAGAGGGGTTAGAATAGATCCGCTCCTTACTTCAGGACGGACGGGTTCTCTCCACACCTGATGCCTCTCCTCGAATCCAGAATTACGCACGCTACGTGATGCGTGCTCCTGCTTCATGTAGCATGAGACTCCTCCCACCATGGCATTCTGGGAAATGTAGTCCTTTGGAATCTAAAACAGAATAACAGCCCATAGAGCAGGCGCACCAGGTCATACCCTGACAAGCGGGTGGGTAAAAATTACTATTCCCACTCCAGCGAGTGCAACAGTAGGGAAAGTGTTGGATAGCGGGTGGGTAAAAATTACTATTCCCACTCCAGTGAGTGCAACAGTAGGGAAAGTGTTGGATAGCAGGAGGGTAAAAATTACTCTTCCCACTCCAACGAGTGTAACAGTAGGGAAAGTGTTGGATAGCGGGTGGGTAAAAATTACTATTCCCACTCCAGCGAGTGCAACAGTAGGGAAAGTGTTGGATAGCGGGTGGGTAAAAATTACTATTCCCACTCCAGAGAGTGCAACAGTAGGGAAAGTGTTGGATAGCGGGTGGGTAAAAATTACTATTCCCACTCCAGAGAGTGCAACAGTAGGGAAAGCGTTGGATAGCGTGTGGGAATAATTTACTATTCCCACTCCACCAAGTGTAACAGTAGGGAAAGTGTTGGATAGCGGGAGGGTAAAAATTACTCTTCCCACTCTAACGAGTGTAACAGTAGGGAAAGTGTTGGATAGTGGGTGGGTAAAAATTACTATTCCCACTCCAGCGAGTGCAACAGTAGGGAAAATGTTGGATAGCGAGTGGGTAAAAATTACTATTCCCACTCCAGCGAGTGCAACAGTAGGGAAAGTGTTGGATAGCGGGTGGGAATAATTTACTATTCCCACACCACCAAGGGGCCGATTCAGATCTTGGCCGGTAGGGCACCGAATCGGATTCGGCTTTACCGGATCCGATTCGGAGCCCTATTTTCCGACCGATTCGTACGTGCGTCCGGGCGAGCGAGTACGATGTGAGCGCACGCGAAATCACCGACCGACTCGTTCGCGCGTCTTAACCGCACCGACCGACTCGCACAGACACGACTCGCACCACGCAATGTAGACGTTCCCCGGCCGTGCAAGTACGATGCGCGCCGCGAGCAGTCCGACCGACACGCGCCGTCCGGCTCCAAAGAGCAGTCGGAGCCGGACTTTGGGGGTCTGTGTCGGACCCCCCTGTATGCGGAGCCGCGCGAGTCGCACACAGGTGGGACCCATGGGTCCCCCCTACCTGTGCATGTATGGCGCGAGTCGCATCGCCGCATACCCGCTGTAGGGGGCGCCCTTGTTTGCCTCGCACCCATTGAGGCAATGGGAGCCCGTGTACGCGTTGTACGACCGGCTCCCATTGACTTCAATGGGAGTCCGACCGAATCGGGTACAATAGCATACGGACGTATCGTACTCGTTCGGTCGGGCTGCTAGGGTCCGATTCGGTCGGAAATCTCTCCGGGTCCGGCTCGGTCGGAGAGATTTCCGGCCCGAATCGGAATCGGCCCCCAAGTGTAACAGTCGGGAAAGCATTGGATAGCGGGAGTGTAAAAATTACTATTCCCACTCCAGCAAGTGCAACAGTAGGGAAAGTGTTGGATAGCGTGTGGGAATAATTTACTATTCCCACTCCACCAAGTGTAACAGTAGGGAAAGTGTTGGATAGCGGGAGGGTAAAAATTACTATTCCCACTCCAGTGAGTGCAACAGTAGGGAAAGTGTTGGATAGTGGGAGGGTAAAAATTACTATTCCCACTCCGAGTGTAACAGTAGGGAAAGTGTTGGATAGCGGGTGGGTAAAAATTACTATTCCCACTCCAGCGAGTGCAACAGTAGGGAAAATGTTGGATAGCGGGTGGGTAAAAATTACTATTCCCACTCCAGCGAGTGCAACAGTAGGGAAAGTGTTGGATAGCGGGTGGGAATAATTTACTATTCCCACTCCACCAAGTATAACAGTAGGGAAAGTGATGGATAGCGTAGGGGATTAATTTAGTATTCCCACTCCTGCAATATAATTAACATTATTTAACAATTAATTAATTTAAAAAAATTTGTTTTACCTCCCACCATATTCCCCTATAAACGTCACCACCAATATTGTAAAATATTAATTAATTAACATAAATAATTATCAATTAATTAATTAACTAATAACAATTAACAATAAAATTAATAACCATCAAATATAAATTAATTCACACAATTAACAATATAAAATAACTAAAAAAATATTATATAAAATATTAACAATGTTAATAAAAATTAAATTACTTCCCACCCTACTACCCTATCAACACTCAACCCACTCCTAAAAAAAGTACACAATTAACATATTAACAAATTAATTATTAATAATCAATATCAAATTAATAACTAATTAATAACTTTTTTTAAACACAATTAACATATTTAGCAAGAAATTATTAATTATCAATAACTTTAACATTAATCAATAATTAATTAATTAACACAATTAACTATATAAATTATTAAATACAAAAATATTAATTTATTAATTTTTTAATTAATTAATTTAAATTAAATTACTTCCCACCCTATTCCCCTATAAACCCACAACCCGCTACGGAATAAAATTACGCAAAAATTAATTAACATATGATGAATTAATTCAAAAAAATTCTTAATTAATATATTGTAATTAAATTACTTCCCACCCTATTCCCCTTTAAACCCACAACCCGCTACAGAACTAAAATACGCCAAAACAATTAACATAAAACTCATTACTTAAAAAAAATTCTAACATACATTATAAAAATAATCCTTACGTAAATCCCACTATTACGCGCGCTCTCAGAAAAGGAGGACTCTGTGATCGTAATGTCCACTGCTGTGTTTATTCACAACGCGTTTCGCTTTCCCTGAAAGCTTGATCACGTGAACCGTGCAACAAATGAGGGCAACAATTATAGAGAGTCAATGGCAATAAAAATAAAAAATGGACATGCCTGTGGTTAGCGGCAGCCATCTTGGAATGGTTAAAGACTAAGTAAAGCAAACATTGGCTGACCAATACATTCCTGTTGTAATAAGCACATAGATTGTAGATATATCACTCAGTCAGTTAAAAAATACAGATTTCAAAACGATGTACACAGTCAGTAGTGACAGAAATCAAAATTGGACATGCTGATGGTTAGCGGCAAAAATGTTAATGCAAAACTTATGTAAAACATACATATGTTGTCCAATAAAGTTACATGGTTGTAAGCGAAATAGGCTGCTCAGCACCCGGTCTTCTAAAATACAGAACGGCTGTGCCTGTGATCATCTAATCAAATTGATGCATCGATAATTAGTACATCTCTCTATCAACTAAAAATGTATGTATAAAACTGTGTCTATGAAACATACTACTGATAAGGTGTCAATGTTGAAACTGTACGGTGTATGCGTTTACGTGGAGATGTCCCAAGGTCACTAGATATCTCCGCCAGAGAGCTGTTACCTATACATGACCAGTGCCAAATATAAGATAATGAAAGTATCAACGGTAAGATAGATCCCCAAGTGGGAGATGTCGTCAACTATATACAAACACTCATGTCGACCACGAAGTGTCACTGCTCAGTATCAATAAAGTTACATGGTTATGAGCGAAATTAGCTGCTCAGCACCCGGTCTTCTAAGATACAGAATGGCTGTGCCTGTGCTCGCCTATGTAGCGCGTAAGCATAATGTCAGACACACAGTGAGACAAAAAAATATATATGTACTCCCAAAACAACAACTGCGTAAAAAACATATACCCTCCTGTGAGGGTACATCACGAGCTCTTCATGGAAACCTTACAAAAAACAAAGATGTGCCTGTCAATTATGCATGCAACACAATGTCAAAGCAAGTATACCATATGGACGAGATGTATCAGACTAGTTGTTGTAAAATACGACAACATCCTGTGTAGTAACCCTGTGTAAATATGGGCAAGCGCCCGATATATGTCAAACAAAAATGCAAAAGTCCAGTTGGAACACCATCATAGCCATAAACTCAATAAAACGTTACCGACATACATCAATGTGACAATGTGCTCATAAAGAGAAAAAAGGGTAGGTGGCCCGTGCTGGTGAGTACTGGTGAATGGGCCCCTTCCTTTCCTCCTGTGAACAAAGCAAAAGAACAAAGTGATTAAAACCAGGATCATCTGCCCTGTAATATTAACATAATACAACATGTACTCAAACCTTACATTCATAAAAAATGCTCCAAATTCAAATGCTCTAATAGTCACTATTATGGAAGAAAGATCAAAGATTGAAAGAGATAAAGGGAGAAAAAATACAAAAGAAATGAGGAGAAAAAATATATGTGCGAGAGAAAATAGGGGAGAGGGGAGAGGGGGGGAGGGGAAGTGGTGGGGGTAAGGAATTAGGAAGGGGAAGAAAATGATCTAGTTGGTGAGAGGCAGAAGAACTAACAGATTACACGAGTGTAACACACCCCGCAATGTCTCATAACCACTATTATTCTTTCAAGTGTATTGAGAGTTCTTCCTCTTGGTTCAATCCTCCCGGGTTCTTGGTTTGGAAGTCTATGATGTATCTAGACTCCCTTTGTCTCAGATGCAAAACCCTGTTGCCACCTCTAGGATGTTTAACTATCTGTTCCAAGATAAGGAAGCTCATCTCTTTGGTATTAGAGAAATGTTTGTCCCTAAAATGGCGTGCCACAGGGTATTTGGGATCAAAGTTGGTAATGGCCCTACCATGCTCCAAGATACGCTTTTTGGCCATGCACGTGGTACTCCCTATGTACCATAGTTTGCAAGTGCATTCTATGGCATATATCACAAACGTGGAGCTGCACGTGAGGAATTGAGTGAGTTCCTTGCTAACACCATTGTAAACGACCTGTTTGTGAAATTTGCTGTTATTGCATGCCTTACAGTGACCACACGGGTAGAAACCCTTAAGACCATGTTGTTGTCTTTGTGGATAGGTGGTGATGTCACTGTGTACTAACATATCCCTGACATTCCTACCTCTCCTATATGTTATACTGGGTCTATCAGGGATAATGCCACCAATAACGTTGTCACTTTTAAGGATATCCCAATTTCTGGTCACAATCCGTTTGATATTACTAGCGTCAGAGCTGAATGTCATGATCATTCTAGACTTATTGTTCTCAGTGTCATCATTCTCTGGTTCGTCTGAAATGGTCGATGTTCTATCTACCAACCCGCTCTCTCACATGCTCTCTTCAGCACCCATTTAGGGTAACCTCTCTCTCTGAAGCGCTTTACAATGTTGGTACTTTCCAGCTGGTATGCTTCATCAGTGTTCCTCTTAGCCCTCAGCAGTTCCCCATAGGGGATACTCCATTTGAAGGTCTCGGGATGACTGCTGAGGGCATGTAAAACACTATTGCCAGCGGTGGATTTCCTAAACAGAGATGTGTGTACTGTCTTCTGTTTGACTTCCAGTTTGACATCGAGATACTCAACATCAGTCCTGCTGATGTTACCACTCAAAGTGATATTCTGATCATTCACATTGAGTTTCTTGATAAACTCACGTGCCTCATCTTCAGACCCTCTCCAAATGATGAACAAGTCGGCGATGTAGCGAAGCCACATCGACACATGTTCAAAATCAGATTGAAGAGCAGGGTGAACCAGAATGCTCTCCTCCCAGCGTCCCATAAAAAGATTCGCAAAACTGGGAGCGAAACACGATCCCATGGCTGTCCCGGTCACCTGCCGGAACAGAGTACCGTTGAACATAAAGATGTTGTTGGTTAAACAGAACTCTGTCATATCCAACAACATCTGTGTATGCTCACGGAATCTCACCGGTCTGGCACTCAGGTAGTGCTTGCAAGCCTCCAACCCTTGTTGATGATTAATGATGGTATAGAGGCTGTCCACATCTAAGGTAATAAACAGTGATTCGTCATCCCATTCAAGATCCTTTATCTTCTTGAGGAAATCCTTTGTATCCCTGATGTAACTGGGTAGATTGATCACGTAATCCCTCAGAAAATGATCAATGTATTTTGAAATGTGCTCAGCTACACTACCTCTAGATGAAACGATGGGGCGCCCGGGAGGTCTGATAGGGTCCTTATGAACCTTTGGGAGAAGGTAGAGTACTGGGAGGACTGGAAAATCTCTTTTGAGATAACCATATTCCTCCCATGTGAGAATACCTTTGTCTTTCCACATCGTGAGCAAATCCCAAATAGTCGTAATACTCATATTGTAACTGTCAGTATTGACAGGTTCATAGAAATTCCTGTCATCAAGCTGTCTGCCTGCTTCCATGATGTATTGTTCTTGATCAAGGATGACAACATTGCCCCCTTTGTCTGCCGGACGAATGACAATGTTGTCATCCTCCATGAGAGATTTGAGGGCCTGTCTCTGATTGTATGTGAGATTGGTATCACCATTCATGTTGTATCTCCTATTTTTGTGTCTGGAATCATTCAACGCTTTACTGACACACTCGTGAAAAGTATCAATGTTATCATGAGGTAAATTAGGCATAAAACTGGACTTGGGTTTAAAATTGGTGACAGTGGAGGCGTCAGTAGTAATGTCCAACTCAGCAAGTAATTGTGTCGGGGTGATGTCCTGGTCTGTTGTCACATCACTCTGACCTAATTATAAAAATAATATATACTTTTAACACATATACTATCATTTAAAACACAAATTTTTTTTCTCGATATTTTTAACAACAATATTATGACTGACAATATTACTTACTTCGATATTATGACAAACGATATTTCTTACCTGCATATCGATATTCTGTACCACTATTTTTTTGACAGTCGATATTCTGTCCACTCAATATTTTAAACTCGATATTTTGTCCACTCGATATTTAAAACTCGATATTTAGACTGTTTACCATATTCAATATGTGCTTGGTATCCATAATGTATGATGGGAGATTAACCACATATGTCTGTAGAAAAGTATCTACGAATTCTGAAAGTCTCTCTGTTGGTCCACCGATCCCGGAAATGATCGGTCTTCCAGGTGGGGAGACCAAACTTTTGTGTATCTTTGGGAGCGCATATAGACATGGATATCTAGGTTTGTCCACTAACAGGTAAGAGTATTCATCCTGCTTGAGTAAGCCTCTATCCAACCATTGCTTGAGACTGGTGTTAATGGTCTTAGCAATATCGAACATGGCATTGTGATTACGTTTTCTGTACCATGCATCATTATCAAGCTGTGTTATGATTTCCTTGTCATATTTGTCTTTATCCATCGCAACCATGTTTCCTCCCTTGTCAGCTTCCCTCACAATAATATCAAGATCCTTGGCTAGAATCTTCAAAGCTTCACATTCCTTATACGTCAAATTCTTAGAGCGGGTACATATTTATTTCTGAGCATTTGTTTGTCCCACTTGTCTATTTCCATATTAATCATTTTGAGAAATAAATCAATATTATTGCCACAAGTAAGTTGTGGTGTCCACCCTGATTTACTTTTCAGGCCACTGTCTTCACTGAGGTTAGTGCACCGTTCTAGATCAAACATTACATTCTGTACAGTAACTGGGTTCTGATCATCCTCAGCAAGGGAGAGCAATGTGGTTACATTAAGAACATCCTGAATAGACATATCCCCAGCCACCACTTCCCGTTCAGTAGTTTTGACAGGCTTTGGATTGGTTTAAAAAAACTTCTTTAATTTAAGCTGTCTAGTAAATTTGAACACATCAATCTTTATTTCAGTAATATCATACATCATCGTGGGACAAAAATTCATGCCTTTCTGTAATGCAGATACCATATCCCTCGTCAGCTCTTTACTAGATAGATTAACCACTTCTACCCCTTCATCTTGACAGGCATTCATTGTTTGTTTTTGTTGGCCTATGAGCTTGTGTGTATTCTTTCTCTTTCTCTTTTTGCTTCTACCACCCCTCTTCCCTCTCTTTGTTTTCCTATGTTCTCTGTTTTCTGTCTTACATCGATCTCCTTGTTGCCCATTCTTATCCGTTGAACCTCTCTTAAAAAAGAGCTATCGGGCAATGCACTGGAAGGTCCCTCAATAGGTCCCTCATCCCCACTACTAGAGATGTTACTTGATGAGCTGGCACTGTTGCCACTTGCTGAAGACATCTTGTTCTGTGCCCTAGTATGATCCTTACTATATCATCAAAACGTTTTGTAAATGTGAACACCCTACCATTTGCATAGTCTGTTTCATCACGTTTCAGTTTACAGGCCTTACGCTGTTTAATATCATCCTCGTATTTAGTTAATACTGCCTCAAGGATAGTGTAGTTCTTTTTTGTAACGTCTGCCATATTGAGATCAGAGATCTCCTTTTCTAGTGCATCCACTTCAACTGCTGTCTTAGTGACCTTTCTTTCAGCATTCTCGATCAAGATATTCATTAGTCTAATGCTGTTACCATTAAGTTCATTTTCCCATAATAGAAGCAGATCTTCTTCAAGATCATCATATGTAGGGAATATCTGTGCACGTAATCCACGTGGGATTCTGTTCAACTTTAAGTATTGCTTCAGGGTCGCCCCGTCCCACCATTTGGAGATTTCAAATGTTCTAAGCCTTTCAAGTCGTACAAACTTAGCCTTCAGACCCTGGGTCTAGAGCTACCTTGGGTTACCGCTTTGTTAACTGGCATCCCAGCATGTAAGCTATTGAACAGATCCTCCATAATTTTTTCACGGTCCTGTCTTGAGCTCATTATGAAACTGTGTGAAGGTATGTAGTATGTATGGTTCTCAGCAGAACCCAATTAATGATATCAAGGTATATCAAGGATATCAAGGGTGATGTCCCTATGACGAAACATGTGTTGGCTATGTCTAGCAGCTACGTCCATCATCAGGTTATGACTTTAACAACCACTGTACTAGCAATAGTGAGACAACTGTACTGTCGGATTTGACTGTCAAGATTCATGGAGTAAACGTTTGAAAATAAAGAAGAAGATTTTGGACCATTATACTTTTCGAACTCTTGGACATTATTGTCATTGCTCAGGATAAAGACTGATTGTTATTTATGATTTTTTGGGACTTCATAGTCCACAGAAATATTTGGGAACATGGGTGGCCGTTTCTCCTTTATCCTTGTGAGCAATTTAGAGGAACCTAAGCGATCTCATTGTTTTTCTGGTTATGCGCAGATTCTAACCCAGCCACGATCCGTACCTTGATATTGTATCCTGGTGACGGCTGAGGCGGTTTGCGGAGAACACTGCTCCCGTCTCCTCTCAGATGGTGAGGTCGCTGCTGACGCTGCCTCCCATCTGCCTTCATCTCGGGTGGCTCTCCATGCCCGCAGCACCCGTTTGGCTCTCGGGATGGTGAGGGCGCGGCTTTGATCTGCCGCGCGGATTACGAGCTCCTCTCGCTCCCATTGGAAACCCCAGGGGAGGCGCTCTCCAGCCGTAGGTCACGTTGGCTGCCCACGAGGTGAGTCCCTCCTGCCGGTTCAGCATTACGCTCTGTTTGCCAGCAGAAAGGCCATTACATCTGCACACCTCCCTCTGTTCCACGTGGGAGGTCCCAAGAGGACACTGTGTGATTTTTTTCTCTACTTCTCCGCTTGTATTTCCTCATTCAAAGCGGTTTTGGCTGCCCTGAACCTACCTACTGCTCCTGCAGTTCTGCTTCAATGTGACTGGTGTTTTGCCTCCTCTCTTAGATCTGGCTTAACCTTCAAAGGTGGATTAGTGTCATCAGGGGTCACCAGTTCTGGTCACCAGATTACACCCGTCAGCAGTCACACAAGGTCATAAATCAAGAAAGACACCCAACTCCCTGTAAGGTAACTACAGTGACTACCGTGCCTCCTATTGAACCATTCATAATTGATGGGCCGCTGTCTGCTCAAGCAGCTAAGTGGAAGGACTCGTACAAGGTAAAAACCAGGGAGTGCAAAAGGGATTCACGCACTTCTTCTTGAGACCCAATTTGTTGTTGGTACGTGCCTCACAAATGGCTACACCCAAAAGCCATTGGAAGAGAGATAGTGTAGGTAGTTGTTGGAGGTTCGTACCCTTCTTAATCATGCAAGGATTTGTACGGAAATAAAGTACATATGATGTGTTTGTTGGACAATAAATAATCTCTTTATTGTCATGTGCAGGCAAGTTGCTGGTGCAAAAAGAAAACGAGAAAGAAAAACAAACAGCCGACACGTGTTTCGCCCAAAGGCTAGACAGCCGGGGCTTTTTCAAGGCTGAGTACATAAATACGAACGTCCAAGAAAATGAGATGCATGCCACAAAGTGCAAAATAGAAATACAGTGATTGCAAAACGTGAAATGTTGGGAGTTTGAGGCGGGTATAGGTGTAGGGGTCGAGCACGAGAAGAGTGTGAAAGTGGGATAGGTACAGAGAGGGGGGGCCGGAGAGGGAAAAACCAAAGTAGAGATAAGGATAGATAGGATAGGAAAAAGAAAGAAGTTGAGAAAATAGAAAAAGTAAAAGAGAAATTAGGACGGCAAAATGGTATAGTTTAGAAAAATACAGGTAATATTCAGGTCTGATGACCCATACGTTTAAACATATGGCAAAAACTTAATATAGAGTACTATATCTATACATTACTGTTGCAGGAGAGAGACACCACATATGGTTATTAGACAGGCACAGTTCTGTATAGCTCCGGTCTAAAGACACAAAGGTTCAGACACATGATATCATGCAGTCACTATTTCTATATATCGCTGTCGCAGGAGATAGGGACACACAAAAATGGGGAGCAGGTACAATCCATTCATGGCACACATTTAAAATGGTGTCTTGTCAAGCCAGAACATCAAGGAGCTGTCAAAAACATAAGAAACGCCCTGAGGTAATGACCCATGAGTAGGAATATATACATGGTGCTTGGAAAACCTGTAAGAAATGGTCTGCGCAAACATCCAAAATGCACGTGCATATAGATTTGTAAAAAGGAAAATTTATTTCCAAGTTCTATCAGTTAGCAGTCCTGCCAAGTATCACGCATCAGGTGTGACACTCACGCATTTCAGTGCGGTGTTCCGCATCACCGCACTGAAATGCATTGTCACGCATTTTGCCGACTCGCCAGCTCGCTCCACCGGCGGCGCCTGGGCATGGCTCTGCTGCTCCGAGAGACGTGTGCTGCCAGTGCCAGCAGCTGCTCTGGGCTCTTAAAGTTCATAATAGTTAATCACCGGCATGAATCATCTGACTGAGACTGCTCTCAGCTCTGGTGGCTGAGAGCGCGCGGCGCCGATTTAGGCTACAATGTAACAATGGTGCCTCAGCCTGGCTCCAGGCTGCTTAGTTTGACACACTGCTCGCTGCCAATAATGGGGGGGCGATGCCGCCCTCTCAGCAGTCAGGAGGAAGTCAGAGGAAGTGAGCACTGAGCGGCGCGGGGACTCAATTGAATTGAGTGGAGTCAGTCCTCGCCTTGGCGTGCAGCACTTAGTTCTGTCTTCGTGCGCAGCCGGCGCGCCCGCCGCAAATTAGCGTTGCCAGCCCAGAGACCGGGTCACTGCCGGCGGGGATTCGCCGAGAGTCCCGAGTGAATTAATAATTTCAAGTGTCACCGCGGCGCGGCGACACAACAGTGCCAGGACACGTCACCCCTCGCCGGTTCATGAACATTGTCATTTGTTGGAGGCTCCCGGGGCACACTAGACAAGTCACGCCGGCGGTCATACTGTCTCGTTCCTGAAATTTGTGCCTTTGAGCATGTAAGAAAAGAATTTGGGGAAAAATTGAGCGTATTCGACCATCATTCATTATGTTGTACCCTGAGCATTTGAAATAGCAGTTACATATTACGAAACATCAGAGGCCTCATTTTCACGTAGCAAACATGGTGAATGAGCACAATATAACTGCAGAGAGTCACGTATTTCTTTTATTTCTTGGCTCAGTTTGCAGTCACTTGTTTGTAGATTAACTCCGCCGCATGTTTAAAAGGATTGTTTCCACCTGTGTTGTTTATGATGAGTTTGCTGACTATCACTTTGTTTGGAGGATAACTTTGTTTGTATTAGGGATGGTATAATGGGCGGCTAAGTTGCCGACATTGTCCTGAATATGCTGATTTCTACACTGGCTCTTCTCTCTACACATCGTAAGTCGAGCATTTGCTTATGTTTGGCTTATTTGTATTTTCATGGATGCTTTTACTCAGGCCACCACTCAGCACGGGCGCATTGATTTGCAGAGCAGCTCGCCGTCGCCTTTTTGCACCCCCCCCCCGTTAGTGCACTTTATTTCAATTACTTCTTAGAGTTTCTTGTTGCTCAAATGGGTGTAATTTCTGGTATTTATAGGTTTCCCTATATGTTTAATTGCATGATTTTTGCTTGCGAGAAAGTGTCACTCATATTCGTTGAAATGTCACTCATAATTACACTGAAATTATTAAAATGTCACACATAGCAATCTGAAACCTTGGCAGCTATGAGTTAGCATCAATGAAGTTGCTGAAAATTAAAAGCGGGGGTATGTCAGCTCAAAAAATAGAAGGGCACAGTACAAGGCAGAGTCCAGCAATGATTATACAATCTCACCAAGCAGGGAGAAAATATTGCTGGGGTAATCTCATTAGTGCAAAGGTTAAGGTTTTGGAATTACCAAAGCGCAAGGGGAGAGGCGCAAACACCTGCAAGGTTTCAACAATCTTGACAAGTGAGGTTAGCAGGGTGTTCCGAGATAATCTCATAGGCGCTTAGTTTATATTTGGGATTCTCGAAGCGCGAGGGGAGAGAAGCGCGCAAAAATGAAATACAAATTGCCATCTACTTTCTATTCGATATTATATAGAGATCCCTCTGTATGTCTGGCGACATAGGAAAGACGGGAATAATTTGCTGGTAGAGAGGGGAAAAGAGAAGTTTAGAAATCTCCAAGCGCGAGGGGAGTAGCGCGCCCCTCCCGTGCATGAGTTCCAAGATAAGTGGTGTGAGCTCGAATGGGGAACAGACGTCTACGATAATAAAGCATCGCATTTGAGCATGGTTCAGTACTTGCAATTAAAAGCCAAGGTCTACTCTATGTGGTCTACGCGGTCTCTGCGGTCCAGGAAGGGATTACCCTGCAGTCATTAGGGGCCGTGTTAAATAGCCTCTCATAAAACGTGAGCAAACGTGCACTGTCATCCAGCCATGAAGGCTCAGAATGGCCATGAAAGAAATATGCACACCACAAGATAGGTCAAAAGGGGAACTAAATCATCCACTTTATTTAATTATTTATAAACCCCTCTGTAGGTCTGAGGACAAGAGAAAAACGGAAAACAAAATATTCTACGGGGAAAATTAGGTGAAAAATTGATTAATGGTAGGGAAGGAAAAAAAGAAATGAAATCCCAGGAGACATAGAAAGGTTACTGCCCCTAAAATAGAAACTGGTTAACTGAAGGTACCAAGGGGACTCAGAGACAGGAGAGGGAGGGGCAAATGAGATCCTTAATGCACAGGAGTCAAATTCAATTCAAGGGAGCGATTCAAGTGGGTTTGAGAATAAGAGACTCGGTTGCGCTTTGACAGCAAGAGGAAAGTAGACCCATACTCATCTTGTCAATTCATTAGGTCCAGGTCCCGGGGGAGGGAAATCATCCACGGCAAATCTGCAAGGTCAGGTAGGTGAAACAAGTGGATAGCGGAAAGAAGAAAGTCGGTACAAGGACCTGGGCTTCTATTGCCCCTAGGTTATATCAAATATAACAGGTTATTAGTCTAAGAGGATGTGAAGGTAATCATAAGGGAAATCTCTAAGTGATCTGGGTTCCATTCACCTAGTAATGTGTCTTGGCCTAAGGAGCAGGTGTAGCATGCAGTGCTCAGAGCCAAGCGAGACATAAGATAAGGTCATTACATTATGCAAATATGTTGCAGGTAACATAATATGACAAACATGCAACACGGATTGGTGCATCCCACAAAATGATCAGTGAAGCCAAAAATGCATTTCTGCGTCTTTGTTCAGTCCTTCTTCTACTGTATTCATCCGAAGGATGTATTCACTCTCCTTCCGTCTTAGCGCAAGTTCACGATTCCCACCCCTGGATGGGGTTTTGATCTGGTCCAGGCCAAAGAATTTGAAGTTTTTTTGGTGTGGGGGGTGTTCTTGGAAATGTTCAGTGAGCGGGGGACCCAGTTCTGGTTTGTTTATGTTCCGATAGTGCTCCAGGATCCTAGTCTTGAGCGGTCGTATGGTACTTCCTATATACGCTTTGTTGCAGGGACAGATGATGACATATATTACAAAGATAGAGTTGCAGTTTATCCAGTCCTTGATCCTGTAAATATGTTGATGATTGTATCTGAAGTCCAATTGTTTATTCATGCCCAGTTTGCATGCATTACAATCATGGCAGGTATAGAAGCCACGAGGTCTAGTCAGAAAGTGCGGTCCCGGTTGTTTGCGCTTATCCACAAATTCAGATTTGCATAGGATTTGTTTGATGTTCTTCGCTCTTCTAAAACCCATCTGGGGAAAATTTTCCATTATGTCTGTTAGGGACGTATTGCCGGTCAGTAGATACCAATGCTTTTTTTAAATTTTTCGGATGTGTTGGTGACCATTACGGTAATCCGTCAGGAACCTGATTTTGTTGGACTTCTGTGTTTGTCGGGAAGTTCTGGGTTGGAGTAGTGCCTCACGAGATACGATTTCACAATCTTTGGCAGTTTTAACTAGCAGGTCTTTGGGGTAACCTCGTTGTTGCAGTCTTTCGGTTAGCTCTTGCGATTTCTCTCTGTAACTTTCCAGAGTACTGCAGTTTCTCCTCATCCGTTTGAATTCACCTTTAGGAATATTCTGAATCGTTTTTGAGGGATGGCAACTATCTGCTCTGAGAATTGAGTTGGCCGATGTGGGTTTCCTGAAGGCTTTAGTCTGCAGTCTGTTATCATCCACATAAATTGAAATGTCCAGAAAATCAATCGTGCATGTAGAGGTGGTGGACGTGGTCTTGCTGTTCCATCGATTGACATTGATTTTGCAGAGGAATTCATTGAGGGTGGCCTGTGTGCCTTGCCAAATGCAGAGAATGTCATCTATGTAGCGCCCCCAATATAGGATGTGGGGAGTGTAGTTGGAGAAACTTTCATCCCAAAGCCAGAACTTTTCAACTAACCCCATGAAGATACATGCGTATGGTGGGGCAAATTTGGCTCCCATGGCGCTTCCCTGCAACTGCAAGTAGTATTTTGAGTTGAAGGAAAAAACATTGTTGGTCAGGCAGAAATACAACATCTCCATAATCATTTGGTTTGACTCCATGTAATGAACTGATTTGGTTGCTAGTGCTTTTCGCTCCCTTGAATTGAATTTGACTCCTGTGCATTAAGGATCTCATTTGCCCCTCCCTCTCCTGTTTCTGAGTCCCCTTGGTACCTTCAGTTAACCAGTTTCTATTTTAGGGGCAGTAACTTTTCTCTGTCTCCTGGGATTTCGTTTCTTTTTTTCCTTCCCTACCATTAATCAATTTTTCACCTAATTTTCCCCATAGAATATTTTGTTTTCCGTTTTTCTCATGTCCCCAGACCTACAGAGGGGTTTATAAATAATTAAATAAAGTGGATGATTTAGTTCCCCTTTTGACCTATCTTGTGGTGTGCATATTTCTTTCATGGCCGGATGACAGTGCACGTTTGCTCACGTTTTATGAGAGGCTATTTAACACGGCCCCTAATGACTGCAGGGTAATCCCTTCCTGGACCGCAGAGACCGCGTAGACCACATAGAGTAGACCTTGGCTTTTAATTGTAAGTACTGAACCATGCTCAAATGCAATGCTTTATTATCGTAGACGTCTGTTCCCCATTCGAGCTCACACCACTTATCTTGGAACTCATGCACGGGAGGGGCGCGCTACTCCCCTCGCGCTTGGAGATTTCTAAACTTCTCTTTTCCCCTCTCTCCAGCAAATTATTCCCGTCTTTCCTATGTCGCCAGACATATAGAGGGATCTCTATATAATATCAAATAGAAAGTAGATAGCAATTTTTATTTCATTTTCGCGCGCTTCTCTCCCCTCGCGCTTCGAGAATCCCAAATATAAACTAAGCACCTATGAGATTATTTCGGAACACCCTGCTAACCTCACTTGTCAAGATTGTTGAAACCTTGCAGGTGTTTGCGCCTCTCCCCTTGCGCTTTGGTAATTCCAAAACCTTAACCTTTGCACTAATGAGATTACCCCGGCAATATTTTCTCCCTGTTTGGTGAGATTGTATAAACATTGCTGGATTCTGCCTTGTACTGTGCCCTTCTATTTTTGGAGCTGACATACCCCCGCTTTTAATTTTCAGCAACTTCATTGATGCTGACTGATAGAACTTGGTAAGAAATTTTCCTTTTTACAAATCTATATGCACGTGCATTTTGGATGTTTGCGCAGACCATTTCTTACAGGTTTTCCAAGTACCATGTATATCTTCCTACTCATGGGTCATTACCTCAGGGCGATTCTTATGTTTTTGGCAGCTCCTTGATGTTCTGGCTTGACAATACACCATTTTAAATGTGTGCCATGAATGGATTGTACCTGCTCCCCATTTTTGTGTGTGTCCTGCTCCCCATTTTTGTGTGTGTCCCTATCTCCTGCGACAGCGATATATAGAAATAGTGACTGCATGATATTGTTGCCATGTGTCTGAACCGTTGTGTCTTTAGACCGGAGCTGTACAGAACTGTGCCTGTCTAATAACCATATGTGGTGTCTCTCCCCTGCAACAGTAATGTATAGATATAGTACTCTATATTAAGTTTTTACCATATGTTTAAACGTATGGGTCATCAGACCTGAATATTACCTGTATTTTTCTAAACTATACCATTTTGCTGTCCTAATTTCTCTTTGACTTTTTCTATTTTCTCAACTTCTTTCTTTTTCCTATCCTATCTATCCTTATCTCTACTTTGGTTTTTCCCTCTCCGGCCCCCCCTCTCTGTACCTACACCACTTTCACACTCTTCTCGTGCTCGACCCCTACACCTCTACCCTCCTCAAACTCCCAACATTTCACGTTTTGCAATCACTGTATTTCTATTTTGCACTTTGTGGCATGCATCTAATTTTCTTGGACATTCGTATTTATGTACTCAGCCTTGAAAAAGCCCCGGCTGTCTAGCCTTTGGGCGAAACACGTGTCGGCTGTTTGTTTTTCTTTCTCATTTTCTTTTTGCACCAGCAACTTGCCTACACATGACAATAAAGAGATTATTTATTGTCCAACAAACAATTCATATGTACTTTATTTCCGTACAAATCCTTGCATGATTAAGAAGGGTACGAACCTCCAACAACTACCTACACTAAGTGGAAGGACTGGCTGGAGCGACTAGAAACGTACTTCGCAGCAGTGGCTTTCCACAATGACAGACTGAGTCCTATGCTTCTACACTTGGGGGGTGCAGCCCTACACAAACTAGGAAAATCCGTCATGGAAGCAGGACCTCCGAACACCTATAACACGTTGAAAGAAGCATTAACTGCTCATTTCGAGCCACTGGCAAACCCAGATTACGAACGCTGCTTCCTACTGCGTCAAGCGAGATAACTGCCCGACGAATCGGTGGATGCTTTCTACGCCCGCCTCAAAGGTCTGGCTAGCACTTGTATGTTGCCGGATGAAAACGATGAAATATGGGCACAATTTATTCAGGAGTGTGTCTCCGTAAAGTTGAGAGAAAACATTCTTCAGGTCCCAGGAATGTCCATAGCGGACATGCTGACGATGGGTAGGTTGAAGAAACTGTCCAAAGTGCGAGATGCGCACATGGAAGCGGCGTTGCAACACCAGATGACAGAACCCGTCAACATCATCCTGCCCGGACAGCCTGACAAAAATAAAACGCGTACTAAGCCACACCCCATTCCCAAGACATTCTACGGGTGTGGTGGGCCCTTCCCGCACCAAGGCCCATGCCCATGCCCAGCCCTACGGAAGAGGTATTCAGCATGCAATAAACCGAACCATTTTGCAAAGATGTGCCGCTCCACCGCACAAAAAGGACAGAGGACCAAGCCCGTCAATGCCCTAAACGCCTCCAAAGCCCCTGAGGAAGAGAAAGTCATGGATGATGATGATGGAGCAGTTAATGTCATACATGCCATGCAACCGGATGCATATACCAGAAGGCGGGTTCCAAGATGCAGTGTGCTCGTTGCAGGACACCAGGTACAAGCATTAATTGACACGGGTCGTCTATAAACATTATGGCCCAATCAGCGATGCAGACACTTCCCACGCAACCAACCCTACGCCCCACCTCTATCTATACAATTGTTCGCGTATGGGTACACTATTCCACTTCCACTGGCCGGAGTGTTCACTATTGAAATCACTCACGACTCCCGTTCCAAGGTGTATGTCACCAGAGGTGGGTCAGGAATGCTACTGAGCTGCCGAACTGCTGAGCGCCTGCAGCTGATTGCTTTTGCCTTCAGCGTACATCAGGAGAGTCTGAAAGGCCTGATGGCAGAATTTGGACCTCTATTTGAAGGAATAGGATTCCTCAAAGATCGCATGATGCATCTTCATGTCGATAGCCCTGTCCAACCCGTTACCCTGAAGCACCGAAGGTTGGCTTTTCATCTGAGGCCAAAGGTGGAGGAAGAGCTGATAAAATTGGAGCGGGCCGACATGATCGAGTGGGTGGATGGTCCGACTCCGTGAGTATCCCCCATCGTGGTAGCCCAAAGCCCAAACAGCCATGAGATGTGAGAATAAGTGTGGACATGAGACTACCTAACCAAGCCATCAAGAGAGAACGTCATTTGACGCCCTCAGTATATGACATTGTGGCAGATGTGAGCGGCTCCCAGTGGTTCTATAAGATGGACTTGCGAGCTGGATATCACCAGCTACTGCTGGACCCGGAGTCGAGGGCCATCACAACCTTCTCCACTCATGTAGGTCTCAGGAGATATAAGCGTCTCAGCTTCGGAGTGTCGAGGGCAGGTGAAGTCTTCCAAGACACCATAAAGGGTGTATTAGCTGGTCTTAAAGGGGTCCACAATGTCAGTGATGACATCTTGGTACATGCACCTACGCTGGAAGAACATCTTGATTGCCTAAGAGCCACGTTTCAGCACCTGAGAGACAATGGCCTCATGCTCCATCGAGAAAAATGTGTCTTCGTTCTTTGGATACCGATTTTTACCAACATGGAGTATTACTTGATCCAGCCAAACTTCAGGATATCTAGTCAGCCCCGGCTCCCACAACTGTCATGGGCTTGAGGAGCTTCCTAGGTATGGTCACGTACTGTGGACGTTTCATTCGGAATCTGACTGACCTTACCACCCCCTTGAGAGAGCTGACGAAGACCAACATCGGCTGAAAGTGTGGGCCTGATCAGGAAGAAGCTTTCAAAGCTACTAAACAAGCATTATCTGCTGACACCACTCTGGTGAACGTCAACCCTGCCTGAGATTCTGAACTGTTGATAGATGCTAGCCCCGTCGGCCTTGGGGCTGTGCTGTCGCAGAGGCAGAGCAGTGGAGACTGGGCTCCGGTGGCATATGCGAGACACGCACTGACAGACACGGAGCAACGGTACTCCCACATCAAAAAGGAAGCCATTGCGATACATTGGGGCTGTCGTCATTTTCATCTTTACCGCTATGGTCAACCTTTCCTGGTCCACACAGATCACAAGCCTCTGATTCTGTTATTCATGGGGCTATCATCGAAACCTCCGTCGAGAATCAAGAAATGGATTTTGCAATTACAAGAATACGAGTTCATGGTAATCTATCGCCCAGGGACCCAAAACCCTGCCGATTTCCTCTCAAGATATGCAAGGCCAGCTATGGAGGAATTGGAATCGGATGCGGATGAAGTGGAGGAGTACATCAAGCTGGTAGTGGAGCGATCCAGACCACTGCCCAATTCTCTTGAAGAGATCGTGAAGGCCACGGCATAAGACAAGTGTATTCAGGACAGAGGAAGCACGGGTCGTACTGGACTTTCTACACCATGTGCGTTTAGATCTGGCTGTGTCTCCCGAAGATTGCCATGTGAGAGGTTCCCGTCTGGTAATCCCTGGGGCACTACAACAATGAGTGGTGGATCTTGCTCATTTGGTCCATCAAGGGATTGTCAAGACAAAGTCTCGACTATGATGTAAGGTCTGGTTTCCGAATCTTGACATGCTCGTGGAACAGACAGTTCGCCAGTGCCCTCTGTGCCAAGCAGCCGGGCCGGCAGAGCCGCCAGCCCCAATCATCACGGAGGATATTCCACCTTTTTCATGGCAGAGAGAAAGTGCCGATTTTGGAAGTCTCCCCGACGGGAGGCACATGCTGGTCATCATAGATGATTTCTCAAAGTATCCGGAGGTCGATGTCATGGACTCGACGACAGCACATGTAACCATTCCCCGGCTGGAAGAAATAATGGCCACCCACGGGCTTCTGAAAGAGCTGCGCACTGACAATGGCCCTCTATTTACCAGTCATGGATTTATGGAATAATTGTGGTGCAGTGGCATTCATCACCGAAAGGTCACACCCCGATGGCCGCAAGCTAATAGAGAAGCAGAACGCTTCATGCGTACTTTGAACAAGGTTCTGCGGATCGCTTTGGCTCATGGACAGAATATGGAATGTGCTTTGTATACCTTCCTTAGAGAATGCCAACTCACACCCCACTCAACGACCCAAGTCAGCCCTGGTTCTTTGTGTGTCAATTGACCAGTGGGTGATATCATTCCCCAAGTGGACAAGCCTTCAGATCTTCAGACTCAGGTAGCTGAGAAGTTGAAACAGCATCAGGCAAAAAATTATGACATGTCCCGAGTCCGTGGAGCCAAGCATAGGTCCATCGCGGTCGGAGATTTGGTGATGGTGAAGAACCGGAATCCACGAGGCAAGTTCATGCTCCCTTTTGATATTGATCCCTGGCGAGTACGGTCAGTGAAAGGAACAATGATCACCTCCAAAAAGGCGGGAGAGACTGTTACAAGGAATGTGTCTGGTTTCAAACATTACCAAGCTCCTGTAGACCAGCCTATGGAGATGCTGTCTGGTGCAGTGAGCAGTGAAGTTGGAGATAATGATAACTGTGTCCCTGTGGGCTCTCTTCCGACAAAGGAATCTACATCTGCAACATTCCATCCAGGAGGTGCTGAGTCTCCAGAGACTAGTATCCGTCAGTGGAATCGAGCCCTCATAGATCGTCTGTTTCCGGTTCGCGTCCACCCATGGGTATGCGTGACAAAGCTGGAGATGATGGCCGTCATCAAGGAAGCAGGAGGTACCATGTCAGACCATGTCCTGTGAGATCTTCTCATCTGAAGGACTTCATGTTGATTTGAAGTGTGGTAGAACATGATGTACTTTTCTCTCTCTCTCTCTCTCTCTCTCTCTCTCTCTCTCTTTCTCTCTCTCTCTCTTTTTCTTATCTCTCTCTTGTTCTTTTCTCCTATCTCCTTTTTGTATTGCTGCTAGCATCCCTTTTGATGGGGGTGGTACATTGATCGTCACCAGTTTATTTGGGGATGTGTCTGTTTTTGTTTAAAATAAAGGAGGAATCCTATGTTGGTGGACTATTCCACCAGAAGCCCAGATAGGAGGGGTGTCCGAGCGACGAACCCTCCTCCCACGCAGGCAATGGTTGGTGCCGGCGAGGAGAGGGGAAAAAGAAATAAATGGACCCGGGGAACATGCCTCGTGGTGTTTGAGAATACTACTAAGTGTCCGTATCATTTGCTAAGCGCACCAGCACCCGTAAGGCCTATTGCCTCACAACACAGAACATACAGTATGGAATACAACTGAGTTTGGACCAAGACAAGGCCACTGTGAGCCGGCTTGCGAATGGAGGAATACGATACTTTGGAGCAGCCAGAGTGAGGGGGTTGATGGAGTAGGTGGGTATTGGGAGAAAGCAAGAAAGATGGGAAAGCATTGCTAAGGTAGACATGCCTAGGCTAAGATTGCGGTCTCTTTTTCTTTGAAGCTGAAGAAGTGCGCAGTTTGCATTTCTAGGAAATCACAGTTTGTCCTCCCTCAGAAACAGAAAGTGATGTTTACGAAATCAAGTCTGCAAAGGCCAGGAATGGGAGACTGAATCTAAAGCTCTAAGTTTAATTGTGGTTATGCATCTTAGCACTGGGAATTGGCAGATATTACAGTAACACTCAGGGCCGGCTCTAGGGCGGTGCGATCGGTGCCGCCGCACCGGGTGCTAACTTTGGGTGGGGGGGGCCATGTTTGCAAGTATATTATCACTTTAAAAGCACCTGCTGCCCCGTTCCAGCAATTATGCATCAGTAAAAATGTCATGATAACTCCAGTGATTAATGTTCTTCCTGGAAAGAGACTGGGGTTTTGTCTAATGGAAGTTTTGACTCATCGTAAGGTAGCGCAGAGGGTTAATATGCCTGCTGCAAAGAACTTGTACCATGCAGATCACAAAGTGCATATAATATAAATAAGTCAGCGGGTTACTGCTTTTGTCAGAGAGATCCTTTTTCAAAGAGCTGCATTGAGACTGCAACGTATATATTAGAGCTATATGTTTTTTTTGTCCAGTCTTTCATTATCCGAATCTTGCAAAAAGGGTTCATTTGGGTAGAAATCAATTCTTATTATTAAAGAGAACCCCCAACAATTGTGTTACGTTTAAATTCTGAATCCTTGCTTTTCCAGACCAAAGACTCTTAAACTATACTGCCTACCAGTATGAATGATGTGACTCCTACACCTTGTTGTCCTCTGTCTTGCGTAACATTTCCTATACACTTATTTATACACTTATGATTGTCTCTGTTCAATGTGTGTGTGATGTAAAGTGCTCTGACACCTTACACTGGTGTGAGTGGCGCTATAAAACTAAATGAATCTGAGAGACAGTGGTTATGGAGACTTGAGCGGCACTGTTAAATGGTGGTAGTGAGGGAATCCGTGCCAGAGGTGGTCATTGGGGGGGTGCCAACAAACATTGTCGCACACGGCATCACCAGTGCTAAAGCCGGCCCTGTAACACTAGACGGCAACCGTAACTGAATCAGTTCAATCATATAGTGTCCAGGCTGAGCACATGCTTCACCTACACAAATTATGAACCCAATGCTGGAGGATGAAACGGGAGCTTGAGTGTTCTATCGTTGGTACAGCAGGTGCATTGTCACTGGGGGAGGGGGGCAATTTTCCTTGCTTGTATTGGGGCCAAAGACACTCTAAGGAAGTAACAAATGTCGAAAACCACACCATCTCAAACGTAGCATCAAATGTCATTTGCGACACATTCATCCAGGCCTGTTTAGGTGTGGCTTGACAGTACAGCTGTCTGCATAACCTATTGATTCCAAGTCTTTAAAATGAACACAGAGTGGTCTTTGGCTCAGACCAAAAGAGTAATACTGTCTTATCTCATCTTATTGGCCTTTTCATGAATCTTTGTGTCTCCTATGGATTGCTTACAAGCCAATGTTTTATGGATTATTTTACATATCAAAAGTACACTCAGTCATTACGCATTCAATTATTTATCTGATAAATACATTGAATGCAGAAAAAAATATTTTTTGATTTGTTTTTTTTTCAGTGCGTCTGGTTTTTTTCAATATTGTAGTCAGAAATGAAAATGAAAGCCAGAACTCATGGGTTTGCCAATGCTTTATTGCTTTTTTATCAATATTATTAATTTAACCACACCTTGCATGCTTGAGATTTCAAAGCCCATAGTTTTAATGGCAAACAAACTACAAAAGCCAGAAGGCTTAGGGCCACATTAATCAATTTTGGAAATTGTGATTACCTAAATGGGATTTTCCAAGAATCGCAATTAGGTAATCACTATTTCCGATGTATGAAACTCCATGAGTTTCATGTACCGATTCCTAGTGGGTCGCAAATCGACCTACCTCATTAATATTAATGAGGTAGATCGCAATTTGCGACCCCCTAGGAATTGCTAAAATCAGGGGTTTGGTGGCCTGCTGGGGTCAGCAGACCACCATGTCCGCGATTGCTTTTAAATAAAGCAATCTTTTATTTTTATTTTTTAAATGCAGCTCGTTTTCCTTAAAGGCCCACTGCCTGCTCTTAAAAAACGTTTTTACAATGTTCCCAAAGAGGAAGGGGTCCCTTGGGGACCCTTCCCATTTGTGAATGGGTTAATACCAACTTGAAGTTGGTTGTAAATTGCAAATGTTTTGCGACCCAATCACGGTCACAAAACATTCATACATACGATTGCGATTTGGTATTTGGAAGGGATGCCCTAAACACTCCCCTTCCAAATACCGAATCGCAAACCCATTTTGCGATTCGGTAACAAGTTACCGAATCGCAAAATAGGGTTTGATACCTGTAAAAAGCCTTTTTTGCATTCGCAGACTGGCCGATTCTGCAAATCGGCCCGTTTGCGAATGCAAAATTGGTTGATACATGTGGCCCTTATTCCTGTTATTTAAAAAAAAAAAAACAGAATTAGCCTAAAGTGTCATGGATGACATTGGTTCACTTGGCAGCTATAATCGCAGTTTCTATGTACAGAGATATATTTTGAGAGTCAGTGGTCTTCTTACCACTATGAAGAAGTAAAAAGATATTTAAAAAAATGCTGTGCAGAGGAATGTTAATCACGTTAAAATTAGAGTTGATTTGGAGCCCATGTCTAAGGCATGGCTGAATCTTTCACTGTTAATGCCCGTGATTTACTGAAGTGAGGAGAGTAGAGACAGGGGCCATTTAGCTATTCTATTAGGCCATTTGGTTAGCAAGGTGCTGATGATTATTCTTTCTTAATACTGCCATTTGGTAGATGGTAGGGGTGATTGCAGGTACTATGCACTCTATTGTGAAAGAGGAGGAAGTCTCCAGGTGAGGCCTGCACTTTTATCTTTCTCATATTACTCATTCAGTTAGGCTGATGATGATCAGATGCAAAAACCTCACACCTCTTTGAGCCTCTCATGTAGGTGTGCCAGAGGGGGCGCGGCCAACTGCGGTAAGATGGCGGACGCGACTTAGTGCCTCGCCGCAAGGAGACCCGTGATCCAACCACATTCAGCTGTCAGCCCGCACCGAGTCCCTCGTCAAGCATATGCTGGAGTTGAGACTGCAATGAGGTGCGAGCGACTGGTTTTTTTATGGACTGATGCTGGCTAGCAGTCCTAGAGGGTCCGGTGTGGTTCCCGGGCACAAGCAGACCAAAACACTGGTGAGTGTCCTCCCCCCCCCCCCGGGGGGGAGACCCAGTCCAACTGCGGATGGCCCAATGAGTGGGGGGAGCAGGACAGACTAACTCCCTGCAGGAGAAGTGGCGTTGGTGGAGGAAGCCTAAGAGGGTGAACAGGGAGCCCCTGCTAGGAATGGACATTGGCCTATTGTGCCCACGGCAATGAAGAGTGCCATGGGGACAGAACATCATAGGGTCCCCCTAGCTGGTGACTCCTTCTCAATCTCCCTGTCTGCGCTGTAAATAGCGAGGACCCCCTCTTACTTGAAGAGGACAGGTGTGGAGCGGCGCTCTTCCACAAGGCGAATGGTACAGCAGCTATGGTCTTGGGAGGTAGCAGTTACCGCCCAGGTCTGGAAAACTAGTCCCCCCGGGAGGGCCCTTCTTCACAGTACAGTAGGACTGCTCGTGCCACCTCAGGCACAATAGTCTGGAATATAGTGGCCTGGGGGGTGAGGCGGTTCCTGAAGATGGTGCAGTGATGGGCTCAGGTCTTAAGCAAAGTACTGTTGGCTGTGCCGTGCCCCCCTGAGCTCGAGGGGAGAGGCCTCCCCCACCACCTGAACTGCTCGTGCCACCCCGGTGAGCTGTCTATAAAGAAAGGCCAGGGGTAAAGTGGGTCCCAACGAGTCAGAGTATATATTTCCAGTGCCAGCGGGATAAATGTGCCCCCCCATCGATCACTTCTATTCCCTGCATCTGGGAGGACAGAGACTGGGCAGCAGTGGAAAAACACATATCCTGCATGGGATGACAATGGACGAGAAGCTTCTGCCCCGCAGGGCGCCTAGACACCAGGGGCCACGGCTCAGAATGCGCAGATATGTCACTGATTGGCACAGTGATGGGCCTGGCAGTTGCCAAGCTGGACAAGATCCTGGCTGCTTCACCGACACCAGACAGAACCTGGAAGGCAGAGTGGAGGCAGTGGTAGTGGAACTTAGCTTAGTGCGTGACGACCAGAGGAAACTTATTGTGCGTGTCACGGAAGCTGAAAGAACACTCAAACTACTCCGGCCCACCGTGATGGACCTCAAAGGTAGGATCAAAGCCCTCAAAGCTAAAGTCCCCGAGTTGGAAAACAGAGCAGAAGATTTGTTGTATTCCGCTTTAGGTGTCCGTATATAGGCTTTCCTGAAACATGTCCTTATATAGGCACAATTCGCATTGTCCTTATATAGGCATAGAATCCCAGTCCTTATTTAGGCATTAGCCGTGCACTCCAAATACAGGCATGGTCACCGACATCCGTCCAACCTAACGTCACAACGAGTTCTTAGAAACCAGACCCGTAAGCTCTTGGGAGTTCCCCTAGCACAGGATTATTGATTTCTCCAAGAACTCATTTATTATACATGAACCGCTATACCTTAAGGGTTCATTCCTGACGTCCTCCTCTGTCCGACTCACGTCAATGCTAACATTCCAAGACACCTACCAGGTATAAATATACCTTCCCTTGCCCAAGCAAGTTAGGAGGATACCTTGACTTTAGAGGAGCCCGTATCCCGGCCTGACGCACTGAGAAGACGCTGTCATCCCTGCTCGCAGAGAATCCAGCTTCCAGTGTTCTGATTCCCTTCGCGGGGTGTTAGAGTTCCAGATCCGGAAAGAGATTCCCACCTCTCTCATTCTCAAGGTATGGAGCTGACTAGAACCTAGAGGGACTCTTGGCATACTAGACTTAACATACTCTTAGTATACCATACTAGAGAATACTTCGCCTACTTCTTACCTTTTCCTACACCTAGATTAGGTTAGGTACATTGGGGTAGAACTAGCTTAGAGACGCATCGTATGAGTACTCGCATTTTTAGCTCATGTTATTTATGTACGTGAATATATGCTAAAAGATAATGCTAGCGCAGTATTATTTATTTCTACTGCTTACGCTGTACATTATATATCTTGCATACTGTCTTGTGATCATAACAGCACATATCTCTTACACGAGAAACAAGACTGTTTAATAAAACCTTCTTATTGAAATGCCCGTCTTTCCTTTCTGTGTAACTCTGTAGAAACTAAGCATGCACGATTTAGCTGAGTGAAACTGTTATCTATTGTTTCCACGATTCTGAGACGTGTTCCGATTCTAAAGGGAAACAAAGTTGACATGTTTTTGCGGTTGCCAGAAACTACTCCCTTCTTGTTTTCAAGGAGTTTCTAGTGGCCTCTGAGCTAGCTGGCACAAGTAAATAAGTTTAATATACTCGATAGGGACATACCGACCTCAGTCCTATGTCAAGCCTATAGGGTATATTATTCCAATGCGCAGAGCCTATTAGGGAAATAGGAACTACACTACATGGCGCCCAACCGTTTGGTAAGGCAGTAATTAAACGCTAGATACTGAGTAACTCAGTCGTACTTTTCTCTCAGAGACCCCTACTCACATACTCCATAAGACGTCTGGAGTGGGTAGGGTTAAATATCCGCCAAAGCTAAATAGGACAAAAAACCCTATATATTATCTATTTTGGTTTGTTCAACGTTGAAGGATACAGTGTTCCAAAATATTGTGCACCTTATCTTTTGTTTCCTTGAAACTTGTACTACATTTTTCAAAAAACAAATATCCGAACACGGGGACAATGCCACCGAAACCGGTGGAGCTGCGGCTCAACCAGTCGTAACAGCTTTTAATTTTACCGGTTTAAATGAAACCGAGGAGGGTGTTATAGACATCCATCCAAACTTAAGAAGAGTCATCACTCTAAAACTTATAAAACACGGCCTACCACCGAGAGGAGGTAGAGCAGTTTTCGTGATAGAGGCACACGAATCCTTTCAGACAGAGGTATTCTATTCATGGATAGTATTCCCAGAATCAAATCCAGTAACAAAAGTGTTTCACTTCTACAAAGAAGATGAACCACCAGAGGAATATATTCCTTTCGAGGATATTGAAATTCCACTAACATACCAGGAGCATCAGCTCTGGTTTAAAGGCGCCCTAAAACATCACAAAAACATTACCAGGCTCGGTCCACTAGGTAGACCAGGAGCAACATGGCCGATTCTAGGCGGCTACACACCTCATCCTGACATTGAAGAGATGTCAGACGAGGAATTACTTACTCAACTCACAGAGTTAATAAAAATTTACAGACAATTAGTCGAATATGTAATGAGGACTCTCACAGTCCAACCACCATTGACAATTCCAAATCAAACCCCTCAACAGGGGAATACACTAAAAATTACTCCACAGACTTTACAAGCAGTCATGGGTAAAATGCCCACAAAACGTGAGCAAATTCCATTCTGGATAGCTCAAAAAATTACTCAAATCGAAGCAGTATTTCCTAATACTAGCCCTTATGAGAAACACAGAATATTAACAATCTGTTTACCAATGGGGATCACACCACAACTGGAAGATTGCACCACTTGGGGCGCAGTCTTTGCTGCCATCTATACTAAAACACATGGTGTTCCGTCAATTGCAGTAATACCAGATGTCCTGAAACAAATTCAAAACGAATACGGGGCAGAGCCTGCTCTGAATTTAGGTATGAAATTACAGAAAAATTTCGACCAGGTCTCAACAATAATATTATCTAATATTAAAGGGGAGGCAGCATCAGTGGCGATCCGCCAACGCTTAAGGGAATTTGATGTAACAGAACATCAACATGAACTACCCAGAATAATAGAACAATCTTATGCAGAATTAGGCAGAGATAGTTTGGGTGGAAAACCTTTGAAGGCAAAACTATCTGAAAGTCCTGAGAAGGACTCTATTAAACAAACTCCTACATCTTCTAAAAAGAAGTGGGAAACTAATAAACAAAATTCAAACGAGAAACGTTCTCAATCCCGAGGTAGGTCTCCTCAAAAGGAGCCCTCTGAAAGGAGGTATAACCTCAGGAATAGGGATAATTTAAGAAAACCTGACAGATATCAAGATACTGATACACGTTCCTCTCGTACCTTTCAGATATCGTCACAGACATCGGAAAGAAGAGGACGGTCAGAACATAAAGAAGAACGCGTGAAGTCCAAAGACGACAAACACGTTCAGAAAAATAAATCAAAACCTCAATTCTCAAAAAAGAAGGTAGCAGGTCTGAAGATCAGACATGCCGAGGATACTGAGAACACAACTCAAGAATGGAGAATGGGCTCAGACAATGCAGGACAGTGCAGCAGAAGTCACAATAGCTCGCCAGAACCTGAAGGAACTTCTGTAGATAGTGGACTTGAATGAGTACATCACAGTAGAAACTGTAGACACCAGGGTTAGTTCTCCACAAAAGTTATATGGAATAACACTCCGAATGGAGGGAGACATACCAAGAAAAGTGAAAGCACTCTTTTGGGAGAAACTTTCAAGGGGTTATGATATACTTCTAGCAGAAAAAGACTGGCCACCACAATTTGTCAGGGAGTGCGCACATGGCGAGGACATTATCATGCCTGCCTTCTCCAACCATATTCCAATACACCTAAAATATACTTATGCCAGGAAATGGGCAGTTGCCCAGGCCCCAGCATTATATAAAAATCATGTAGGATGGGATGAGGACTCACCTCACCACAAAATACAGTTAAAAAATGAACCTACTGCACAATGGCAGTACCCAATAAAGCATGAAGCTAAAAAACAGGTCAGGGAGATCTTAGATCAACTTGAATACCAAGGGGTGATTGAAACATGCACCTCCTCAATGAACAATCCTTTGTTTCCTGTCTCCAAACCAGACCATACATATCGTCTAGTTTTGGATTACAGACACTTGAACACTTGTTCTAAAACATTTGCAGTGCAAAATGCACATAGTACATGTTAGACTTGGCATCTTTTGGCGTGTTTCCCCTGACTTTTTGCTTTCTGACCTCCCGGTTTTGACTCTGTTTTTGCTGGTGTAATGATTCTGCGCACTTTCCTCACTGCGGTCCAGTGGGAAAGTGCAAGTGCTCCTGTATAAAATGCGTTATGGATTGGTGTTTCCATGATTGGCCTATTTGGTTTATGTGTCAGTCCCTTGTAAAGTGCACTGCGAGTGCCAGGGCCTATAGACCAAATGCTGTTGGTGGGCTGCAGCACTGGATTGTGCCACCCACGCAAACAGCCCGTAAAGTGTAACTCGGGCCTGCCACCGCAGAGCCTGTGCGCAGCCTGGGGCTGCCATGACGACTTGGCAAGTGCACACACTTGCAAGTCCCTACACCTTCCCTTTGCTACATGTTAGTCACTCCTAAGGTAGGCCCAAGGTACCCCTGTGGGCAGGGTGCGTTGTACGCGAAAGGTAGGACATGCCCTGGTGTGTGCGGCATGTCCTGATAGTGAATTACAGCCTAGTTCGTTTTTCACTATTGCAAGGCTACCTGTTCCCCTAGGCCAGAACGGGCAGTTTTGATTATTACAGTTTATAATCCTAACTGACCCCGGGAACATGGTAGAAATTCGAGTTTAGTATGCCTGGACTCAGAATGATAAAATGCATCTTTTAGTGAAGTTGGTTTTAACATTCTGTGTTTGAAAATACCACTTTTAGAAAGTGGGTATTTTCTTGTCTAACCATCCAAGCCTGCCTCTGCGAGGTTGTGTATTCCTTGTCTGGAGTGTGAGTGACAGGGGCTGGGGGATGCCAGGAGACAGGGTGAGTCAGCGCAGGGCTGAATAGCAAGATCTACATGTAGATGGGTGGGAGGGGTCGCACCTGGGCCCTGAATAGGACAGTGCCTTCCCTCCACAATGCTGGCTCCACCTCCTGTGGTGCGTCTGATGTCCCTGGCCTAATCACTGAAAGAAGGGACGGAGACTTGTCAACAAAGTGCTCCAGAACTGGTTTGGACTAGGCAAAGGCCTCTCTGCCTTCAGAGAACAAAGGCATTTGGGATATAAATATTGGGGCCCTGACCCCATGAATTTAGATCTCGCTGGAATCAAGGAACCTGCGAAGACGAAGAGCTGGAAGAGCTGCCAGGAGGAGTACTGCCCCTTTGCTGTGTTGTTGCTTTGTTGGGTTGGCCTGCAGCTGCTGCTTCTGCCTTGGGCAGTGAAAGGACTGAACTTTCTACAAACTTGTGCTGAGTATCTCCAAGGGCCTGGAACCGAGCTGGCCTCCTGTTAAGAAGTCTCAGGGACTACAAAGACTTCACAAGCCTCTGGGTACCGCTTCTGGAACGCTGTTTCAGTTGCCACAGAGGAAGGGAACTGCAACCGACTCCGTCAACCGAATCCATCCCTGGCCGGTGACCTGTTTGCACCGCAGACCGCATCGCCCCGCTTCGCATCGCAACCCTGGTCTCACCGTGGGCGACGTCCGACGCCGCCAACATCGAGCCGCTGCTTGCACCGTGACCTGTGGGCACCGCAGTTCGCATCGCATCGCTTCACTGGGCCAGCCGGACCAGACCGACGCTGTCGCTGCAACTGGCTCAAGAGTCGAGACCGCACCGCATTTGGGGCACCGCTCGCACGTCTGCGACGCACCGCTCCGACTCGCACCGCTGTCCGACGCCAGCTCCCGCACTCCGGCTTGGTCGCCTGCATCGCAACCTGTCAGCACCGCATCGAGCATCGTCTCACCCTGCATCGCACGCCTTGGACTCACCGACTCCGTCTGCACGACGCTCATCGAGCCGCTGCCTGCACCGCATCGAGGGACACCGCACCTTGCATCGCTCCGTCTTGCACCGCAACCGCGACGAACGCCGACCGGCTCGTACACTCCGTACCAGCCACAACGAGAAAGGTACTGTAACCGAGTCTGTTCACGACTCTGCTGGCCCGTATCGACGCGGTCGGCTGGAACTGTTAGACTCTGTGGTTTTCAGCATCACGGTAGGCTCGGACGGAGCTACCGACTCGTACGAACTTTGCTTTTGTGCTATTCCTGCAAAGAAGAAGTTACCGTATCAAGTATTCATTCGTAAAGTATAGTATTGTGGATTTTTGTCGTAATTGGTCTTGTCTTGAGTATATAAAATATTGGTTATTTTTCTAAACTGGTGTGGTGTCCGTTTGTAGTGCTTACACTGTATTACTGTTGGTTATGTGCAAATGCTTTACACACTGCCTCTGAATTAAGCCTGACTGCTTGTGCCAAGCTACCACGAGGGTGAGCAGGGGTTACTTCACGAGTGTAACACCCTTACCCTGACTAGGAAGAAGGGTCCCTACTTGGACAAGGGTGCAAGCCCTTGCCAACTAGAGATCCCATTTCTAACAGTACAGCATTAATGAATAACATTGTGCGTAAAAAATATAAAACTACATTGGATATTTCAAATGGTTTCTTTTGTCAAAACATAGCAACTGAAAGCAGCTTTTTCAATAATGGGGACCCGGCGTCAATTTTGTAGACTCCCACAAGGGTTCAAGAACAGCACGGGGTTATTCTCAGCGAGAGTAACAGAGTTACTACAAATTTATGATGAGGCATTGTCATATGTCGATGATATCTATCTGACAGATGATGACCTAGATAGGCACTTGAACAGGGTGAGTACCATTATATTGGGCTTCGCCTCTGAGGGCTATAAATTCAATTTAAAAAAATCCAGAATTGCCCATCTCAATGTCCTTTTCCTAGGATATGAGCTTTCAAGTGAAGGCAAGAGCTTGGCAGCTAACTTTTTAGAAAAGTGTGCGCTGCTCCAACCTCCAAAAACGCAAAAAAACTTACAATCCATCTTGGGTTTCCTAAATTTTGGAAGAACATACATTCTAAATTACGCAGAAAGGGTTAAACCTCTCTACGAATTAATCAAACCTGATTTTTCAATCAAACATTGGACACAGGAACACACAGACATCCTGCGTTCACTCCAAGCTAACATGTTAGCAACAAATCACTTACAAACACGCGTAAGTCAACGCAATTTAGTGATCCGAATAATTCCGGGTCAATGCGGATTCACCTATTTCACATTTAATGAGGGTGAAAAAGTACCAATAGCATACAAATCACATTTGTATACACAAGCAGAAATGCGCTTCACTTCAACAGAAAAAATACTGACAGCAGTTCAAACTGCAGTAGCAAAAGAAAGAGCTCTAGCCCAAGGGAAACTCATTATTGTCGTAACTCCAGTACCAGCTTTAGAGGCGGTCACAAAAGCGAGCATTCCGAATGCAAAAGCTTTACATCCTAGATGGATACAATGGGTTAATTCTCTTGCTGCAACAGATGTTGAATATGTTTTTGATCCTGATTTAAAAACACAAGCGTTCCTGCAATATGAACATGAATGTCCTCTGCCTACTGAAATTCTGCCTCTCGATCAGTATGAATTTATAATTTACACTGACGGATCCGCACAACCCGCTACAGGGAGTAAGCAAGCTTACAGTGCAGCGTGCGCAATCGTTAAAGGTCGCATGCGAGATGGTAACTTCAGACCAATTGTCACTAAAACTCAATCTCTAGGAGATTGTACAGCTCAGCGAGCTGAACTACAAGCATTCAAACTGGCACTTGAAAATACAGATCACGAATTCCCCACACTCATAGTGTGCGATTCTTTCTACTGTGTTCAGTCGTATAATGAATATATACAAAATTGGCTTGAAAATGGGTTCAAAGATGCAAAAGGTGGCACAATAAAGCATAAAACGCTTTGGGAACAAGTAGTTCAGTTGAAAAGCGAACTACCAAAGGCTCACGTGATCCATACACTGAGTCATCAACGTGATGGCGTTCACGTTGCAGGGAATTCATTGGCTGACGAAGCCGCAAAGGGGGCTGTTCACACGGCTTCCGTAGCTGCGATCACTCGTTCAAAAACGAGAATAGACAGTGAGATAATGTTGGCTGTCAATGCTACAAGCAAAGGCAGTAGTGCAGCGTTACCTAAAAAGTTTCCACTCAAGTACTCTTATGTAATTGATGCGAACAACGTTCCTTTTGCTCAAATCCCTGGAGTGGGGGATAGGGTAATTCCAAACATGGAACGTAGAGCAGCTTTGATTTATGAAGCACATTTGGGGGAGGGTCTGTCACATCAAGGGATCTCTAAAACAATTTTGACATTAAAAGAGATGTACTGGTGGCCTGGAATGAATACACAGATTCACATCTTCATCAATGACTGCATAGACTGTAAGGTACAGCAAGATGCAGAACGCCACCAGACACCATGCTACGAAGTAGCCTGCCAGGGACAGACACCATTATTAGACAGCATTAGACTATCTATGCGCAGGCGTCCTTCTGGACACATGCAATCCCACAAATACTAAGTCAAGGTTCCTATGGATATGGCCTCAGCGCTCGGCTGACGCTCAAACTGTTATAAAAGATTTGCGAGTCTTTATCGGCACATACGCAATAGGCACGCTACATTCTGACCAGGGCCCTGCGTTTAGCTCTCGGGCTTACAAAGAAGCCATGGCCAGTTTGGGCGTTGCATTGCGGTACTCCTCTCCGTTTCATCCTGAGGGAAATTCTGTTGTGGAAAGGAAAAACCGGGACATAAAGCAATCTATAACAGCTAGAGTATTAGGTTCGGGTGATGGGTGGGTCAAACATCTTTATGGGGTCCAACGCTCATTAAATAATTTGCCAAGAAGTTCTCTAGGGGGGTCACTCCATATGAGTTCCTATTTGAGACAAGAATGTGGGTTCCCGATCTCGAATGTAAAGGCACAGTGGTGGAAAATAAACCCTTTGATATCAAAGATCGTTTGGCTGTTTTACAGGATCTAAATGAACTAAGATCGAAACAAAGCAACGTGTTCCTGAAGCCAACCACCACTGGGGAAAAACCGGCAGTCCCAGCAAGGCCTGTCTGGATTCCAAAAGTTGGGGATCTAGTCAGAGAGAAGATTGCGGACAAGAAGGAATTTGGACCTTCTTACAGACAACCAGTACCTGTCCTAGCCGTTGAAGGAACAAGAACAGTACTTCTGCCGCCCCTTGCTGGAAAAAAGGAGAAAAGATTTGTGTCAATCGACCTCATCAAACCACAGTATGTGGCTAATACTAAATAGTAGGCCTCGTGGACTCCGACCTAGTAGCAGACACACTCCCCCCGCTACTATCCAAGAGGTTCAGACTGAAAGACTGATAACCATCGAGAATTCAGCAGTAACAGATGAAGGACTATGCAACAATGCTATGGAACTCATCCCTCTTGAAACTCAAGTAACAGTTCGTCCAAATACACCTGTCTACACCAACGTAACAAGTGATCAACTGGTTCCAGCGATTTCAACAAATCCTGATGCAATTTCAACAATTGACAGAACTGCTTCTGGCTATTTCATTAACTTTGATACGTTTTCTGAGGATCACAGTGAACCTGAAACGACGCCAGCATCAAAAAATTTCAAACAACAAGTACAAGACCTTTTTCATTTCCTGAAAGAGACTTATCTGGTTTCACCATGGATTGAACTCTGGATTATTTCTGGAATATTTTTCTTTCTGCTTTGGCTAGCTTTGGTTATGACTATCAGCGTGCTTATAAATGGCAGATACATCCGCTTCGACATTGAAAGTAAAAATGTGAACTTACTTTTAAAACCACACAAATCATCCCATCGTGAAACAAGAGACTTGTCTGCAGTGAACATCACAGCCGTTCCTATACAGGGTGGTATAGTGTGGGACAAAACTGATTTCGATATATTCGGCCCTACGGAACAATTGAACATTCCACATTTATTTAAAATTTCACTAAGTGATTTTGTTTCGTCCAGTACCTATTCTGATGACTGGGACTTAGAGACTGTAAATAATATGATGTTTGACCTAGAAAGGTCTGCTGCATTTTCTAATAATGAATATTTAGAGGGTTCATCAGACTATGAACAGCTGTATTGCTATAACCACCATGGTCATCATTTTTTGCATAAATCTGCAACACCTAGAAATGTGTTTGTTTAACCAATGGGAGCATTGTCCTACACCACCGAAAGGTAGTTCAAAAACGTTTGCTAAAGAGTTTCCCTATTTTTCAGGGTACAATACATCTGATCCGGAATCATTTTACTATAAAAATGTAAACAAAACAGGACAGAAAATTATGTTAACTAATACAAAACAAATTTATTCTGCAGCCTTTATTACCCAACTGTCTAGACATGGATTTGACTTTTGGAAAGACACAATAGACACAAAATCGGTCTGGGGTTCTAAAGATTGGAAAGTGCAGGGGATTGAAGCTTTGTTTAGAGCATGTATCATCCCCCAGCAAATAATGTTTTTGAATTACACGGTGCAACAAACGTCTTGCCTTGGGTTAGCCAAGATCAAAGACATGAAAATACCTACTGTACCGACACCTGCCAGTAATAACAACACACAGGCAGCGGTTACAGTTGACCAAATATTACAACTCAACAGAACAAATCCTGATTGGAGAAAATGGTTGATCTGGCCCACAGACACAAACACCTGTCAAGAAAGATTCCTGAATAAAACACAGGGCTTTACTATTCATAGGCCAGCCCCAAGATACGTCCAAAGACAACATCCGGGGGTAGTAACAACATACAGTGTAGGAAAATTATGCCTCGATTGGCTGCAAAAATCTACACTTAAGGATGTGAAACAACACTTATCTTTACTTAAAGAAGACGCAGACCTTAGGGAATTCTTGCTAGGACCAAGAAAACCGCATCAAAAACGTTTCATATATGCCGGCATCTATGCTGCTTATAATGAAGCATGGAAGGTGTCACAGGTAGAGGCCGCAGAACGAATACGTGAACTTGATCGTATTAATTTGGAGAAAACTCTCTCTGTGGTCGACAATGGGTTAACAACTTTGTCATCCAGGATTTATTCATTGGACAACATTGTATCCTCTGCTATTGACATACTGGAACAAGATTTAGCCATGTTACAACAAGGCCAAACTCAGTTACGTTCTATTATGTTATTAAGCTAGACGCTGCAATCTTTGCGAGCGGGCTATGTGCCTTGGCGTTTTATCAACACGTCGGCTCTGTTTGCAGAATACAATCTAACTGATAAACAGATCGAACTGGCACAAAGGGGAGCAAAGTATACAGTGCTGAGCATTGAAAAACTGGAGAAATTACCATTTACGGTAGCAGAAAAACCAGCTACAGAATGGCTTATTCATGGCAAAATGACTCTGCCTGTCGCTACTTTTCAGTTTCAGTATTGCCTCAAACAAATGCAAGCAGGCAAATATGAAAGGTTGGGTAAAGAATACATTAAGACATCCTGGGATTTACCATACACATACAGATGTTGGAGTGGGGATCGTGAAGTGTTTCTTAGCGGTACACACTGTGAAAGGGCACTAAGCAGTTCACTAATTTGTCAGGACATTTCTTTACACAGGGCTTGTAATGGTTCTGTGGCAAATTTGTCCTGCCACCAGCTAGGTACACCAGCTGCTGTGATTAATCCAACGTTTGGCCAACTTTCTAATGGGAGTTACCTCATGTTGAATGATCAGAGTTGCTGTGGCATGTTGCCAGGCATCCCATATCTAGTAACGGTGGACTCCAGGGTCACTTGCTGTATGCAAGTATTGTTTGCCCCAATAGACACAGTCAGGGAGTCGCCTTTATGGCCTTCGTTGAATGTCTCTTTTATACGATTTGATACTTTAAGCAGAATGAAAGCCATGCTTATACAAGAAACTGTGCCTTTGACCTCGGCCAAAGAAATCTATGATTTACAAATTGCAAGGACTTCGGCTGAGATACAGGCTTTAATTCGTACAAACTGCCCTATACATTTCGCAGAAATGATGGGACGTATCTTTAACATGTCTGATACGAGCGGGATTGTACATGTATTTAAGACCATCTGTTCAGGACTGTTAGCACCTTTTCAAGCAGTCCTCGGAATCATCCCAAACTTCGCACATTCGGTGTTTGGTGGTATGCCATTAATTCTAGCACTTGTTGCAGGAATTCTATTTTTATTCCTACTACTACGCTATGGCAAGCCTATTCGCCGGCATCACTCCCAGCGATGTGGAGAAAACTCTCCTAGAACGGAAGTGCTGTGAGCGCATAGTGCAACTATTTGGCATACCTCGTCTACGGGAACTTAATACAACATGGTTTCTGTCATTCAGACCAATCTGGCAATTGCATCTTACCTGTTCTACGTTGCCTGCTTTGCGGTGAAGAATGCGTGCTAGACACCTGTCTAACACTCCCATCAGTCATGCCAACGGATATCGATACTCTGCTGGACCCGATTACGGCCCATGCTCTGTGTTGTCCCCAGAGGCTACCAATCCTGATGACAGCATTCATTGAGATCTCACAGACGCTTCCTGCTGCTGCTGAGATACGAGATGGATCAACAGGCACACAGGTAACAATGGACGCAAACATTGCTGCGGCATCCTATGCTGAAGGCGATGCTTCTCATCTCTGTGCGATTAACCTTCTGAATGAGGTATTCCAAATGTCACCAACATCGGTAGACGATATTTTGTCTATTGAAATAGATGATTTTATGTTTACACCAGACCCATACACTGACTTTGATTCGGCTCACAGTGTACCAGGGACGCAATGAGTTTGGCCTTCATTTTTTCAAAACTTGGAACTCTTCCCAAAAAATTGAACTTTTCCTTTTTTTTTTTTCTCTTTTGAAAATACATGGCTAATCAATCTGCTTACAGTAGAACTATTCTTATAAAACGGACTTCTTTGAATACTTCCAGGGACACATTGTCACCTTATCTGTCTAGAAATTTCATTTAATACCATGATATGCAATGGCTTTGATTTTTGAAAACTTATCAACCATTTCATCATATGTATATATTTCTGTTTATTCATTCATGTTGCATTTATTTCCAATATATGCTTAGAATGAAGAAAATGCTTTAAAATGTACAGTACCGATTGTATTTAACAGTTTACTTTTAAACTTCTTTTAATATGCTTTTAGAAATGTTTTTAGCAACATGTGGTACTCAGTTTAATGTTTAGCATTTCATGTTTAGCATTTAGTATTATTGTTCATTCGAAAGTGGAGTGGGTGTTGTATTCCGCTTTAGGTGTCCGTATATAGGCTTTCCTGAAACATGTCCTTATATAGGCACAATTCGCATTGTCCTGATATAGGCATAGAATCCCAGTCCTTATTTAGGCATTAGCCGTGCACTCCAAATACAGGCATGGTCACCGACATCCGTCCAACCTAACGTCACAACGAGTTCTTAGAAACCAGGGGCCAGATGCATCAAAGGGTTTTGCCCGTTCTGTGTCTATGGGAAAATGTGTTCATGCATATGGCCCCAGACCCTTAAGCTCTTGGGAGTTCCCCTAGCACAGGATTATTGATTTCTCCAAGAACTAATTTATTATGCATGAACCGCTATACCTTAAGGGTTCATTCCTGACGTCTTCCTCTGTCCGACTCACGTCAATGCTAACATTCCAAGACACCTACCAGGTATAAATATACCTTCCCTTGCCCAAGCAAGTTAGGAGGAGACCTCGACTTTAGAGGAGCCCGTATCCCGGCCTGACGCACTGAGAAGACGCTGTCATCCCTGCTCGCAGAGAATCCAGCTTCCAGTGTTCTGACTCCCTTCGCGGGGTGTTAGAGTTCCAGATCCGGAAAGAGATTCCCACCTCTCTCATTCTCAAGGTATGGAGCTGACTAGAACCTAGAGGGACTCTTGGCATACTGGACTTAACATACTCTTAGTATACCATACTAGAGAATACTTCGCCTACTTCTTACCTTTCCCTACACCTAGATTAGGTTAGGTACATTGGGGTAGAACTAGCTTAGAGACGCATCGTATGAGTACTCGCATTTTTAGCTCATGTTATTTATGTACGTGAATATATGCTTAAAGATAATGCTAGCGCAGTATTATTTATTTCTACTGCTTACGCTGTACATTATATATCTTGCATACTGTCTTGTGATCATAACAGCACATATCTCTTACACGAGAAACAAGACTGTTCAATAAAACCTTCTTATTGAAATGCCCGTCTTTCCTTTCTGTGTAACTCTGTAGAAACTAAGCATGCACGATTGAGCTGAGTGAAACTGTTATCTATTGTTTCCACGATTCTGAGACGTGTTCCGATTCTAAAGGGAAAAAAAGTTGTCATGTTTTTGCGGTTGCCAGAAACTACTCCCTTCTTGTTTTCAAGGAGTTTCTAGTGGCCTCTGAGCTAGCTGGCACAAGTAATTAAGTTTAATATACTCGATAGGGACATACCGACCTCAGTCCTATGTCAAGCCTATAGGGTATATTATTCCAATGCGCAGAGCCTATTAGGGAAAGCGGAACTACACTACAGATTTGGAAGGGCGATTGTGCCACAACAACTTACTCATCTTTGGCTTTCCAGAAGGAGCGGAGGGGTCAACCCCGGTTGCTTTCTTTTAGACTTTTCTATCCAAGACAGTGTCACCTACAGGACTGTTGCCTTTCTACTTAGTGGAACAGGCCCACCGGGTGCCGGTGAGTTGACCGCTGCCAGGCATGCCACCATGGCTGATGGTGGCCAGGTTGATGAACTTTAGGGACAAATAATCCATACTGCAGGTTGCACGCACCATTGGCTCTCGCCTACAACAATGCACGTATATTCTTATTTCCGGATTACACCCTAGCGGTCCAGCTATGCACAGTCTCGTTCCTTGAGGTGAAAAAGAAACCTCGATTGGCTGGTCTCACGTATTCCCTGCTGTTTCTGGCCAAATTGAAGGTCATAGTGAATCACTCCAGCTATTTTGTCATTGAGCCTGCGGACGCTTAGGACTAGGTAGAACAGTGTCGCTATGAGACTTCGGAGCCAAACACACCAACATCACAAAAGCAACCGGCAGAAATGCACCGAAGATGGAAGCGCCACCACCATGAGAGTGGAGACACAGTAGTGGCTGGGGTCCCTGTCCAGGCACGTGAAGAACAGATGCATGTGCTCTCAACGGCCACTAATATGAGGGTGGGAAGGCGATCTCTATCATCGATTGACCTTGAAGGGATGCCATCGAAGACAGGATCACGTGCATCGGAGAAGACTGTTGCCTCAGATAACCTCCTTACCGTCACGTCACAGACAGCGGATGACATTGCCTGACCCAAACTGTAGACAGGCTTCCAGCGGCCACAGGAGTTGACTTCCAAGACAGAAGGTTCATTTGGTGCCAAACAATGCTTAAAGATGTCTGTTCTCTTTTCTTCCGCTCACCCGGGAGTTGCATTGAGCCCAAGCCGCCATGTTGGGGTTTCTGTGGAAGTGACGGGCTCGGTGGGGGTGGACTGGGTGGCTTCCTACACCCAAGCAGAGATTGATTCAAGTAGGGTCATACCCCTTCCCCCCCCTTTCGTCTGATGGGCACTGTTTACATGCGAGCTGGCTGTTATAGGTTGGCCGCCCCCCTTTTCATTCTCCAGGAGACCTGCTGCGCGTTGTGGCATACAGATTGGAGGTCCCCGTGAGAGGGAGTATGTGTTCTTGTTTGGACAGTTAGATATTACTCTGCCACCCTGGGACCTGAGGTTGGGAGTTCTGTTCTTAGTTTTTTAATTGTCATGCAGCATGTTTGGCTCCAGCCCAGAGCACAAACTACCCCTTGCTCCTGCACACCTCGCAGACACACCTCTTACTCCCCTGCCTGCCCTTCCCCCATCAGACTATGGCTTATATATGGCTAGATTATGGTTTCTGACATGGATTGTCTGAGTGATGGGGACAGTGCATAGGAGATATGCAGTGCGACAATATATTAATAGGCGGGCTGCCCAAGAAACATACATACTCCAGGGAGAGGAAATACATTTATAAAAATGATGTAAATGCCATGTAGGAGGGATGGGTGGATATATGGCTTCGGAGGCAAGTTAGATTTACTAATAGTAGCATTTAATTGGACAGTTTCTAACACTAGTATAACAAGGTGAACAGAGGAACACCTTTCATACGACTCCAGCAGTAACCAAGGTTATTTTGTTCTCTTCTCTTACCTCTCAGGTCTTCCTCCCGGATGGCTGCCACCAGGGTCCTCAGGAAAACAGAAAGGAGTGTGGTAAGTAAGAGTTCCCAGTTGGAGTTGGCCATTCCCTTCACCATATATAACACTAAGGGAGAAAGAGGTTGAGAAGGGCCCACGCCTCCCTCTCAAGTAACTATAAGACACAATGACGGCGTGGTGTCCTTATATTGGGAGCGTCTGGAGGAAATGCCAGAAGCAAATCAAATGATTCAATTGTATTTAATATAATGAAGAATCTTATGCTTTTATGTCTCCTACTGAAGGTGGCAATTCCAAGAATTGGACGATGTGGGCATACTCACGTAATATGACATGCTTCATCAAAGGCCATCTCGTCCCACCCTGGTAGGATGATACCACCAGGGCGGACTCAACCTCAGGTTGGGCTATCCTGAGGGAGTTCTTAGAAATTCTTATCTTTTTCTGGGTAACAAGGGTCCAGTTGCTAAATAAAGATACCTCAGGGTATGCCAAATAAGTATCCTTTTACTACCATGGTACCCTGGGTATAGATAAAAAGATTACCCTTGGGTAATAGCGGGGTATGAAAATGGATGCTATGATCCTTGCATACCCCCGGCTTTAACCAACATGTTTCTGCCCTTTACTAAAAGCCTAACAGGTTGTTGGTAGGGGACGGGTAGGATTCGAGTGGGCATTTCTCCTTGACGAATGTGTGACTACAGGAGTTGCCCCCCCTCAACAGACCATGAGGCAAAACGTCACTAGAGTATAGGTATCTAAGCCAGATGCTAACCTCAGAGAGGTAGGTCCTCTCTGCATTTTCAAACGACCCTCTCACCCTCACTTTTTGATAGGACAGAGAGGCAATTATTAACCCTGATGAATGTCCAAGACCTGCTAGGCTTTTAGGAAAGGGTAGAAACATGTTAATTAAAGCCAGGCTCCTGGGACCGCAGAGACTGCCTCATATGACTGCCACAGGACTGGATTACCAGCAACGAATTTCTGCCTTGAGAAAGCCCACGGCCGTCGGACCACACGGGCTAACCACGTGTCGGCTGTTCTTTCCTTTATGTGTGAAAATTCACAATAAACACATCGGTTTTGGAAACGATCATTGAATTCTGGAAATTATTCCACTCCTGTCCAACAAATCAAGAAGGCACAGTCCTCTATCTACTAGCTAAACAGCATGGTGGCCGCTTGGGAAGGCGGATGGCCACGTCCCCCGCAGGGGAACACTAGAGGGAACAGCCCCTTAGCATTCCCCCACTGCCCGGAAGGGGGGCTAGTTTTCCTTCCTTGCCTACCTGGCCGGAAGAGGGGCAATCACCAGCTGATCTCGCCTCCCCCCCAGGGACAACGCACTTCCTGGGGCACGGGGGAGTATATAGGGGGGTACTCACCTGGGCAAGCCCTCTTTTCTTCTGGCACAGGCAGCAGAAGGAGCCAACCTCATTCGGGAGGGAACTGAGGGAACTTTGGCCTGCGTTTAAAGTTAAAGTATTTATTAATGTTTGTACACACGTCCCAACTGGTATTCAAACCCATTTAGTTGTTTTGTTCGATGTACAAAGGGATAATGCTTGTTCTCGCATATCTCGTATGCTGATGACTATTTGGACCGGATTTTTGTTTTGTTTCACGCAGGAGGTAGCGCAAGTGGTTACAGTGTGGCGCTAAGGATAACAAGGTTACAGGTTCGATCCCCACGCTACGAGAGTTGAAGTATTAATAATTTTAATAATTATCACAAGTTGTTTTGCAGGGGCATTGGTGGAGCCGAGTTAGGATTCGCAGTGGGCAAGGGCGAGCACAAGTGATGGGGGGCATGAAAAGATTTTCGCCCAGTCCAATTCCAGTTTGTGTTAAGCAAACCAGTGGGCTGCTCGACTGTTTGATATTGTTTATATTGCGCCATTCCTTGTGGAGGCGTGCAGGCCAACAGAGGTCACTGCTACATGGTTTCTTGATGTGTACAATTGGCATTGCACGCGTTTTTCCAAAAGGCTGTGGAACACAAATGGTTGCATTTATGGCAGTCAATTGACCACTGTTTTAATTGTTTTTAAGCTATACCGCGTAAGAAGCAACAAAGCAAACACGGAAATTGCATAAACGGTGGAAGACTTAAGCAAAAAGCAACTTGGAGGTTAGAGCAAAGGGGAGAACAAGGTGGTCCGAAGGGTCCGGGCGCAAATCGACCGAAAGTGGGCGCAAGGGGACTACGGGAGGGAAACCTGGGGCCAGGGTCAACCCAGTTATTGCACGTACTGGACGGCCTATTAAGTTGATTTCTCTTTCCAGACATCGTTAGAAGGTAGCCGCTGCGAGGTATTGCGGGCTAGATCATTGCAAGTGACGGCGGAGGAGCAAGGCAGCCTAAGTAGAAGTCAGCGTCCACATCGCCACGCAGAACCAGACCGGTATGGAGAAATATAGCTTGCCAGCCCTATTTTCCATGGATGAGGCCCCCAAAGCTGGGGCAGAAACAAGAGGGGCTGTGACAGCAGCTTTCTGGGTGGAATTTACAGCATTGGCGCAGGCTTGGGGAGCCAACTGGGCCATACGGGGTCTGGCGGAGCAAGGAGGCGCAACTCCCTCGGCAAAGGGTACCCTTGGGCAACTTCAAGAATCAGACTCAGGAGTGGCTTCCGGGAGCCAAGAACTCCCCACCATCCGGAAGAGGGTACGGGCAGCGAGACCCAGCGGTACGCCACAACAGAGGAAAGCAAGGAAGGAACCGCTAACCCCAACCCCAGCGGTGGCAAGTTCACCGGAACCCAGCATGGCAAGCCAACAGGTGCCGGCACAGCTCCAGCAGTCGCCCAGTGACAAAGGGAAGCAGCCAAAAGAAGTCAATGATAAAGGGGCAGTTGGGTAAGATGGTGGACGTGATGCAAGGGCTGATCGCCACGGTAAAAACCCTAACTGAGTCCAGCGCGCTGGCAGGACGAAAGAAAGACAATGGGGGCCAAGGCCCTAGCCAGGTTTGGGGACAGGGCGAAGGGGCTCTGCAAACCAACACTGAGAAGGGGGACACCCCCACAAGCGCTAGCGCAGGCAACACAGTAGCCAGTGGCGCAGGAGGAACTGCAACAGGCCAGGGAAGCAGCACAAGCATAGAGACAGCGCAGGTAGTCTACACGCCATCAGCACCCATACTATCCGCCAGGACATCACTGGCATGGAGAATACCACTAGCAGCCAAGGAGAGGATTTGGAAACGTGAATTTATAGATATCTTCTCCTTGCTGATGCACACCAAAGAGGGCACGGATACTACTATGTTGACAGGCAAGGAGGAGGACCGAAAACCTAGGCATAGACCCAGGCCCGAGCAGACTCTAGATAACTGGATCGAAGCTTTTTCAATCCTGTCCACAATGATAATGGAGAAGTTCCTGAACAGGGCCCAGCACTATGCAGCCACAACAGGATCATACAACATGAGGGCAAAATGAATGGTGGGACAGGATGGTTGACATACAATAGGGATTTCAGGCAGAAGATGGAGCATACACACACCATGACATGGGACAGCAAAGATGTTGAATTATGGATGCAACATATGGGGGCCAGAAATGCAATTACCAACGGTAACACCAACAGGGACTGGGCACATAAAGCTTACACACCAAGACAGAATTTCAACAGGGGAAACACATACTATAGGAAGGATTTCTCAACATGGAGGCAGCCCTTTCGAGGGAGCAGGAGAGGGTTTGGCTACAGGGGCCAGTACACCCGGAGACATGGTGACGCAATATGCAGACTCTACAACAACGGGACATGCACATGGGGGTCTGCTTGCAAGTTCAGCCACACATGTTCAAAGTGCGCAGGCACACACCCCGCATTAACGTGCGGTAGACGTGGCCCCGGGCAAGACAAGCCTAGGGGCGCAGGGCCCAGCGCCAAACAGAATTCAGGTCAGTCACACACTAGCCCCCTCTCCCATCAAGTTAGACATCTTAATGGCACTACTAGCAGAATACCCCTGGCACGACGCATGTGTACTACTATGCAATGGTTTCAAGAATGGGTTCACGATACCATACACAGGCCCACTGGAAATGCGGATGGCAAAAAATCTAAAATCCGCAAGGGAACTGCCGTTAGTGGTAGATAGTAAATTGTTAAAAGAATGGCAGTTAGGGAGAGTAGCGGGCACTTTCGAGACCACCCCAGTAGCAAACTTGATTGTTTCACCACTAGGCATTGTACCCAAGAAGGAACAGGGTAAATTCCGCTTGATTCACCATCTTTCATACCCTAAGGGTTCATCCGTGAATGACTGCATGGCGGAAGGTACGTGTTCAGTGACATATGCCTCATTTGACGATGCTGTAGCGCTGGTGCGCCAGGCAGGACCAAATGCCTTGCTAGCGAAAGCGGACATTGAATCCGCATTCAGGTTACTACCAGTTTACCCCCAGAGCTTCCACCTGCTAGGCATGGTGTGGTGTGGCGAGAAAAATTCTACTTTGACAAATGCATGCCGATGGGCTGCTCGGTGTCATGTTCATATTTTGAAGCATTTAGCTCCTTCCTTAAATGGGCACTCAAGACCAAGGGCCCCCCAGGGAGCGCCATGCACTACCTGGACGACTTCCTATTGGTCGGAAAAGCGGGCACCCAGGAGTGCCAGGAGACATTGGCGGCGATTCAGGCACTCTGCGACGAGGTGGGGGTGCCATTGGCACTCGAGAAAACGCAAGGTCCCACCGAAACCCTCACATTCTTGGGCATAGAACTTGACACGGAGAAGGGCATGTGTTGGTTGCCACGGGACAAGGTAGTGACCCTGTGCGAGGAGATCGAAAACATGCTGGCCAGGGCAAAGGTGACATTAGGGAACATACAGAGCTTGCTAGGCAGGCTCAACTTTCCTACCAGAGTCATCCCAGCAGGTAGACCTTTTGCGCGCAGATTAGCCAGGGCGTCCTCAAAGGCAGTCAAAAAACATCACTTGGTTCGGCTGAACCAGGGGATCAAGAAGGACCTGACCATGTGGGCCACATTCCTCAGGAATTTCAATGAGGCCCTAATATGGCGAGCCCCACGGGCCACCAACCATCAACTCAGGCTCTTCACGGACGCATCAGGCCGTGAAGGTTTCGGAGCAAAACTGGGACCCCATTGGTGTGCGGCCAAGTGGCCCAACACGTGGCATAAGAGGGGCATCACAAAAAGCGTGGCAGCGCTAGAGCTCTTCCCCATAGCATTGGCACTCAAGCTGTGGCCCAAGAAGCTACAAGATAGGGAGATAGTTTTCTGGTCGGACAACATGGCGGTAGTGCACGCAATCAATGCTCAGACAGCGAAATGCCCCATCATGCTAGGCTTGATAAGAGAACTCGTCATGGCTTGCCTTTATGGCAACGTCGACTTCCGCGCGCTATGTGCAAGGCATAAAAAACACTGCAGCTGATGCACTTTCTCGTTTCCAGTGGGAGAGGTTCAGACGAGCATGCCCAGAGGCAGATCAAGTGATGACACCCTTCCAAGAGGACTGGTGGAGACTGGTACAGTGGACCCCAGATTGATGGCTCGAGGTGAGCAGGCACTAGCCCACAGCACGAGGGAGAAATACAAGAGATGTTATGCAACCTTCATGTCTGCAACACATAGATCAGCATAGCGGTAACACAGCGGGGATGGAAGCTAGGGTGCAGCAATTCGTACTGTGGGCTAAGGATAACAAGAAATCCCACGCCTGGGTAGCCAGGCACGTGGCAGCAATCGCTTATCTCACCAAACTGGCGGGCCAGGCGGACCCCACTAACAATTTCCCGTTGCGGGCAGCCTTAAATGGTTGGGCACGGGAAGAGCCCAGGGTAGCATTCAGCAGGCTGCCAATAGAGTTTGGGATGCTAGTAAGGATGCTAGATGTATTAGGGAGCATATGCACCAACGAGTACGAAGAGACCCTGTTCGGGGCTGCATTTGCGCTGGCGTTCTTTGGCGCCCTAAGATGCAGCGAGCTGGTGGCGCACTCCAAAAGCGACACATCATGGAAAGCACTGGCGGCACAGGATGTGGAGGTGAAGGGAACACAGTTGCAAGTCATGGTGAGGAGCTCCAAGACAGATCAGGCAGGCAGAGGCGCCACCATCACACTGCAGGGCTTAGAGGGGAGCAGGTACTGCCCAGTTGCAATGGTGTGGTCATACGTGCAAGCGCGCCCACGCACGTCAAGTTACTTCCTAATACACGCCGACAGCTCACCACTGACCAAATTCCAGTTCAGCAGAATCCTGGCCCAAGCCCTAAAGAAGGCAGGTTACGCCAAGGGAGCATACTCCACACATTCATTTAGGATAGGGGCAGCCACTACAGCATTTAGGGAAGGCCTACCCCGCAACAGCATAAAGCGCATTGGGCGTTGGACATTGGACAAATACAAGGTTTACATACTTCCAGGGGCAGGGAGGGGGACCCTCGAAGCGGTACACCAGTCACCAGGGAGGAAAAGAAACTAGAGTGTGTGAAACCCCCGCAGGCAAACCAACACACCTACAAACAGCGAATAATAATAACTTGGGAAGCGACAGAGGTACAATGTGGAGATAGAGGCTCTAAACTGCAGTGACAAATGTAAAAAGTAAATAAAGAAATATATATGTAAAGTGAGACAAATGGTACAACGATGTAAAGTAGAATCAACGTGTGCAATATAGAGATAGAGGTTTTGATGTGCAGTGGCAAATAAAAGTTTTAACAGAAATTGTGCTAACTTTGTACTGAAGCGCCGCGGGGCACAAACAAAGGGATGGTTTCTGGGTTTTGAACTGCAGGGAATAGGAGCGTGGTGCTCTAAGCACTCCCCCCTTTTTGTATCACTTACAGGTACAAGAGTCTGGGTGATCGGCCACTCCGCGGTTAGGGCAGCGAGATGGTCAAGCACGAATGGGTGGAGCGGACCCGCTGGTGCACAAATGACGTGGATCGGCACCCCGGGCATGAAGTGGGCTATGCTAGAACCCAAAATTAGGCACACCAGGGCGACAGGCGAAGAGGGGCCAGACATACTGGTGATACACCTGGGGGGAATGACCTCTCCACACTGGGGAGGGGTCAGCTGCTGCTCGACATGAGAATGACAATGACCAGATTGGCAGCGGAATTCGCTCCCTGCGGCATAATATGGTCAGAGTAATACCAAGAGGCGAGTGGCGGGGGGCTCGCTCACACTCAGGGGTAGAGGCATCAAGGAGAAGGCTGAATGCCGCAATGCAGAAATTCACGAGAAACTCAGGCTTTGGTTTTGTGAAACATGGCCCACTATGTACAAGGACACCAGGCTACTTCGCGCCCGACGGAGTGCACCTATCAGACCAGGGCAATGAGGTGTTTGTTAGGAACATTGGGTGGGCCCTCAGAGCATTAGGATGCAGGGACTGAACCCTAGAGCTACACAGGTGGGGGGACTCAGGGTCGCGGTAAGCCACCCTGAGCCTTGGAGGGTACTACGGGTGATCTTTATGCAAAAAAGGCGAGCTATACCCCATCAGAGGGGCGATGGGGCCGCCAATATAAAACGAGATCCTCAGGCCATAGGGGGCCATGAGAAGAACGCGACGGTGACCCCTTCATCCCGTAAGGGACAGTTGGTATCCTGACAGCTGGGGGTTGGCCTTATCTCGCTCCGTGGTGGCACGGGTGCAGCAAACATCTTAAAAAGTATTGGGCCGCAGCCCCAATACCTAAGATACAGCACCGGTTAAAGAACAAGATGGCAATGCAATGCCCGGTGCTGTAGATTGTTTCAGGAGGGGTGCCAGGGGTTAGTCCTTAACAGCGCTGCACTCGGATGATCACCCGTAAGATAACCCTACCTGTGTTTATATATATATGCATAACAAAAATGCAAATAAACTTGTGACAGTTTTCCCACAAGACAAAGTTGTTGGTGTGTTTTGTTCATAATGCAAGTGTATAACTGTGTTTCTTTCTCCAAGTCAGGAGCCCTACAACGTGCGTGAGACAACAGGGGGCTAGGGGTGGGAATGCTAAGTCGCGCGCCTTCCTTTTTTTCCTCCACGGCGCCCGCAGCTAAAACCTAGCAGGCTCCCTAAAATGGCTTTCGCCCGCTGCCAGCAACGGATCCAGTGCTTTTAATTTACAGAGCCTCGCAGCGGATGAGCTGAGCGCCGAGCACAAGAAGCAGAAGCTCGCCTTGCTTTCTACTTCTGCTTGTAACTTTTGCTTGTAACTTTTGCTTGTAACTTTAGCCACCCTGCACTCGGGTACAGTATCTAAAAGCACTAGGTATGATGATCTGGTCTGCGCTAATAACATTACACTTCTGTTTATTACAATGTTCATTCCAATGCTGGTTATTTACATGGAGCACTTCTTAAGAAGTGCCTGCGCCTTTAAATCCTGGCGCTCCGACAACTTTCTTCGCAGCCCCTTTATTTTACATCCAAGTGATCCGACCAGAGCTGCGCTGAGTGGGGATGATTCTTGGGGGAGAACCCTCGCTGCTTGTGTTGACTTTGACAGTGCTTGTTACTCGTTCCATCCCTTTAGTATGTTCCTCTGCAGCCACATGGCCCTTCCCACCCCCTCTCCACTATGCAGCCTCCCTTTTTTCTGCCCCTCTCCTCTCTCTGTAGCGGGATTAGGCGTTCCAGTGAAATTTTTACGAGGTGGACACACACAGGTGCAGGGAGTTACCAAACATCTTTGGTAACCACAGCGTTATTCACATTAAGTGATTATTGTAGTGGCATTACCGACGTTGGTTGTCATGTTGGATTCATAGCACAGAATTAGCTTCTAGCTACTCCAAGACATTGTGGAAGGGACGCAGGAGATCGCACACAGGGATGCAGGAAATAGTTCAAGCTCCTCTTACACTATAGTTCAGTTTCCCCAACGGTTGCCCGCAAGGCTTCTGATGTCAAAGACACAGCTCTGTTCTCAAAGAAGAGTAATGTTACAAGATGAAGTGTGGCCAGCTAAAACGACTTTAATCATATGTACCACATGCTTGCAGTTAGTGTTTGCCATGCTGAAGGCCTCTTCGATGTTTTGACATTCTTGCGTTGTTTTGGGACACAGTAAAATGCCTCAGCCCGGCACGCACCTTCTAGTAAGGGGTAATCTTAGTAGAATTAACTGCATTTCAGCTTTTTAAGTGCTAAAGCCAGAAACGTGACATTCAAGCGTTTGTTTTGTCACCAGAATTCTTGCTTTTTTAACCGTCTGATCTCTCCTGGTAAGTATTCACTTTCCGCGCACTGATTCTGGGTTTTTCATATACTTATGGTCCAACTCCAAGTGTGCTTAGTTTACATGTTAGTGCTGGTCATTAAGTCGCATGTCATAGATGGCCCAGACTTTCATACTTTGCTTAGGAAGTCTGTCCATTAGCATCCTTGGAGGATGCCCCCAATATTTTCTATTCACGTTTTTGGTTTGCTTTTATTCTATTGTTGTTGTGGCAAGCTGCAGGGACATGAGGTACTAGAGTATCGTTATATTGCCTTGACGTAATTTAATGTGCACATTTCTCTGCCAAAGGGGGGCGTTTGTTCTGTCTTCGTCTATGCCCAACCAAACGCTACATCTAAACCCATGAAATATTATAAGGTGATCAAGATTAGTGAACAACAGGCACTACATATGTTAAAACCAAACTAACTTCATGCTTGATACACAATGGGGGCAACCTGGCATTAAAAGCACGCACCTTACACCCAACTCCCCTCCCCGTCCTTTCACTCTAAGGCTTAATTACTTCACCTGATATGTTTGAACCTTTTTTTGTAGACGCTTTAGCATTTCATTCAGTAGAAAGGAGGCACGCCAGCTGGGCCAAACAAGCAAAAGGCGCATTGGCAATAGCTTTTGTCATGTGCACCACTAGTGCCATGTATGTACATGAGATTGACCCACGCTGTCTTTTGCGGCTATGCACAATATGTTCTCCAGGGTAGTGGGAAATTGTGCTGCATACATGTAAGGACTCGGCTACAAACCAGCTACGGCTTAGAATGCTACCTTCTGAAGGGAAATGACAGCCTGGATTAGCATAAGAACCATTATCTTCTGACACTAAAACTGCTATTTAACCACCCATCGAGCATCTTTTCCCCTCACTGTACCACACTTGCACCAAAAGGACAAATAGCGCCTGTGATTGTTAACAGTTTTGGACAGTTTTACACAGTTTTTTCTTGGTGCAGACTGCTTAGATTTTAAGTTGACCCATGTCTGATGCTGTGCTTCTTCCAGTTCTGTGATTTGTAGCCAACAAGAGTAGGCCTTGTCTGTTCACCTTTCTTCTTATAAGATTGACCCTACTGGTCCCAACATGCTATATGTTGTTGTAGTGTGTGGGCATGCGAGAGGGAAATAATGTGCTGCATGGCTAAACACTTACAAGGGCTCGAAGGGGCGAGCTATTACCTATGCCAATGCTTGTTTTTATAAGCAGTGGTGATACCACCCCCTTTCACCCTCAAATCATAGAAAACACGTTGCCCTGGGGTATGGTGCAGACACTGTACATTTACTCAGCTTGTCTACCCACCCCCAAGTGCCTCACCTGTGTACTTTGAAGTGCACATTCAACAAACACTCATCCCTTAAATAAACATGGCCTCCCCTCTACTCAATGTTCACTTACCGCACTGCCACAGCTCTCCTGAGTTGTGGCCATTGTGCCAACACCACTCCCTCCTGTACCGACTTGACGATTACACCCTACTGTGTTAGGGGATCAGGTATTCCGAAACTCGACTAACACTGCCCTATCAAATTACTTAGACAACTGGAGCACTGCTACTACCAGGCTGACAGAGTGGGAAGCGATGAAGGTGGAGTGACGGGGTCACTGCATGCATACTGTGGTGGGCGCACAAGCTGTCCTCCGCTGCAAACTTATGCTAACAGAAACATCGCTGGGTTCCCATAAATATTCTGTGCGAGACGACCCCGCTGAGAGACCCTCCTTTTTCCGAAACAAGAGAGTGGCATGCCCGTCTCATTGAATCACTACGGTGTCTAGAATATAGGGCATACCAGGCTAAGATGCACACTGAGGGTGATAAACCAGGCTGACTGCTGGCATAGTTACTTAAGAATGTGACGGCAGCCATCCCAGTAACCGTGATTCGGGTGGCTCCGATACAGCTTGCCACTAGTCAACTTGACATATATGCAGCGTTTGCCACCTACTACCAGAAAATATATGATCCCCTCCCCCGAGGACCACCAGGACTTAATCAGAGATTTCCTCAGCTTGATTACACTGCCTATCCTTGAGCCGATGGGGAGAGAGGATCTTAACACCCCCATTACAGAACAGGAAACCCGAGGGGCAATCCGAGGTGCCACCACAAGTAAGATCCTGGGACTGGATGGGTTACCAATTGAATTTTACAAAACATGAGAAGCACTACTGGTCCCAAAGCTGTTAGAACTATATGCCACTGCCCTCACTGAGGAGCTACTGCCCCCAAGACTCCGTGAGGCATTGTTAGTCACACTTCCAAAGCCAAGAAAGGACCCCTTGGGGCTGAAGTCATACAAGTCCCTACTGATGCTAGGTACTGACTATAAAGTACTGAGTAAAATCATAGCTGAGAGACTCCTTGAAAACCTCCCACACCTGGTCCATCCGGATCAAAACGGATTCAGGTCAGTCCACAACATTCAATGTCTGCAGGCTCTGTAGAGTGCTGGAAAGTGGCCCTACGTGGCGTGCCTAGCATTGGACCTAGAAAATCGTTAAATACAGTGGGCTGGGAGTACATGTTTGCAACATTAATTGCAATGGGCATTGACAGTAGTTTACAGCAGCTCGTTAGGCTCCTATATGCGGAGCCCACAGCATGGGTGCATGGGTGAATATAGGACAATGTGTCTCAGCCCCTTCCCAGATAAGTAGAGGCACAAGTCAGGGCTGCCCCCTCTCTACATTTCTGTTTGCCTTGGCGATTGAGCCATTGATGCAAAGGCTCAGGCAAGTGGGTCAGAGCTGGGGTACACCACTGGCGGGGACGACGCATGTGGTCTCACTGTATGCAGACGATGTTTTGATATATGTGAGAGATATACGGGCAGGCATTGCTGAAATAGCGAGTATTCTGCAGAGTTCAGAGTTACCTTGGGGCTTGGGGTGAACTGGTTGAAAACTTGTCTGTTCCTGGTTCATCCGGAGTGCCCCCTGCAGCGAATCATGGTAGGCACACATTCCCTCCACTGGGAACCGCACACTTCATGCTATTCGGGCATCAAAGTCTATCATGCTGCCTGAGACCTTATAGACCTTAACCTCATGAAAACTGTTGCCTCCCTCTGCCCACAGATTGCGTTCTGGTGCACACTCCCACTCTCGGTACAGGGTAGAGTGCCCCTATCAAAGATGGATTTATTTCCATAATCTACTGGTGAACGTTCCCCTCAGCACCTTCTGCACACTCCATGCGATGATCGGGGGCTTTATTTGGTACAAGGTTAGATGCAGGATAGCCTTGTCTAAGATGCAGCTTCTAGTGGAGAGGGGTGGGCTCGAATGCCCAAACTTCAAACACTACAGCCTAGCGGCGCAGCTGCAGTGGACCCACCCACTGGCTGGCAGGACAGTACGTAGAGAAGTTGGGACTGGCTTTCGGGCTCCATGAGTAGCGGATGGTGTGGGAAATATTCCTCCCACAGGGGGCATCCCCCAGCCGACCAGTGGCTTGCTGCAAGTGGCCCACAGCAGCTTTAAGAGGAGTTTGCATCTCATGCAGAATGTGTCTCAATATACTCCTGGGATTCGATTAAGTTCCATTCGAACATTTAAAGAGCTGCTCGAAGGAGAGTCTATGAAGTTGTGGGAGTCAGTTGGGGTTGGATCTCTGGAAAATTTGTTACACAGAGACGTTTTAAGGCATGGGCAAAGTGGGCTCTGGCCCAGGGCCCCAGCTTTTCAGGGGGCCCCCTGATAGAGCAATCCATGTTCCGCAGAGAGTCTTGCCCTGATGACCTTGAATAATTTATAAACAGATTGTTGTAAATAGAGTTTTTCTATCATTTATTTTTAATTTGTGAGACTATTACAGACATTTTGCAGACAAAATGTGTTTGTTTCATGCAACATCCATATAAAAATGTTTTTTTAGATCAAAACAGGGCCTCACATATGAGAAATGGGAGGGTGTCACAGAGATTATTTGCAGTAATATTAGTGAGCTGCTGCTGTGCTACAATACTGAAAACACACATCACTATCCCTGAATATCAGATGTACGCACATTTACAATTTGACAAAAGAGGGCATGAAAGAGCTGAAACTGGATCATAAAATCAAAGCTGTTCCGAACAGGGCCCCCCAAAATACATTTGGCCCAGGGCCCCCAAAATCCTTAAAACGTCCCTGTTGTTACAGGATGAAGCCCTTGTCCCCTTTGAGCAGCTGAGAGACGATAGGGGCCTCCTGGAGGGTCACTTCCTGGCCTATGGCCAGCTGATAGCAGAAATAGGTAGATTATGGAATATAGTTGACTTGGAACCAGACCCGCACCTACTCATACAAATTATGTACACCATGGGTGAAGGCCGTCAATAGATAACCTGGCTGACATAGGCTTTTTCACACCTGTTACAGGATCCTTTGGAACCCCTTAGAAGGGACTAGGAGGGGGACTTAGGCTGGGAACTGGCACAGAAGGAAAGAAGGAAAGGGAAAGGGATCTAATATACCCACGAAAAGTCTCCTGTATTGCCCGCTTTCAGTAAATACAACACAATGTACTGCATAGGGCTTACCTCACCTCGACGAGGCTCCACAGGATCTTTCCAGGATCCGCATTGACCTGACCACAGTGTATGGAGCCTGGGGGGGACATGAAGCACATGTTCTGGAGTAATGGGTCTTACCAACCTTCATAGTATGGAGAGTGGCATGCTGGGGCTTTATAAACGTAGAAAAACTGGGGGAGCCACGAACCGGTTTATTGATTTGGCATTGCTGACAGTCTGTAGAATGGTCGCCATGCATTTGAAGGCCAGTGTGTTGCTTCGGATGGGGCTTTAGCAAGAAGCGAAGGCGCGGCGCTGAGACGGGAGGAGGGACGTGGACTGCGAAAGAGGCCTATTGCAGCAGACTGGGAAGGCTTACTAGACGCCATACCGGCAGCACAGGACAACTCAGACAAATGGACTGAGAGCGGACTTATAGTTATCGAGTATTCACATGTCTGAAGGTATGAAACCCCCTTAAATTTTCTGATCTCACCATCCGCTCATGAACATTAAGAGGTGAGATATTGGAGAGTGCTGTGAGGACACTGATTATGTTATAAATTATACTTATAATTACAATGGTACACAGGGCCTGTTGCGCAGGGGTGGATATCGTAGAGGGCTGGTGAGACATGAGCATGGAGGGAATGTCCTATTGCCCTACAATGTGATGTTACATGTCTGCTAGAGAGTTGGCTTATTGTTTGAATTGTTAGTATGGTTGTGGAATATACGGAACATGTATCTCCTGATTATTTCGAACACGTGTAAAAGGTTATGAGATCATCAATGGGGGACTGCTTGCATTGATGTGTCCAACCGGTTAGCAAGTGCTGGCCTACTTACTGTATTGTTGATAATAAAATTCCAATAAACAAAGTTTAGAAAAAAGTATAGGTGCCCCAGAATGGCAGACCAGTGTTACCAACTATGATAAGCATCATCTTCACAACAGCTGTATCTAGAAAACAGCCTGAAGAGGATACTTGAAAGGAGAACCACCCCATACTAGCTCTACATTATGAGAGATGATTTACATCCTGTGTCTAGAAGTTGTGTATAAAATTGAGAACCGAACCACCTCGCTTTGTTCCAGTTCCAAGCCTTTATGACCAAGCAAGGGAGTGTGCCAAAGCGTTCTCAAAGAACACCTACAGCACCCCTCCCAAGCTGCTGATTGCCTGATTCACTGGTTGTACCTGCTCCGGATGAACCGCATCACTGAAAATCACTGTAGCCATGGCCCGCACTGACCTGAACAGGACCAAGCACGCAGCCTCTGCTGTAGGTGCCAGTCAGGTGCACCATCAAAAGCAACCTTTGCCCAGCTCAGGTGAATATACAAATATGGCATATGGGCCTCTCTCTTACAGAACAGCACCTGGAGGGCTCAAAGTATATCATCTACCCAAGGTAAGATGCTGAAAAAACTGAGCCCACTTGAAATGTGGGCATATAATGACGCAATTGAGCCTGATTTACCACACCACTGACTACCAATGTGGAGAGGAACCCAGAATTTGAGGGAGTACCATGAAGGGTGTAGAGAGGGCGCAGGGGCAGGTGCATAGTCTACAAGGGAGTGCACACAGAATCCACTTACTTGTTTGCACATTGAAGTGTGTAGTATTTAGAACAACCGTGATTAAACTCCTTTCGTTCTTGCAAAGATAAGCACTGTTTTGGACATTAAGGTTATTATGTCTCTTGGATTATTGTTGAGTGCTGAGCTCAAGCACTCTGCACTACGTCTCTGAGAAGCCTGAGACTGCTTGCCCTCTCTACCCTGAGAGTCAAGTGTAAAACTAGGTTATACTTTGCCCTGTTTCCAGAGCTATGAGACAGGCCTGGGACATTAGTAGTAAAAAACCTCAAACCACACGATTGAAGCGCAGTAGCCCCTGCGTGCCCTATGCTGCCCCGAATGGGGTTTGTAGGAAATCGGGTTACTGGTTGAGGGGAGCTGAAACCCTACACAAGCAGCGACCACAATTCTTGTCAGAGTGAAACACTTGCAAACCCCAAATTAACCTATGCTCATCCCTCAGGTAGCTTGGCACAAGCAGTCAGGGTTAACCTAGAGGTAATGTGCTAAGTATTTATGCAGCATTTCAAACAGTAATAAAGTGAAAATACAACACAAGAAAAATCCCACACCAATTTAGAAACAATAGAGTAAAATGCAATGAATTATTTGAGACCAAAACAACAAAAATCCAATTAGCAGAACCGGAGATATGCAACTTCAAAAATTTAAGGCAAGTATACTGTAAGTATACTGTCTAAAAGCACAAAGCACCACTTGCGCTGTTGTGTGAAACCGGGTGAAATGTACAAGTTCAGGCTGACTGCAATGGAGCGTGTACTGGATACAGTGTCCAGGCTAGCCCAGCTAAAAGAGTCACTTTCTAAAGTCCAGCGCAAAGAATTCCATTCACAGTGGAGGGGTCCGCGAGTAGCAGGGAGACCATAGTGAATGGTCATCGCTGGAGCACAAAGAGCAGGCCGGGATTTGCGGATGGTCATCGCTGTAGCGTCAAGATCCTGTCAGGCATCGTGGATGGTCGTTGCTGGAGATATGTATTGGCCGTCACCACGGGCTGTCGGTGCTGTAGCGTGAAGTGCAAATCTCGCATTGCCGTTCGCCGTTGGCAGTCGCTGTAGCGCAAAGAGTCAGGTTCACCTGAGCTTCGCGTTGGCGGGCGGTACGGGCGGTAAGATCCTGGAACAAACAGGTCCATTCGTGGTCACAAAAAAAAAAACTTCAGGATTTCTTCTTTTTTGGAAAGGGAGTTCAGCTGATGCTACTACAAGGGTCCTGGACCTGAGAGGCACCTCTTTAGGATCAGGAACTCACCCCAGCAGAGACTAGCAGAGCTCAGGCAGGTCCAGTCAGCAGGTCAGCTGGGCAGATGCAGGGAGGCCTCTCAAGCTTGTTATGTCCCTGTAGCCCAGAACAGGAGGTTAGTCAGCTGACCCTTGGAGTCACTTCAGGCTAGGTTGAAGGGTGCAGGTCAAGTCTTCCTTCAGAGCAAGAAGGGCAGCAGAATAGCAGTCCTTCCTGCAGCAGAGTAGAACAGCAGCCCTTCTTCCGTAGTATCCACAGGTCCAGAGGTGTACTGAAGTGAGGGTGCAATATTTATACTTGGTACCAGCTTTGAAGTATCAGAAAAGTCTGGAGGTTTCCATCACCAGAGGTGTTTAGAATGTCCTGCCTCCCTGCCCTTGGGTACAAAAGTCTAGTGTCAAACCCTTTGTGAGTGTACTGAGGCAGAGTCTTTGCGATGTGCAAGTGTGATGGGTGACAGATCCACCCCCTGTCAAGTCAGAGATGGCCCCTCCTGCCAACACCTATCCCCCCTTTCTCACAGTCTGGGAGCAATACACAAAGACCAACTGGCAGCTACACCTAGGCATGTGACCCAGAAAACAGACTGCAGGCACCAAATGGTTCGGACGAGAAAATGCCAACTTTCTAAAAATTGCTTTTTCAGAAATGTGACTTTAAATCCGACTTTATCATAACAGGGTTGAACATGGCCTGACCCAGAGGAAAGGAGGCCGGGCCACCAGAATGAAGAGAGACCACCATGAGCATGACTGCTCGCCCCATGCGGACAAAACATCAGCTGCGCTTGGAAATTGAAAGTGCGTTCCACATCAGGTAAACACCAATGCCTGAGAGACATTGACTTTTATGTTGGCTAAACAGAATTTAGTGGGACTTTTAAAGATACATTCATTCAGCATAAAAGAACTGCATGGTCAAGGATTACGGACTGACCTGCAGGTCTCAGAATTCTGGAAAGCTGCTCTGCTTTATCAAAGTGAGCCTGCATCTGGGCTTGGTTTTTAGACTTTCTGTTTGTCTGTGTAGTGAACCCCATATACACCATAGTGTGCATTCAAGTAGTGATACCTAGTTCAGGAGATATGGATTTTTAAAGCATTAAATAACTTTTAATTAAGCCGCAAACTTTGCAAACTTTTGAAAAGTTTAAAACAGTTAGTTTGGCAACTTCGGCTTGACTTGGGTGACCAAATCCGACAGAGTGGAGATCTAGGAGTCCAGAAGCGTTACTTTGGACAGTTACCTGGCCACCAGAGCCTTTTCCAGTCCAGTTCCAGCCTTTAGAAGCCAAGTGACATAGACGATAATGGAGTGCTCCTGTTTCTTGGGATGCAGGATCAAAAGATGCTCAAAGATGCTCCTGGGGCTGTGCGGTCGATGGAGGTGAGTTGTGGGTGATTCTTCGGTACACGGGTGAGATGGAGAGACGTTGGCAACTTCACTCGGTGTCCACAACGTCCTCTTTGCAACAGTAGAAGGCCATCTGATGCTGGGCTACCTATCTCACGACACAGTGGTCACAGCAAATATCCTTGGTGGGGGGCTAGTGTCCCTCCTGGGTGAATCAATCCAGGATCCAATAGCCCTCCCGGGTCCAGCAGACTTGGGTGCAACTTTTGGCTGTCGTGGATTAGTCTCTTGGGGTGCCCAGCAGTGGGCAGCGGGGATTCCTCAGAAGTGGCTACTGCTTTTCCGGTTTGGGCTTCTTCAGCTTTAGTGCCATGGGGCCAGTTCCAGGGGCCAGCCAACTGACCCTTGGAATCACTGCTTCGATCTGAGGCTGGGACTCCACTTTTCCCTCAGTCAGGAGCCACAGGCACAGTCCAAACTTCACTAGCCCAAAGTGCAGTAGGTGCAGTCCTTCTGACAGTGCAGCTTCGCTTTGTGCAGTTTCAAGGGCCCTGAGGGGACAATGCAGTCACTAGCTAATGGGCTAGTAGGAACTCTCCTCTTTGTTGACAAAGTTCCAGTGATGTGCGGTATTTTGCAATCCCAGAGTGCAATATTCTTGCCACTCCTAAGATGTTTGAAACTTCCCTCGACTGTGAGGAGCATGGTAGCCCACCCCAGAGAGGGAAAAACAGTTTGGGGACGAGTTTTTCCTCTCTGTCCCTGTCTCCAACTTGTCCAACAAAAGACAGCCTGCTCGGGAGTATTTTCTCTAGCGGCCCTTTAAAGGCGTCTTCCCCTTTGAAGTTCGCCTTTGGAGGTAACACCCCAATTGGCCTTCCCAGGAGAAGAGGTCACACCTCACTCTATGGCAACTGCCTTTAATCCTAGACCTTGGAGTCGTTCACATGTCTCCCCAGGCAGAAAGCTTTCTGTTGGCCAGGGCCTGTGCAAGGCCACTGGACCAGTTGGGTCACAGAGTGGCAACTTTCTTCAAGTTGCTTAACTTTAATTCTGACATTAATTCTAACTTGGGCATCAAGTCAGATTTAATACCACGATTAATTTGATACCTTACAGTACCTAGTAAGGTAGTTCCATTCCGGAGTTAGCCAGGCTGCGGTGCGAGATGGTAACCCTGTGTTAGACAATGAGGCTACTAACTTTTCCACAGCAAAGTGCCAATTTCGAAGTGTTGCTGCTAAGATATATAAAAAATATATGTCCTACTTAATAATACACAGCTCCCTACCATAGGGGTCTATAGGCCTTCCTTAGGGGAGGCTTACCAATATATGTTATTAAGGGAAGTGGTGGCTTTGCTGTTGGTTGTAATGGCAAAGTCGAACTGGCAGTCAGTGTCACAACTGCCTACCCAGTCTGCATTGGCAGGCTGGGAGCCATTTTGTACTTTGTTGTACTTTGTCACACACAGGATGGCACAAATAGTTCTGCAGCCCTGGGTGGACACTCTGCCTTACATGCCCTTGGTACTCCAGGTACCATGTACTAGGGACTTATAAGTAAGCCAGTCCTTGCCAACTGGGGACATCCAATTCGACGTACATTTTGTAAGGGGTTAGAACACTGGCACGGAGGTCTGGATAGCAGGCCTCAGTGCACTCTCAGAGTTGAAAAAACAGCAGTTAGTATTCAAATGGGCGAAAATGGGTGGGGGGGACAGCAAAAAGCCTGTTTCCTTACAGTACCATACTATATTTTGGTGTCATTAGGGTATGTATGTTGTATGTGGTATTTGTACAGCACAAACCCAACCATAAAGGCAGTGAGGCATCATACACATTTAAAGGCAAGCATTCAGGCAACGAGTGCTAGGACAAGTAGCTGGTTAGTGGATTGTTTCTGCATTGAGATGTAGTGGGCTTAAAAGAGGTGTGTTTTCAACCCTTTCCTAAACTAGAGCAACGTTGGGGTGGTACGTATGGATACAGACATGTTGTTCCAGATCCTGGGTACATAGATAGAAAAGGCCTGCCATTTTCTTTTTTTTCTTTTTTACACTTCTTAGTCTCCAGTCCAATGGTGGCCTCAATGTGGTTGTTCCAAGAGCCAATAAATATCAAAAGGAGAGAGAGGAATAAAATAGACTAGTTCATTTCCCCAGGGAATTATAGTAATAATCAATAGGAGCTAACTATATGAGTAGAAAAGAACTCTGATGATGTATGTCTGAAAAACAATTCTGTTTTGTAAGAAGGCCCTCACCCACCAACCTAGTTGGTGGCATGCTTCATCATCGGGCCCCACCCGATGGTACCCAATGTGCCTCGGGTGTGCTGCGACGTCTGCTTACAGCGGAGCGGATTTTGTAAAGTGAGTGTGCAGTGATGGCAGTGGTGAATTAGTTTCAGCCAGGCCTTATGGTAAAACTGGCTTTCATCAGGACCGGAGTTCCCGTAACGACCAAGTAGGTGGTGCTGTGGGTTCTGGACTGTGACGAAAGTGTGACTGAAAGTCGAACCCCCGCCGGGGACTCATGGAGTCAGTCTCTTAGACCATAAGAGTACGACTATAGAGGAAACCATCCTCTTACACTTCTCGCACCGTAGCGCGTGCGGCACATAGGAGCCTGTATATTCTGTAGACTCCCTTTTAACTCACCATACACATACCGGTCCTGATGAAAGCCAGTTTTACCATAAGGCCTGGCTGAAACTAGTTGACCTCACTGGATGTAAGGGGCAATAATTACCCCCAGATAACATCCGTAGCCTTGTTTTTAAACACTGCCATGAGCCCATGAATACATTTCCCCTGTGGACCTTGGGACTCGTTGGACAGTTTTTATTTTTATATTCACCACTGCCATCACTGCACACTCACTTTACAAAATCCGCTCCGCTGTAAGCAGACGTTGCAGCACACCCGAGGCACATTGGGTACCATCGGGTGGGGCCCGTTGATGAAGCATGCCACCAACTAGGTTGGTGGGTGAGGGCCTTCATACAAAACAGAATTGTTTTTCAGACATACATCATCAGAGTTCTTTTCTACTCATATAGTTAGCTCCTATTGATTATTACTGTTGTTCCAAGAGCCACCAGAGGTGATGAGCTTGTCTGCAAGATAAGCAGGGGTGCCGGTCATCATGGTTTTGTAAATGATGCAGCTGGTTTTGAAGATGATGCAAGCGAGAAACGGGAGCCAATCGAGTTCCATCTGGATGGGCATGATGTAATCATATTTCTCCCAGCCCTGGATAAGCCGTGCAGTGGCTCATGGGGTGCAAATGTGCAGTTTGGGAGGCCGTAGAGCAGGACATTACCACCATCCAGAGGCAAAAGGGTGAGGGTTTGAACAGCAGTACTGAAGTAGCTTTTGGTAACAAATGGTTTCACTTCCTTTTCCTGCACATAATCAATCATACCTGTAACACAGGAACCCTTGCACTATGGTGCAAGGGGGTCTGCGTTGGTGCTAGGCTGCACAGAGTGTGCCAGCTCAAGAGAGAAGAAACATTCCATAAATTTGTAAATATGGAGCATTTCTGCTCTCTCCCCTTCATGCAACACAGTGCAGCAGGTTACCTTGCTGTGCCACGTTGCTTGCAATAATAGTAAATGTGCCTCTCAATGTCCACAATTGTAGTTTTGAGTTCTCATAATGTCGATCATGGCTTAAAACATAGGGGAATGCCTATTGAGATGCTGTCCTTGTGTCAAAATTGGGCAGGTCCAAAACTAACGTAGGTGAAAGGGGAGAGTAAAGGGTATTGTCTTAACACACAAACGATTATGCACTCACTGAGATTAGAAAATGGAGAGAGAAGAGGAAAAAAGCAAGTATATAAGTTTCCATCGCACTCAGAGGCGGGAAGAGGAAAAAAACCTCTTTCATATTTATAACCCTCACCCACTCTAATAGTGGTACGCTTCATCTTTGGGTTCACCCTGACTCCTACAGGTCAGGGTGGGCTCGACTGTATTCCAGGGAGCACTTAGGAAACAAATTGTCTTACTGCTTAGGGGGTTTTAACATTAAGATAAAAATCCCTAATTTACCCCAGGTATCCCTTTTTTTTGGTGGGGTTAACAGGGATATTAAAAGTGAAAAGGAGCGGGGCAATCAGGATAGTGTGGTCCTATGACCCTAAACTTCATGCGCCAACATGTTTCTGCCCTACTCTATTAGCCCGTATGGGCCCGGGGCATTCGTCTGGGCGTTACCAGAGAAACGATCCCCCAGTAGCGTCACCGTGCAATTTTAACAAAAGTGAACGTGCGATGCCGGAGGCTCACTCCGGCGTGCAACAATACAACAATACAAATAGTTATAGTTAAAAGGTTGTACTTGCTGTTCCTTGGGACATTATCCTGTGGACAGAGGTACAAGGAGGACAGAAATGTAATTAATTACACATTTCACTCATCATTTTTCAAATTGTAATCTCTCATGGTAGCATGCTCACGCATATCATTACTGGCATATGCAATTTTGAACACAGCCTGCTCGCCACCTACATATGTGATTGTTTACACACAAGTTATACATCCGTAATTAGGGGAAATTCAAAGATCAAAGTCTCATTAGTAGTATGATTTAGCTTAGGCAAAAGAGGACAGGTTACCATGACAGCAGGTAATAGTCATTAATCAACTTATTTAATAAAAAAAAAACATCATCAACTTTTAGAAAGCATAGTGACCATGTGACTTGCGTAGTTACCTTTTGATAGGTGAGGTTTCAAGTGACATCGTGAATATTTCGCAATTTAGTATACATGTGTGACTTACTCCAATTTTCGACAAGAGTTACTTGTCAGGGGGCAGTGGTAGGAAGGCCCTGTAGTCACACTCTGCTATTGAGATAAAAATATTTACCAAAAGTGGAAGGAAAAGGGGAACAATGTGAGGAGGTTAGGGTGAGATATGAACACCAGGCGCTGCTGTTGTTTGAAAGCAAGCGCTATAGGTAAAGTTAAAGAACGCGATTGTTAAGCAATCCTTCTTTTTGCCCTCTGCTCATACTTACTACTCCAAGGGTCCCGTCCTGTGGAGAAACGTATTAGTCCCATCCGCTCCCCTCGCTGGTAGTGGGAGGTTTGGGCAGGGCTGCATCTTGAAGCCCGTCTGCCGCGGTGTTTGGAAGTTCCGGTCACATGACGCATATGACGTTAGGTCACTTCCGTGACCTATTTCGTTAGGGAGATTGGACCACGCTCGTCGAAGTCGGTGGCATCATACTGTGTGTGTGATCCCAGTCACCCTGGCGACCGGGTCAAGCATCCTGGATAAGGACTCGGTATTATTTACAAAAGAGAAAATGAACGGAATACTTTTACATTAATCGCGCGATACCTCAAGCAAGAAGTTCGCTGTAAAGATATAAAGTAAGTAAGGAGTCATAATGTAATAGTGTGAGACCCCCATGATATTAGTTAATATCGGTGTTTCTCAAATTGATTACATCGCCTTCTGGGAATAGTAGTTTTGTAAGGTATGTGGTGCTGCCAGTGGTAATGTAATAATGAAGACCAGTCATTGTCATAAGAAGACAATATAACCAGATAGTTGTGGTAAACTGATGTAACAGACTCTAGGTAATCATCAATAACTCCAACCCCCAGTGTGGGTCAAACGGGTACGGTGTCTAGATTAACAGGGTGATACTGTATAGATATGTCGAGGTATTCTTCAGTCCTGCGTAGGTGTAGTAGCAGTTATAGGATCTGCTGGATACTTATTGTAATACAGAAGTCGGTGTAGTGTTCGATTTCCTTGAATCTTATGCTGACATTGGGATGGGTCTTTTTAGAGGCTTAGCTGATGCCACGATATTTCATCATTCAATCCTGTGATATTGGTCTGGAGTTTGTAGACCCATCTTTGTTCCTTTTCCCGAAGTCTTTTGCTGGTGTTGCGGCTCGGTGTAAGTTTTTCAATAATGGACCAGTGTAGATACTTGTCACAATGATTGTGTTCAATAAAATGTGCAGTTAATCTGGTTGATTGTTTTTTGCAGCGTATGGTGCTTCTGTGTTCACATATACGTGTTTTTTTTCCGAGTTGTCATGCCAATGTAGCGCAAGCCACAGGGGCATGTAATTATATACAACACGTTGTTGCTGTTACAGTCGGTGTGTGATCATTGTTCCCATGCTCTTCCCAGGCCGAGGGCAAGGGTACATGTGTGGCTAGTGAGGATACAAGATGTGCAGTCGCCACAAGGAAAATGGCCCTTCACTTGTGGTAGGCTCCGTAGAGTATTCTCCAGTTGGGGTTCCCCATGTTGAAATTTACTATGGACAAGCCTATCTCGTAAGCTTCTTCTTTTGAATAAAAACATGGGTTTGGAAGACTGTTTGAGGATAGGATACGCCAATGTTTGTTCACAATCTTTTTTATCTTGTTTGACATTGAGTTGAAAGTGCTCATGAAGATCAGTGATTCTGTCACTTCTCTAGAGTTATTTTCAAGCAATGATTCACTTGGGATGTTACGGGTTCTTTTTTGGGCTTTTTTGATGATACCTTCGGGGTAGGCCTTTTCCCTCAATTTATTAGGAAGGAACCCATTCCTCACGTTCACTCTTACTACAGACAGAAATAAAATATCCTTCCTGGATATCACAATCATGGCCAAGAATGGGAAACTTATAACTAATCTGTACAAGAAACCAACGGACTGCAATAGTCTCTTGCACTTCAACAGCGCACATCCGAGAGCACTACGGGAAAACCTACCCGTAGGTCAATTCCTGAGAATTCGCAGGAACTGTACTGACCTTCAAGACTATAAAAAGGAAGCAGAATCTCTCTCTAATAAATTGAGGGAAAAGGCCTACCCCGAAGGTATCATCAAAAAAGCCCAAAAAAGAGCCCAGAACATTGCAAGAGAAGCATTGCTTGAAAATAACCCTAGAGAAGCGACAGAGACACTGATCTTCGTGAGCACTTTCAACTCAATGTCAACCAAGATCAAAAACATTGTGAACAAACATTGGTGTGTCCTATCCTCAAGCAGTCTTCAGTTTTCCAAACCCATGTTTTCATTCAAAAGAAACAGAAGCTTACGAGATAGGCTTGTCCATAGTAAATTTCAACATGGGGAACCCGAACTGGAGAATACTCTACGGAGCCTACCCCAAGTGAAGGGATATTTTCCTTGTGGCAACTGCACATCTTGTATCCTCACTACCCACACATGTACCCTCGACCTTGGCCTGGGAAGAGCATGGGAACAATGATCACACACCAACTGTAACAGCAACAACGTGGTGTATATAATGACATGCCCCTGTGGCTTGCGCTACATTGGCATGACAACTCGGAAAAAAACCACGTATATGTGAACACAGTAGCACAATACGCTGCAAAAAACAATCAACCAGATCAACTGCACATTTTATTGAACACAATCATTCTGACAAGGATCTACACTGGTCCATTACTGAAAAACGTACACCGAGCCACAACACCAGCAAAAGACTTCTGGAAAAGGAACAAAGATGGGTCTACAAACTCCAGACCAATATCACAGGATTGAATGATGAAATATCGTGGCATCAGCTAAGCCTCTAAAAAGACCCGTCCCAATCTCAGCAGAAGATTCAAGGAAATCTAACACTACGCTTACTTCTGTATTACAATAAGTATCCAAAAGGTCCTATAACTGCTACTACACCTACGCAAGACTGCAGAATACCTCAACATATCTATACAGTATGACCCTGTTAACAATCTAGACACCTTACCCCTTTGACCCACACGTGGGGTTGGAGTTATTGACAATTACCTTTAGCCTGTTGCATCAGTTTACCACAACTATCTGGTAATATCGTCTTCTTACAACAATAACTGGTCTGCATTATTACATTACCGCTGGCAGCACCACACACCTTACAAAACTACCATTCCCAGAAGGCGATGTAATCAAATTACGAAACACTGATATTAACTAATACCATGGGAGTCTCACACTATTACATTATGACTCCTTACAGCGAACCTCTTTCTTGAGGTATCGCACGATTCATGCAAAAGTGTTCCGTTCTTCCTCCTCCTTTTAAATGTAAACAATATCGAGTACCAGGAGGCGAAATAATCAATTTGAGAAACACCAATATTAACTAATATCATGAGGGTCTCACACGATTACATTTTGACTCATGATACTATATCTTTACAGCGAACCTCTTGCTTGAGGTATTGCGCGATTCATGTAAAAGTATACCGTCCATCTTCTCTTTTGTAAATAATACCGAGTCCTTATCCAGGATGCTTGACCCGGTCGCTAGGGTGACCGGGATCTCACACATGGTATGACGTCACCGACATCGACGAGCATGGTCCGATCGCCCTGACGACCGAGGTCATGGAAGGGACCTAACATCACGTGTGTCACGTGACCGGAACTTCCAACAAATGCGGCAGACGGGCTTCAAGATGCAGCCTTGCCCAAACCTCCCGTTACCAGCAAGGGGAGCGGATGGGACTAATAGGTTTGTTTATAGGACGGGACCCTTGGAGTAGTGAGTATGAGCAGAGGACCAAACAAAGGATTGCTTAACAATTGCATTCTTTAACTTTACCTATAGGTCTTGCTTTCAAACAACAGCAGCGCCTGGCGTTCATATCTCACCCTAACCTCCTCACATTGTTCCCCCTTTCCCTCCACTTTTGGTATGTATTTCTATCTCGATAACAGAGTGTGACTACAGGGCCCCCTGACAAGTAACTCTTGTCAAAAAATGGGGTAAGTCACACATGTATACTAAATTGCGAAATATTCACGATGTCACTTAAAAGCTCACCTATAAAAAGGTAACTATTCAAACCACATGGTCACTATGCTTTCTAAAAGTTGATGTTTTTTTTTTTTTTTTTAAATAAGTTGATTAATGACTATTTCCTGCTGTCATGGTAGCCTGTCCTCTTGTGCCTAAGCTAAATCATGCTAATAATGAGACTTTGATCTTTGAAATGCCCCGAATTACGGATGTATAACTTGTGTGTAAACAATCAAATATGTAGGTGGCGAGCAGGCTGTGTCTAAAATCGCATATGCCAGTAATGATATGCGTGAGCATGCTACCATGAGAGATTACAATTTAAAAAATGATGAGTGAAATGTGTAATTAATAAAATTTCCGTCCTCCTTGTACCTCTGTCCACAGGATAATTTCCCAAGGAACAGCAAGTTCAAACTTTTAACTATAACTATTTGTATTGTTGCACACCGGAGTGAGCCTCCAGCATCGCATGTTCACTTTTGTTAAAATTGCACGGTGACGCTACTGGGCGATCGTTTCTCTGGTAACGCCCTAACGAATGCCCCGGACCCATACGGGCCAACAGAATAGAGCAGAAACATGTTGGCTCATGGAGGTTAGGGTCATAGGACCACAATATCCTGATTGCCCCTCTCCTTTTCACTTTTAATATCGCTGTTCACCTCACCAATAAAGGGATACCTGGGGTGAATTTGGGATTTTTATCTTAATCTTAAAACCCCCTAAGCAGTAAGACAATTTGTTTCCTAAATGCTCCCTGGAATACGGTCGAGCCCACCCTAACCTGTAGGAGTCGGGGTGAACCCGATGATGAAGCATGCCACTATTAATGTGGGTGAGGGTTATAAATAAAAAATAGTTTTTTTCCTCTTAACGCCTCTGAGTGCGGAGGAAAGTTATATACTTCCATTTTTAATCTCAGTGAGTGGATACTCGTTTGTGTCTTACGATTGTTTCAATGGGAGTTTGTATCCCCTCTCCTTTATGTTGAAAGGATCGCTCCGCCCTCCCTAGGTTTCTGAGGTTCCCTCAAAAGACTACCTGTTTGAAGAGAGTAAAGGGTACTCATATTTTGTTTTGGAACAGAATGCAGTTGTTAAGGAATTATAATCCCACTACACAGCCTCTTAATACATGCAAAGGGCACATGACAAAAGAGTTTCAGGTCTTGGGAGCTGGCAAGATGGCCCTAATGAGTTGGGAATTTAGAGTACTGTGTTCTTCTTAGATTTCTGCAGCATCGTGCCCACTACATTGCCTAGTGACCTAAGATTAAATGCTACCCACATTTGGATAGTAGGTTGCCACAGCTAAACTGTTGTATCTGCCCTTACCTGATTTGTTGGTAGATGTGCTTTGTGACTGCCAATGGAATGTTATCCCATTCCGTCATGGACTTCGATTCAGAAAAGTGCCAGTGGTAGCGGAAATGGCAGTGACTCCCTTTGAGATCACACTGACATGACAGATTTGCCATTTGTCCCTCTACAGCCTCAACTTTACTGAAGAAGGGCATGTTGAATAACGAAGCATGGGAAGTACAACAAGTAAGTAGTCTGTCAGGGCCCTCGGAGAATCTGTTTCTGCTGCTGCCTTTATGATTCTTGAATCCAGGGCTAGCAGGCCCAGGGTACCACTGGGTAAGCCAGGGATAGCACCTGCTAACTCAGCTATCTCTAACTGACATCCATGTTTGCCTTAGCTAACACATAAATATGTCTACAGTTGTCCCTACATTAATTGTCCTGGAGGTGACTGGGGAGGCAGGGATATCAATTTACCTAGTTCCATTCATGATTCGCTCATCCAGTCCAGGATTTTCTGTTGTATGCTGGGATTTGTACTCCTGTTTAACAAAATATAATACCAGTATTAAAAGTCCCAGAATTCAAAGAAGGCCATTGGCCTTGATGAGCTACTCTTATTTGGAATTGGACTCTTGACAGCTCTGTAGAGGAAGAGGTTGAGTTTGAGATCATGCATAGGTAAACACCTCTACTTCCAGAGTTTGGCTGAGCCTGGTTACAGAGCTTGACCTTTTTCTGTCCACAAGAGGTAGTTTGGATTTCAAATCTCAGAATGGAACCACATCTTGTTCACGGATTAGAATGCCCAACTGAGATGCATTCCACCACCAGGATGCTTAGAAAATGTGATAAATGTGATCTGTAGTGTCCCAAGTATGGAAACTCCAGTGAAGACAGCCAGCAGAGCTGCAACTGATACAGATGCTCTCCTGTTCTTGATGACAGGACTATGCCAGATCTACCCACTCTGCAAATCTTTAGATATGGAACTGCACAGAGCTAGATTGTCTACTGTGTAATGAATGTTGAAACCAGGAGAAATAAGATCAATATGGATGTTTAAGTTCTTATAGTGAGGAAATATACCCTGCGCTAGTGGCCATGTTCACTTGTTATCTTTTGGTTATATAGGTGCACCAACTATAAACCCCCAACACACCAATCCTATTAATAATTTGAGAGCTTTGTTGTGGGACCATGTGAGATCTCACTGCATGAATCTGACTGGTACATGAAATCTGGAGCTTGTAGAACAAGTATTGATTCTAATAACACTGCAAACACATCTTATTAGCCCATGATATTATAAAATCTACCCTAGCTTAACAACATTGTTCACAGAGAGGATACAGCGCCAGGATACCCTTGGGGTGACAGCTGCGCGGTATAAATATATTTTACATTACATTACATTACATTACATACTAATGTTAGTTGGTCTTCGCGTGACTATGTTTATCAGATAGCAAAACACCCTCTAAATAAATTAGTGTGCTTGCATAAATGAGATCTCCTAAGATATAAAGCAGAGTTGACCAATTAGGAATGCAAACTATTGGTCAAAAGGACATACTTTTTAATGAGGTATCGGAGCTTTGGAGTTCAGAGTTCTATGAGATTTTGGAAAGTGGTTGTGGTAGGAGGTAAATATTCATTTTGGGAGATTGTTCCGCGTATTGTGCCTCATGAGTGAGTGAGACATTTTTGTTCCATATTTCCAAGTGTATATTGGGCCAGAAGTATTGACTGGGAGAAGTATAATAACTGTGTTAAAATCAGTTATTGTACAGTGGAAGAAGTACATGTAGCTCTCAGGAGCATGCAGAGTAGTTGTACAACAGGGTTTGAGATGATTCTTGTTTTCAAAACTTGTGCCATCTTTTGGGTTCCATACATAACCAATATAATGAATGCAGTAGTGTCAGAAAAAATAAAATTTCCACTGACTTGGCACTTGCCTGGGATGGTCTCCACCCACAAGAATGTGAGGGCAGGTTCCAGTGAATTTCTATCACATTTCCTTGGTTGTTGCACAAGGAAAGCTTTTTGGCAATCTTCTACAAAATAGGGTCACTCGTTCGATGTAAAATGATGAGGAACTAGGCATTTGTCGAACTGGATTCTGAAGTGGAATTGGTACTTCTGATCTCTATTGAGTGCTAAACATGTCAGTCATGCAATATGCTGAATTGAAAAAGTTCGGAAACATGCAGTATTTGTTGACTTGTGCCAAGTGTTTGGCTCTGTAAGTAGAAACATATTATGTGACGCTCTTAGAATAGAAGGTATTGACGAAGATAGTGGCCATGGAGTAAACTGGGAAGATGGTGGCCGCAAAGGAGACGCAAAGATTGCACACCAAAGGTCCGTGTTGCCCTGCTAAATAGGGGTGCTATACTGTTATGGAAGGCTGATCTCTGATGCCCTAAAGATTATGGATGGGCTGTGTACCTGAAATCTTGCATGTATTACACTAGCTGGCTGATGTAGGGTCCTGCTCCGGCAAACTGAGTTGGATACGCTGTGTGATGGAAGTGAGGGAACGACATCGAGTGCAGGCAGTGGGCTGAAGAATCACAGTCTGGTAACTGCAGCAGTACTTTCAAACTGGCAGCTTTCCAGGTTCTGCGATAGACCAAAAGATGGAGCATCTGTCAGCAAGATGGGCCACTGCTGAGCCTGCCAGCATGCTCACTGCTGCAGGAGATGCTGGCACCTGTGGTGATGATGGGATGAAGAGGACTGGCGTTGGGGAGGTGAGCAAAGAAGTCCTTACTGGAGCAGACTCTGTGATGTTGATGACCCTCCCGAAGTCAAAGAGGGAGGAGTCAGGCCTAATGCTTTTCATATAATATTGTCATGTTCTTAAAACAAATGACACCCAAGGAGGAGTAAAGGTCATACCACCTCCTCTTTTTAGTCAATGGAGATGCCAAGGTATAGTCAAAGATTTTGACTGCCCGTCTTGTGAAAGTCATAGCTAACGTAGTATAACAAGAGCAACATGGCTTTGTGCCTGGTCGAAATACAACTGAGCATGTGACTATGGCAATAACCCTATTCGATGCACCTTAGGTGATGCAGAAAGATATTATTATGACTCTTTTAGACAGCGAGAAGGTATTTTGACTGGGTATCCTGGTTGTCCCTCAGTCTGTTATGTGGGAAATGGGCTTCAGATCAAATTCATTAGATGGTTACAGGTACTGTATGTCGATCCACAAGCTTGAATTCTTATGGATGAAAGTATCTTAGAACCATTTAAATTCACCTAAGGTACTCTCCCACGTTATTATTTGCTATTTATCTTGAACCATATCTCAAATGTGTAAAGCTTAAAACTATCCATTTATGCAGAGGACATGGCTATGCATAACATCTAACATCTATACAACATCATTTAGTAAAGCTGTGAGGAAATGTGGTTTAATACATGGTGTGGTTGTGCCACTTCGCCGTGTACTCGCCACCCCGTCTTGGGTCCACTCAGGCTCATTTGTAAAACCATAGCACTGGGTAGGTGTGGCTTTGAGCAGTCAGGCTTTAACAAAGGAACAAGTGCAAAGCATTTTAGAAGTACAAAAACAGTTGAATAAGGAAGAAACATGACCCAAAGAAAATCCAACACCAATTTATCAAAATAGACCTTATTTGTATGAATTTTTAGACACCAAAATGAATAAAATACAATGAAGGATTCCGGAGATATAAATTATCAAGCAAATCGTAAATCACTGTTTTTCCACTCAAAATGCAAACAAGCATTGGCAACTACAGCGGTTAATTTGAAAACTTTTGAAAACTGTTTATAAAGTTGTGTTTGGGTACTCCGGCCCGCTTTGGGCATCCAACTCTGGTAGAGAGCAAGTCATAGGGGCCAGTAAGGCATAGCAGGACAGTTACCATGCAGTCAAAGCACTCTCCAGTCCAGTTCCAGGCTCTATGGGCAAACCTTCATAGACATCAATGCAGTGGTCTTGATGTAAGGGATACTGGACGCAGAAGATGCTGAGGATGCTGATGTGGTCGACAGGGGGTCTTCCTGGGACCACCCCTCCATCCACGAATATGGTAGGGCGACTTTGGCCTCAGAGGTCAATGTCCCTTGATGTCCAGGTAACGTTCAGCCAAAAAACAGCTGCCACTGATCTACTAGCCTACCGACACAGCAAAACCAGCAGTTCCCTTTAACTGCAGCTAGTGTCCGTCTTGGGCGACCAAATTGCACTTCGATGACCCTTCCGGGTCCAGCAGACTCAGTTGCAACTGATGGAGCAGGGTAAATATAAAAATTTTAACCTCCTAATATTTTCGTACAATATTAATAAACATGTTCGTTCAAGTAAATAACCAACAATGTATGTAAAGGGTTAATGGTAACACGCAATTCAGTGTGCAAAGTAATGGACTAATAATTGTTTACGTTTCTAACATAACATAATAATTTTGCGTACTAAAATAATAATAAAATGCATGATTTGTGCTTTTGAATAAAACGTGTCGTTGCAAAATAAAGCGGTGGTAAGTAAGGGACAGCTTTGTATGTTGCTTCTGCTAGGTAATACCTAATTGGGGTACGTAGAAAGACGGGAGGGAAACGAAAGGGTTTATATTTCTTTGTTTTAATAACATTTTGTTTTCTTTAAAAATAGTGCGCTTAGGCCTGCCGAGCAGCAATATAAAATGGCCGCGAGTTACTAGAGTGCGCATGAGCGGATGTGACCATGTGATAGAGGAGAGAGGCTGTGGAAAAGGGATGATCACGTGCTGATGCCGAGAGGCTAAGATGAAAGTATGGTCAAGGCTGCTGTGACCCTTCTGAGCAGATGTGTGCCAAGATGATCAGCAAGAAGCGTGAGAAGCCTGGTTGAATCAATAGAAGGAACTGTGTTATACAAATTGTAGCAGAAAAAGATACAATTTGGACTGATCGAAACGGATGAGCAAGTGCATGAACTGTGGGAAACGATGCTTGCATGGACATTCCACACGGAACTGGTTAAGACCAGGAAGTTTGATTAAAATGTATAGGGACCTGAGTTTTTGACCAATGAGAATGAATCGCGCCATGTAAGAAGAAACATTTTATGCTGTAAGCTAGAATTAGGGTATAAGAAGACCTACTCTTGGTGGGAGGGGTTAGAATGCTGCGGGATGCTGCGGGAGATGCTGAAGAAGTTAGATGCTGTAGATGGGAGAGTTTGCGGTTGCTGATGCTGACGAACTGATGCTGCTGCTGTTATTTTCCTTTTCCAGTTGAGTATAAAATGCTGCTTAGGAGAACTCTTATTTGATAGATTTTTATTAGAATTGTTAGGATTTCCCAGAGAGATAGATAGGTTGATCTATATAGTTCTTAGTATGATAACCTCATTTTCCGTCTAATAAAAGTGCCATGCAATTTCAACTATTCTTATATTGATGATAAATGAAATGATCTAAATAATAAGATTAATCTCAAATTTCCTGCATTCAAAACTTTATATAAACTTTGTTATTCTTTAAACAAATGACTCAGTGATTTTTCTTTAGTATAATGATTAATAATGAAATGGTAAGGAGTTCATTGTGATTGAGCTGGTCTTGGTCACCATCAACTGATTCCTACTAATTGGTCCATCGACCAATGAGCGGAATACCTTACAAGAAAATGAGAATTATTGTGTCATTATAAAAGAGGTATCTCGTCTCCTTCCAGCGAATCGTTTTTCTCCTAGGTTTCATGACGGAGGAAATCCAGGGAACAAATGAGTAAGTGAATGTATATGCGGTGTTATGGGCCCCACCGTCATATGGATATAGTGTGTGTGTTAGAGAAATAGTTGCACCTGGATGACCAAAAGCATAATAGGAGAAATAATTTTTATTGTAAGCGCTGGATCATATTTCTTGGTAGCAGAGTTATGGTTATTATAGATTAGTTTGGTGATTATTGATTTTTGATTATAGATTATTGATAAGTTTATGTCTAACACTTTTTGTTGAGTCGCGTTATGTTATATGTAAGTTTTCACGCTTCCGGGAAGTAGGAAGTGGAACACGTGTGGCAAGAGAAGTCGCATGGAATTTTACACTGTCTGAGTTCATTTTGGTAATAACACAGGTTGTGTTATTTAGGGACATTTTGCGTATAAAAGGTGTGTAAGTGAAATAGTGAATGGTTTTCTTGTGAAACTCTGGCCTTAATTCTCAGGAGCAGTATAGTCTCCACATGTGTTTTATCCCCAGAGAAACGGGTTTACCGCTTGCTTGAAAGAAGGGTAAGGTAGAGGGAAGTGCTATTTTATCGACGAAACTGAAAGTTCTGTGGTAGGGTAGAGGTAAGCGCTGCCTACTGGAAAATACAGAATTCTTGTGTGAATGGTCAAACCTATCTTTTCGGTTTAGCGAATCAGACAATGGAAATGTGGATAAAATGTTGTAACTAACAAGAATTGTTGAAAAAGAAATTGCCGATAAATTTTGTAAAGGAGGGGTCAAGAGCAGAAGTGACGTAGACAAAAGCCGCGCTGGGATTGGACAGTGCGATAGTCACATGAGAACAGGAGCAAAGTGACGTAGACAAAAGCCGCGCTGGGATTGGACAGTGCGCCGTAGACAGAAATCGTTGTGATTGGAGTGTTGGTGTGAGTCGCGCTAGTATTGGTTGAAATAACGCATAGGGAACAGTGTTGAATTGCGGATTGTTTAAGGAGAAAAAGGTTGTGAATCATGTCGTACTATGAGTATGGAAAAGAGAAAACGTCTTGGATGTCGAAAGTTAAGAACTTCTTTAAGAAGGACAAAAAGGTAGTGACTAGAGAGGGACAAATAATTCCTCCGCCGAAATCACCAGCCTCACATATGATGCTGAAATATGGATATCATACATGCATATGGTTAGAAAATTGGACAAAATACACCAAGAACGATGGAGCATTGGCTTTTCCTGAGAATGGTTCATTTAATGTAGCTGTATTACGGAACTTGAGAGAAAAGATGGTAATGTTAGAACCTAGACCTAGACCGACACAGTTTGAAGCTTTAGCGGAATGGGAAGATGAGATGTATGAGCAAGAGAGATCCAGAGGATTGAAGAATCATGAGTTTATACCCGGAAGGTTGTGGGGAATAAATCATGAGGACAGAGTAAAGCGTTGGAGATATGCTAACGTGGCAGGAGGTTTGTATCCAGCTTTTGCGGTTGAGGAAGAAGCAAAGAGAAAGTGTACCGAGAAAAAGAAACATGTAGTGGTAGAAAAGTATGTGTATGGTGGTAGTGAAACAGATGATGAATTGCTGGAAGATATTTTAAACAGAAACCCACCTCCATACCAACAGACTTCTGTGGTGGTGACACCTAATGCACCGCAAATAGAAACTGGGAGGAATAAAAAACCCGAACGAAGAAATGAAATAAATAGGTCAAAAGAAACATTTAAAATTTCACAAAATGAAGAGACAGAAAGTGACAATGCAACTGAACTAGCAAAAACGACAAAAGAATTGACTGAGAAAATAAGAGAATTGACAAAGAATATGGAAGCTGTAACTGTACCAGTAACGATAGGTCCAGTAATGCCAATTTTGAGAATCAGAAAATAAATGAACATTCTTTGGTGATTCCCATGAATTCACATTTGCAAAGAAAAAGAGAAGGGATGGAACTGAACAATGAAGGTGCACACAATTCGGCTAGTACGTGTAGACCAAGTCCACCTACAAATTTGACGATAAATGAGAGTGAGATTAGGAGAATGCCTATGGTGACAGAGTCCGCATCAGGAACACCAGAAAGAACCAGTGATTGGATTGAGTTAAATAGTACGCCTGTAGGTCCGACTCCAGAAGAGTTAAATGAATGGATGAAAGCGCTAAAAGCAAAAGAACCTGAAGAAAAACCATTAGATGTAATAAGGTTGAAAATAGACATGGAAGAGTTGATTTTAGGAACAATTGGAACAGAAAAACTAAAAAATTATCAGGATGACGAGATTATGTTTTTGTGCAAAAGTCTTACTTGGAGAGCTAGAAATTTACATGACAAATTGGAAGAGATTGCAGGTGAACTAGGAGTGGAATTCGTGAAAGTAAGGACGTTGCAGAAACCGTACAGAGTAGATTTTTGTGAGAAAGACATAGAAAATTTGAACACATCAGGAAGACTGACCCAGATAAAAGAGCTGATTGTTTTATTGAGAAAGTGGGGTGATGTGGATAGATGGAGAAATAGATGGACAAAGAGGAATGAGAAAACAACAGATAAAGCATCTTTGGCTTTTGCAGTGACAGATAGGGAACCAGTTACTAGGGAGTACCCGATGAGAGAAACACCTGGTGGTAGTTATGTGCATGTTCCGTGGACCAGACAAGATATACTGTCATTTACAAATGACTTCCCAAAATTGAGAGAGAAACCAGTAGAATGGTACAGACAGGTGGAGAGATTTGTTAAAGTGTCAAAAGTGCTGTGGATAGATCTAGATGGATTGTTTGACATAGTAGTGCCTGCTGATTTATGGACAGAATGTAAGATTACAATTGATTGGCCAACTGTAGAATATCCAAGGGATGCCAAAACAGGAGCGCCAGGTCCAGAAGTGATGAGGAAGTATGATCAGGTAGTTACCTTTTTGAAGAATAAAATTCCACCAAAAGAAACAGATTGGGTGAAAATAGACAGAACAACACAGGAAAGCAAAGAATCAGTGCACGCGTACTATGAGAGATTGTTGTTGGTTTTCAAACAGTATAGTGGTTATGAGACGCTAAGTGAGAAGGACATGAGTCATTTTGTATATAGGTTCGTGTATGGATTAACACCAGAGATAAGTGAAAGGATTAAGCAGCACCTGATAGGATGGCAGAATAGTACAGTAGATGAGGTTTTGAGATATGCTAAGTATTGCAGTGATGAAATTGAGAGTAAACAGCGTAAATTGAAAGCCATGTGGGCACAGGTGAAAGTTGCAGAGAAGCAAGAAGCTCAATTGAATAATACTAGCAGTGAAACAGGACAGTTTAAGTCCCGACCTAATATAGGTAAAGGAAAAGGACAAATGAGCATAGATGAGGCAAAGAAAAAGTGGCCATGCCACAACTGCGGAAAGCTAGGGCATTGGAGAAACGAGTGTAAATTTCCTCCAAAACCTAATGTGGAAAATCAATCATTAAATTCACAGGTGCAGAGTGAGGTAGTTACTCAACAAGGTCAGGTGCCACAACCACCACTTCCCAAGAGTGCTAATCAACAGAAATACAGTGCAGAAACAGGATTCTACGGAGGAGAACAGGTAAAACAGTTGTCACGTGCAGCTGAAATTTCACAATATTGGTTACGACAGAATGAAGATGAGTCGTATGAAAGTTCATGACGGTGTCTAAAGAGAGAGGGAAGAGTGCGTGCTTGGCGCAACTCTAGAGGTAGATCAGTCAGGTCCATTTGTGGATGGAGAAGTGAATGGTGCAAATGTAACATTCCTTGTTGACACTGGAGCTACCCGTTCTACTGTTAGGTCAGTGGAAATTCCAAATCTTCCTCTCTCAGGTGAACATATACAAGTGGTTGGAGTTTCCAATCAGCAAATTGAAACGCCTCTTACTAGATTAGTAAAGGTAAGAATTGGTCCATTTAGTGAAATGCACCGATTTGTGGTGTGTGATTGTAGTCCCGTGAACCTTTTAGGACGCGATTTGTTGTGCAAAATGAATTGCACAATTTATTGTACTCAGGCGGAATTGCATTTCAGACTCCAGATGAGGATGTGCTGTATAAAATGACAATGGTAAATTTAGAACCAGAAGTAAACGGCTTGTTTCCTGTATTTGATGCAGAGAAAATCCCAATTGAGTTGAAAAAGACAGTGAAAGAAGAAGTGTGGGACTTGACAGGAGAAGATGTAGGATTAATGAAAGGAGTAGATCCCGTTAAAATTACGGTAAAAGAAGGAACAGAGTTACCCAAATACGCCCCAGTATAAATTGACTCCAGAAATAATTGAAGGAATAACGCCAGTAATAAATAAAATGATTGAGCAAGGAATTCTAAAAGAAATCATGAGCAGTCCATGTAATTCGCCAATAATGGGACTGAAAAAGCCAAATGGAACATATAGAATCGTACAGGATTTAAGAAAGGTAAACAAAATTGTGTGCCTTGTTGCCCAATAGTACCGAACCCTGCTGTGATTCTATACCAGATTCCACGCGAAGCAGAATGGTACACTGTAATTGATTTATGTCATGCATTTTTCTCTATTCCATTGCATCCAGATAGCCAGCCAATATTTGCGTTTAGGTTTAGAGCGTATTTTGGCATGGTGCCGAATTCCTCAAGGGTACACAGAAAGTCCCTCAATCTTTAATCAGATCCTGAAGAAATCATTGGAAGATTTAAGTATGCCAGAAAAGTCAGTAATGGTTCAGTATATTGATGACCTACTGGTGGCATCAAAAACGAAAGAAGCATGTGTCAATGATACAATTGCTTTGCTGAATCATTTAGCAAAAAGAGGACATAAAGTGTCCCCTTCAAAATTACAGTTTTGTCAACAAGAAGTCCAGTATTTAGGGCATAAAATTGAGAAAGGAGTACGAAAGGTAACGACAGAGAATAAAAATGATTCAAGGAATGAGAGCTCCAATGACACAAAGAGAGGTAAGAATGTTTTTGGGAATGGTTGGATATTGTCGACAATGGATAAGCGTTTTTTCACTAATTGCTAAACCATTGCAGAAACTGACAAAGAAGGGTGTTAAAGATCCTTTTGAAATGAATGATGAAGAAATGAAAGCATTCAGAGAGCTGAAAAAGAAATTGTGTGAGGCTCCAGCATTAGGAATGCCTGACTATGAGAAAGATTTTGAGCTGTTTTGCAGTGAAAGAGATGGATGTGCATTTTCAGTTTTGGTGCAGAGACATGGAACTATGAAAAGACCAATTGCATATTTTTCAGCTGTTTTAGACCCGTAGCGAAGCGTTGCCTGGATGTTTGAAAGCAGTTGCTGCTACTTGTGTGAGTCTGGAACAGAGTGAAGGCATAGTGATGGGGTATCCATTGAGAGTGTATGTTCCCCATTCTGTGGAAATTCTTTTGAGAAGAACGAAAACCCAATACATGACACATAGTCGGCTGACTAGGTATGAAAAGGTAATTTTGAGTGCAGATAATGTGACCATCGACAGATGTATGAATGTGAATCCTTCAACATCATTGCCAGATGAAGAGAATGTGATTGAAATGGATGAGGTAGATCACGATTGTCTGAATGTGCTCGAATACTGTACAAAACCAAGAGCTGATATACAAGATGAGCCTTTGAAAGAATCAGATTATATTCTGTTCGTGGATGGCTCATGTTTAAGAACGAGTGATGGAGTTCTAAGTGCAGCATATGCAGTTTGCACAGTAGCAACTGTGTTGGAAGCATCTTGTCTGAAAGGTGTACGGTCTGCCCAAGTTGCAGAATTAGTAGCTCTGATTCAAGCATGTAAGTTGGGAAGGAATGTACGGGTTACGATTATCAAGAGAAAATATATCGTTCCTAGGTAATAGAGAAACAAATCGCAATAACTGTGCTAAACAATAAAAAGACAATGAGGACAGACGATAACAATATAGATAAAAACTGTGATTATTTATTTAATTAATATTCATATATATAAAACAAATCAAGGAAATATTTTCAATAAAAAACAAATTATAAATAACATATGCATTCATGTACTCTGATACACTCATAAAACATACATCAAATTTAATAAAATACAAAGTACATATATAAAATTCCAAAATGGCAACAGATAGATTTTCGACGCGCGTTTCGGCGCACGTAGCGCCTTCGTCAGGAAAAGCAACAACCACCTAAAAATTAATAAATAAAAACATGACTGAACCTTCATTGTCATAATTTCCACAACATTTACAATAATAATAGTAGTGATACATTTATACGTGCCTTCAAATATAACTACAAAAAAAATAGACCAAAGACCAAAGTGCCCCTATAGATAGAGTTAATTAAAAAACAGAATGAAAAAAATATAGATAAAGTGCATGGAAGAAAATGAAAAAATTAGGAATAAATAAAGTGCAGTAGAGCTACTCCCAAAACCAATTTCCAATAAACTTGAATGTGGGCTTACTTGAAAACTGATGCGGCTCGACAAAGATAAACGAGGCTTGGTCACTCGTTATTATGTTATGCGATGGAACATCTGCAATAACGTTTATAATACAAATTGATAAGGATATTTCCAAATATATCGATATATATGCATGAAGCGCATTATATATCGTATTTCGATATCTAATTCTATATGGAACAATTTTATAATCTAAACGAATATATAGTGCTTACCGATAAATAAAACATATAGGAACCGATGTAAACACTCAGATGAAAACGTACACGACGGTACTGTTAGAATATTAGTTAGCATGTGAATAAAGCCAATTTTATAAGATAAACGAAAGAGAGCAGACCTTACTTTCTCTCAATACTGACAATGGTCACGTCCTAAGAAAAACATGAAAGTGATGTCATAAATCTAAACATACCGACTGCAGACAAAAATGTGAGTCAAAATTAATGACATGATACTGGGCAAAAAATATATATATATAGTACCTACTTGTATGTACAGTGATCCTATGATTTGCCAGTTCTAAAAGAAAAAGCAGGCGGACAAATAAATATTCAAAGAAGGGGGCAACCCTATATCCTAAAAGCAATGAGGAAGATTAAATCTCGAAGAAAAAGCTACCATCTAAAGAACAACTTACTTGTGTAAGGATGCCGCAGCGTATATTTCAATAAAAAACAAATTATAAATAACATATGCATTCATGTACTCTGATACACTCATAAAACATACATCAAATGTAATAAAATACAAAGTACATATATAAAAATACATTACCACCGCTATTTTCAATAGCGATATAAGTTAGTTGTGGTCGAGTATTTAATTTTTATTCATGACCATTGATGCTATCGTCACATATCTTTACAATATTAAATAAAGATTGTATTTTTCATAGATAGTTCACGTTAAGAAATAAAATTAGGAACTACCTTCTTACTTCATAGCTTGACATCACATGACCGGAACTTGTTTCCCGCAACCTGTAAATAACTATCTGATTGAACTTCCGATTAAGATAGAGGTTAGCGTTCTAGCCACTTCCGGTTGTTCATATTGTCTTAACCTGGGAGAGAGACCGCTTTCTTCATTGGCCAACCTACGGTATGAACCGATACCAGAAAGCGTTCCTGGTATTCGCTATCCTTATATCACATGACCGGAACAGGCATTTGATTTCCGTGTTTAAATTGCCAATTTCCCACGAGCGTTATTTAGAAGCGAATCTCGCTCGACAGAACGCCAGACGTTTTATACGCGGCGGCATCCTTACACAAGTAAGTTGTTCTTTAGATGGTAGCTTTTTCTTCGAGATTTAATCTTCCTCATTGCTTTTAGGATATAGGGTTGCCCCCTTCTTTGAATATTTATTTGTCCGCCTGCTTTTTCTTTTAGAACTGGCAAATCATAGGATCACTGTACATACAAGTAGGTACTATATATATATATTTTTGCCCAGTATCATGTCATTAAGTTTGACTCACATTTTTGTCTGCAGTCGGTATGTTTAGATTTATGACATCACTTTCATGTTTTTCTTAGGACGTGACCATTGTCAGTATTGAGAGAAAGTAAGGTCTGCTCTTTTTCGTTTATCTTATAAAATTGGCTTTATTCACATGCTAACTAATATTCTAACAGTACCGTCGTGTACGTTTCTCATCTGAGTGTTTACATCGGTTCCTATATGTTTTATTTATCGGTAAGCACTATATATTCGTTTAGATTATAAAATTGTTCCATATAGAATTAGATACTGAAATACGATATATAATGCGCTTCATGCATATATATCGATATATTTGGAAATATCCTTATCAATTTGTATTATAAACGTTATTGCAGATGTTCCATCGCATAACATAATAACGAGTGACCAAGCCTCGTTTATCTTTGTCGAGCCGCATCAGTTTTCAAGTAAGCCCACATTCAAGTTTATTGGAAATTGGTTTTGGGAGTAGCTCTACTGCACTTTATTTATTCCTAATTTTTCATTTTCTTCCATGCACTTTATCTATATTTTTCATTCTGTTTTTTAATTAACTCTATCTATAGGGGCACTTTGGTCTTTGGTCTATTTTTTTGTAGTTATATTTGAAGGCACATATAAATGTATCACTACTATTATTATTGTAAATGTTGTGGAAATTATGACAATGAAGGTTCAGTCATGTTTTTATTTATTAATTTTTAGGTGGTTGTTGCTTTTCCTGACAGGCGCTACGTGCGCCGAAAGCGTCGAAAATCTATCTGTTGCCACTTTGGAATTTTATATATGTACTTTGTATTTTATTAAATTTGATGTATGTTTTATGAGTGTATCAGAGTACATGAATGCATATGTTATTTATAATTTGTTTTTTATTGAAAATATTTCCTTGATTTGTTTTATATATATGAATATTAATTAAATAAATCATCACAGTTTTTATCTATATTGTTATCGTCTGTCCTCATTGTCTTTTTATTGTTTAGCACAGTTATTGCGATTTGTTTCTCTATTACCTAGGAACGATATATTTTCTCTTGGCTGTTTACCCTGTCCTAGGAATAGTATATTTATATATACAGGGGGTCCTTGTTATCTACATACGGGTTACGATTATGACTGACAGCCAATACGGCTTTGGGGTCGTGCATGATTTTGGTCAGATTTGGTCACAAAGGGGTTTCTTGACGTCTGCAGGGACACCCATCAGAAATGGAGATTTTGTGAAAAAGTTGCTTGAGGCGATACAGCTGCCTAAACAGATCGCTGTCGTGAAGTGCAATGCACATAAAAATGGGGAAGACTACATTACTGTTGGCAACAAATATGCTGACGAAATGGCACAGTACTGTGCAAAGAATGTGGTTTCTTTGAATAAATGTCGCGAAAGAGAGCATATTTCTTGTCCTTTGCTTTTTACTAACTCAATTGAAACATGGGATGAGGTGAGACAGTTACAAGAAGCTGCAGAAGACGAAGAGAAAGATACTTGGCTAAAAGCAGGATGTAGGAAACATGAAGAAACTGATGTATGGGTTTACAGGGATGAGATACCAGTTATGCCTGATAGCATGATTTCTGACATGGCACGGATGTACCATGGACAAGCCCATATTGGGAGAGATTCAATGATCAGACTTTTTAGACAAACATGGTACAATCCAAAATTCAGAGCCATAGCTGAGAGTCTTTGTCAGAGATGTCTTATTTGTCAACAGTTAAATCCAGGAAGGAAGACAGTAGTGAGTCTAGGAAGAATAGGACGAGAAGGGGGTCCTTTCACCAGAATGCAGATGGATTTAATTGAAATGCCACCTTGCAGCAGATTGAGGTATGTTCTAGTGGTCGTCTGTTTGTTTTCTCGTTGGGTGGAGGCATATCCAACAAGAAGGAATGACAGTATAACAGTAGCAAAACTTTTGCTGCGAGAATTCATTCCAAGGTATGGTTTTCCAGTCACGATTGAAACAGATAGAGGAACACATTTCCAGAAACGAATTAGTTAAACTGATTTGTGAAGCACTTAGTATTAAACAGAAACTGCATTGTGCATACAGACCAGAGGCTTCTGGAATAGTAGAACAAGTAAATGGAACGATCAAGAACAGGTTAGGAAAAATGTGTCAAGCTACAGGACTAAAATGGCCAGATGCTTTGCCATTGGTTCTGATGACAATCAGAAGTATTCCGGAAAGGAAGACTGGACTCAGTCCACATGAGATAATCATGGGACGAGCAATGAGACAAGCACAAGTACCTGTCAACAAGCTACTGACTATAACTGATGATCTAGTACTGGATTATTGCAAAGGATTGGCTGATGTGGTGCGTTCTGTGTTTCATCCAGGTTGGACCGGATGCGACCACACTTGAAAGAAAACCAGCTCACGACTTGAATCCAGGAGATTGGGTTCGAATAAAAGTCCACCGGAGAAGAAACTGTTTGGTTCCTCGCTGGGACGAACCACGACAATTGATCCTAGTGACGACCACTGCAGTCAAGTGTGCAGGAGTGAAACACTGGGTACATGCCAGCCACACCATCATAGTTCCAGAACCTAAAGATCGACATGTGAGTCGGCCTCTGGAAATATCAGACACCAGTTCAGCATCAGAAAGAGAAGAGGAGACAAACAGGGTGCCAGAACTTGAAGATCGACCTGTAAGTCGACATCTGGAAGACCCAACTACAAGTGAAACGATAGAAGAAGAAGAGGAAATAGAAGAAATAGCTGAAGTTCCAGAATTTGAAGATCGACCTGTAAGTCGACATCTGGAAATATCAGACACCAGTTCAGAATCTGATACAGAACATTCAGAAGGAGAAGAAATTACAAAAAGAAAGTGGAATTTTGAAAGCATAAGAGAAGAAACTGAGCCAGAAGATAGTGACAGTGAACAACCAAGTACAAGTTGTGGTAAAATTCCTTCGAAGATAATATTAATAGATGAAGAAGGGAGAGTTTCAAACCAAAAGTTAGAAAAATCGGAAAAACCCCGAGGAGCAGTAGGGACAGATAGACAAACACAAGAACAGGGAAATTTAGAAGCAGATAGAGAAACTGACACAAAATCGGAAGAACCTCGAGGAGGGACAGAAATAGGTGAACGAAGGAAAATAAGAAAAGGACCACAAGTAGATGAAAGCGAAATCATAAGCTTCAAAATAAGAGGAAATAACGAAAAGATTGAAACAGAATCAGAAGAAAGTGGAGAAGAAAGAAATGAAAAACTAGAGACAAGAAAAAGAAATTGGAAAAGAGAAAGAGAGGAAAAAGGAAGTGAAGCAAAAAGGCCAAGAAAAGGAGACAATTGGCCCAACCAAGTAAGAAAAATAAGATACAGAATAATAAAATTGGATGGGAAAAGTGCTGAACAAGTGAATGAAATAACAAGTCAAAAAGAGCAAAGAAAACAAGGTGGGAAACACTTGCAGAAAACGAAAAGATTAAAGAAAGTAAATCAAAAGTACAGATCGCCTGAATGGTTGTATCGTGCTTTGACTAGTCACAAAGAAGAATCGAACACTCACGAAAACCCAGAACAAAGAAACCTGATGGGAGAAAGTGAAGTGCAACAAACCTGAAGCAACAAAACTGAAGAAGTTTAGATAGTTTACCGGATTTGACAAAACACTGAACTGACGAATTTACCGGATGTGACAAAGAAAGAATTCTGAGAAAGAATTAAAAGAAAGTACCAAGCAAAGACAAAATATTGGAAGTACAGAGTGGCAAGCAAGTCATTTCTGAGGTGTAGTGACAAATTTTCTAGAAAACAAGTAAATAAGGTTAAAAGACAAAATGGAGAATACTAGAGATAGAAAGTGTAGATGTGAGTTTTTAAGTAGATGGTGCAAGATGTGCTGTTTTTGTACAGGTTTATTAATAACAATATGGGTGGTTTTAGCAATAACTATTCCAATTAGTTTAGCGGTAGTGGAAAAGTCTAATAACACTGAGAAAGAAAAAGGAGCTAACACTCAAGAGCCAGTTATTTTAAAGAGTAGTGCAGAATTACATAAGGACAAATCAATAACAGATTTTTCAAAAAATGTTTTTACTAAATTACTATATGAGTACGTAGAAACAATGGATGTAAGAGATTGCTATGTTTGTATGCAGTTGCCTGCATCTGTAGCAGAGGGTGTGACTTATCATCACCTTCCTTTGACATATGGAATAACATGTAGTGTTTTAGCAAGTTTATTTTATAAAACAGGTAGATTAGAATATTATTACACTGATATAGATAAGATTTTTGCAAAGGTGCTGTAGTTCCCGAGCTTAACAAAATAAAAGAGGGAAAGACGTTTGGTGAATATTTCTTAGAAGATAAGATTTTAACATCAGATGATATATTTAGGTACAACCTTACCTGTGAGTTAAAGAAGAAAGAAAAGGTATTTCTAGAAATGGTTGAAGAAAGAAGAGTGAAATTTGAAAGAAAAGTGATAGAAGAGACAAAAACACCTCTTTGGGCGTTTGAGGAAGACCATCATGATAAGAAAAAGACAAATGCAGCTATGACTCTGGATTGGCCCCAACAGGGAAGGTTGTGCATTAGAAGAAATAAGACAAGATATGACAATTATTTTGTGGGTTCCAGCAATTGCTATGACAATTACAAAATTTTAGGTGGATGGGGATTCAAAGGGGAAGAGATCCAATATTTCCAGGGATTTATTACGTTTGTGGGAATAGGGCTTATTATAGGTTGCCGGACCATTGGTATGGGTCATGTTATTTAGGCCTGGTCTTTCCAAAGATTTTTCATGTAGATAGAAAAGAAAAAGGAACACACAAAATGATAAATACCTTTACACGTAGAAAAAGGGAAAGTTTTTCAGAAATAGTAGGTGATATTTTTGGTGCATTGATACCAGCAGTGGGAATATCTTTGAATGCATTCAGAATTCGGAAACTATCCACAGTGGTAGATCGTTTATCTACAGATACTGCTGGAGGGTTCTTAATGGTAAATACTGAGATGGTTGCCATGAGAGCTATGGTGATGCAAAATCGTCTTGCCCTTGACATTCTTTTGGCAAAAGAGGGCGGAGTCTGTGGAATGCTGAAAGTCCAACATTGTTGCACTTACATTCGAGATAAAGCGAAAATATACAGAAGTATATAACAAATATTACAAATTTGCACAAAGAACTTGTTCCACTGGAGGTTGAAAGTGTGTGGGGAAAACTTGGTAAAGGTTTTTCTTCTGTAACAAATTGGTTAACAAGAATGAGTGGATTAATAATAGGGAAAGTTATAATAATAGCAACCATGATAATAATAATAATATTAATACTGAAGCTTGCAGTAACATGTATAAAAGAAGAAGAAAGCAGAATAAGATAGAAAAAGAAAACATGATAAACAAGGAAAGAGAGAGAGAAATAGGTGAAATAGAGTTAGAAGAAATAAAAGAGAACATGTACAAGAAAACGAAGAAACAAGTTGAAAGGGATACAGAAGTATAAACTAACAAAAGCAAATGGATAAAAGATATATGCTGTCTGAGAAAATTGTATAACTTGGGTTTTTGTGGTGATATTAAAAATCACCAAAGGGGGAGTTGATGGAGCAGGGTAAATATAAAAATTTTAACCTCCTAATATTTTAGTACAATATTAATAAACATGTTCGTTCAGGTAAATAACCAACAATGTATGTAAAGGGTTAATGGTAACACGCAATTCAGTGTGCAAAGTAATGGACTAATAATTGTTTACGTTTCTAACATAACATAATAATTTTGCGTACTAAAATAATAATAAAATGCATGATATGTGCTTTTGAATAAAACGTGTGGTTGCAAAATAAATCGGTGGTAAGTAAGGGACAGCTTTGTATGTTGCTTCTGCTAGGTAATACCTAATTGGGAGTACGTAGAAAGACGGGAGGGAAACGAAAGGGTTTATATTTCTTTGTTTTAATAACATTTTGTTTTCTTTAAAAATAGTGCGCTTAGGCCTGCCGAGCAGCAATATAAAATGGCCGTGAGTTACTAGAGTGCGCATGAGCGGATGCGACCATGTGATAGAGGAGAGAGGCTGTGGAAAAGGGATGATCACGTGCTGATGCCGAGAGGCTAAGATGAAAGTATGGTCAAGGCTGCTGTGAACCTTCTGAGCAGATGTGTGCCAAGATGATCAGCAAGAAGCGTGAGAAGCCTGGTTGAATCAATAGAAGGAACTGTGTTATACAAATTGTAGCAGAAAAAGATACAATTTGGACTGATCGAAACGGATGAGCAAGTGCATGAACTGTGGGAAACGATGCTTGCATGGACATTCCACACGGAACTGGTTAAGACCAGGAAGTTTGATTAAAATGTATAGGGACCTCAGTTTTTGACCAATGAGAATGAATCGCGCCATGTAAGAAGAAACATTTTATGCTGTAAGCTAGAATTAGGGTATAAGAAGACCTACTCTTGGTGGGAGGGGTTAGAATGCTGCGGGATGCTGCGGGAGATGCTAGAAGAAGTTAGATGCTGTAGATGGGAGAGTTTGCGGTTGCTGATGCTGACGAGCTGATGCTGCTGCTGTTATTTTCCTTTTCCAGTTGAGTATAAAATGCTGCTTAGGAGAACTCTTATTTGATAGATTTTTATTAGAATTATTAGGATTTCCCAGAGAGATAGATAGGTTGATCTATATAGTTCTTAGTATGATAACCTCATTTTCCGTCTAATAAAAGTGCCATGCAATTTCAACTATTCTTATATTGATGATAAATGAAATGATCTAAATAATAAGATTAATCTCAAATTTCCTGCATTCAAAACTTTATATAAACTTTGTTATTCTTTAAACAAATGACTCAGTGATTTTTCTTTAGTATAATGATTAATAATGAAATGGTAAAGAGTTCATTGTGATTGAGCTGGTCTTGGTCACCATCAACTGATTCCTACTAATTGGTCCATCGACCAATGAGCGGAATACCTTACAAGAAAATGAGAATTATTGTGTCATTATAAAAGAGGTATCCCGTCTCCTTCCAGCGAATCGTTTTTCTCCTAGGTTTCATGACGGAGGAAATCCAGGGAACAAATGAGTAAGTGAATGTATATGCGTTGTTATGGGCCCCACCGTCATATGGATATAGTGTGTGTGTTAGAGAAATAGTTGCACCTGGATGACCAAAAGCATAATAGGAGAAATTATTTTTATTGTAAGCGCTGGATCACAACTTTTGAGTGGTGGGGTTTGGTCTCCCAGGCTGCGCTTCAGTGGTCAGCAGCGACTAAGTGATTGTGGATACCAACTGGCCAAGGCAGATTCTTCAGCTTTTGTGGGCTGAAGCGTGTAACAGGAAGTCAGCCAACTGACTCTTGGTGTTCACCTCTTCTGTCTAGGGAGATGATTTTCCCAGAGCGGGGCACCACAGGCACAGTCCTCTCTTTGCTGGCCCAGGAGCAGCAGGGACAGTCCAGTCATTGGTGCAGCCTCTCTTTGTTAGATCCAGGGAACAGCAGGGCAGTCCTTCTTCAGTCCTTTCTCCAGTACAGATGTGATCTGAGGTCTGGGTGCCAGGGTTGCCAATTGTATGTCCACAATTTTCCCTCTGGGATGCGGTGGCTACTAGTCAATGGGCTACTAGGACTTCTGCTGCCTGACGATGACTTCCTGCAATATGTGGCATCTAGGTATCCCAGAGTGCAATATTCTGCTCACTCCCAAGATGGCAGAACCCTTCTCTCGGTGTGTGGGGCTTGGTAGCCCACCCTAGAGGTGTGACTAACTGAGGCCTACACACCCATGAGAAAACTGATTTGACCACTAATTCTCCCTCTCTGTTCCT